>CM062572.1:4852104-5452104 GCA_031468815.1 Morus bassanus | reverse complement strand
TTGACCTAAGGTGGAATTATTTTTCAAGAGGTTAACTATACCAGTGTTGGATTTCTCCAAGTGGAGCAAGAAAACCCACTTTTTCCTTGCACTCCTTTTTTTTCTTTGAGAGCTCTGCAAGCTCGTTTTGCACATAGTTTATGAACTAGTTTATATTCTTAGGAAAGAACAGTCATATCATAACTAGTGACTAGTTATGACAGTAGTTTATATTCTTAAAATTTGTCTTCTGTATTAAGCATGCCACTGTTTTGACCACCAGCAGACAGAAGGGTATAGCAAACATTCCGGCTTAAGGATCAAACCTGAAGAAAGGCTTGCAATATACGCGAGGGTTTTTTTTTTTTTTCCCTTCCCTAAAAATTATACTAATTGTTTTAGTGAGAGATTCCACATTTATCTACCATACAGACTTTACATCTATGCTCAGCCAGATGTTCCCTATCTAGGAGCATCTTTGGGTGTGTTGCAGCTCTCTCCCGCACACTGACACTGATAAAGTTGCCCATTTCCCCTGGTCATCTTCAGCCCAAGAGTTCAAGAACAGGTCAGGAACTCACGGCATGCCTACATTAACACAACACTATTAGGTCAAACCTTCTGTGTAAGGAGCATGTCAGTGAACTCGAGAAGCAGATCCCAAAATTCGCACAGCTCTTAGGCTAATGCTTACATGCTTGCAGGGAGCACTTCTGGAAATGAAGATCTTCCTGCTTTCTTCTGGTCTGTTGACAGTGTTTCCAAGAAAAAAAAAACCAAACCCAAACCCTCTACATTTGGAAATTTAAACTTCAGAGGTCACTTGTGCCTAGCTAGCTCCCCAAAAGATCGTGGGAGGGACTTACCATTATTATGATTACCAACACTTCTGCACTATAGCAGAAGCGAAGGCTAAAATCCATGAAGAAAAGAGGCAGATGTCTCACAGGAAAGGCTGCTCCATTACAACAGGAGTTTTAGTTTAGTTAATTAGGTTGGGTTAGGACAATAAAATGATTTATGGGAACACTTTAGTTTTCTTTGTTGGTAGTCAAGCTGACCAACACCACACTGACATGTTTAAAATTAATGACAGCAGTGCCTTCATGAGTTAAATGCTTTCTTACTTGGCTGTCGGCCTTCAATTTCTTTTATAAAAAGAGAACACAAGCAACACTCAGGGACGTCAGACAAAAGATCTTGCAACTTAAGAGAAAAAGGAAGCTTTAGCTAGCAAGAATCTTTTTAAAGCAAAGAACACATCACATTTCCACTGGATTCTTGGACAGACTGACTGCCAAAGCCAGCAGACATTAGGTTACCGTAAGAACACACAACAAAAGCTCATGATCATGACACACTGACATTTTGCCCACATCAGAAAAGTGTGTCCACTTAGGAAGTTTCCCAGCAGATTATAACAACTGCCAATTCATAAAACATTAACTAAAGACTGCTTGCAATTTCAATCTGTCTCAACTTAAACCTAACAGTAATTGAACAGAATTACTGCTTCTGTAACACTAGATTTCAGTAACACAAACTTTACACTGACCTCTGGCTGCTGATACAGCTGTTATATACAATTTTCCTCTAGCCTTTTGTGAAGAAAATAAAGACACATTATCATGGGAACCTTACAGACTTCATGTGCCTACAGGAGGGGCTGAAATGACTGTACCAACCAGAATCACAGGCCCAGCTGTTGAACAAGTCTGCATTTGCTTTCTGCACAGCTCCGTACAAGCCTATCCTTCAATGTTCTTCCTTCCTTGCCTTATAAACAAGTGTCTACATTAGAACTGCAACATTTTTTGAATACCAATGCTAAGTTCTTGTCTGTCTCTAATATTTCAGCTGTCAATACTCTCTTGACAACTACATAAGTGTTAGGAAACGGTCAAAAAATACCAAGACCAAGAGTCAGCAAATGCAAGTGAAGTAAAAGAATACGCCACCATAAAGAAATTAAGTTTTGTACACAGCACTTAATGAGTATTTCTGACAAATTTTTAATACATATACTGATGTTGCAACTAGCTACAGGCTAATGTTTTCTTTTTCTTCAGTACATGGTAAACTAAATACAGCAAATGCTTGCCTTCTGAAAAACACCATTTAACTGTAAAAACATTACAAATTCCTTACTGGTTTCAGATAGTTTTGTTCATTTGTTAAAAGATCCAAGCACTAACAAACAGACTGGGGGAAGTTAAAATCGCACATATAACAAGTAATTGGACAACAGATATTTGACATTTAAAGAAACAGTTTAAAACTATATAAGTGTGGCACTGCCTGCAATCCCAGTTATAATAAACTACTTGATGCACATAACTTGCAGGCCACCTCTCTTCAATCCACTGACTGCAAATCACCCTCCCCAAAATTCACGGTACATGGGCTCAGTGCTTGTGCAGGAACAATTTCAGCAGCCTAATTTATTTACACTTTAAGCTTTCATGGCTTTCAAAGCATTCACAAGTTTGTTCTTATGTACTCTTTCATGCTGAGCTTGGAGATTTGAGGAGGAGGGGGCAGAAGGGACAAGACATTTGTCCTTTGCATACATCAAAGCTATCTGCTACAAGTGCACATCAGGTTGCATGCTACTACTCAAGCAATTCACCATTTATCAACTCAACAGGCAGATGTTAAAACGATTTTCTCTATTTGCTGAATTTGTGTTGGTGTGCAATTTCAGACAACCCGCCACTACAGTCACACCACCCTTTCTCCACAAGAGGCATCAAAATATGCCATTCCCTTAACTCTCTATTTTAGGTACTGCAACAAATTAGGAGCCAACAATCTAAAAGTATTTCTAGATAAGCTACTGTAAAGCTAGGCAGGGCTTGAGAGACTGCATGCTGCTATTCCAGGGAATATCACACAGTAGGCTACTCCTCAGACAAAAGCAAGTATTCAAAGCACATCTTCAAAATGCATGGTGGGTGTTCACTAAACTGCCCAGATTAAAGTTAGGTGGCCAAAACCATCATTGCTGTAGGCACTTACTAGACCCAAGTCCTACCTAGGACTCCTGACCAGCTCTGGTAAAGCAACCCAAGATGTTGTTCCACTTAATGTTTCAAGCAGCTCAAAATTATTAAAGGCAGCTCAAAATAAGTGTCAGTTTATACTAAACAGGCAGAGCTATATGATACAGTAACTCAGGAATTGTTTTGTAAATCACAAACTTTTTTTGGTGGTTGTGAATCAACACTTTACCTACCTAGCCTGTGAATCATTTTCCTCCCAATCCCACCTTTTAGCTTTTCTAACCCTTAAAACCTTTATTTTCCCCTTCCATTTTCTTCCATCCGTGTTCAGTAACATTATATTGCAAGTGATCTTTCATCCACCTTTGAAATAAAGCATGTAGTTTTCCTCCTTTAGTCAGCTTGCTAAATTTCCTCCCCCAAGCAGACTAGAGACAGAGACAGCCGTCTCTAGAGCTAGAGACAGCTCAGAGGCATAACACAAAGCTGCGGCCGTGTCAGATACATCAGCTACCCACTGCATAAATCATTCACCCCAAACTCCAGAATGGTCCTTTGGGCAAATTGCTGCCTGTACATTGCTGCTACGCTTTCTATTGTAACTGCTCCAAGTTGCCTCTGCAGTCCTGCATTAAGTACACATTTCACCTGCTTTGGAAACCCAGGAGACATATGTTTATCACTGTCCTGTACAGAGTTTCATCTATTTGATATGTGACCTTAACTGGTTTTTGGACAATTGTTTCAGACTGTTGGTATGTGCATATTCCTCTAAATTTTGCAGTTTATGTATTGGTAGCCAACAATAACGTAGTCATACTTTATAAAAAAAAGAAGTCATACTACAGCTTATTTACTCCACCAGGGATTCTCTTTTCATTATCTCAGCTGATCGCTGTGGCATATATAGAGATCCGCCCACTGTATTACAGGTTAGATTTCCATGTACCTGTCAATACAGATTACAACCAAACGAGTAAGATAATTTTTGGAAGACACATCTGTTCCTGTTTCAGCTTCAACCCACCATGCAGTCATATCACTATCTAAAAGAAAAATGCATATGGGCATGAATTTGCAAAGTGTTTTTGCAGAGAATTTTATAGCCATTTGTGAAAAGGCAGCAAAACAGCCCAGAAAAGTAGGACCAAAGAGTCGAACATATTCCTGCCAGGATACTGCTTTGGAACAAGACCTCTTAAAATAAATACACTGAGCATTTGAGGTCCTCTATCTGCAACAAACAAGGGAACAAAGGAAAGAGATAAGCAGCCAAGCTCTGCTGAGAGCTGCTGGTCCTGCTCATGCTGCTAGGACTTGGGTAGTACTACAGCTTACTACCTTCATATAATGGAGCTGGTTCTCATCATCTCCACAGTAAAGAAGCCTAAGAAACCTTCTTGTTTAAAAGCAAGAGAAGCTGAAGAGACTAGCAGTCTACTAAAAGAGACTTTGCACCAGAGACAGTTCAGCTACAGCCACTTTAGGGAGAAAGGGACTAAATGGTTGACTGGAAAAAAGCCTACCATACCAAGGGCTGTGTTGAATATGATGCTCACTGTACTAAGATCACATAATGAAGACCGGTAAGACCTTCCCTGATGTGTGTCCCTCTGAAAGCAAAACTTCTGACCCCCAAACTCCTGGCATTAGTTCAGTAAGGGTAGGATTTCTTCTGGAAGATTACAAGCCTATAAATTTAAACATGAAGGCATAAACAGGATTTTGCCACTGCAGCTGGAGCACATCCCCCAAAACTCTTGATACTCCCACAAAAATATCAGTAATTAGAGAAGGATGCAACAGTGTTTGTAGCTGAACATTCTGGTGCCAACAGTCTACAATTCATTTATATACATCAGGAACAAAAGCAGCAGATGCCTGGCTACACTTATGTATTTGGATACGCTAAGCACACAAAATAGCCACAAATTAGAATCCTTAACTAAAAACCAGACAAAAAAACCACAGTGATAAAGTCCCCTCAAGGGCTTCTATCAATACATAGACAAAGATTTGCACACTCGGTGCATCAGTAGCGAATGCTTCTGTGAATCAAAGCACCCATGAGCACCAATCTAAGCTTGCCTGCCAAAGCAGAGCACATAATAACATGATGAGAAGCTCCGTATCATTCTGTAGCTTCCAGAAACCATAAATTCAATCTGACAGAAATCAATTTTACATTAAGACAGCCAAAGACTCTCCAGACAGTTACCTTAACAGACCTGTTAAGCAGCTGCACAAAAATCTCTCAAGAGGAGAAAAAAGTGAACTTCCTCTTGCCGAAAAGCCATTTAGTGCTTCCAGAAAGCAGTTACATTTTATAAAGCCCAAAAAGGGACAGAAGCTGCTTTCTGGACTTCACACTATAGCTGAAGTATTGTCCTAATAGAAAGCACTCTTCGATAGAACACACCCAAAAGCAATCAGATTCTTTTCTATTGGTCTGAGATTGCAGATCTCAGAATTTGCAGAAACCCACAGAAACTGCAACAGTCAGCACACCAAACTGGACTTTGTATCATTTTCCTTCCTGGAGACTACCAACAAAAAAATTCCTGCAGAATAGTTCAACTGGTAGTTGAACCAAGTTGGACAAATATTACTGACAATAGCTCTTGGGAATAGCAAGTTAAGCCCACCTTTCAACCAGAGCATCCTTACTGCAAGACAGGGTACATTTGTAGAATCTGTCTCCTATATGGATTAAGGCAATAGGTCTGACGAGCAGGGTCGCAGTACACTAATACTCAGGTGGAAGTAGCATGCAAGCTAGTAGTACGCATCTCGTATGTGGGAAATGATCACTTTTGGGTTTTTTTAGAGTCCTATGAGTCTACAGTAAACAAAAGTATCTTAATCTTTCTGGTTATCATTTATACATATCACCAAGCCTCTTCCTGTGTAAAGTTCAGAACTTACTCACATTCCTTATACACAACTTAGCATATTTGAAAATACACACACACTCTTTGTGTCAACTCTGCTTAACTGAGCTACTTAAGTGATTTAATTCAACAAGTTAACACACTAAACAGCACTCAAAACGCAATGATTTATGCACTGCACAGTAGTTGAAAAATCAACTTGCTAACAAGTGGGAAACAAGGAGCTTTCTTCACTTTACATGCAGTTGCCAAGCTCATTTCAAACTATAATTGACTGGAAGCCCCTCCAGTGTTGCCTCTGAATCTGTACAGAACAGAAAACAAGTCTGGCCCTGATTCCCAGACTTTTTTGTTTTAATTATCCAGGGAAAAAAAGACAGACCATCTCTTCATGCAGGAGGCTGCATGTCTCTGGGAGTACGCACTAACTAGTACTGCCACTCCATCTGGCAAATTGAGAAGGAGAGTGAGAAAGCAGCGAGTATGTATCCCATTCTTAGTCACCCACCTGACTATGTAACGACGTGTTAACAACCAAATTCAGGATTCATTTATCAGAATGTTTTCCCCCTGGCTGTCACTCCAAAAATTTTGCAATCCAAGCTAACAGCTAGGTTCACAAAATACATTCAATACTAGTACAGGAAGGTTCAGCCGAAAGCCAGGTATTTAACTTCAGCATCTTTGTTTACTAACTTCATCATGGAATGCCAGACTAGGGAAGATTTCAATATCAACAGTATGCTAGAGTAAAGTGAGTACAAAAGAACCGTCTGATAGCACTTAAGCCTAGATATAGGTCATGTCTGCCACTGAATAGCTTCGATATCAGAGTGGAGCCAAACAGAACTTTTATAGGTCAGTCGGACACAAACAGTCACTGCTGCAAATGTGCCACATGCTCAGCCCCTGCCTGCAGAGCTGAGTGCTCTATGTACCTGATCATTTAGTTGAATTTCAAAATCCAGGGTATGAAAGAGTGAGCACAGGGCAATTAACACCCAGGAAAATTCAAGCCTGTAGATGGACTTTTGACAGTGTAACCACATCTGCTTCAATTCTATCACATAAAGACTACCACTGCCCATTACTATTCTGAGCTAGCAGCAAAATCCCTCCCTCTATAGCTTCAGAATGGAATAAATTTAGCTTACTCTAGATTGTACTGAAGGATATTCTGCAGCACAATTCCCAGTGTTCAGAGAAAGTAATTAGAGGATTAGTTGCCTCTATTGGTCTCAGTTCCTGTTATTTTCATTGAGTTCTCCAGTTCAAATCTTCTTTTTTTTCAGTAAGATTGTTCAGACAGAGGAGAGGAAGGAAAATTTATGTCCCAAAAATTTAAGTCTATCATGCCAGCTTAAAAATCCAAGCCACAAAGATTTGTTTAAAATTTATAATACTGGAATTTGTTTTTAGTAGGCTGTGCTAGATGCACTCATATCCAGAAGTTACCACTTACCTCTTCTGCAATTTATTAAAATTTAAAGCAAGTTTTTCAGCTAACTTGCTTTATATTCGTATGTAATGTTAGATAAGAGAATGGCTCATCAAAAGCTATGCACTCCATACAACACAATTTTACCACTGATATGAAGTATTTCCCTCCCTCCCCCAAACACATACAAGCTCTCCCAGAATTAAGCAATGCAGAACTCCGTCCTGTATTAACACACATTTTTTTCCATATGTACCTTTAGTAATAAGGCCCAAGTTATCTGAACATATGGTCAAAAAGAATTTTTTTAATGGTACAGCACAAGACTAAAGTTGCAGTAGCAAAATTATGGGATACGTCACTATTTCTATAAAAAATACAGACTAGTATCCAGTCATGTACAGGATTTGGGGTTTTATATTGAATGAAGTGAACTCTGAGAAACAATATTAAATAGTGACACAAATCACTTAGCAGGCCCACAGCGTAAATAAGGCATGGTTTTAATTAGGGCTACAGAATACCAAGTGCTTCTGAAGGTAAAGCAGCCTACATTTATGCAAAGAGTATATAAGGCTTATGCAATTACATATAGCAAAAAGCACTTCAAGTACCTTTTTTTTCCCCTCCAGCATGCCTGGGTACAAGTTCTCTGCATAAAAATTTGTCATGCTTCCCAGTATTAACTGATTTAAATCATGTTTTTAATTTGGTGTCTTAAAACTACTTGATTTCTTAAATCAGTTGCTTAAAACAGGCTTTTTACAAGTTGGAAAATCTTTGCTGTGTTGACCTCTTCTCCTGGTAGAGCTTCAAATCTCAGCCTTGTGACAGATAAGAGTATTTAGCACTCAGTACTATTAGGCTGCCCATAATAAAGATGATAAATGAGTTCAAGATTATTGCTTACATTTAAGAATTCATAAACTTACATATACATTTCTGAGAGTTATAATAGCAATATTTGACATGTTTCAGAGTCAAACCACCTCACCATCCACAATTTTACACTGCCCCCCCAATATTTTGTTTATTAACCTCTTTTACACTGTAGCACAACACGTGCAGCGTGAGGAGCCTGCAAGACTCCCCTGTACGACACCACACCACATTCAAGTTACAGCTCTGTGAACAAAGTCCAAAAGACTTTACCCCAAGTTTAATGTTTTTGACTGCTGGGGAGATATTCAATTGTTCTGCCTTGCAGGCAGCACACGAGCTGGAGATTGCCAGTTAAAGAGCATTGGTACAGACACCTACACATTTTGCATACAGCTGAAGAGATAACTGCTTACTCACTCTTTGCAGCCCATGACCACAACTGTTGCTAACAGAACAGCTTGTGCAGAAGTTTCCAAGCCTGTTTGGATCCGTGAGCTGAGCTAGCCGATACTCACCATTTAATGCATTTTTGACAAACTAAGCAGTTTTAAGGACAACCTCTTCCATCCACACAACTGGGTCTGAAGCTTAGTCTGTTGACTACTCACATTACACAGGTTTAAGCTTATTTGGCACATGAAATGAACACATACTAACTGCTATGTATTACAAACCAACATTCATAAAAGTTTGAGCTTTTATGAGTCCAGCATAAAAATGATGCTGCAGATAAGAACAAAAGATTCCCTTCTGCAAGCCCTCTGCGCCAAGAAGCCCCATTCCCACTTTCTAGAGAGCTGCCACATAAAAGCATTCCCAGAATCATCTAAATCATTTGCACTGTCCCTTCCTTCTGTACCCACCCCTTCACCTCCAGACTTATCTGCCCTTTAGGTTCTTTTGACCAAATATATAATGATGGTTGTTGCATGATTTGGAAAAAATATACATCACATGATATATATAGAATATATAATTAAAAACATTGAAATCACATGGCTTTGGGTCTAATGTTAGTCAAACTCCAGTACACTGGATGTACAAACAGCAAGTGAAGTCAACTGCGTATGAGTGAATTAGGAAGCAGCTATCTACAAGTGATCAGATTATCTAATGCAGCAGTAGAAAAATGATGAATAGGCAATGACCGTGAAGATTAAATTGCAAAAACTGATCAGCCACCACGCTGCTGAGCTAAAAAAGTAATTTAAGAATAGTTAATGTGGGAATCTGCACTGAAATGAATTGATTCTTTCACAAGGTATGAACTGTAAAGCTACAAAAACCAGCAGGAAGCCTAATTAATAACAACAGATGAAAATGGCAATCCAGATCATATGCCAGATAAAAAAAATTAAGAACTTACATATTTTTAGAGCAAATAAAATAAATGGAAATCCAAAGAAAAAGATAATGTCCTCAAAGTCAATATAGGTGAAGAATGTATTCAAATTCACATTTAATATAATTATAACTGAAAAAAGCTTATCAGTTTTCATAACAACCACCCAACAAGCTAGTACAGATTCACTGATCCTTAAAAAACAAGAACTAAATAACATAGTGTTGTTGGAGAAATACAGACCACACAGAGTGCAGTGCCAACACAAAAATTCTTTTTATGTACAGATTGTACACAAATAGTTAGCTTTACTTCAAGAATTACTTCCAGAAAACTGTAGTGGAACCCCTGTTTGGTTCTATAAACATTTAAGGAAGGGTTTGAGTCTGTCAATAACTGAATGCACTCCCCACCTGCAGCATGACTTTGAACAAGTTACTGTCTCAGCATGTCTTGTCCTATCAAAACATTAATTTTTGGACCAACTCTCCCATGCTTTATTAAATCTCTGGGATAATGGCATTCATTCATTAAGAGAAAGCCTAGTAAGTGAGGTAATATGTAGAAAACATTTCAAAACTAAACAGTTTTTTTCAGCTACATTAATCTACCCTGCTGTATCAACCTCTATTATTATTATTACAGCTATTATATATAATAAGTAATTTAGAACACCTTTTATCAAAGTATCTCATTCTGGCCTTTTAGTTTCTGTACATGGCAACTGATTTAAAATTATTTTCACTCGAGATTTGCCCTCTGACTGTTAAGTTCGGTCAGTGAGTAGGGATAAACACAGGGATTTAAAATGATGGTGGAAGCAATAAACCAAAATTTACAGGCAATAAACCGCTTCTTTACACTACATACAGTATCATTCCAAATTTACAATTCTGCAGATTAAATACAAACTTCATAAAACTTCATACAAACTGTATAAATACAGTTTGAGGATTTTTTGGTATCGGATTTTGATATTGAGCCTCTATAAGAGTAGCAAATAATCTCTTAAATCTTGACTCTGTTAAAGGCAGACGACATCTGCTTTGTCTACTGAAGCACGAGAAACAAGAAGCCCCGACAGCTGAGAAAGTTTCTCCACATCCGTGAAGGCATGGGCTTTCACCTCCTTCCCTGCAATATGATGCCTCTGCAGACAGAGCTGAAGCTACAAATCACATAAGGGCAATAAAGCTGGTATCTTCCTTTAATCTTCCAAGACTAATGCTTCCCAGGTTTCCTAGCCACATTGTTTACACAGATACTACACTCTCTCTAAGCACTGTCATTTTCTACACCTAATAAAGAGTGTCTCAATTTTTGCATTTACTCAAACAGCCCTAATTTGTTTTTACAACATATATTACCCTCCACACCCAGTTTCATGCACTGCAAACAGTGGCTACTATAACATACAAGAACATTTTCCATCTTCTCCAACCACCGTACTGTGACACAACTTACCTCATCCCCCACCCCGACTTTAAAGAAAACAGTGAACACCTGCTTTGGAATAACCAAATACCTTTGTGCACTTCATATTAATTTCTCCAAAAGAGCACTTTAAGTAATTCAGAGTTTAAAAATCTTAATTATCATTTCTTTATCAGCTCCAATTTTCCCCATACCAGATATCTTCCAATTTAATTCAGTTGTCCCTGTATTAGTTTTTAAGTACACTGTGTCTGGCTAAGATCTTTCAATCTGCTCTACGCTAATTTGATTTCACCAACATATTAAAAGTCATCTTTCTTACTAGCTTGCTCCAGTAGTTAACTATTCTCCTAAAAAGCTTCCCATTTGAGTTGGTTTGGCTTCAGCTTCTAGCTCTTGTTATTGATTCTCCTACTAGAACAGAATGCCTTTTAGTATCCCGTATTTTCACGGCCGCAGGATGCACACTAACAGAGCTCAATAGCCTTTGAGCAACAAAGACTGTTCAAGAGCTTCAGCTTTCATGCAGCAGCAAGTTAAAATTGCTAGGCAGTTGCTGCAGTTCAGAAGCAAATTTGTGAGCCACTTTCTGCCATGGAAATGGCAGTTTCCTGAGTAGCTGTGGTGAGTAACTTGTAGAATAGCTACTTTAAGCTGCCAGTTTTCATTTGATGCTATACAAGTCAGAGCCTCTCTATTCCCTCCTCCAAATCAGTTTTGCAACTCCTGTTTGCATCCTCTCCAGTTTTTCAAAATCCTTCTGAAAACTTGACAGCAGAACTGCACACAGTATTTCATTAAGCAGCCTCATCAATACAGACTACACAATGCTACCATTCCCTTATTCCTACTACTTCCCTTTTCGTCCAAGCCAAGAATTCTATTACTCCTTTTTACTGATTGTAGAAAACTCTGGTTTCCAAGATACAGTCCCCGTTGCAACAGCTATAGACCCTACTGAAGCCCTCCAAATATTTGGCTTTGTTAGTAATTTGGTTACAGCTGGATTACAAATAACACTTTTTTTTAAAAAAACCCATATCACCGAGCCAACTCTAAGCAGCCACCTTTATTTTATTTACCCTTCTGACAGTTGAACTGCTATGAATTTTGGCGAATTAAGTTTGTGGGTTTTGTTTTGGGGGGGTGGGTCTGTGGTGTTGCTTTTTTAAAAAAATTTTCTTTCATATGATGCATTTAATGCAACAAATTGCTTACTTCTATGGTATTCCATTAGTAATCAGCTCAGGAATTTAAATGTCCTAAATAATTTTGTGGGATTTAAATGAATTAATAGCCAGCTGATAATGGTTAAGATAATACCATATAGTGCCCCTTCCCATTTCTCTCTTCTTTTCATACCAGAATCATTATCTAAAAAAAATCTTGAAGAATAAGGAAAATACACAAGTTATCATCAATCAACTGTTGTACCATCCTTGTGCACAATTCTCACTTCACAGCATCACACAGTACTGCGGGACACTAGCAGTAATTTTAGCCCTCTCAGTTAAAAACAAGTAAGCTTCCTCACATTCACCATAGTAACAGCACAGAGACTTATCATCACGCAGCTGAACCACAATAACATGTTTAGGATTTATATACAACAGAGTATTGATACTGTTAATCAGTCAAGCTTGCCCATCGAGGTCCTGTATAAATCTGAGGATTGACAAAAGCACATTATGCACACAACTGCGTTCACTGGCACTGTATTCCTGTCCTGTACACAGAGTTATAAGAAATTCAACTGTGGTCCCTAATCATCCAGTTTACCTTTTCACGCTCTTAGCGGACCATTAAAACTGTTCAGGAATTCCCCCACTGCTCTAATACCAGCAATCAATTACCAAGCCAGTGTGTGCTCTCACTCTCCCTGGCCACTTTGGATTCTTGGAAACACACCCATTTAAAAGTGTTTTTTCTAGTACTTACTCAATAGACCAGGACTCACTTTATAACCCTCCAGTGAACAGACACACACTGTTCTGCTTTTCTCCCGAAATACAGGCAACAAATGTGTTAACAGGGATAAAAGGCACTGAAGAGGCGTTGTGCAAGCTTTATCATGCCCACCTACCTTTGGGAAGGAAACGCAGCCAGGCTCTCTCATGTTCCTAACAAACTTAAAGAACGCCTCATTACTTTAACTATAGGGAAGACGCTCTAAGGGGCCCAATCTAACAGAAATGGATGAGGAACTAGGTCACAGCATTCATGCTGTGCTCCTGCCCCCTTCCTCAACAAACAGGAGGGTAAGTAGTTTAGAATACCACATTCCCCCTTTCCACTTCTCCGTACACTTTCTGAAAGTGTCCTTTATTACATCAGCACTTCATTTACGCAAATCATCAGCAAGTTACAGAAATACCGAAGTTTCTTCTCTAGTGATGACTTACAGAGATCCCTTGCATTGTTATGTAGGAAGGCAAGGGATTTCTTTGGACTAGAACCTGCCAAATGAGTTTCTCATATGTGCTACTTAAGACACTTATCATAGACAGCTCTCCTGGGTGCTCTAAATTGTCTTCAACCCAGATGACAATCCCACTTGCAAAAATTAGGGTCATCCTTCATATAGTCCTGTCTTCCATTGAAATGGAACAAAGTAATACACAACACTAGAACATTTAATTCTCACTGGTCACGGTACATTTTTTCCCCCTCCTCCTTGATGAGAGAGTCTAAGCCAGGATTTGCATGGTGCCAAACCTATATATTGACACACTCTTTGAAGAAAAATATTTTGGATAGACCACCCCATCACCTCTATTTCTAAAAATAAATATCGAACAATAGTTAACATTCATTTTCCAGGCATAGGTAGAGTACTGTGAATTGCGAATAGTGACTTGAGCACATTCTTTTCAAAAGATTATAGACATTCCCTTAACAAGGGGGTACAAATGCATGTATAAACTCTTTGTTTCCCCTGACTTGCACTCAACACTTAAATGCTGGCAAAGATATCATCACATACACTGTGGAAAAAGAACTATGTCCCATTAAAATACATAAGCAAAAAAAGAGCATTTAATTCCAAGTAAAAAAATTCTAATATGAACTCTACAGAGATTAATCATTTAAAGGATCTTGAAATGTCAGGTGCCCAACGGACATACTCTTACACAGTAGAAAGTGTAAGCATCAGACAGTTTTTGTGTCCATAACCCAATGCATCTTTATTACGGTCTTGCGCTGAGGCTCAAACTTTGATTTGATAGCTAAAACTGTCAAACGAAAGAAGGTTTAAGCGCTACGAAAAGACAAAGCACTACCTGAAGAGGACAATGGTACTACGATGCGTAACTAACAACCTGGATGGTCTGAAGTATTAAATACTTGCCCTCAGGGTCGATGAGCAAATCTAAAACTTCAGGAAATCCTGCTTAAATACATACTACCCGATCATGAAATTGTTGTTATAGCATAAGGTTTTAACAGTTAAAGTATTAAGCGCCTGTCAAATTGTATTAAGCAATTAGAAATACACCAGTTTAAAGCCATTTCAGAGATGCAATTGTCCCTGCCTTTAGCTGATAGCAATGAATGAGCTGATGCAGCAAAACGGGCGATACTTTCGTTACATTGCTATCAAACAAGTAGAGTTAAATACTAGAACGTCTGTCAGAACTCAGATTTTCCTGCTGCTACAAGAACAGCAAAAAAGGGTGGTTACATGTTCCATCTGCAGGCATGAAATACTACACACAAAAAATATATTTGTTGTGTCTGCTGAATCCTGAACCTCACCTTGCTGGGAAACAGAAGCAGCTAAAGAGGAGTCACTTTAATGAAGCCCCACAGGAGTACAAACAGAGATAATCACAGCTTTGTACCACCGCACATCAACCTGACTAACTTCTGTTAGCAAGTTCAAACACAATTCCAACAAATTAATGCAAAAATTTTATTTTTAGTTAAAAGCGAACAAACCCCACACACAGCACTTATGGAAAAGGCATTCATAAGAGAACAATGCGCTTAAGTTGTAAGAACAAAGGACAGACTTTCCTCCTGGAGGAAAAAAGCTGAGTTGTTACTATGAAGCTACTCCAGTGCAAACGCTACAGGAAAAATGAGCTGAAATTCTGTCCAGATCTGGAAAGACTCATTTTGTTTGTGACACTAGGAGATCACAAATCAATGTTCTGCCACTAGACACACAGATAGATGACTGACACTTTCGCTCAGACTAGCTTCCAAGCAAAATAATAGTTTTGAGGGAACGATAGCTATGAAAGAACAACACGTATCCTACATTTTTCCCTTCAGTAGCAAAAGGCCTCAGTACCAAGGAGAATATGAAAACAGAACAGTTTGAAGTCAACTGTAACGTGATTTTTAATGCTTGCCTCTGTGCATCTCACTTAGCAAAGCATATAAAGTACTGATTTTCAGTATGAAATAGTAAAACGAAGAGATAATCTAGTGTAACTAATATTCTAATTATAAAAGCATGTTTATTACTCCAAGATTTCCCTTCAGCCTTCACAGAAACATGAACAAACAGCAATGCAATAAAATCCTACCATTTCCTGCTTTACAAAGTTAAGACCTATTTATTCATGAAGATTCAAAACTAGGATTCAATGAAGATTTTAGGATTTATGCCAGAATTGATGGTGTTCTGAACTACTTTCATGAACACAGGCATTGAAAACAAATGATTAAGAGAACAATTTGCAGTTCTACATTTTAGATTATTAAAATATCTTTTCCAGAGATAATGCTGTATGTGAATATTCTGTCAACACATCCCCTCCCTTTCTGTTGCTACACTGCCACAATTTGTGTTCAGAGACAAGGAAACAAACTTGCTATTGCAAAAACCAAGTTTCTCATTTTGCCAGCTCGAGAAGAAAAAAAATTAAATGCTACCAACATGGCGCGATGGATCAACACGGTGCAAGTGTTAGCGATACGAATGAAAACTGGGACACATCAAGTCTCACAATTCCTGAGCATACTGGACTATTTTTACTTGATGTATTCCAGTAGGAACAAGGCTCTACAACAGTAGTGAGTGCTAAGCACAGTGCATATATGTTTTATATATTAAATGCAAAATGAGAAGGAAAATTCTCTATAAAAAAACCCATGGGTACAGTTTTAACATTTTTCTTTCCAAAAAAGAAAATGTTCAGCAATGTTTTTAGAAAAAGCTCAAAGGCAGCTCATGGATACCTATCATAGGCCAACCAGAAAAAAACCCAAACAACCTCACGACTCCTGGTGTCCCTTACTTCCCAGGGAGAAAAGAGCACTGAGTACAGGAGCAGCACAAGATGGGTAATCGGCAGGGGATGGGAGAGGGGAGGTGTGTTGGGAATGAGCATAACTGCAAAAGAGCTTTAAGCCATCCTTTCAAACCAATTCATTAAATCGAAGGCCCACTTCTTTAAGCTATGTATTATATCTATTTTCATAAGATGCGCAGGAGATTATACATCAGGGAGAAAAGACAAGCTGCAAGCTTCTTTATCAGCTTATTTCCACATTATATGTCATCTTCTCATAAAAAGTTATTAGAATACATTCTTCCAGAACTATGTCACAGCCCAATCCTGTAGGTCAATTATTTAAGAGTTTAATGCAACCCCTTCAGCCACAATTTTTAATGCTTTAAAATCTTGGCAAAGTTAGGAACTAACTCCCAACCTAACAACTTTCCAGCAATTCACCCAAAACCCCACATCAGAGAGCAAGTGTTCACTCTGTTTACACATACAACCAACCTGCATACCTGACGAGAAGACAACCTGCCCCAGAAAAGTATCAATCTTAGTTTCTGCCAAAAGCACTTTAATATAACCACAATCCCTATTTTAAAGGGAAGGTGTTTCCCCCCACAGAGTGAAGCAAAAAATACACTTAGTGTAACAAACTATTAATATAGAACTACTACAGCAAGGCACAATCCTAAATTAGATTAATACGGCACTGACAATGCCAAGTATATTTTTGGCCTTTGTGCTCCGCATGCAAAAGTTGTTTGCTGTTTGACAAAGTTATGTTAGCAAATTCCATCAAAGGTGAATCTTATTCCACTCCAAGTCTTCTGCTAGTCTGTATTAAAGAGCGTTCAAACATCATACTGGCTACAGCTAGCAGGCACTAAACAAACAGATTTAAATGTATCTGAGATGCTACATGAAAATTGGTAAATTGCATGGCCTCCCCAACGGGTTGTAAGTTTTCTTTAACACTAGTCATGTATTTTAGTCACAAGAGGAGGAGTGTGGTATCTAGACCAATGCATAAACAAAAAACCAAACCCAAAAATAAAGTGCATAAGCAGCAAACCATCATGCCAAATTAACAAGACTACTTTGGCCAGTCACTGAAATGAGACTGAATCTTTAATATTCGAATGAGGAGGTTTTCCATTTTAAAGGAAACCTACGTTTTATCCTCATTGTCCTTCAAATACACATTGGTACACAATGGGAAAAGTTAAACACATGATACAGAAGAGACATTATGTACCTGTAACAAGTGTTCTAAGTGCTCTCTCCTTCCTGTTAATCAAGCCTGAGACAATCCTGTAACACTGAACAGGCTGATTAGACAGAATCAAGGTATCTGTGATTTATGAACTTTTGCTAGTATTAACAACTCAACTCACAAGTTCGTAAGTGGAAGCCAAGAAAGTACTGCCTTTGAGAGAGCATTCAGGGCTAATAAAGCCAGCTCTAAATATGAGCAGAGCTATGCACAATTAACAAACAATTCTGGGTATCACACTTCCTTGAAGACAACTTCCTTGACTTCAAAACAAAGAGTATCTGAACCTTGGCAGTACAGAAAGAAAAAAAAAATTACTCTGCAGACACTCATTGAGTGTTTAGCAGAAAAATTACTTGAGGACAACAGATTACATGTGGCTCCCAAGATATCAAATATCCCCTGTACCCAAACTTACTAGAATTCCTTCTACAGTTATCTTCAGCTGTGGTTAAGTCAGCAGTTAAGATACCTAAACTGGTATGAGCTACCATACACATCAGATGTCTCAGTTGCTACTGAGTCAATGGAGCCTTGACCAGATCAGTTTGCTCTAAAACAGGCATGTGCTGCTCAGCTGAGCCACCTTATAGACTCCACTGATATATACACTAAACCTGCAGACAAGGCTTCAGCACCTTCACACATACAGCAAGTGTGTCAGAGGCGTCAATCTCAGACTTGAGCCCAGCCTTAATGGCCCTGACACTCCTTTCAACAACCTCCACAAGTAAGAGCTGCTGAAACAGCTCAGCTGCCGAAGAGATAGACTACCTCCACTGTACCTACCTTTGAGCACTGTTGTGGTGTTTTGTTTCTATCTAGTGCAAAGTAGCTTATTCAGAGCAATTCTAGGTAGGACTGTTACCCAAATACTCTTAGTCCCAGCTGTAAATGTATCAGAGATCATCTAATTCACATTAATGCTCTGCCATCATAATTAACACTGCAGCTAAGCATTACCTGGCAGGCACTACAACAGAAAGGATTACCACTTTGTGAAAGTGGTAACACTTGCCGAGGCAGAACTACCATCTCTCAGCATTTGCATAGCCCCCAATCCTACCTGAGGCAGAGGTACTGCTCGTTACATTCCAAAATCTCCTCCTTTTCAGATATTTGTTTGAAGCCATCCAATCCTCTGACCTAGGAGACACCCTCTACACACCTCTTCAAGTGGTTTAGTGCTTTTAAGGCTAAATGTGGTTACCTTTGCTGCCACCAAGTAAAACAAATTACTACTTCAGTCTGAAAAAACCTCAGTACATTCATACTGCCACACTATATGACAGCGTTTCCTCTTCTCAGCTGTATTTGGTATGCATATATGTATTTTTATTTATTATTATGGCTGAAGTTAAATCAGTATTTTCTACACAGAATTCCTGAGCATTTATTCACGTAGTCACAGAGAAAAATCAGGGCCCTACTTTTTCATCTTAGCAAGTACATCTTCATCTGGAGAGAGAAAGAGATTGCAGGAAGGGAAATCTTCCTTATGGTGATGGAATCAAGCGATGCAACACCACTGTTTCACCATCACCACCACACAAATATTGACTTTCCAAAGCATTAGTGTTCCACACCAAGAGTCTACAAAACAAGGAAAATTGGAACTGAAGCAATAGCAGACAGGACAGCAGGAAGTATGTAGATACTGGTATAGAGCGGGATTAATACTAAAGCACTAAGGATTAAAAATAAACTTGGACATTATAGAGGTTTGCAGGGGAGGTGCAGGCTGATCTGTCAGGATTTGGTGATGTTCCTCACACCCACTCCCCAGGAAAAAGCCTTCTGAACTTTTAAGGTCTGGACATTAAACCCCACAGCAAACAGGAAGAAAAGAATCCTGCCAAAGGGTTTTAATGATGGACTGTAAAGAAGTAGCTGTTGTCCAACACCCAACATTGTTACAGAGTACAAGGTGTAGAACATATAATCTTGTTTAGACTTATTGAATGAACTCTGTACCCAAGTTTTACCGTGACAGGTTTTATATCCACTGACCTAAAGCTACAGATTCTTTCTCTCAAAAAAATCCAGTATTCTTTAAATAATGATTGGAATGCTTTCTTTTTTCCCAATCTCTAAAATATTTCCACGGCAAAAGCCATAAAACCAGTTTAGAAAAACATCTGCAAAACATACACTGCATCACATAAATATGTACATTATATAGGTATTTGACAAAAACACTTCTGGAAAAGTTTTGAATTAGAGTAATGAATGGGCCACCTTAACTCGATAGCCTGATCTTCTCACAATCTACTTGGGGAAATTCACACATCCAAAGGAACTTGCAGACATGCAACTTCTTTCCTTTCCTATTATTTCCAAAAAAAAAAAAACCAACGTTCCTCAGGAAGAGTCCTGTTTTTTTTATATGCATCACATAATGACGCAATAATACTCTCAACTCCAGCAGTATCTGCTACTATAGCACAAAGATATTAAGATACAACATTAAATAAGGTTTTTTTTTTTAACCAAGGAAACTAGAGTTAGACCTTCCCAGTAAGAGTCAAGATCATGAGTGATATTTTAACATGAGCTGTCTCTTGCACAAAATTGCAAACATTTTGTTTTGACTTACAGTTTATTTATTACACTCAAGCAGCAGAGTAAATTTTTGTGACAAAACACCAAACAGTAAGATTTAAGAAAGCTTTGAGGGGGAGGGATGAGTGAGGAAGAACACTTTATGTGCTATTAGAAGTTTCACAATCCAGCTTTCCAAGGTCAGCTTTTAATTTGGAACAAAATAAGAGCAGCTGCCCATGCTGAAGCAAGGTCAGCTTTGTTCCTGCCTGCCTCCCACCTGGACCACCAAGGCACTGCCTTATTGCTGACCTTCAGCCGTGGAAGATTCTTGGTGGGCTGAAGCAGAGAGAAAATGGTATGGAAAACCAAACACTAGCATAAGAAAACAGGGAGGAGGAAAAATTTCTGCGTGTCTTGCACAGTAGTCTATTGTCTGAAGTTTATAGTAGTAAGTGTCATTATATGAAGGCTAGAAGTCAAAAGTAATCCACAAAGCCCCCCCCCCAAGTTCCTTTCAGTCTTCCTTCCAGTTTTTGGGGGTTTGCAGTCACTGTCCTATCCAATATTTCCTCCAATTTTGAAAATTCTAAACTAGTAAGGTTTGGATATATAAAGTACAGTGACAGCAAATGTGCAAATCAGTCCATAATTGTTGAAGATTTTTTGACCATTCATGCACTTTTTTGCATTCATGCAGTACAGATAAAAAGTTTTGCTTTAATAGCACTCACCAAGCACTCTAAAACCTCAAGCACAAAAAATGCACCTCTCCCTCACCTTCTCTCAACCACATGATTTCCTTAATTACCTCTTCTGGAATTCTGGACTTGGGATGAGACTGCATGTTAAACTGATGCGATAGGAAGGAGAGCACTTCAAAGAGGTTGGTTGGTCAGTTATCCATGTGATCAGCTTACATCCACCCATACGGTGAGGGGCTCCAAGCAAAACTACCTGAAGACCCAGTTGTGCAAAAAAGTCTCCAGGAGTCCACACTCAAGCCAAGGACTGAAGGACAACTTTTTCCAAGTACAGCATCTAGATATTTCAGCAGTAGTGTTGTGTTATGCTGGGGACATGTAACTAAGGCCAATCTCAGGAGCTGAACCATTCTCTAGGAATGGTTCGGTCACCTCAACACAAGAGAGACCACAACAGGTCTTAACACAGCTAGGAGAAGACCACCAAACCTTTGGCCATTTGTGGGGGAAATGTGGAGCTGCTGGTCCTATGAATTTAGTCATATCAATATAAGACGACAGCACAACTCATTCAAGGATGCACACACCTTATAAAGACAGGGAGGGAAAAGGTGGAATAATCTCATTCAGCTGAAAATCAAGCTCCAGCAACAGCAGCTGCCTAGGAAGAGCACTGCCTGGGGAAGGGAACAGCAGCTCTAATCCTCAGAGGCTGTAACCCCTACCCCAAAAAACAGCTTCTACAGAGAATTCCCCAAAGGCTGGAGAACAAGCAAGCTGCTACAGGTTCAGAACCACCCTGATCATCAGGGATGTAAATACATACACTCTGACCCTACAAAGTCCCGATTCCCAGAAGTCTAATCTTACAAAAGAGAGTGTCTCTTCAATCAAACTTAACTGAGATTTGAGATTAACTAGCAATAAAAACCAGAAGTTTGCCTTGCTGCAGAGCAAGCATAAAATGAGGTTTTTATCACCAGGGAAGTTCCAGGTTCTTTTCAGATTCCCCTGCTCAAGAACAACATCCCTCACAGAGGCTGAACAGTACTGTTGTAGACACAAGAGCTACCCAACCTGCAAACTGGGAGTGCTTTGTCTTCTAAGCCTCCAATCAGTTGAGAAGTCTGGAAGGAGAAACAGAACTGTGCAGCTACAGGTAACAACACAACAGGCCTGGGAACCAGTGGTTCTTTGGTCACATGGGAGCTGTGAAAGACAGCTAAAAAAAAACAAACACCAAACCTTTTTTGCTTCCCCTTTCCTTACCCTGGGTTTGGGCAAAAGAGAAAAAGTATGTCTCGGTATCATAAGCCTAGAAAACAGCAACGGTTCCACGGGAAATCTCTGGAACCACAAGAGTTCTAGTTGTCAACGCCCAAGGCTGAGAGCGCAACACTTCTGGATGATCCCAGACCAAGACAGATCAATATTAAGACACTGGTCTTGTTCTCATGAGCAACCAGTCAAATGCCAGGCCAGTAGTCACTGGAGTGAGAGTTCCAGAGGGACTATGCGAGTCTGATTTCAGTACACCAAATCCACAGGTTTTTCAGCTTGACAGGGACTGATACCCCTCCTTGCTTGCTGACAGGCAGAAAAGAAAGCATCCGTCACTCCCTGACTGTGGTGAACTCGGTGTAGGAGAGATCTCTCTGAGGTAACACTGATATGGAGCTGGAGGAAAACTTGAGTACTGTACAATTGAGCAAGTTAGCAGTGCTGGGCCTTTAATGAGCTTCCTCAAGTCAAAGCGATAGGCATCTGCTGTTACTGAAATTAGAAGGCCAAAGTATATATTGCCACACGCACTATCTCACATCAGGCATCTGCAGAGTCCAGAACTTCCTGAAGTACTGGCAGAATCACTACAGACAAGAGACATATGCAGAATTTAAAGACAAGCCTGTACACAACACACGCCGTCTTGCATGGAGGTCATACAAGTACAAGCTCTGATGTAGACCCAATAGCTAGACAAGCTTGTTTTCATGGAAGGACAGCTCATGAGATGATAAAAAAAATGAAAGATTTTCTAGAAGCCAACCCATAGTGCTGAAGATTTTGAATTGCTCTTATGACTGCCAAACACAGATAACAGAATTTCTGGACCCAGCACTGAAGAGCTGGGAGCATTCAGCAAATGAAGCATCACCATAAGCACTTTGCTGGGGATACATCCCTTCAAAAGGGATAATCCTGATAAAGTACTCTGTTTTCTCCTAAAAATCTTTGTGAGGTCTTTGGCGTTGAGTAGGAGCAAAACAGCAGCATTCCAAAACAAAATAGTCCTGCATCTAAAAGAAAGCATAAACACACGTCTTGGACAAGAGACCTACAAACAGTGGAAAGAGCAATCTTGTAGTCTCACAAGTCAGTCACCCCTCTAGTACTTCGCTTAGCAAAGAGATAAAATTACTTATTTTACAGATGTAGTCATAAAGGACTCCCAAAGAGAGGAATATTTAGATTTTGTTCTTTCCATCAACAAAATCTCAAAGTACTCTGGAAAGTAAGTATTTTCTAATTTGTAAAACAGGAATAGCAGCTGTTTGTTTCTTTGAAAAGTTACTGTTGGCCCATGAAGCTCTAATTGCTTTCTGTGTTTTCAAAATAATTGCCCCTCTCAACAAAGCCTTAGAGCATAGGAGTCTCATCTACTCTTTGATGCAGTTCCAACTCCTCTGTTCCAGGAAAGCTGTTCCATACTGCTGTGACTGAGTATATGCTACCTGATTTTTCCAAAACACAACACTCCATCCATTTAAGACAAATTTGTTTGGACATTACAGTTTGAGATAACAGGAAAAGCACATACATCATTAGTTGCACGTTCCTCTTGTCACCACACTTTCTTTTGAGCATGAAACAACCTATATGTATATCATTAGCAATAAATACTCCAAGAATGTTCGATTTCATTGAAAGAGGGTAACAAGAATAAGATGCAGACTGCCTTACACCTCTTCATAGTGCCAGAACATGTCTTCAGTTCTGTGGTACAAGTCTCAGTCAAGGACAGGCTCTGTGTCATATGGGCTACAAACAACATTCTATACAGCCTAGAATCCAACTGTCTCTCTCTACAGGGGCTTTGCAGTTCAAAGCTAATGTGAAGGTCACACTTCAGACCCCCATGACAGCAGTGATGAAGTATGTTTTCAAAACAGTAGCTAGGAATTCTTGTATTAAGGATGCCAACAGTCCCAGACTCTTCTAACAGTTGTATACAAGCCTCTGTAGTCATTGGTCTGTTCGTAATTGTGCTGCGGCACAGCCCACCCAAACACCTGGAACGCAACAGCAGACTGTCATCACTTTTCAATATTCTAGGGAGGTTCTCACTTAGTAACACCAGCTTGCAATGCTGAGTTGTCCCTGACATCAAGTTCAAAAGGCAGTACCACCACACAGGCAGAATCAGTATGCTCAGCCCATACAGCTTCATTTGATCCAAAACCAGTTTTGAGTTTTCTCCTAACTTTTAGGAAGCTCAGACCAGCCCAGCTCTCAGGAGACTTCTAAACCAGATCCATTCCAGCCAATTAAGAGTCCAAACAGAATAAATATGTAACAGGACAGAGCTTCACCGCTACAGTAGGTCATCCAAAATTTCCACTTTAAATCCTGAGGAATGGTGGGGAAGCATGCAGAAGCCAGTCACATTGGAACAACTTAGTTTTAAACAAGTCGTGCTACATGAAGCTAAAGAAGTGAAATTGTTATCTTCCAGTGAAATGAGCGGGTCTGCTGCCTGCAGTACAAATCCTACTTGTAGCTTTTCTGGCAGCACAAACAATTGAGGACATTCCCTGATGGGCAACAAAGGTTTGCAGCATCTGACCTTACACTACAGCATTTGAAACTCAGCTGAGATAGCCTCTACTTTACCTAGCTCTCCATTTGCACAAGACTAAACTCCCCCAGGTTATTTCTGACAGGGTAGAGGAAGTTGCAAACTGATAGATATTGCACAGTGGTGGGTTACACAGCCTGGCTCCCTGCGGGAAGTGAAGTGGAAGCATATGGGGAAACACAATGCTCCTGAGTTTCTTAACACTAGCCCTGGTGATCACACTGCACCTTCCTCTGCTTTCAAAGGGCACCCAAATTCAAGTAGAATCTGCTCTAAATATTGAGTTATAGCAGATGTAGTTTAAACAGAGTTTACAAGGAAAGCATTTTTTGATCTTTTGTCTAGCCTCTGAAGGGAGAGCATGAAAACAAAAAGCAATGTTAAGTCATAAAAAAAATATTTATTGTAGTCCTCAGCAATTTTTCATTCCCCTTCCTTTGCTAAACATCTGTCTTTTGTTAGAAAACACTGTAAAGTGATTTTCCAAAACCTTTGACATGCATTCTTCTCAATAGGTCCCAAAAGCTCAGGAAGGAGAGCTTCAAAGTAACAGTTGCCATTTATTAAGCGATACTAATGAAATTGGTCTAACCATTTTCTTCTGTCGAACCATTCCCTACTATTTGCAAGGGCAAGGGGATAGGGACTTCATATGTTAAGATGATGCTCATTTAATAGAAGAAAAGGACACGCTACACCAAGGAAACTATTATTCAAGTAGACTCAGTCTGATGAGCCAAGAAAAAGCTGCCTCTGCACAACTCAGAACTCTCAAGGTACCTATGTGATTAAGTTACTTCAGAACAAATTAGTGCTCCTTGAACTGATTACACCATAAATAAGCCCAATAGGAAAGAGAAGCCACTGACAGACACAGTACCCGCCTGACGGCAGCCAAGCTCTACAGCTCTCATCCAGAACGAACACCAAAAAGCTGTCAGTGCCAAAAGGATTTCTGGTCTTTTTACTCAACATTCACAATGTATGTCAAAGCAGATGCAGTATCTACAGTAGATAACTAATCACAAGAATCCTACACTTTCATTTTCTCTTGTCACTCAAAGCACAAATTGCAGCTCTCTCCCCGACCTAATAATTATTCATATGGCTGCACTTAGTTCTTCTCCAGTAGCAGCATGAAACTTGATTTGAGCTGCAGGAACCCAGCCGGTGACTATATAAGCTACTGTTGCGATAGCACAAAGCAGAAGCCAACTCGGCAGGTAACTGGACTTGAAGTTGGAAAGATCTTCCCCAGTCAGCTTGAAATAGTAATTTCATAGGGGAGAAAATAGATTGTCTTTATCTACCGCAGGTTACCAAAGGAAAACTCTGATCCCAAGAAAGACAGGCATAATAAATACCAAGACATACCACCATAAAAAGGTATTAAAGGTGGGATTTTTGTACTCTACAGCAATTCAAAAAAGACTTTTGTAATCTTTTATCAAGTCAGTATTAAGAATGCAAGCACTTGGGTATCAAAGCACAACATTCACTTGTTAGAAAGGAGTACTTCTAGCACTTGCTAGTTATATTCTCTTGCCCACTGACTCAATAGTTTGGAAGGTCTCAAATACCATACATGCTGTTACAGTAGAATTTATTTATGCTTCCAGAATAATCCTTGGGAATCCTGGAGGGCTAGTGTCAACAATTCATGTTTTCTAATGCCATACTTCAAGTAACTCAAATGCACATGAAGCTCCTTCATTTTTCTAACATTCGCACCCATGGAAGTAATTCCAAAGCATTAGAAACCAACAAAGAAATCTAAATGCACACAAACCTAGAGTCCTGGGGGATTACATGACTCGAGTGTTCAGTATCACCAGTAACCTGATTGTTAATGCCAGCTGCCAGCGTGTCCCTCATATGGAACTGGGGGAGTTCTCTCCCATGGTTCCACAAGAACTCCTCCAACTAACAATCTCCAACAAGGAGTTAGTGATGGCTATGGAGAGGAGGAAACAGGAATGAAGATCCACCTGTGTTTGCACAGGGGGAAAGTGTTAACCTAACAGCCCACTGAACCAGCAGACTGGATGTGTACAGGAAGATGAACATCTTTGCTTGGCAGAAATTGGGATCATACAGTTTTATTTAGACAGGGCATATTATTCACCTACTTAAGATCTGTAAGACAGACATGATGTCCTCAAATATTATTCTACAGATATTAAGCTGGTTTTGTTTTCAGCTACAGACACCTCTTTCCGTGTCAGACACGCATACCCCAGACCAAAACACACCCCTCGTACCCCCAAAATACAAAAACCCTTGAAAAACCTCCCATATCCCCCCAAAAAACCTAGTAAACTCCAGTTTAGCATCCCATCATTTCCAGGTGATTATTCTGAGAAGTTACATCCCCCTCTCACTTGAGGTTCAGCACTCACTGGAAGATTCTGCAAAAGTAAACCTTGTAATCATCTCAGACGCCAGCAGACCTAGATTTGAGTTACATAGCATTAACTGTTCCTTTCGTGTGCAGTAGTTCAAGACAACACAACCAAAGAAAACAAACATTACAGCTAACTTTTCATTTTGTTAAATAGCTCTAATAACTTGAAAATAAAAATCAGCAATCCTAGCTATGTCATGATGAGCTAGCAGCAAACTTACACCTAAGAGTTTGGTAGTCAGAGGAAGGTTTTCAGAGATTATCTGATCATGACTGATGACAGTCATCGTCCTCATCATGAGACCCAAGTCAATGCAAGGAATGGCCTCTCCAACGTGACAATTTTGAAACGAACTCTCTAGTATAGCAAAGGGGATTATTAAAATCTTGAGTAAGGTTCATACACAGTTAATGACTTCCTCCCACCCCAGACATGTACACACCAACAAGAGACAGCATAAGAGTTTTAAGCTTCCTTTCTTACAGTAATACTGATTTTGACAATGCTGGAGAAAGTCTGTCTCAAACAAACAGTCTGAGTTTTGTAATATAGGGGACACTAGAAAATTCCCTGAATGGTACCTAAGCGTAGAGTTAATAAAATAGGTTTTGAAGTCGAGTGCATAATGCTGAAGAGATGCGTGCATATTTTACCAATACTCTGAAAAAACTTGAGACTTATTACCCCATGCAGTGCTTTCCCCCCAGACCTACCCATATACCCTCAGAAGGCCAAACAAGTCTATATTTTCTTTAGCACCTCCAGAAGGCAGAGTGGCAAAAAACTAGCACTCCAGTGGAAAAAACAAAAGGCACTGATTCATACACAATTAGCTCAGCTGAATTTACTAATGAAACCGTTGCTTCTCCAGCTGTCCTCGACACCTGCACAGCAGGGACAGTGGAACATGACAAGCATCCTCTTACTATCTACTGCAGTTCTCAGGCTGACACACTAACTTAAAACTGGTGACAGTTACATTTCTTGAGCTGCTGCATTAATGGGATTAGCACAAAAACAGCTATGCACCTTATCCAAGCATCCATGTCACAGCAGTGACAAAACAAATGGAGCCAGTCAGCACTTTACCCACCTCTCCTAAATCCACCACCCTCAAAACAGGAGTGTTCTGAAAATAACACATTTCTTCCTATTCAAAGATTCAGTTTACACAGTAACAGACAAGCAAAGCAAAACAGAACTGGCATCTGAAAAGTTAAAGGGAAGGATGTAAAGGGAGGAAACTTGTTAGTATCCTGTGCAGCACAAGTTCCCACTGTTTTATCTTCCTTAAATAAGGGTTAGACTGAAAGACTGAAAGTAGAACAAAACTTCGAGGTCAAGTTGCACATTATTTTCTAAGAAAAAAAGCAGCTCACTTATCTCTATTAGTCTATGTTTCTGGAATCATTTACAAAAGTTGTATGCAGAAGCCATTCCTAGTAAAACACATTTAGGTTCTGGTGTTTGAGATGTTACAAAAGCCTACAAAAGCATGTTAAAATGTAAACGTCCTCTCTGCACATCTGAAAGAACACTGAAATCCACTGCATCACTGTTCTGGCACACATCCAACAGTATAAATACACAAAAGCTCTTTTATAAGGGTTCAGAGAAAGTGCAAAAGAATACATTCAACCTGACATATCTACCTGACTCCAAATCCTCAAAGGAGGGGCTTTAATGTCTGAGACCCTATGCTGTCTTTATAAAGGTACTAATTTCTACAGCACACATTTTATCTGCACTACAATAACAACGCAGATGAACGTTAACCAGATACCTTGTGGCATCTGCCAGGTGTTTAAATATTTTGCAACTCAAATGCTGAAATACTATCTGTGGTCCAAATGCTCAGATTATCCAGTGAGAACATGTGTATATTTCCATCAGCTATGTAAAACACATTTTTTTCATTTGTTACATTTTAAGCAACCAGAGTTACCAACATACTAACATATACTACAGGCATTCTATTCTGAAGGCTGATTTCATCAGGAAGACTTAACTCAAATGCTTTCATTTTGAGAATAGGAACACTCAAAAATATTTACAGAAAAATCTAATCCAAAAGACTACATATTTATCTGCACTAGGCAGGCCCTACACAAGCTTTAAAAAAAAGAAGCTCCGATATTGCATATTTTGATAAGTTTAGGTGTATACTGTGTATAGTATGTATTATAAAAGAAAACAATCCTATATGATATATTAAACAATATTCTTCTCTTGGTCTAAGACAGACAACACACTTACGGAATCATGGAATAGTGTAAGTTGGAAGGGACCTTTAGAGGCCATCTAGTCTGACCCCCCTGCCGTGAGCAGGGACATCTTCAACTAGATCAGGTTGCTCAGAGCCCCATCCAACCTGGCCTTGGATGTTTCCAGGGATGGGGCATCCACCACCGCTTTGGGCAACCTGTGCCAGGGTTTCACCAACCTCATTGTAAAACATTTTTTCCTTATATCCAGTCTAAATTTACCCTCTTAATTTAAAACCATCACCCCTTGTCCTGTCACAACAGGCCCTGCTAAAAAGTCTGTCCCCCTCCTTCCTATAGTCCCCTTTTAAGTACTAAAAGGCCGCAATAAGGTCTCCCCACAGCCTTCTCTTCTCCAGGCTGCACAACCCCAACTCTCTCAGCCTTTTCTCATAGCAGAGGTGCTCCAGCCCTCGGATCGTTTTTGTGGCCTCCTCTGGACCCGCTCCAACAGGTCCATGTCTGTCCTGTGCTGAGGACTCCAGAGCTGGATGCAGTTCTGAGAATGGTGTATGTTCTCTCCCTCCCCCAATATATGTTTTGGTAAAAGTGATGTACACCCCTTACAAACCATCCACTTTTGTGAGTGTCACCACAGAACTCCCCTTCCAGTTTGGCCAGAACTCTAGTCAATTTTTGCTTCCAGGAAGAAGAGTTTAAGAGAAGAGACAGGATGACTTTTTGCAGCTTGAAATATGTTCCACCACCAGGAACTTTAACCTGGACAGTGGACAGTTCTATATGTTACTATAGTTACTTTATTAGTTCTCCTCCTTAAATTACTATGCTAATATATTTACTTTACTGCTTGTCCTCCTTCACCTACACTAGACTAAGTGAAAACATATAAAATATCATTATTAGCAACAAAAATGAAAGCCCCAGAGGGATCACTAAGTTTTTTATACCATGTCAGTTATCTTCCTGAAGAGGAACGAGACATACCAATCTTACACTCCAGCAAGAACGAAATTAAAACACTTCTTGTATTTGCATCACATGACTGCTCTATGGCTCAGATAAAACCATCAGCATTGACAAAGTCAGCTGTCTGAACAGGGGCAGAAAGGTCAGATTAAAATAGTCTTTAACCTCAGCATAAGATAAACAGGTAAATGGGTCAAAATTAAAGATATATATACCCTGCAAAGAAAATCCACTGCACTTTTCATTAAAACAAATATATCTAACCACCACAGAATGAACTAGCAGCAAGGTAAATCAGCAGCAATACAGGAGCTGTTCTCCACCCAGGATCATTAAAAAAAACAGAACAACCAGGATTTGCCCCACTGTCACATACCTTCGATGCTTGGGGAGTAGAAATCACATGAACAGTGCTGGGCTTAACTCCATTTGCCTTAGGTCGCTTATAAAGGGCAAATCTGCTTTTCCTGCGTCCCCTGTCACCATTAGGGAGGGATCCATTGTACCTAGAAATAAACAAAAAAGTTTGGCATAAAAGACCACCAATGGAATACAGAAAAGGAGAGCAGCAATTTAGTCACAGTATCTTGATGTTATCAAATGCATGGTCAAAACCAAAGAAAATAACGCAACCACAGTAAATTTTGTTTCCTGAATTATGAGCATTCAAACATTCCTTCCCTACTAATGGTTGAAGTTTTATTTATCATTAATACGGTTGGTCATCAACTACAAATTACTCAGTTGTTCAGCCACAGAAATACTTCTTCAACTCTAGAATTAAAGGAATTTGGGAGAACAAATCCTAAGTCTTCTCTGTAATTTCAGCACATGGGGAATTTTAAAAGTGTCTTTACCCTACCATGCCCTTCCCTGCACCCCATGCAGGAATGAAGCCAACAGGAGGAAGAACGGGGGCAATTTGGAAAAAAAGAAGTAATTTAGCAGCAAGTCAAACTAAGTGAAAGTGAATTTTAGTTTACTCACATAGGGGTTTTTAGTTGTTTTAGTCCTTTTTTTTAAACTCTAATCCTAAAGGCTTCATTTATTATTAAGGAAAGAGGATGCAAGTGCTTTTAATTTATGCAAATGTTTCTGAAGACTTGCTAATGACTTCCTTTATCAGGTGTAACATGGTAGCCTTCGACAGTTCTTTCATCTCTCTCTGAGGACGGAGACCCAACAGATTAATTTTTCAGAGAAGTCTTAAGCCTCAAGGGGACATAGCTCCTTCCCCAGGAAAGGAATCAACTGGAAATTTCTCTGCAATGCATAAGCATTGCATTTACCACCCCACACCAAAGATTTAGAACATGTAGATGCTTCTCATCACAGCACTGTCACCTGTAACATTCTTGACAACTCTCAGCTGGTCTGTGAAGATCTCTCAGGGCTCTACTGCATAGAAGCCTCTTCCATTCATGGTCCTGAGAGATTTCAGACTTTTGCCTGAAGAACTACAAATGTTATTCCACTTACAAATCTCATTTGTCTTACTGGTGAGGTCTATTCTACACTGATCACATATCCCTCTCCTGCAGTCTTTACAATTCAAAGCTAACACTGCAGTCAGGAAAAGAATCTGAAAAGGAGAAGAAAGAGGAAAATTTAAAGGTGACTAACTCCCTACAAAGCGTTTAGAGATACACTTAGAATTAGCTCAGCTCTACATCCACCACACTATCTACAACTCAAAATCATTTGTCTGCAGCCCTGCAGAAGGCTAGTAGTCACTCACTGCTCGGGCTGTAAGAGCTGTTTTATGACAATCACTGACTAGGAAAAAGCAATGCAGTAACCCAGAATCTTTTTTTATTTTCTTATCATTTCATTCTGTACATGTAACTAACTAGTTTGTGTAACAAGAGAATGAACTTGGAGAGCCTTGTATCCTTTTGCAAACAAGTGAGAAATGGGTAGTGGGTGAAAGCAAGCGGTCTCACTGTTAAAGCTCTACAGCACTGCCCTGCGAAAGCTTTACTGTTTACTTCAGGCAAGGGTCACCAGGTATCATGCAGGAACACAGTTTAAAACTTCACATGCAAAGTGTCTAAATACCAGTGGATCTGAACTGCAGGACTGCTGAATGTTTGTGAGCACAAACAAGAATATATTTAAGACTGAAATAATCTCAAATTTAAGTACTCTAGAACATAAAACCAGACTTGTTTTAATATACATTTAATACATGATGCTAGAGACACATGATAAGAGCTTTTCAGCTGGACTACAATTGAACTTGTTCTCTCACTCCCGTTTTCATAGGGAAGACTACTGTATCCTTCTGGAATATTAAGAGATATTCCCCAACACAGCAGAAAACCAACAGGAGTTAATCATAATTCTTTCATGCCAGGCCTACTCGTACCTCAGAAACTTGTTATTAACCCTATACAAGAGTAGCAGCACTCAGTTAACACAGCGGATCCTCGTCACAAGAGAGCAATTCCTAGAAAGATATATCAATGCAATCCACAGGCAACTTAAATATCAGCCCGTAAAATAGGAATGATTTGATTCTCCAGCTTGCATCTTCTTCCTAGATATACACACATGCTTTCTTTCAAAGACACTGTATTACCATGAAATGCCAGCAAGTTTTAACTTGCCTGAACACAACATTCTTTCTACAACTATTTTTATCTGAAAACCTGAGAAAGCAATAACTCCTTCAGAAATCATATATAACTAGTAACATCACTACCTTTATATTCTGGAATTAAATTTTTTTGTATTTGTGTAACTGTTAGGCAGTACTGAATTTAAGTAGTTCCACTGAAAGTTAAAACCAGGCTAGTTGGGGTTATTCCGTTTGTTTTTTCTCATGTTCACAAAACAATTGTAACTGGGAAAGGCTACTTGATTTCATTTCAGGTCTTTGTGGGATTTAATTATCTTTTATAAAAAGAGAAAGACAGAAGCCACTCAAGGTTAAAAAGCCTTCTGGAAACTTTAAATAGGAAGGAAAGAAAAGCAAAGTGAAAGTTAATTCACTCATCCTGATTGGCACTGACAAGTTTTCATCAAGGTTTTCTTTGCACCAATTTCTAAATTTTGTTTGCACAAAAGGGCAGGAGGAATCGAGTGGTAGTTTTACTATTTGTTATGCTTTTATTATAGACCTGGAAGTTTTATTTTGATCTGACACTGGTAAAAAGAGCTAGGGCAATTACAAGGCATACATATGTGTTTTACAGGAGAAAAAAAATGAGTGTCAAAGAACTTGCCTCCTTCCTCTCCATGGCCAAATGCCTTCATTTTTTTCAAGGCCAGGACTCTCATCTTGTTCACCACAAACCAGCACTCCCCATGGCACCTGGGCCACACCTTTCCTTGCCACTACCTAAACAATCTACATACCAAATGAAGTGTCATTAATACCATGGGATCTTGTCAGCCACAGCAGGACCCGCACCCACCCACCCACCCAGCATCTCTGTCCTGGTAGGTATGCAACTAAGATTGCTCTCGAGGCAGCAGACCCACGTCCACTTCTTGGCAAGTCCCTGCCTTTCTAAACTGAGCTGTCCCACAGGACACAGTGCGTTTCAGCATTCAGGAGGAGGAATAGAGGCATGTCCACCCACACCTTGCGAGTCAGCTTTTCTAAGCACAGGGAGCTATAGCAAGAGAAGCAGCCCTCCCCTATTTTTATCAACTGTTCAACTGAGCAGTGCCTGGGTGAGCAACAGCTGCCTCCTCCCGGGCAGCAGCAGGATAGAACTGCCAAAGATGAGGAGGGACAAGGACTAAAACCACAGATTTCCCATCACTGAACCCTGGGAGACTCCAAGCTTCCCCATAACCAACAGGAGCTTCATATACAGAACAGAAGCTCTTTGTTGAATCCTCTCACAACCCCTCTCCACAAGCATCGGCCCATTACCCTTCTCCCAGCAGTCTTCCAATAGCTCCAGAAGCCTGATGCAGCTTAAGGACCAGCGCATTAACATGCCAACTCTTTGCTTCACAAGATGGCCAGGACTACCAGAAGATGACCTGGAGCTGGAACTCTCCTCCACCCCACCAAAAAGCCTAGAACAAATGTTGTTTCCAACTAATAAAACAAACTAGGAAAAAAATCAAATTTCACAGAGACAGAATGACCATTTCTGAGACCATCGAGCTCATATGCAGATCTACAGGACACTTCTGAAGTTCTCCAGATGTACCAAAACATCAGATCAACACATGTGGTAAGAGCAGCCCTATACTTTTTCCAAACTCTTCTCAGTGACAGAAATACCGGGACAACCAGCATTATGAAACCTCATGGGATCATTATCTCTGTTGATAGCACTATTCCTTGCAAATAAGGGAGTGGTGCTGGCATAGGCTATGGGCACCATAATTATCAAAGCCAGTTTCCTACAGATTTACATCAAACAGTTGAGGACTTTGGTATATAATGAACTGCAAACTCCAATTAAGTTTTTCCCATGGTTGGGATATGTAATGAAAGCCTCTACTCTGTGTGGATCCATGGCTGTCTGGAGCGCAAGACCACACACGCTCTCTCCCACAGTCTGAGCACTGTGGCAACTTCCTATTTTCTACAAGTCTTGTAGGAACCTACTTGAGTACTTCGGAGATCATCAACAAGTTTTGAATCATTTGTGGGATGGCTTGTTACACAAGCTTTTTTGGTTTTTTTTTTTTTTTTTAAAGGAATCAGGCTTAGCCAGTGGCAAAGAGTAAACAAGATCTCTGTTATTTAGGACAAGAGCTCTAAAAAATCTTGACCTGTACCTCAGGGAGTTAGACTTCAACTCAGGGAAGTTGTCCCAAAAATTAAGGGGAATATCTACTAGCTACCAGACACAGAAGCTGCTACATGTAGCTGATTTTTTTTTTTAAAACAATCCTATGAAAATACAAGCTATCATAAAACTTAAATACTTCTCCATACCTATGCAACCTACCTCCTGAAAGACTACAAACTAAACAAGTCATAATTTTCACAGGTAATATCTCCTCTGGACAAAAAGGAGTAATTTCACTCCGCTTTCCTCACCTACTGCTAACAGTTCTACTGCACACCTCATCATTTTTAGATGCCAACCATCCCATTTCACAGCCTTAGCTTTGAACAGATGACATGCTACAGTTCAGTTGTTAGCATAGCTCTAATGTGCAACAGAAAGTACATCTTTACTGCACTGAACAATAAAGCTGCAGAAGCGTTAGCGACAGCTTTCACTGTGAAGTCAGACTCGAACGCATTTTTCCTTTTAAGTACATTCCGATTCCATGTTTGGTATCATGCAGTAGTATATACTCAGCACATACAAAAAATTCAGTTTGTGCTTACACCGTATTTTTGCCATCACTGAACTAGCATGGGCCAACACTGCTGCCAAAAGCAGCAGTCCCACCTTTCATTTGCTATTTTGTTCCTGCTACTTCACTCCCTGGTTCACACAAAGGGGAAATAAAACCAGATCTATGCTTTAAATTTAGTTTTAAACCACATCAATTCCTCACTCTCCAGTTCACTGCAAAGCCACAGAAGCACTTACATCAGCAGCCAGGGAAAAAATGGCACAGAGGGCAGGAGAGATTCCTTTGGAAGTATTGCAAGTCTACAGTTATCGTGACATCTACAACACTAGAAGCCTGAAAGATACATTATTCACCTTCACAATATCCAGCCCCAGAGCTTTTCACGACTGTATGCTGAAGTCCTGACTAACTGGAAAGCCCTCTTCTGCTGAAGCATCCAACATTTACTCCCTTGAACATAGATTAAAAGGAAAAAAGCCACATACTAGTTTAGATCAAAACGCAAACAGAGAGCTTCAACATATGCAACGTTGACAACAAAATGAGTGAACTTGTGTCTCCTTTTATGTAATATCACTGCCAGTATTTCACACCCATTACACCACCCCCGCCTTGTATCATACTGAACATTTCATTTTGTGTCTAGGAGAACTGTTGTACTATTGCAGCAAAATAACCTGAATGGTTTGGGATTATTCTTTTTTTTTTAAAGACAATATTTATTCCAGATATGTTTTTCTGTATCACACCTTCATAAATCAAGCAGTTGCTGTCTGCCAGTTATCTTGAGAATTTCAGTGAAATGGGACAGTGAAGTTATTCTCCAACTTAATCTTATTGGGAAGTGTTGCCAAATAGGAAAAGCAAAGATAAGTACTACTTGTGTACCAACAGGACAGCACTCGTTTATTTTCTCCTTTGAACTCTGTTCTCTGGTACTGGGAATCAGTACTGAAGATATTAACTCAATATTAGTTTAAGTCTAAGCTTGTCTCCAGCTGATTACTACCTGCATCAATTTGTCTCAGAAGCAGCCTCCACCATGAGAGGTATTGTTAATTGTCAGCCTGCTCCTGTGGTGAAGTTTTTTGGCAGTGAATGCAAGACTGCTTCTTGAACAGCGTAGTGCCTCACAGATGACTACAACAGATTACAACAAAACCATTTAATGTTGAAGTTTCTTGACGGTTGGAAGGAGGATACTGTTGTCATCCTTATCACCCATGTCATGGTTTAGCCCCAGTCAGCAACCAAGCCCCACACAGCCAATCGCTCACTCCTCCCACCTCAGTGGGATGGGGGAGGGAACTGGAAAGGCAAAAGAAAGAAAACTCATGGGTTGAGATAAGAACAGTTTAATAATTGAAATAGTAGTAATAATATAATGAAAAGGAAAATAATGCGAGAGAGAAATGAAACCCGGGGCGGGGGGGGGGGGGGGGAACAAGTGCTGCAACCACTCACCACCCACCGACTGACGTCACCAGTCCCCGAGCCACGATCACTGCTTCCCCCGGCCGACTCCCCCAGTTTATATACTGGGCATGATGTCACATGATACGGAACATCCTTTTGGCCAGTTTGGATCAGCTGTCTTGGCTGTGCCCCCTCCCCTCCTGGCATCTTGTGTTCCTAGCAGAGCATGGGAAGCTGAAAAGCCCTTGACTAGTGTAAGCACTACTTAGCAAAAAACCTAAAACATCAGTGCATTATCAACACTATTCTCATACTAAATCCAAAACACAGCACTATACCAGCTACAGTGAGGAAAATTAACTCTATCCCAGCTAAGACCATGACAGCCCAGCACTCAAAAACTCATTCTTCAGAGGTAGCTCAACATGCCTAGGCTGACCACAAGGTTCCTTTCTGTCTTCCAAAGATGCACTTTCCCCATTACATTGCATGTACCTTTGGCAAAGGGTACAGTTGCCTCCTGATCACAGCATGACAGAAAACAGAGCTAGGTGGAACTTCAAGGAGTCACCTACTCCATCCCCCGCTCAAAGGCTTGATCCAGTCCATCCACAACATTTCCATTTCAGTTAGCCTGGAAAATCCAGACCTTCTCACCTTGTTTCAACATCTTGAGTTAAAACTCTCCCCATGCACACAACAAGGAAGATTCAGGTCAAAGCAAGTCTCCTGCACTTCCTGCCAAATCCACCAAAGAACCTAAACAACCTGTTCTCTTTTCATTTTCACAGCAGGCTCATGTGCTAGAAGATTTGATTCCCATCTGATTTTTCTTTCTTTCTGAAGTAAAACATTTTAAGAAGTACAGCAGCAAACTAAACTAGCCTGAAGTAGTGTTTTTGTTACTATAACAACTACAGCAGTGAGTAACTCATGGATAAGCAAAGGGCTTCCATCCTTCGAGTAGTGAGAGCCACTGATCGCAGACCTTTGGCTTATGCAACCTTGGAGAAAGTCCTGAATGAAAGCCACAGTCCCACCTCAAACTCTGCTGGCTAAGACACCTCTATAGGCATAAATGCTTCCTAATCACTAGCAGCACTACAGCTTAATAAAGCAGTCTTCCTGCAGAGCAAGAAAATCCAAACCAGCAAGTTCCAAAGTCCCAAATAATCTCTTCTCTTTCCCCAACTAAAAGCAATGGTTTTGCATCTGTGAACTTTATTATCCTTGAGAAAGGTATGTTGAAGTAGTTAACTGTGGCTGAAGCCAGGTTTTGGAAGGGAGTGGGGGGTGTTTTTGTTTTTGAGACAAGTGTTTGTTCTTACAACTTGCATCTGTCAAGTCATTTTACTCTCATAAAACACTTTAGGAAGTATTCCCTTCTCCAGTACTTTTGGAATACTCATTGGCATAGTGATCAACCCTGTGTGTTCACCACAAGCCACCTCTTCCCCAGCACCAAATTTTAGCACTGCCTGCATAGTTTACTGCTACCAGTACAGTCCTAGAGCCTTCAAAGAGGTTGCAGTAGTTCAGTGAAATGCAGTCTGACCTGATAACCCCTATAGTTATTAGGCAGATTTTTTCCAGAGAAGGCCGATTTGCATCACTGGCTAATGATTAGGGTTTTTTTTTTTTTTTAGCTACCCTTCAAAAGTTGCTCTTAATTGCTCTTGTGCCATTAGGAACCTAGCAGTCAGCTTGACCAAAAGCTGTATACTATGTTTATGGTGCTTTTATGTTCAGATACAGCCATCCTCTTTCTGATGAGAATCAGAAGTGTGGATTAGCTGAACACATGGCTAAAAGGTTATGCACACCATGAAAAAAAAAGTCTTTCAGAGGCACCTACAACAGATCAGATAAGCTAGAACCTAATTCCATCCTTCACAAGGTATACAAATTAAGTAGAACCTTATCTACTGAAAACACCACAAGAAATCACATGTGAAGTAGCTGGGGTTCTCCAAGGTGACCTTACTTCTCCTTTGGTGTGCTGGAACAGAACTGGTTGCTCTTCTGGTTCACAGGGAAAAAGCCTATTTCTGGCTGCTACGGCCTCTTCCTGTTCCCGCATTCAACCCCACCACCCCCCGCCAAGTGATGAAAGGATCTGGTACACTACAGTTCAGATTAATTCATAAGCTGCTTTTTGAACTGTTCCACTCCATACATTCCCTCCACTGTCAGCAGGACTACCCCGCTGTTTTAACAACTGGAACATAATAGTTAAAATATCAAGTTTGTTTTAGGGAGAATGTTTATAGAAAATAGAGCTGATTAATCCTCATGCATGTTCAGCTTACGTAATATAGGCAACTCAAGAAAATATACACATGACCTATATTAACTTTATCCTATACAAAAAGTTAAAGGATGCTGTTGACTTGCAGATACCAAATCAATTGTGTAAGAAGTGCTTTTAATCAGCTTTAGTTACACTACACATCCAGTTTCCTTCAAAAGTCCCAAACCTCTCTATTTTGATACTCTCCCCCTCACTGATGGCAGTGGGGTTGGGGGGTGGGCAGGGGCAGAATTACAGAGCAAGAAAATATAGAAGCAAAGTAGCAAAAGTAACTAGTCTCCAGGAGTCAGGACTTTATTACACTACATGTAACATACGACAACTGAGATCCAGTTTATGAGCATAGTTTTGTCACTCGTGTAAACTAGCAAATATTTCTTCTGGGGTGGGAGGAACTTACTACAGAAGCTTCTTATAACTCTCTTTGACTGTATTTTTCTTAGCAAGTGGTTTGTTACTTGCCCCAGATTGTTTTTCTGGAAAGTAATTGTTACTTCTGCTTTTGTGAAATCAAAGGCAGCAGACCCTTGCCACCACTTTTTAAAGATGTTTCTGTGGAAGTTTCAATTGGCATTGTAAGCATAGTTTCACTAAAGAAATTCAAAATCTTCAATTGCATGTGTTAATGACAATGTGGAAGTATTTCAAGAGGTAGTAATGAAGGATATTTGCTGCACAGGCTTCTGCAAGGCACCTACAGCAGCAGCACAAGAGTTTGATTAAAAGCTAATACTCTAGAAGAGCTTAAAGGACCATACTGATGCAGACTACTAGAGCATCAGGATAAGCTTCAATTAAAGCAGTCAAATAACCTGACAGTTCCAAACACCTTAATAGGTGAAAACCTATATAGGCAGCCCAGTTAAGCCCTACAGCCAGGGAAAGGAATGATTATAGTCTCACCTACAACACAGACTTCTTAGGACTCATCCATAACCATGATACTAGTAAGGAAAAAGAGCAGCTACCTTGAACAGGAAAACAGCCCCAGAAATCCCCCACATTTAAGATACTATTATACCAATATAAGTAATATGCCAAAAGAGCATTAGAATGCAAGGGGTTTTCCTTCCAGAAAGCAAATGGTAAAGGAATCTGTTCTTTCACGTAATGACTTCCTTAACAATCCTTATTTTCAACATTTTACTGCTCCCCCCAGCATTCATTTAACAAGGAGGCAATTTTATTCCGTGCTTCAAGCCCATATCCAAAGCTGTCAACTAAAACCATTCACCACTGCATAAAACCAACAATGCTAGTGCACACAAAATACAGGGTATAAAACTAATCAAGTTCATTTCAAAGCATGCTTTTTACTCTAACTAAAAGAGCATAAGAGGTGGGCAAAGCACCACCTTTAGAGAATCTTTCCAACCCTAAACCTCTCATACTACAGAGGAAATGCTATTCATCTGAGAACTATCTATAGTCTAGCCAAATGCCACTGAAATTGTTTGATATGGCATTTTGTTAAACTAAATACAGATAGATATGATAGAAAGTGAGACCTAGCTTTTACTGCATTCAAAAACAAGTCAGATAAACACAAAATCTCTTTCAAAGGAAAAGTACTATGCACAGCTGGGTTTTGATGTGAAGAGAGAAAGAAGTGAAGGAAGAAGACTGTTTATCCAACACACCAGAGGCTTAGGATCCACATGCTTTTGTTTGGAAACAATTTACAATCTTCTCTTAAATACCAGATTAAAAAAAAAAAGGCTGAAAGTTTCAAAATTAGACTTCATATAACACAAGGGGACAAGAGACCTCAAAACACACCTGCCCTGACATACCAAACACTCTCCCAACCTAGCTGTTTGTGTTCCATACATGCTTGAAGGTGAAGAAGCAAGCTGTTCAAATTCTAGTCTGAGGAATGAATAGTAATAACACCATCTTACATCTGAAACTTCACTACATTAAACATTATGGAGAAACTACATTTGATTCAAAGGACCATTTGGGCCATCAAAAACCATATGCACAATTCAGACAATTCATTTCCTAAGCAATCAAATGCTTTCCCTAAACCACTACCAAGGACTATTTGACAGCTCACATTTTCGCAAGAAAAAGTGATAGCTGTCTTATAACTTCAGTTATCCTCCAAATACAAGCAGCTGTAATATTTTTGTGGTTGTGCAGACAAGAAGTTCCAGAATGTCTGTTACTTGCAGCTGTTTCATACTCAAGGATGACAAGAATCTTCTCAGGTTCGTTCCAGTATCATTTAGCACAGAGGAATAGACAGAATTTGCACCCATTTTGTGATTATAGGTGATCTCACAGGCAGTGTACTGAATAGAAAGTGAAGCACTCAACTACTGATCCTGACCTGCAACATCTGTGTCAAATCCTATCACGTTTAACATCCCTTTTAGTTTCCCAGGGAAAAGACAGCCTTACAAATGCACAGCTCCCTGGTCAATCTGCTTAAAAGAATCCCAAATGTTTGCCTCGGAAACAGAAAATAAAGAATCAGGTTTCCTTCTTTGTAGCACTTGCAAGCATTACTGCCTCTCTGAACACAGCAGCTTCCTTAGTATCACTGGTGCTGCATTATCATTGACTGCTACAGCGGCACAAACAGTAAAGGCAAGATAATCTACCACACAGCCTGCTCCAAGCAGATTTAGAGCAGGTAAGTAATGAGAAAAACCAAAAGAGTTCCCATTCAGCCTCCTAGCACCCAGCAACATCTAGAGGTTCAAAGTCTCCAGATGGAGGTTTTTTTAGAGGGCTGCTGCACTACCACCTACTTGGACCAGATGTACCAACCTAGCTAAGAATCATTCCGCAGTTACGTTTAGCATGTAGTATTTGGTGTGAGTCATTGTTCAAAGTTCCCGCTTTTAACCTGGAGAGCACCATGAAGCAATGCAGCACCACAGCTAGAACAGCTAGCAAGGAAGCTAAGCAGTACCTATTGTTTGGTAACGAGTGTGTTATGTGCCCTAGAAACCATACAGGATAAATTATTCTTCATACCCAGTTTTAAAGGCCTACCTGAAACCTACCAGATCAGTGTGTGTACCATAAGTACACAAGCATCACAGCACAGCTGAAGCTGTGGGTTTTTTTTAAAAAGTCTTAATAAACCAGAAATTAAGAGTGCGGCAACGCAGAGACTAGACTTCAATGTATCTTCGTCAGACTTAAAACACCCTGACAACTTACTAATTCACAGCAAGCTTGGGTGTTTGCTTTTATCATAATCTATAACAAAGTTAATCAGTCACCCCTAGCCAGGAAAAGATTTTGCAAGGCTGTGAAATGTTTACTGCTGATCAGCAAAACTAATTCTGATCTATATAGCTTTATGACAGCAAAGCATTTCAGTTTTACACTTTTTCTTCCCTTGAGAGGGCTTCCCAAAATGTTACCTCAAATAAACATTGAACCTTTACAGGTCTCAGAACACCATCACAAATATTTAAGAATTATGAGGTATCTGCATGCAATTACCAAGAATGAATCAAAGTCATAGAAAGTAAGTATTCCTACAGTTTCTCATTTCTAGATGCTCAGAGGCTCTGATCTCTAGAAAAATCGGACTATACAGCTTCCTGCAGCAACTGCTTGAACAAGAGATTTTGCACTTCTGTTGTCTTCAGATGGGAAGGTATGCCACTCTCAGTAACGCAGCAATACACATTTTATGCAAGGTAACTATGCAAGACTGTGTTTATATACAGATGCAACCATCGAAGCCCCAAAGACCCAAAGCCACACTGAAGGCTCTATAGAGGTCAAGTTTCTTGGAGAACCAAAATTTTCACTCATTTTATTTGCAGTGCTAATCCAGCCTGCCTACTTCTGGTTACATACTCTACAAGCTGAAGTTTCATAAAATTTGCATTTACGCATTCCAACAGATATTAAGTAATGCACACAAGTGGCACAATGGTTTGTAGAACAGAAAACAAGTTTAAAACCACATATAGTTCTCCCTCAAATTTTTTCCTTTGGAAATCCAACTCTTTTTCTTAGCCAAAACCCACAAAGACAGTCAGCATACTATTACTATTTTTGTTCACCAGCTTTCAAAAACAAGCCACCCCACATGCTTCTCTTTATTTATCTAGATTTCTTTGATTTTAAAGGCAAGGAAGCCCCATGGGGCAAACCGGACCAAGAAAACAGAGGATCTGTTTAAGGCAACGTTTCCCAAAGTACAGGCTATAATTCCAAACAGCATTACAGTACTTCGAAGTAGCATTTGCAAGCCAAATGAAAATTCAGCTGTAGAAATAAAGCTCATGAGCCCAAGACTGAAACTGGAAGTGGATTCCCCAGCAAAGCATGTCTGAAGAGACCTAGTTCAGAGACACAGAAATCGAGTAAGCCATTATAGCTGGCTGGCTCAGGAGATCCCCTTTTGCCCTCAAGTTGTTACACCTGACACCACTCTCCGTAAGGGCACCTTGGCCACAATACACTGTTTTCAACTGAACAGGGGAATAGTATGACGTGAAGAAATTTTGCATCCCCCTCCCCTGCCAGTCCATGAGGATGCACAAGTACATACATAATCTATCTACTGTTTATGTGGGTTTTGCAGATATGCAAATTCTTACCTCTTCTCCCTCGCCCAGCTAAAGATACTGCATACGCATTTTAGAAAATAAAAAGCACATTCCCTTGCTACTCTGGCAATACTTTGGCATTATACCCATAAGAACATCTGTAAAGGTCTCCCACAACTGTTTAACTTTCCTCCTACAGCCCTATCAAAAACAGAGGAAAGAGCTATAGCATTTGCTTCTATTAAGTAGAAATCTCTCGGGCGAGAGATGCCATCACTGTATCACCTTGGGGGGTAGCAGAAGATAAGAATGACGTACAGAAACACTCACACCCCCTCAGTCTGTTTCAGTATCTTTGTAAAACTCAGAAATAAGTCTTCTGGAAGTTCCCATTGTAACAGAACAAGCCTGAAGTCGACTAGAAAAGCATTCACATTTGGACAAATCCCAAGCAAACTTCTCCTCTCAGAGTTTTGGCCAGGGACAAAAACCCTCAGCTAGGCTATTCTACAACCACCTGGAAAGGGAGACTTCTCACATCCAGAAGATTTAATGCAGAATACTAGTCTTAGTTCTGAACTGAGCTCATACATGAGAGGCAAAAGTATGAGGCTGCTAAACTACATGGGACATGATTTGCAATTCCCAAAACAAAGTTTCAGGCTGTGTTCAAAATGCCTCCAAAAAGCTGTTTTTTCCAAGAAAACTAGACACTTGGAGCTATTCTTCAGAGACACCTTTTTACACTGAAAAAGCAGAGATTAACTGGTCCAAACCAAAAGTACATATGACCACAAGACCTATGTTCTATACCGAGTGCCTCACAAAGCATGCTTACTTAAGGCTTTTCTAGTACCCCAAAAACCACCAGAAAATTCTTCATCCCCAGGCACTGCACTGACTTGTACATATAACACATCGAACATTTACTATACTTAAGTTTTCTTCACAAACACCTGTGACAGACCTTACGGTGTGGCCCAGGCTGCCACTAGGAATTACACCACCTCTACATCCCAACCTCTTCCCCATAGTTAGCTGCAGTGCCAGAATGTTTTTGTCCATTCCCATTCACTCAAAGCTGGCATCCCACCATTACTGCAGGCAGCAGAGGTGAAGCAATCCTAGTGACAAAGAGAACGATCAAAAAACAAAGAGTTTCATAAGCCAGAGAACCCGCAAAGCATGATTTCCTCTGGGGTACATGTCTTGCAGTTGGATTCCTTCTTTGTCTACTAAGGTGACAGCTCCAATTGAAGCTTCTCCTCAGAGGTGAGAATCACAGCCACATTCATTCCCTGAGGTCTAATGAGGCAGGGGTGTGGGGAGCTCATTCATCTCTCAGACTCTCCTCAATAGAGTGCAAACAGCATTGGGAGGCTTTGGAACAAAATCAGTTCAATGACATACCTCATTTCCAGTTACAGACTACAACCTCACCTGTCACTACATCTTTCTGTAAATCATGGAGTATTCATCAGAGGCAGATGGAAAGTGACTGGAACAGGGAGCTAATAGTGCCAGCAGAGCTGAGGATGTGGTGTCCTCCCACAAGATGACTACCTAGACAGCCAGGAGCAGTAACTACCTCAGACATCTGACTTCACTCCAGCTGTTTGGGTCATCACCCCAAAAGTGACTACCTTGTTCTGCCCATACCCAACATCGGCCCTTTACAGTCTCAAAGAGGCATCGGACCCTTAAACAGTTTATCCCACACCACTTAAACACAAGCAGTTCTAGAGGCTATGAGTAGCTACCGTGATCAGTTTGAAGCACGCACTTGTTCAGAACTTCTCTAGATTTTAACTGGGCTTAATTTACCTCACGACAAACTGCACATCTGAACAGTCATTATCTGGACTTTTTTTTCTTCTAAAGCAAAGATAGATAAAACAAACAACAGACAATAGGAAGCTAAAAGATCCTGTCAAATACTGCACGCTATACCACTTATTTAATTTTGACAACAGATGTCACACTCTGCATAGGTCTGTACATCAAATAAAACTCCTCTTTCTCCAAAAACAGGTAACAGCATATGTAAAACCTAGGAGTGGAAGAAGGAAGAAAATGAAAAATTTAGATTATCCCTAATGAGACCACTCCAGAGACCCAGTCATGAGTATCAGTGGGAAGTTACCTTCATTTAAGTAAACAAAAGACTGCTTACAATCACTTACATAGGCTTCATTTAGTTCATGCACAAGTAAGAATGGTAGCAGGGGGGAGGTCACTTTGCACATCCGGTTTTAGTGAAAAAGTTGTTGTTTTTACAGATGAATACACTTATTTTCTGGATATTAAAAGAGCATCATACATGCTTATCTACCAATATTTCTTTAGTTTAACTCAACGAAGTGTTTTGCTCCCTTGACCTAGGCATGACAAACTGATCTTTAATGCGTTTCTCTAACTCTACATAGCACAAAGCATCACACTTTTACCATCTGACATATTCATAACAAATTTCATCAGTTCATAAAATTGAGACAGCTGTTTTTTCTCAGCTGCCATCTCTGGCCAAAACTTACAAATCAGCCCCATACTCTTTGTGGCTTGGGTCTGAATAGAGTCTGCAACTGGAATCTGTCCAACTCCGAATCCAGTTCCTTCCTTCCTGCCTGCACTGGCTACAAAATGCCCAGAGGAGAGAGCGCAAATCACTTTTGCCACAGTAAGATCTGCTTACCCTTTTAAAAAGTATTATTTTACAATTGTTCTCTCTATGCTGAGAGATTTCCACTATGTAAAGCTTTAATATAAACCAGTCTCCTCCAAGGACTTTAAGGTGCAAACTAGCAATATACGATCAGAGGCCAATTCCTGAATTGAATTTAAAGTCACATTGCACTTAATAAACTAGGAGGGTATGCTAAGCTTGACTTAGACCCCGCTAACCACTTAAACCCTAGCTTTGCTCACAGAGGTAACTGTACTTTATGTTTTGCAGTCTTCCTGCATCCTTACATGGAAAGGTATTTGCTATATTACACCAGCCTCTGCACACGGGAAACAAAACTTGCAATAACACTAGATATATAGCACTCGAGTTTTGCAGCTGGAAGCATGATTGTGCAACCAGAGAGATAAGGCAGGGCTGAGCCAGCAATGTAACAGCAGTATTTTGTGCTCAAACATTGAAAGTAAGGCACAAAACAAAAGTCAAAAGTTAAGGCTCTTTTGCTCTGACAGCAAGCAGACTGAAAATACTGCAAAAAATGGCTTATTTATCTCTCAAAGGCAAAAGGAGGAACATATTTAGAGCTTTTGGAAAAGCTCTGTCAAAATCTTTAAATGGGTGCAGAGACTCACTACCAAAAAGGGTTATTTAAGAAATGCTTTTGGAATTGTGGAAAAAAAAAAATTGCAGTGCACATCCCTAAAAACAAGAGAGTAGCTTGCAATCTCTGCCCTGGCAGCTTTAGCAAGGTATCTTACCTAAGAAAAATAAAAAAAAAATCTCACTGCAGCCAGTAAGACTAAAGCACTGCAGCTTCCACAAACACTGCCCACGGAGGGACCTTCCTGTAACCTCTAGGAACATCAGTACCATCCCGAGAGCAGCTGGCTTGCCAGAGGTTTTTAAAGGCGTCTCATGTTTTAGACTTTTCATTAGTCCAGTGAAGACCAGCTAAAGACAAGAGAGGCGTAAAAAAGCCATGCAAGGCTCATCCATTTGGCTATTGCCAAAATTCCTTCTCCAGATTTAGCTCTGGTGGAAGCTACTCTGCTGCTCATGTCAAGCAAAGCTTGCCTCCTCACAGATCTGCCCTAAGACCAATTTGTTCTATTTGCCTAATTTGCTGCTAGTTTTTTCGGCAAAAACCACTGAGGTACTCACAGCCCGTTTAACGAAATCTTGCGGCAGAATCAGATTAGGAAACATTATTACAAAGAAACCCTCTGTCTCCACAGCTGTTCCACGAACCAGAAAGGGTACAGACCTGCAGCAAGGCCATGTAACCTCTCCCACCACACACATGGTTCTGGAGTAGGACTTCTGCCCAGGGCCTATGGCAAAAGGCTACATGCTAAAAATCACAAATTCAAACCTCACTCCCTGATGCACCAGGAAACTATTCCAGCAAATTAAGATCTAGAAAGCAATTCAAAGGTTTTACACATCTGTTAGCAGAAAGGTTAGGACAACTACAAGATAATGAATCCTACCAAGTCTGAAAGATTCCTCTCCAATGCCAAAATGATTTCTGAACTCAAGTATTGAGTTTCACAGCTGCTTGCTCTCAAAGGTCACGTGTGGACAGGAGGAAAGCAAGTTGGAAGTACAGCAACATTTTGGTTTATTAGTCAACGTTCCATAAAAAACATGGTCATTTGTGAGACACAGAACCCTGTCACAGGCTGTGCAGGGAAGCAGGAACCATACAGCTCTCAGTATCTTTCAACAGCACAGCCTTTCCTGTGAAAGGACAGACACACTATTTCTGTTTCAAAGGCTACAACTCCACCATTACTAAATCAGACATCAACTATCAAAATAAAGTCATGCTGTTGCACATGAAGAAGTGCAGCTGTGATTATATCAAAGTTTCAGCCCATTAACTTCTGTGTCTAGACTAAACAGTTCTTTCACTCTTCCTAAAGGCACGTGCTAGAGAGTTTGCACATTTGGTCTCCAGTTTATTTGTAATGAGCAAGAGGAGATTTAAGCTTTTATATGCTTCAGTTTGTTTAGTTTACTTTCATACAGAGACTGATTGTCTTCAGTCAGTACCACTTGTCTTGATCCATGACATTCACATGCCTTAAGAGGATACACCTCATAAGTTTGAAGCCTGCCTGTTTGTTTAGGCATTAAAGCCGTCCAGTTTGAAGAATAAAATTGTTTCAGTTTGTGAACTTACTGGATTCTCAAATAAAGACAGCATACGTGATTGAGGGTGAAGAGTAATTTGAAAGTCTACTAAATGCATCACTACAGTTGAAGATGAAAATTGCCTTCCAAAAGTGCTTATCAGTTAGAGAGAAAGACCATGCCAACACTTCTCTTTTGTCCTCAATTCCTACAATGTAAAGAGGAAGAAGATTTTTGTAACAAGGGGGATCAGTTAACATTACAGTACTCAAGGAGAAGACCACAATGCTTCTTGGCGTTCTCCTTTTTAACTATGTGCCAGCCATCTCTAACTTTTCTTGCCTGTCCCCAATCCTTTGGGGTGGCAGCGCAGTAAACCGACATTTTAAATTAGTATTTGTCTGACTGTGCAACTGGATGCTTTTGTCTCTGTTTAATACAATTAGTTGCTACACAGTAACGTAGCTATATCATAGTTAATATAAGCAATAAATATGATAGATGAACCTTTGGTCTTTATTGCCAAACACTTCATAGAGGAACGCATGGCCTTCGTACCATTCCCTAGCTTAGGAAGCCTTCTGCTACATTAGATTAGGAACAGTCTAGTTCATCCTCCTTGCAGCATGCTAGTTTTATCTACAGTCAGGTCAGGATATGCAGCATGCCTAAGTCCAACATTAAAGAGGATATTGTTAAACGGGGAAAAAACCCACCTAAAGGAAGTCACTTGCAAAAGCACAAAACAGGCCTTGCTTACTTTCCCTACCCACTGGAGAAAAATTGCTGTTGATAGAAGCATGCCTAGTATGTCCTTCAATCGGCACCTTCATATCATGCCTAATCAAATCGAGCTCATCTCAAAACCACTTTGCTTTTAATATAACAAACTCTTCAGCATTGTAGATGTTGTCTGTATCCATTTTCACAACTGCTGTTTATAATGTCTTTCATCTATATGACATTTCTGTTGTGAAACAGGAAAGCTTTTACCTGAATTATTCTTTCTTCACCAGGAGCTAATACCTCCTGCTGCTATGAAGCTGCATGTACACTTCTGACTGAACTCACAGGACTTCATATTCCAGCCTTGGAAGAACTGAACAGAACTTCAGTGCAAAACAGCTGATACTTGCAATTTTTATGAACATTAGTTATACTCATCAGAGCAAGTAAAAGCTACATCTAGACAATGCAAGTCCAGTGTCACCTTGTTCACATATCATTCATAACCCAATCATGTTAAAACACCATGCCCTCCTGGCACACAGCCCCTCAGTAACAAGTTTTCAGAGACTGAATGTTTATATTACAAGTGTCGAAGCTTCACTGTGCAAAGATTTCCTACAAGGACTGTCTTCTCATATCTTAAGCTCTGTTAACTCTAGCCAACAATGGCTGTTTGTGGGAAGGGCAGTAGAAAGATGTTTATTTTGCAGAGTCAGTCAAACCCAAAGACAGGTTACTCTTACTGCTGAACTCCCAGCACCACAATGCCTACTCAGGCATTAGGAAAACCCCACAAGGAGGTTACTGCCTGTTGTCCTTCCCCTCCCCCAGTCTTTGCCTGGTTTTAAATCGCATAGCCAGAAGTGCACCCGCTACATAGTCATCAACAGTACACAGAGTTCCAGCCAGCGAGTGCTTGCACAGGAGGTCACGTTACAAGGTTAAATGTAGGAGTCCTCGCAGAAGGGGGACATCTGGTCATCCAGAGAGGATGCACAATGGCATACCACAGCTGACGAGCTGGGACAGCATCGCTCCAGCTATTCCCCTGCCCTCAAAGCACGCTGATATGCTGCTTTGGAAGCCCCTACTGCTCTCAACTGCACTATTTGCTCAATACGATGACTGAGGCCTATTCTAGACTGCCAAGTAATGGGATTAAAACAGTCTAATCCCAGACGTTACTTACAGTTTGCCAGAGAAGTTACGAATTGGTCCCCCGAAGTATGTGAATGACACCATGATCTCAAGACCCAGTACTAGCCTGCATAAAGCTACACCACTAGACACCTAAAAAAATATCAGGCAAATGTAAGGGAGGCATAAAATTCTGAACTGCATCTTGTCAAGAGGGAAACAAGTCATCTAAAAGAAAAGTGGGACCCCTTCAACACAGTATTAGCATATGCAGGTGATAAAAGTGAAAAATGTGAGGACACCATGTAGCGATGTGTTTAAAACAAACAAAATGAGAAGCTTTGCCTTACAAGTCTTTCTGGAAGCGGGCACACTCTCTATGCCAGCATCCCCATTCCTGTCCCACAAGGTTTAAGCTTGTGACAAGTCACATGCGAGCTATTCAGTGGTGACCTTGGGCCAGAGTGAGAATAAACATAAGGATATTTGTCGATAAAATGAAAAGCACCCTCAACACAAATGAGATTTGGGCTATCAAACAGTACACAGAAAACAGGATCTGACGGCACAAAGTACACCCAGAAACCAACTAGAGTTTCTGCTTCAAGCTGGGAGCTCAGACTGAATCCTCCTCTACTTCATTTACCTTGCTGAGCACAGAACAAGTAAGCCAGGAGCATGACAGTGCAGAATAACCAAACACAACCCTACATGACATCATGAAAAGCACTTCTACTGAGCATGAGGTAAGACTGCAACTGTACAACATGCTAGAGGAGTCTCCTTTGGAAAGTTTCATACCCATACTCCACAGATACTCAAGACAAATTCAGAACCAAAGCATGTACAGACAATACCAACAAGAAAAATGACACAAGACAACGGCTGGTTCAGCCTACCTAAACAGCTGTCGCCTACAGGCACATCTATAGTATTTTGCAAACAGTCATAAAACTTCTCTGCTGGCACTCTGAACTAAGAAACCCTACCTTCAGCAAGGCATGTTGGCTCAGGCTTAGTGCCATGCTATGCTCGCACAGCTTCCCATTAGCTTAGAGTACAGCAAAAGGTTTCATCTTCCTGAAGTATCAAGTTGATACGTGCTATCACTATTGAGGAATAAGGACAAAGCAAGTTAAGAGAGCAGCATTAACTCCATAATAAATAAGTATAAACCAGCCAAAATTTAATTTGAACTGGATAATAAAAAGTTCCTGACTTAGGAAGAATCTGTTCTCAAGCAACCTTGTAATCATAGTTGAAAAACAGCCTGCTGTTAAGATGGAGCATGAAATAGCTTAAGCTTTCAGCAACAAAAAACAAATCTTAATAGCCTAGAAAGCAATTTCTAGTTTTATATGCATATTTTTAAGTCAAGTGGACTTTCATGGTATCTACTCATTTATAAATTTCAACTGAAAATGGAAAACTATGCACCCCTGATTCTGCCAAGATAGGAAAGGAGCAGCTATTTCGTTCTAAGAGGGAAGTGCATCAGTCAAAGGCAGCAAAGTCTTACATTTCTCAGACTTGTCTACTCAGAGTAAACAGTCTGTTTCCCATATTTTACGAAAAAAAATTAAGACTTCCACTTCTACATGTGTGACCTACTGCCTGTACATGCACTCAGTTTCCTTTTTATAACAAGCATTAAACGTGCTGATGTTTGCTTCAACAAATATAGATTTTTAGCTTCTAGAGTTTGAAGTTTGTTTTCTGATTTCACATCAGTATCGAGATGCCATGAATAAAGCCTACAGCTGGATACAAATCTGCACTCCAAGAAAGCCAGAAGTACTCCAAGGAGTAGGACAGTCACAGAGAACCAACTTGGGCATGTTTTCTTTCTTAGCTTAAATGAAGCAAAACCTTTGCTCTATCCCAGCCATATACAAGCTTTCACTGAAAAATCCACGAATCTTCCTCAAATATAACCCTTTCTACTATTTTTTCTACACTGCAGTTAATGTTCTATTCAGACACAATACTTCTGGTGTTTGATTAATCTACTTGCAAGCTCTGAACTGGCACTGATCACATATTCTCAATAAGCAGCGTATAAGATCCATCATAAACTAAGCACAAGACATAAAGGTCTCCAAGAAGCCACTGTCAATATCAAATAAAAGAATAAATCAGTTTCTCCAGAACAGCAGCCTTCCAGCTATGACTGCTGAAGCAAATGATTCTCAGAGAGAATCATGACCTTGAACGTATTTAACGGGTGGTTACCATTATTTCCTATAGACACTCCTCTAAATGAAGCCTGAAGTACATTTTTAAATAAAGCTCAGAAGCAGAACTCGAGTCATCTGGGCAATTTCACCAATATATCTACACCACATAGTGCAGAAAATTACAGAATCGTTAAACAAAGTTTCATCTTGATATCAAACAGCAAATCCGTGTAAGTGCAACACAAGTCCCCGGTTTAATGTCATAGCCAGGATGACCCTCCCTCTGCCTTCAGTCCATAAACAGAAGCAAATAGCTACCAAGGACAAGCAGAGATACCATACTGCATCTGCATTTGTCAATGCTACTGGAAAACTGCATTAGCTTCTTCCTGAACTGCACAGCAAGAGACAAACAAAAGAGTTCCATGAAAAGCCAAACAGGTAAATTAAAAACTGGAAATGGTTTTAAAAGTAGGAAACACTTCAGGAACTTTATTTAGCTGATCAAGGAGGTAGTGATTAAGGAGCAACTCTGATCCATCAGAGAAAGCCTGCATGAGAGTCTAAAAATGGAGGTCCCTTCAGATTAACACAAAAAGACAGGTTTCAAATCTAAATTTGCTCCAAGTATAAAGTAGTCCATCAGTCAGAACAACTTCCCAAAAGTTACTGTAGAATTTATCACTGTAAATGCAGATGAAAATTTTACTCTATTTTTTCAAAAGATCAAATAAACAGGCTATAGTTCTGCTTAAATTTAAAGATGTCCAACGGTCCACATTAAACAAAGCTCACATAACAATTCACAGTGGCTCCTTTGGGCACTGCAGCCCATAAGTTAACAGACTCTTTTATTTTAATGGTTGACTCTGGAAAATTTATACATAAAATGCTGACAGTGATTTCAAAGTGACTACTGTAACAACACTGAGCAACAGCCCCTAGTTTTGTCCAGTTAGATTAAAAAAAATTAGATTTGCAAAATCCATTAAGTCTGTAAGACAAAGTCTTCCTCAGCTGAGGACACACCAGGCTGCACCTCCTTACTAATTTAGAGTAGCTAATGGAAGTCTTCAGTTAGTAAGAAATATTATGCTTACATGCACATACTTATTAGAAACCCCATCCAAAACTCCTTAGAAATGGTTGCAATACAAGACACTGAAAGTACCTCATGTCAGGGACAAGATCCTTTCATTGCTAGAGAACTCGGCCATTGACTAAAACTTATGCTTCTTTGGTATTCCTCCTTCCACTTGTATCATTCTTGTCAAGTGACTTTTCTGAGAAGTTAAAGGTGCCCATCAACATCACGCCGTCCCAAAGGAAGAGAGATTTAATGGCACCAGGCCACTGACACCTGCCTTCAGTGAAAGCTACCCCACACAGCCAGGGACCAGCACACAAAACAAAGCCACGCCGGCCTGAATGCCATTATGCCAGAATAAATTCTTCAGAGAGCAATTCAAAGTTGGGGGAAGAGAGGGGTACTGGGAGGAGGGGGACAGGACATACCTCAAGATGCTAACCAGGTACCAGACAAGTCAAATGAAGGCTACTGACAAACCGCACACCAATACCGTGACACTCTGGTCAGGTACTTGTTACCGTATTCAGCATCTCCTTCAAAACTCCCTCCAGCCCCGTGTTCCAAGAAATATTTAACGGACCGTTACTTTGACGGGACTTCACATAAAGCTTCCTGCCCCCCGCCAAAAAAAAAAAATTAAAATATGAATGTTTCTGCTTCACCGAGAAATCCATAGCCTTTTGTGAACAGACGATGCTATGAGCAGATGTACCCAAGCAAATTCCACAAGCAGATTCACAATCAAGCAGATGATCTCTTCTTTACCAGCCATCTTGACCTGTCTGGCTTGATTTACATAAACTGTTTTTATTCACTACAACATTGATTACGTAGACCTCGACAAAATCTTAACCAAACACGCGCTGCCACGTCACTGACAGAAAATATGTAAGGGACTACCAGGAGAAGGTTATTAGGAATGTATTTGTTGCAATGACTGACTTCGAATGCCTCAGGCTTTACCCTCTCATCATATTAATGTGCAGACACGTAATCACAACTATTGCTAGACAATACAGGAACATGTTCTGGTGGGAGAACTACCTCCTGCCAAAAGAATGCCTTCCTTTCAATTTAAAGGTCAGGTATAAAACAACAACCCTACTTTAATACTACTAAGACACAGCAATAGCAAAAGATAAAGGGAAAGTTTTGCTATCTTAAAAACAGGACTCTCGGCAGTTTGCCAGGTATGCCAATTCCTTTGTTCATCATCCTTTTCACCATCTAATTTAAAAGTCTCACAGCTCGAGACAGAAGTTATTCATCAACATCACAATCAATGTTTTGGGGGTTTGTTTTTTGGTGGTGGTGTTGTTTTTTAAAAAACCACACAATGTCTCAAAACAACTTTTTTTTTTTTAAATCCAGCTGTGAGGTCACTATCAATTTTAATCAAGTAGTTGAAACAAGAGCTGCGATGCTGCGCTTCTGCCAGTCCACAGGTCTCAGTTTCACTACAGGGAGGAGAGCAGATTTACACTTATTTAAATGGAACTTCAGATTACAAGATTTTAATACAAAACAGGTATTAAGAATTATTTTTTTAGAATTCTGAGCAGATGCTTAAGCTGTTCCAAGAGTTCCTAGTCACAAATGTTGAGTCACCAAAGAAAAAGAGAGAGATATGTTAGTATTATTTATGGCACTACATGCAACATTTACGACATCTCTGATAGGAAATGCAGTAATGAACTCCTAAAGTGTCAAACAGATCTTAAAACCCCTATCTTCAGTCTGAAAACGGAAAATGTAGTTACTGAAGTCATTTCCTACATCACATCCACCACGCACACTGTGTCAGTGAGCGGTGACAGCCAAGGCCCTATTGTTTCAGTGTAGCCTACAGACACATACTGACCAGAGGGATTCAGCTGCCCGTTCACAGACTTCTTGTTCACAACTGTACAAGGACAAGAGGGTTTGTCTGCTTTCATAGTACACATAACACCCAGAAGATACAACCTCAGTAGCTTCAGAAAACAGCTAACACTCAAATACAAACTAAACTCAGTCACATAAAGTTTATTTAAATTTTATTGGCATGTTGCAACACAGCAGTGAAGATCAAGACCTCTGGCAGAACCAATAAGCTGAGATCAATGCGTTTCCATATTAAAGGAAAAGCACACCAGACTTTGCTAGGTTAAGATCAGAGCCAAAACATTTCATACTTCTCTACTTTCAACTGCTGCTAAAAATAGTAAAGCAACAGAAAAGAAAATGCTTCCAGCTGTGCACAAAAAGCCTCTGCAGCACAACATCAATTTATGCACTCTAATTTAATTAAAAGATTCAACATTATACTATGACTTTATTGTTAGAGACAGTGTTGCACAGCTGAGGTTACCTTCCATTTCCACAACTGAAACAGTAAGAACATTTCTTTATTAAATTTAGTTTAATATGGATACTTCTCCCAAATCAAGTTACCCGACTTCAATTCAAGTCTTTCAAGTGCCAAGCTACGCCATGTTCATGGTAATAGCTCTATTTTATTTCACGGTAACTGTATCTTGACCTAGTCTCATGATAAGAAACATTTAGCGTCCTTTAAGGAAAAAAGGTACGCCATTGGACACACGAGTACCCAGTCTTGGCTGCTCTTTTTATCTGCTCCCAGAGATTCAAACAGTTATTCTGCAGAGGTGAACACAGTTCTTTAGGAAATGCTTTGACCAAAAACAAAACAAGAAAATCCCTAACCAACCAGAATAAGGTTTTCTACGACCTTGCAGCAAATATGTAACAGATTCCAGGGGAGGCTGAATAATGCAGCAAGGCCGTAACTGTTCTGCTTCACGGCTGGCTTGAAACCTTTCTATTGTATTTATTACTAAAAATTATTCCATTAACCATATGTTTCTACATATTAAGCTATCAAAATTAAGCATCTTTTATAAGGTTCACAAGGGCTCTCCGCAAGCGCGGCTTAGATGCTTCTCCCTCATCTGCTTCTACCGTGTTCAGCAGAAAGGCTTCGAGCTTGAACAGCAGGGCAAGAACATAATACCAAGCGGATTACTTTAAGATCCGTATCAAGCTGAGAAAATAAACATTCCCACTACGAATCTGAATATAAGTGCTTCATTCCCCTCCTCCCCTCCTAATTCCAAAGTCATCTCCCCTGCAATCTGCACGGAGGACGCCGTCTCTCGGGGCGAGGGGAGAAACCGCCGGGGAGAGCTCAGCAAGCGGCGAAGGAGCGCGTCTCCCGCTCGGCACCTGCCGGCGGCGCCGGCGACAGGACGGGGCCGGGGTCCCTCCCGGTAACCCCGCGCCCCCCCCCCCCACGCACCCACATACGCGAAGTTTGTCTCCATCCCGCCGCGCTGACCCCGCGGTGGCGGTGCCCGACAGGCAGCCCGCCGCCCTCCCTGCCTCCCTCCCTCCCCTCAGCCGCCTCAGCGACCCCAACGGCCGCCCCGCGCGCTCGGGCGAGGGGGAAAAGGCGGGAAGCGGCGCGCGCCCGCCCGTTCCCGCCGCGGGGCGGGGGGGGGGGTGTCTCGCGCCTCCCGGGCGTTACCTCAGCGGGGAGACGCGGCCGGCGCTGAGGGGAGGGAAGGGGAGGGGGCGCCCCCGCCGCGCCCCCCGCCCCAGGACGGGCCCCGCCGCCGCCGCGCTCCCCCCCCGGCGCCCCTCCGCAGCGCTCACCCCAGCACCACCAGCTCCCCGTACTTGACGGGTTCCTTGTTAGGCGCGCAGTGCTCCTCCTGGCTGGGGGAAAACATGGGTCCCGCCGACAGCAAGAAAAAAAAAAAAAGACCACCCGGGAGCCGCCGTTACAGTCCCATCCGCCGCCGGTGCCTGTGTGTGGGTGAGGGGGCGAGTCCCGAGCGGGCTCCGCGGCGCGCCCCGCACTGAGCCGGCGGCCGCCCGACAACGGCCACTACACCCGGGGCGGGCGGCGGGGCGGAGCGCCGAGGGGGACGTACCAACTCGCCGCGGCAGGGGGCGGGAGGAGCAAAGCGGCGCCCCCCCCCCACCCCCGCGTGGCCCCGCCCCCGCTCCCATTCACTGACGGCGAAAGGGGGCGTGGCCCAGGCGGGGGCTCCGCCTCCTTCTTCCTACCCTCCCCCTCCCCGCCCGCGAGTGGTACGGCCTCGCCGTGTTATGTAAACATAGAGTAAAGGGGACGGGGCCGCTCTTAAAGGGGCCGCGCTCCGGCGGGCGCAGCGCGGGGGGGCGGGCAGGGGGCGGGGCTCTGGATCACCGAAGGGTCCCGACCACTGCCTGCCCGCGGGGGGGGGGGGGGGGGGGGTATGTTCTATGTCACCTGACCGGAGGAGGGGGATCCTGGGTTCCAGATCACCTTGAGCACTGTGTGGGGTTCTAGATCACCTCCTGACCCCCCCCGGGGGAGGGGTCTCTGGAACCCCGGGGGGTGCCTTTAGACCCAGACCTGCCTGGAGGCCTGGTTCTAGATCACCTGGAGGTCTGGGTCACCTCGTCCCCAGGCTGGGGGTTCTAGATGACCTCAGGGTTCTGGATCATCTCAAGGTGCTTCAGGCCACCTCCTAGCTGGGAGGGCAGTTCTCGGCTGCCTGCAGCTGGGGGGGGGGGCTCTAGATCACCTCCCTGTGGCTCTAGATCACTGTGGTGCTCTGGATTCCCTCCAGGGAGCTCCTAGGTCCCCCTAGATCACCCACCTCCTCCTACACATTCCCTGCAGTCTCCAGCATGGCAGTCTCAAGTGATTAGGCCCCCATCAGCTTCTGCGCTTGCAGCCGAGGAGTGGCTGCTCTCCCGTCTCTCATCCCCAGATGAGGAAGGAGTTGTAGAGCCCACCTTCCAGCCTCTTCTCTCCATTGTCATCTTCTGAGGCTGCAAAAACGCCGCCCCCCCACCTTTGTTCTTCGGGAAGAGCTTTACAAAGCTGGTGCTTTTCAACGCTCCGACTCGTCTCTCCAGGCGTGACCACCATCCCCAGCATCACAGATTGGCTCCAAAGCGGGACCCGGGCTGCTTTATTCCTTCAAAAAAAACTTACTTTCCAAAAAAAAAAAAAAAAAAAGAGGAAAAAATCTGGAATGAAAGCAGGTAACCCCAGTATTCCCAAGTCCACAGCCCTTCCCTGAAAGCCCACCCCCTGCAGCACTCAAGCACAAACACATTTTCACTCCATTTCTAACAAATTTGGGTGAGATAAGTCATCATGTCAAAATATTGGTGGGCAGACAGGTGTCTGGGGGCACGTGCACATACACCAAAGCCTTGTGGAATGCAAAACCAGGCTAAAAAGGCATCAGGGTGCAAAAAAACCCCAAACCCCAAACTTCTTTACAGTGACTTCTAAGGACTTTCCCCCCCAGCCCACTGCTGCCTCGGTGTCTCCCTCAACGGAGAGTTCCGCTCAGAGCTTCATTTCCTTTCTCCTTGGTACCTGACGCAAGCACAAAACCAACAAAGATTAGCTCGCCATCGATCCGCGTCGAGGATGGAAATTCTCATTAGCTGCTATTTGAGGTCCCCAACCCGGGAGCCTCTTGGCGAAGACAAAAGTAATTGCAGCGGCCGCCACACTGCTCCCGGCCTTCACTGAAAAGCATCCCCCGGGCCGGCACAGTCAGACTCAGGATCGAGTCCTGCTCCTCCTGCCGAAAGCTTTGCCCCTTCCTGAAATTGTATTTAGCTATTAATTTTCCCGGTAATGTTATTTTTCTGTCGTTTCTGGTGAAGAGGTGAAATGGAAAAAGCCAGCCAAACTCGCAGGGATGCAAAATGGAGAACTTCCCAGGGGCTGTGTGAAGAAGACAATTTTATTAAAGACAGAGAGCTGAATTATTACAGATTTATCTTATTTATTGCCCTAATGAAATAGAGAAGAAAGCCGGGCTGTAAGTCACTGTCAAAGAAAACAAATATGGCCCCAAAAACAGTGTGAAAAACAAACCTCCTGGCTGCATCCTCTTCAACTTCTCCCATTTCTCCCCCTGAAAGCAAGACCTCTGCGGCAGCTTGGATTTCACACGGCATAAACAAACTTCAATACTATTCAAAAAAATGCTCCCAAACAGCTCGGCTCAGCTGGGCTTCCCCTTAGTCAAACCTCCCATTAACGTGGCTGGATTTACAGCATCTTCTGCTGCTCTCCCAGCCCTGCGTGGGGGTGGAAGGAGGAGGAAGGACCTTCAAGATCTGATTTTGCCCCTTTTTCCCACTTTCTCATTTTTCTAACACTATGCTTTCTGGAGAACTGGCAAAAATTGCACGGAGTGCAAGGTTCTGTACCCTTTTGCCAAACCCGCACTTTTTTTTCAGCAATGCAAACCAGTGCATTTGCTGTATTTAAATCCAGAAACACAGAAATTATTAACTACAGAAAATGCACTGGTTTGCATTGCTGAAAAATAAATGCACAGGCCTGGAACAAAAGAGCCCAGCAGGACTGATAGGGCGATATTTGCACCTGATGCATTTGTAGGAGGCGGATGAGCTGCACCGGGTTGAGGAGGCACCCCCTGCTGTGTACCTTTAGTGGGAGACAGTGAGATAACCCCTGCACTTGGGTTCATGCATTATTTTCTTTCCTTGGAGATGTGCTTCATCTGTACATATGCAGTCTCTTCATTCTGCATCTCCCTGTGGTGTATTTTAGGCTGGCAAGTGAAGAGGGAAGCTCAGCCCCATGAGGTGTTTTAAGGGCTGCTGGGGCTTTCTTCCCAAATTGTAGGTTTTCTCATTGCAATTTCCAAGGACCTATTGCTCCCAGCACTGGAAACCTGCTTTTAATTTTTAAATTCTTTTAATTCTTAATTTTTGACTGATGAAGCAGAGCCAGGAGCAGGGAGCAGCTTTGCTGTACGTTGCACAGCTCCCCATCCCGCACAGATTGCAGCCTCAAATCCCAGCACCGCTATTTCCTCCAGCTCCAAAAATTGCTTTTGCAACTGGTGCAAGCAGCACTTGGCTGGCATTTTTCCCCATATCCACTGAAATAATTGAGAAATGTACCCACAGCTGTATTGCGTTATTATTCAACACAAAATCCTTGCGGTCTCGGATTCAGGATGGCTCAGCATGGCTTTTCAGGGCAGTGAAGGGAGGTTTGGTTGTTTTACCCCTAGAAGTGGGAATCGCAGATAACTTGTCAGAGCTCCTTCCTGGCAGCGTCGGTGCTGCGAGGGGGAGTTTGGTCCCAGGTTTAGCAAGAGCAGCTGCTTGGCTAGATGGAGGGATATCCAGCCAACCCAGAAGAGCCTTAAAAATCAATGTTTGAAAAAATCCCAAACATGAAGAAATAGTACATGCCCATTTATTTTTAAAATGTAATAGAAAGTTATTTTAAATGCAGGAAGATTAATAAGGCTCTAATTCAGCAAAGTACTTACAGATGTGCTGGACTGTAAGTAAGTACTTCAGTGCTTTTATGAATCAGGGCTTAGGGACCGGGCTTGAACTACAGAGAAAGTATTGAAAGATGTAACTAGCCCTCACATCATACCTGCGGCTTACACTGCACGTGAAGCTCAGGATACACGGGATCAGTGCATAAATAGGGATAAAGGTTTCCACTCCCAGCCCTATATTATTGCTGTTAATAGAAAGGTTTCCAGGAGCAGGATCAGGTTTATGTTCAGCCAGCAGTGCAGTTGGTTGGGGCTGGCAAAGTTGATCTCTGGGGTCGCAGCAGCCTGGTTTTGGTGCTACAGGGCGGGGAATAAATCCCAGGAAAGGAGAAAAACTGTCCTAGCTCCAAGGTTAGGATCAACCAGGTATCACCTGGGTGGGTGCAAACCTCTCAGGCTGGAAAGTCCCCAGCTCGCCAGTGACTGAGGCTCTCGAGTAGCCACAAAGTGGAAGCAGCAGGAAAAAGAGCTGTAGATGTTTTAAAATTAGGTTTGATAAACATACCACAGGAAAAATACGATGTGATTGCTCGTAATGATGCAGTACTGAGCTTAGCAAGTTTTGGGGACCCTTTCAGTCCTGTGTTTCAGGGGTTCAGTGCCTAACAGATTGGGCTAAAATAGATTTGCTTTTTTTCACAACATTTAGGAAGCTGTCTATGTGCTTTGGACCTGCTATTGTCTTAATTTTCCACCACGCCATGTAATGGTCTTGATTCACAGTAACACCTAAAATTTAGAAAGGGGAATTACGTTTAATAATAAATGGAAGAGCTAAAAGGATAAAATACTTTCAAGTATCATGGCAGCAGCTTAAAAGTATGTTACAGGCTTCAGCTTAACATGTAACACTCCTTATTAAAGACCCTAAAGGATTTTTTAAAAGCAGAGAAGTTAAGTGCAGAATGAAGAAGGCTATTAGGAACAAAAAAGATAGCCATCAAAAAGCTACCTCTAAATGAGGAAAATAGAATATAGCATAAACACTGGCAAATATAAAACCACAATAAGGCAAGTGGAAAAGATATTGCAGAACAGTTTGCCAGAGGCATAAAAATGCACATAAAAACATAGCAGAGACAGAAAGTTACCTACTCGCTGGGGCCAGCAAGCAGTGGAAGTGTGAAAGAAGTCTTTGGTGAAATACAACCCTGGTGGGTCGGGTAGATGAGCCCCCCATGCGTCTGCAGTGGGAGCTGGGGCTGGAGACTCCCACAGCAAAACCCTCTGGAACAGGTCTGATGAGCTTCTGAAATACAAGTGTCATCAACAGAGATTCTGAAATAAACAGGTAAATTGAGAGAGGAGCAAATTGCTGGGGTGAGATGTCACTGGCCCAAGACTTGTAAAGAGATTCAAATATAATTATATGAATAATTAACAGTATTTGTCCCCAGCGGATGGGAAATAGCAAACTTGACACTTGGTTTCCTAAAAGGCAAGTTTAAGAGCTGTGGCCCAATCGGTCTAACCTGCACTAGGCAAATTCAAAGAAAATAAAATCAAGCGTAGGTACATACGGATACATAGGGATGCATTTGGCAGATCTGATACACCAGGGAAAGGGCAACAGGGGGCTTTTCCATAAAGAAGTCGAAGTTTATAACGCATTCACATCCTTCGAAGCACTCAATGAATATCGTGAAGGTGATTGAATGTGTATCACATACCTGGGTTTCATGAAAGCTTTGCCACCATAAGAACTGTCAAAGCAATAAAAGTAGCATAAGGTAAAGGAAGGGCTTCATGGATTAACAGCTGAGTACAAGAGAAACCAAGGGCTAGAAATAAATTCTCATTTTCACAGTGGGGAGAGGCTATTGCCGGGATTTTGTGGTATTGTGGGGCCCTGGCCAGGCAGCTGACTTATAATGGGAAAGTTTGCTGAGAAGCCAAAAATTTTAAGCTGACTGCAAGGAGTTATAGAAGGGCCCAGCAAGAAAATGTCCAAGTAAAGTACATAAGAGAAGATGACCTTAGCCATATCTGTCTAATGACTGGCTCTAATTGAGCTATTATCATTCAAGAAAGACATCCTGAGGTTTTACAGTCACTATAGGTCCTTCTCTTGAAAGATCAGCTCAGAGATCAACCTGAGCCTAAAGCAAATAAAATGCACCAAGAAGCTTCTGTACGTCTTTTGCAGCGATGTGGGTTATTCTGGGCGGATGGTCAGTATCCCTTTTCCTATGGGGCAGGCAGAGCCAGCACTCTGCCTTGTGCCCCATAGCTCACCCATCTTCCCTGGAGCGCTGGTGCTGTGCATCCATTTTGAAGATGGAGCCAGTTTCCCTGTAATTTACTTATACCTAAATTAGGGGAAATTCTGCTGCTCTGACCTTCTTCCCAGCAGACAAAGCTGGTGAGACTGGTTCCCCAGGCTTGGACCACATTATCCTACTATGGGAACCATCCCTGGCAATGATGCTCGCCACCCTGCAGGAGAGCAGCTTCGAGAGCAGATGGCTGGGTCCCCATCCACAAAGAGATATTCAGCCATCCCATAAATCAACCAGACTTCCCCCATTGAACATAATGAAACACCCAAACCATTGCAGGATGTAAGCAGGAGAGGAGCTCTGCTTTTCAAGTGCTGAAGCTCTTGCAAAACTTGGGCACGCAGTCTCAGCCTGGCTCTAGTTTACCCTACACCAGCCTGTGTATGAAAGGCTCCTGTTGCGAGGGCTTGTCAGCTAATTGCACTGATCCTGGCATGTGCTGAAAGCCTCATCTAGCTGCTGGTACCACACAACCATTTTTTATTAACCAAGGAATCCTCTTTTCAGGGAATGCTTGAGGAGCGCCGGGACAATGGGAACTCTGCTGTGTCAGTACCATGAACCCCAGACCCAAAACTTTCCCAATTTGCAGGCGCTGAAGTATTTCACCCACCAGCAAAGCGTGAACACCCCCAAAGCTACTTAAAATTAAACATCACTTTCACATATTTCCACTACAAAGAATGAAATGCATTTTAGAAATTATTGCATATTAGAAATGAGAGACGGTCCCCTGGCTCCCATTCAGCCAGCAGATAATCAGTGAGTTACAGCAGCATCCTCCACATCTCCAGCGCAATCCAGCCCGTGCTGTTCCCAAGCAGGATTCAGCTCTGCGGCCAAAAGCACTGAGCCGGTGAGGGCCCGTCACCTCATCTCCCCAAACTCCTCAGCACTGCTTTTTGCATTCTTTGCAGCACTGATACATGCGTATGATTTTAGAAGAGAACAAAAACACTGTTTTGCTAAGGACTATAGGACTGGCGGTTAATAACTACTTGGGAGTTCAGAATTCACCGGCAGTAAGACCTAACAATTATTCAGTTTGCTCCTCTATATCTTGTTAGAGTAAAGAGGGCCAGGTCATATCTGAATATGTTAAAAGCAGCATTTGGCCTTCAAAGTATATACATCAGTAAAGCCTTATAAATACCTCCCAGCATTTGACATTTTTTTCATTACTATAATTTACTAAGTGCATTGCCAGGTGCTCCTGGCAGGCTTCCAGGCTGCCTTCAGCCAGGCGATGGATAAACTCAGAAAAAAGGCTGTCGCTGCCCCCCAAAAACCTGAAATCTGAGCATGAGAAAAAAGACAAGAAAACAAACCCAACAAACACCCCACCAAAAAACCCAGCCACCAGCTGGGTACAGATGTCAGGAAGATGCAAGCAAAAGGAACAACGTCCTGCGACGTCCTGTTAAGCCAAGGTGCAGCTACAGCTCCCGAAACCCCGAGCGCTGCTCTCCTCCCGGTCGTGGGAGCTTTCGCTACATAGATGGGTATAGAGGGTCACTTCTCCTACGCCTGCTCGGTATGGGTAATTAGTAAGTCGTTAGCTTTGTAAACTGAAAGGCTCGCTATTGTCAGGATCAGCCAAGACGCTGGTTGAGTTGTCATTATTATGGGCTCTTTAGCAGATGGATGGCTGAAACTGTATTTCACAGCAATAAGGTAATGGCTGAGAAATGCAATTCTGGTAGCCCCCTGATTGCTACTGGCTTTTGCTGGAATCGCTAGGAGATGAAGATGCCTCGTACCTCGGCAGATAATGCTTTTCCTTAACAAAGGAGCTGAGTTATCTTGGAAGATGTTGAGAGCTCCTCGCCTTTCGGACAGGGAAAAGGCACCATTATGTGTTGCTGAGATTTACTAGTTATGTTAAATTAGGGAAGATTTTGTATGGAAAGACCAGAAGAAGACATGAAAAGATTGCAAGATTTTTTTTTTACAAAAAGAGCACACATATACCTGCTGTTGCCATTAAGACACAGAAGATGAATGAAAAAAGCCTTTGAGCTGAAAGAAAATCAACATGAATTCATTGCTAAGTGTTAGCGATCATATATATAGCATATATCCAACTACAGCAACAGAAAATACATTACTGAAGGAATAAAAAGAACAGGAAACCACTTGCTAATAAAAATCGCCATCTCCCTTCTGGAATGAAGGACTCCCCGTTTCAGATGTTTTAGTCAAATTGAAGCATCCAGGAAAGCAAAAGTAACCCTATAAATCCACATCTGGATAGTAAGGATCCGTAGATCTCGTGGCAAAATTTCATTGTCTAAATAGGTGAAGGATAGGGTCTTACAACTCTGGTTCTCCAAAGGGTGGAAGCAATGCAAGGTGGCCCTATGTCCGCATTTACAGCCCCTGCCAAGCTGATTATACAACAAACATCCCAAACCTGCTCTGAGAAAAAGAGACATGTACCATTTTTTTCTCTGCAGACTGTTAAACCCACTGATTTCCAGGCACGTGATGAAGCCGACAGTAGGAACATGCTGACATCTTTATGAGGAAGAACAGGCTGTGACAGCCCTGTTTGCAAGTGGAGAGATATTTTGTGTTTTGTTAGCCTGATTTTTGGGAACAGATGGGAACAGAGCCATAGGAAGGCTACTCCTTCAGCAACTGGCCCAACTTGCAACTCGTTAGCGAGGCCCTACACAGCTAATCCCTCTGCTTGTCCCATCTGCAGCAGCCGAAACCTCGGTGACCTGCAAGTCCACCACCTGGGACCCCCAACCCTGCCATCACTGCTTATAAATCTTTACATCTGAGACATGCAGCCGATCGATAATTCCAGGATGCAAATGGAGCATATGGAGACTATAGCAAGCAAAACAAAGGCAGAAGCCACGGGCCATTTCCATGATCAGAAACAGAAAGAGTTTCTAATTATGCAAAGGTCATTGACTGAGCGTGGTCATACATTTAAGTATTTTAGTGTGTGTTTGCTGGAAATGTTTGAGTGCATGTGGGTAAATGCCCCTCTGTGGTTTTGGTAAGATAAGGGAGCACAGAAAAAGCGCGGACCTCTCTGGTTTATGCCACATGAGATCTTTAAAGCAGACTCAAGCATCTTGGGGGCTTTGGGCTTTTTTTTCCCCATAGTTATTTATTCATCCTTTGACTCCTGGTTACTCCATGCAGTTTCCAGGATGAAGTCAAGAGAAACACTTCTGCCTCCCAAAATTCACATCAGCTCTGTGCAGCACTGATGGATGCACCAGCAGGAGCTCGGTGCTGCGGGGTGTCACCTCCACTCCGGCCACCCCATCACCTTTTCTGTGCCCACAGGGCATGGATGGCACGGTCAGGACAAAGGAGACAAAGTTTGACATTTTTTTACCCCTCCTTCTCTTTGCAAATGTGTAACAGTGAGAAGGGACATTGTCTGCAGGTCCGTGGGAAGCACAAAGCAATGGCTGTGCTGACCTCCTTATAAAAATTCAAGGCTGTCCTCATTTTTCCTGGAGGTTTTGGTGGTTTGCACACACGTATCTTTGTTGTCCTCCCTCCCAGCCCCAGCACTGGCCAGTCCCAAAGCCTCCAGTGCCAGCCCAGCCCTGCTGCCCACATAGAAACCAGCAAATTCTGATATACCCAGCCAAAACTTCAACAATTAGGGACAAATTTTGAAAACTCCTTCTTGGAGAAAAACCCTGCTTTTCTTTCCAGCAATGCTGCCAGTTCACAACTTCAGTGAAGCTCAGTTGCTCACGCCGGCAACTCGGATTATCCCAAAATCAAGCCCTTGAAGCCTCTCTGGCCGGTTCCTCATCGCTGCAAGTGCAGGGAAGGGTGGGATGCAGGGCTTCCCAGGAAACTACTTTACGTGTGTAATTTGGAGATTTTAATTTAAATATATTCTCTGTGACCACTGAGGTCCAGTCCCTGGCTGAAGTCTGTGATTTTTAAAAAGGATTAATGCTCTGGGAGCCTTCATCCAGATGTCCCCCAAAGAGGTTTTGACCTGGTTGTGTGCTGAGTACTTTGCCCTCCTAAACCTACTGCTTCAAATCTCTTTTGCTTTTCTCTTTCTAAACCTATTCTCTTATTTTTAACCCTTTCAGGCATTTAAATGCTGAGCTTGCTACAGGTATAAACAAATTTTTAAAGAGCCCTCAATTTAACAACCTGACAGCTTATATTATATTTTTGGGGGAGGATGGGAACCCACGGTCTTGCAGGGGAATTCATGTTCATGGGGAAGCCTAAGCTTGGTGGCTGGGACATATATGAAGGGTCCTGGCCTCTCCGCATTGCCCAGCAACATTTTTGGATTTATGCAGGGTTGCTCTACTCTGCTCATCTCTGAAAATTTGGGATTTAAGCAATATTTGGGAGTGAAGAGTTATGCCTTTGGTAAATACGGGGGACGTGCTGGGTTTCTTCCTTTAGCCACAAGCAGGATTAAGGCCAAAGAGCTCCTTCCTGCCAAAAACAGGGAGAATAATCCTGTCATAAGCTATTAATACGGAACTGTACTGGCGCTTGGCAGCAAACCACCAAACCCACAAAGTTGTGTTTAATTTGCTGTTAGAGGACAGACTGAGTCTTCTTCATTCAATTATACCGAGATGATATTTCAGCACCGAGCCCTGGAAAAATGCCACCACTCAGTTTGCCGCGGCCCCGCATCTCCATCCCAGGGTTGCCAGCATTGCCCATATTCTGCTACTCGAAAGGAAATTTCAAGAGCTCCTGTTTGCCGAGACGGCCCATGTGATTTATTAACCAAGGTGTTTGCCATACATGCCAGTGCTGCCGTGGAAGCAGAAGGTGCTTCACCCTCCACCTCCAACCCACCAGCCCCGAGAGCCAGCCTGAGACCTGGTCCCCATCTCATTTTGACCCCATGTGGCAGAGTAGGAAGAACAAGCAGAAATAACCACAAGTGCCCCCAGAAAAAGGGCCAGGGTGGATTTTTGACTTTCCAAAGGGTTTCTTTGCCCTTCTCCCATCCCAGCTCGGAGGTTCCTGTGTGATCCAGGCTCCCCGCCGGTGCTGGGCTTTGCCTGGTGCCTTCCTGCCTTTCTTAGCTCCCCGCCGGACGTGAAGCCTTCCCTCGTCATCCAGGATGTCGTTTTCTATTTTTACTCAAATCCCTTTAACTTCTTGACATTTTTAAGGCATCAGCCTGGAGGAAATAGATTATCCCGCCAGTGGTACTGCGCGGCTCCAGTCCTTGTTTAAGAAGATAAAATTTCTTCTTTTCAGGGTTCATCACATTCCTGAACTGGCCACAACTCATAACTTGCAAAATAGGGAATACAATACCCGTAAGATTTTGTTCTATGAAACTTTATGATTAGTCATCATATCCTTCATGTAGATGGGGAATAACAAGAAAGGAACATCTCTCATTTTAATATATACAGCCTGGGAGACAGCTATAGCTTTTTATCTCAGTTTGTTGAATATCTCTTGGCTTGCTCAAGTCCCATTAGAGTTAGGAAGCTGGTTAGCTGCCCCAATAGACAGCCTCCATTGTGTGGTGACATTAAAAACAGGACGCAAGGACGCAATGAGGTCTTTTACAAACTGCAATGACTGAAGCAGGGCTCGCTCCTGGTATTAATTCTGTCCTACACTCACTGTGTAGAATATGAGCCTGATATTTCCTTCTTTTTGTTTTGCAACTGCAGGGCCTAATCCTGCTTTTACTTTTTGCCTGTTTTGAACAAAATTACCATTAGGTCCCACTTTTCCTTTGTGTCCTGCACATGGAGATGTGCAGAACAACCACCGCCTCAGGAGTATTCCAAAGCAGCACGAGGAGAAACTCCAGAGCGGCTCCAGGGAGAACTCTCCCACGTTCCTGAGATTCCTCTTCCAACGTGCCACAGGCAGACTCACAGTTTTATTTGCAAAACCTGGGAAAGCTTCCAAATCCCAGCCTGTAAAGCCTTCCACTAAAAAAAACCCCACAGGAAAATCACATTTTCCCCTGCTGTGGAGCAAGGGACCCTTGCAAACAGCGAAGCCCCTGCAGATGTGCCTCTGTGAAGCACAGCATGCTGAGAGCGTTCATCACCAATGCATTGCTTCCCAGCAAGCTTGCAGGGCCCCAGGTTTCGATTTGCAAGCACAGCTCTGGGTTGTGTCTCCAAGGATAATGTGCTCCTCATCTGCAGGAAAATTCAAGATGGGAATAAATAGTGCTTGCTGGGAGCAGGGTCCTTTGGCTGAGCTCTTGCACCAATTTTTCTTGTGTCTTGGTGCCTCCAGTGCAAAGCAGTGGCTGAATCCCGTGCATCCAGATGAACGACTCTTGCACTCGCCCCCAGCTTCCCAACAAGTGCAAAAAAAAAGAGAAAAAAAGAAGTGTTTCTGCTTAGTCAGAGTAGGACACATATAATCCCTCACATCTGCAGCCAAGCCAACGTGGGCAAGCACGTCCCTGCAAGGTTTGACACCTTGATGCGAACACTTGGACTGATGTAGGCAGTGGCCGAGGAACTCCTGCTAGTGGCACGATTTTGTGACGTGGACTCAGGGCTTTGCAGCAGAGATTTGACTTTTGCTCCTTCATGTTTTATTATCCCGCTGGAGCTCAGAAAAACCATTGACCTTGAAAGCGCAGTTACCCTTCTCTCCCAAGTGCTCCACTTTGTCTTGGTCAGTTACTGTTAGTGACACCAACAGAAGAGAAATAAAAACATGAACCAATGGCTATTACATTGTTTTAACCTAATTTGGCACATCCTGAGCGCTCATTCTGCTGGCCAGGGAGACAGGTGAATTCCACCTTTCCAGGTCTGATCTACTCCAACTTGCTGTAGCCTTCCCTGAAGCCACACACTCTCAGATCCAAGGGTGACAACTCCCTGATCAAAGTAAGTTAGATGGGTGGCACCGATGGACAACCTGTCTTTCAAAGACAGGACGGTCACAGAGGAGCTGGGCCAGGGCCAGAATTGTCTGGGTCTGTCTGTTGGGCTGTGCAGCCTCACCACGTATGAGCAATTAGCATTTGTGCAGAGAGGTCTGACCGACCCTGTTTTGCAAATGATGAAGTGATGACACTTCACACCAAGGTGCATCTTGTCTTATTGGCAAAGAAGAAAATACTCTGTTAAATTCACAGGGTTTGCCCATTAGATCTTCCCATTGCTCTAACTCAGAAGCAGCCCAGCGCTGATGTCCATGCTTCTATCTGCAATGGAGTGCATTCATTTAATTGTCAATAAGGCTGCTGGCTGCTTGCAGATAATGCAAGTCAGCACTGGAGAGGGTGGACAGGCCTGGCTGGGGTGAGCTGGCTGAGGCTGGACTTGGCGGGTCTTGGGAAAGGCTAGTCTCCGGACCTGGCTCTGGCAGCATCAACACCTGACACATCTCAGGTCCAAATGCTGTTATTGTTAGAGGATGCTATGAGCAGCCCAGATCCACAACACAGCCAGGAAGAAAGATGAAAAGAATATATTTTCCTGCCCTGTGTCTCTTCCCCAGCCCTCTCCGTACCCAAACCTTTGCTGTGTCTGGAGCCGGTACCCAGGCACCATCCTGCTAAGAACCTAAACACTCCCATTACCTCTTGGTTATCATCTTTGCTGTTTGAATGCAGACTATGTAGAAAGTGTGAAGGCAGGTGCTGAAAGGTCCCCCAGGCACCGATGTGCCCATCTCCCATGGGAAAACCTCAGTGCCTTTGAAAGCCTCCCCTCCTGGGCCCATATATTGCTTTTGCTTTGAATCTGAGTTGCCTGACAAATAACATGCTGGGTCCCCCCCACCACCTTCAGAGCAAAATCTTTGCCATTGCACTTGCACATTGCAGCCAAGCCCTGCTGAAGATGTTATCAGGAAAGGGAATTATTTGCTACTGGAGAATGTACTTGTGCCTTGCAGCTATTCAGCTGCACAAATATGTGGAGTGTTGCTGATAACTCACCAAGGGAAATCTGGAAAACGGATTCTGCAACAAGATAATTCTGCTTGTAGACTCTTATTTTATGTATTTCTGTTTCCTTCCTCCTTCTCCACCCCCCCTACCTCTTCCATTTACATCTAAATGGGAGCTTTGTTTTTTCTGAGTCAATATTTAGTCACTTGTTCCTTGTTCAAGCCTCCTAGTTCCGTTTCTCAGAGCAGAGGCATTCCCAGGGGAGAGCCAGGCCTGAGTGAGATGCCGGATCCGGTGCCATGCAGCTCCACTAGGTATTCACGGTCCACTTGGAAGTACTTTTACATATGGATTTGTAATCAAGTGAGCCAAACCTTCTTATTACAAGAACCCAGAAATAAAAGCCACATCCTATATACCGATATCCATGATATTTGATATAACAAAAATCCAGGACTGAGTCCACCTTTAGCAGTGACTTACATTAATGTTACCGGCAGACTGGAAGTTCACATAACTTTATCTAAAGAGACACTTCCCAAAGACCCTTCTCAAACTAGGATGTATTTCTAGCTAATCATTTTAGATCCTGTCTTGCAGAGACTGGCGTTAACTCTAGGAACAGACAAGGAAACCTGTCTCTTAATGGATCGATTTCCACTGAGGTATCGGCTGCTCTTTGTCCAGCTATTGTCAGGCCAGCCAATGGTGCTCAGTTGATTTACAAGGCTCCAGCACTCATGGTCATTGCTTTTTCTTGCTTTTTGCACTGAATCTACAAGTGTGTGTGTGTATATATATATATGTTTGCTTCTGGTCTTGTCTATATGCAAAAGTATTATGGTCTTATCTGCAAGCTGAGCTACGCTGGCTGGAACACAAAACTTGCCATTATTTCAACGCAAGACCCTGCTACATCATATGCTGTAAACTAGATTTCATTTATGTCTGTAAATAAACAGATACATTAAACAGAAAAAAAAAAAAAGTTGTTTTTAGGCTTACATAAAGATCGGCACAGACCTACACTGAAATAAATACAGGTTGCATTACAACCTCTAAACACGATAGTTTTTCTAACCGGAGACGCAATTGTAGTTTTTTCAGTTCCACCACGTGCAGAAACCTGTAAGGTGAGACCTCAGACTGATTTCACCAGACCTATTTCACACAGCTGCATGGACTTTTTTGGGTTTGTTTTGTTTACTCCAAGCCTGTTCTGCCTTTTCTCAAGTCAGCTGGGAATGGAACTCGGCTGTATGGCAGGGACCGACTTCCCAGGGAGCAGCAATGGCTGAAAACCCAGGGATGCAGAGATGGGTGCAGCTCCTGGGTGAAGACAAGAAGGTTTCAGCCACCATCTTATTGCCTTGCCTACATTGGTTGGCAGAAGTGTCCTCACCTTATGAATGGCCAGGAAAATAGAAATACTGTAGGAGTGATGCAGAAAAACAGATTATTATTAGGTGTGAGAACACCAAGAGTTGTCCAGGCCACAGATGGTCCCAAATTATCAGCCCACATGACCAGCAGGGTGGAGGTGGGCTTCACTGTGACCAGAAAAAAGCAGGGGAGAGCTTGTGGGGAGAAAGGGAGAGGAAGTGCCGCCAGACACACGTAAGGAGCCATTGGGTGCAGGCTACGTGCGATGGTGACCAAGGAGCTCAGGAGGATTTGTGAGGTTTTAGAATCATAGAATGGTTTGGGTTGGGAGGGACCTTTAAAGATCATCTAGTTCCAACCTCCCCACCATGGGCAGGGACATCTTTGGCTTGCTTTGAGCAACCTGCCCTTCAACACTTCCAATGATGGGGCATCCGCAACTCCTCTAGGCAACATATTCCAGTATCTCACCATCCTTGTTGTGAGAAATTTCTTCCTTACATCTAATCTAAATCTAACCTCTTTTAGTTTAAAACCATTACCCCTAGTCCTATCACTACAGGCCTTGGTAAAAAGTTTCTCTCCATCTTTCTTATACGACCCCTTTAAGTACTGAAAGTCCTTAATAAGGTCCCCCTGGAGCCTTCTCTTCTCCAGGCTAAAGAACAACAACTGTCTCAGCCTGTCCTTGTAGGAAAGGTGCTCCAGCCCTCTGACCATTTTTGTGGCTGTTCTCTGGACCTGCTGTAACAGGTCCATGTATTTCTCATACTGAGGACCCCAGAGCTGGTCGCAGCACTCCCCAGAGTGGAGCAGAGGGGCAGAATCCCCTCCCTCGCCCTGCTGCCCACGCTGCTGGGGATGCAGCCCAGGATAGGGTTGGCTTTCTGGGCTGCGAGCACACATTGCTGGCTCAGGTCCAATGTTTTGTCCGCCAGTACCCCCAAGTCCTTCTCCGCAGGGCTGCTCTCCATCCCTTCATCTCCCAGCCTGTATTAATATCGGGGGTTGCCCCGATCCAGGTGCAGGACCTTGCACTTGGCCTTGTTGAACTTCATGAGATTCACCCACTCCTCAAGCCTGTCAAGGTCCCTCTGAATGGCATCCCTTCCCTCAAGTGTATCAACTGCACTACTTAGCTTGGTGTCATCCACAAACTTGATGAGAGTACACTCAATCCCACTGTCTGTGTCGTTAATAAGGATATTGAACAGCACCAGTCCCAATACAGTCCCTCGAGGGACACCACCAAATGATCTCCATTTGGACATTGAGCTGTTGACTGCAGCACTTTGGACATGGCGAACCAGCCAATTCCTTCTCCTAGGGAACAGTGAGAATTTGTGTCGGTAGGTGACTGTTGGAGACAAGGTGTGAGCAAAGAGGAGGGACCCATGTCCTGAGGCCTCTTGCTTAAATAGCTGGTGGAAAGAGGATTTTCCAGATGTGCTCTGCACTGGCATGCCAGTCCCTTCCCCAGCCACCCCTGGGAGGGGAAGGGGCACTGAGGCACAGACACCCACCCTCTGCTCTGCTTCCCTCTCTGGGCCTCCTCTCTGATGGCCAGTGCCAGCAGAGCAATGCCTTCTCCCTCTTTTCAGCATGGCCACATTTCCTTGGGACATCAGCATTCTACAAAGTGAAATACAAGAAAAAACCCATCCCTACACACTCTTCCCATAGTAAGATTTATATAAGACTGGAGTGAGGTGCACCCATTTCCTTCAGCTCAGCTCTCCTGAGCATACCCATGCAGCTTTATAGACACACATACTTAATTCTGACCAAAAGTAACTTGAATCCAAGTGCTGTGATTTAAAAACATTAGGTTGGCACTAGGTGCCAAACCCCTTCTGCCTCCTCAGCCATTGACCACAGCAGGATGATTTTGCAGCCGGGCTCAGTGTAATTCTTCTGCCTGCTGTCTTGAAATCACACAGAGATTGAATTATATAACAATACTGTTTAAGCACTAGCAAAATGCACAATTTGATTAATCTCAGCAATGCACCAACTCCGAGATCTAAAAAGACAGCCTTGTGCATTTTAACAAAGTTAAGGCCCAAAGCTTTTCATTTCATCCTAATGGATAGCAAAGGTCATTCTCCACTTGATAAATGACAACAGCACTGCTGCATTTGTTTTCTGACTGGCAGTGCTGGATTCCTCTGAAGTTCATGTTAATGAGCTTCCTCCTACCACAGAAACAATCCTCCAGTGAAGCACTGGCACTGGATTTATCATGAAGATACCTGTTCTGTATGCACACAACAGGATAAATGCAACTTCCTATCTCACTGGCGAGGTGTCCACAGCAGCTACGTCCTGATGGAATGACATTGTCTGTGACACAAATCCCAAGCAGTGGGAACAGACTCTGCAACTAGACATATTTGTTCTCCCCATGACTCAGTTGAGCAAAATTTTTCAGAAGGAACAGGTATCAGCAAAGAATTAAAGGGTAGATTCTATATTTCCCCCTTGGGAAAAATGCCTAAAATAAAGCTATCAGCCCAGGTCCTGGAGGGATGATATTTATTTTGCTTGCAAAACCACTCAGCAACATCCAGAAGCCACAGAGTTCCCAAGTTGGACTGTAAATTAGCAGAGATGGGTGCCTGTGCTTAACATTGCTCTTGTGTCTTGCACAGTGACAGGTGGATGCATTAAAGCTGTAGGAGATGTAGGACCTCTCTTCCAAGAGTGAGATAGGAGCCGTGGGGGAAGAATGAGACCAGACAGCAGCACAGAGAGTGAGATCCCTCTGCAGAGGAGAAGGATGTGGTAGGAAGCTCAGGGAGCATGCACAGGTGCTGTAAAATCCCCAGAAGAGCAAGCACTGTGTGACAGCCCTCCTCCTACTCTTCCTCCTCCTTCTCTTCCTTCTCCTTCTGCTGCTCAAGTTGCCCAGCAGACCATCAGGGAGGCAGTGGGAGGAAAAGCCCAGGAGACATCATCTCCAGAGAAGAAATCCTAGCTGGAGCATCAGCTGCCAAACTGGGCCTGACTAACTTGATCCTTTGTCCCAACTCTTTACCCCAACACCATGGGTTTTGAGGGCTGTTCCAGCAAGGAGACAGACTTTCCCAAAGACAGGCTGTGTCTTCACAATCATGCACAGTCCCCTGATTTCTTGGCCACTCAAAGGTATACATACATAACCCTTCTTTGAGAAGGAGGCATCCACCTGTAGTTTGGCTCTGGAGCCCCCAAGTCACTGATGAGTGACTTGAAGTGATTGGGAATGCTTCAAACACAGGGGTTTATCCCTAAATTACACAGCCCATTAATGAGCCCAAATTAAAACACTATTAGCAGGAGATCTGAGGAAGAACGTGGCTTCAATTTTCATACAAATGACACATAACTGAATACCAGAGATTTAATATACAGATAATAGTCCTTCAAATCCCATCTTACCAACTGCAAATGTTCAAGTATAGACCAAGCCCCCCAAAATCTTGAGACTGACACTGAAAAAATTAGCAGATTATGGAAAGCGCTCCCTTTTTTTTTTAATTTGACATTGGAATTTTGAGATTTCATATTTTGAAACTGCTCAGTACCCACGAAAAATGACCTTTACATTTAAATAACCTATGCAGGGCTGTTTTGCAGGTAGTGGAGGAACTGAGTTAGGTAAGAAGCTCTGGGCAACCTCTTGTCCAGGTACCTAAAAGGCTTTTTATGTTTTAATGAATCAGATAGCACCTGTGTTATTCTCCCTAACCAGGACAGCTTGTGGGCAGCGAGAGAGAGAGGCACAACACGACCAGCACGTGCAAGTCACCTAGGACCAGGAGTGGTTTCAAAATGGCTCACCTATGGCTGTCATCTTATCTTGCTCTCTTTGCATCTGCTTTTTCACCATCTGTATCACCACCAGCATCTTTCTAGGCCTTTTGTGCAGAGAGAGGACCACAATGAAGGCCTTCACTGCCCTGAACAATCACACACTTCTGCAAAATCCCATGACTTCAAAGCCCAAAGCATCCCTGGTATATATGATGGCCAACACAGGGCTGAGCATTACCCCAGGGGATCAAACAAATCCCTTGGTCCCAAAATCAAAGGGCAGCAACTGTGCTCAGAGCTGGCACATGATGAGCCCTGCTGACCACCAAGCCCTTCCCATGCCGGGCAGCAGACATGCACACACAACAGCTCCTTTCATCCTGACCTCCAAAAACCATCTCCTTTCCAACAGCCACACAACCCTCTCTGTCCACATGACTTTGCCACCCGCCTTTGCCTCCAGACAGGCAAAGAAATCACCAAAGTAAAGTTTAAAGAGCTGCCAGCACCCAGAATTCCTACTTATTAGAGATAATCATAATCTTATAATGACAATATAGTACATTATAATTTGCAAGGTGAGGGGAAATCTTCCTGACATAAATTGCTTGCCTCTCTGATTCATCAACCTGAGTGCAATTATGGCACATCGGTTATGTGGTATAGATACTTCATGTGTGAGTCAAAAAGGGAGAGGGCTTGCTATGAGTTTTGCTACCCTTGCCTGTGGTACAGGACCCACTCAGGGAAATCTCAGCACCCACCAGACTCAGCCCATCATGCTTGGGGTCATTATTAAACGCAAATTGTTCCACTCACGGGCCAGGACTCACCTCTCCAAATAAAAGGAGCCAGAAAGCAACCTGTGCTGCAAAGACTCCGCAGCCTAAACTGAAGGACCAGTTTTCAGTCAGAAATGTGTATTTTGGTGCATGCTCTCTGACCAAGTTGCTGCCAACCACCGGGTTGCTCTGAGGACGGGCTGCAGCCAGACCTCCCCCTTCCAGGCACGGCCCCAGAGCTGCAAGGATCAGCTCAGCAAAGGCTCAGTCCAGGTGATGCAACACTGCAGCAAGGGCTCTTGGAGCTGCTGGAGCTTTTAAGCATTAAAACACAAATAAGATTCACTGGAAGTTGCTGCAATTTCAGCAAGGCTGAGTTACGAGGCTCTCTCTCCACTGAATGCAGGTGCTGCTATAAGAACTGAATGCATTTCTTGGGGGGTATCCTTTGAACCCTCAGCAGACACCTCCACATTTCCTACACCGGCACTTTGTCTCCATCCTGGGCTCTGCTAATAAAACACAAGGCTGCATTTAAATATGAAGCTGTGACAGTCCCCAGGACTCGTTAAAGGTTATCATGGCTGAATTACTCATCCTGGAGGGGAAGGCGGAGGGAAGCAGCTGACTCACATCATGGCAACATGGAGAGGGGCTGGCGAGACCAGAGCACTGATTTTCCCTCGGCACGGGGCTGCAATATGAGCATGGGCTGTGATTTTTCCTCCATAAATGCTCTTTCTCCTGACTGCTTTCCACAAATGAAGCTCTGACAAGCACGAGAGAGGCTTAATTTCCCATATGCGTGTGTGTGCGTGTACCTACATGGGGATATGCCTGCTTTTTCACCTGAATATATAACATCTCTGACAGCATCCGCACGCCTTGCGTAGCCTAGGGGGTCTAAGCCTCTTTCCAAAACTTCCCCCATGCACTGCACATCCCATCCTTACCCCAGCTCATTTCCTGCTCTTTACTAAGGGAAAAGCCAGCTGACAGGCATGTACATAAATTACCCCAAAGCCATGAAGGATCTCATCACAGCCAGAAAACCCCCGTCACCCTAAAGGACAAGACAGAGCGCTCTCCCTGCCACAGGCAGGCTCAGCCCCGCTCCCAGCATGGTCCAGGGGAACCTTGGCTCTGCTGCATGATGGGGAAGGCAGGCTGCAGGCAGGCGTGTTGCAAAAAGGTCACTTCTTGGTATAGCACTGAGTCGGAGCTGTATTTTATGCCTTCTGACAGCATTAGCCAGAGCATCCAGATGTCCAAGGTATCTCTGGACAAATGGACCCATCAAATCGACCACTTCTTTTGTGGTTTAGGGCTCAGCCAAGGTGTAAAAGCAGGTTGCTGGGAGCTGCTTTTACCCAAGCGTGACCTTGCAACCTTGATTACTTTATAGCAGCCATTTAAAAACATCCACCACATTCATGCAAACCCCAAAAACCTCCTGGGAATGGTGTGGCTATTGGAAAGCTGGGAGAGGGCTGCAGGAAAGATGCTTCTTGCTTTCCCCGTGAAAGACAGCAAACCCCTCTCCCAGCAAAGCAGCCTTTCCTCTTTTTCCAGCCGTCTGTGTTATTTTTGCATCACGTTGCTAGTTAAAAATACCCCTTGCCAGCAAGAACAGAGTTATTTGGGGCACCCTTGTTTATCTTTGTTTGGAAAAAGCACGCACTGTTGTCAGCTGCCTCCTTCCTCCTAAAAATTCTTCTGCAAAAAGCATTGATCCTGTTCCTGGTCCATGGCCCTGAAGAGATGCTCGTGGCCATGATGGGCTCTCAGCCAGGCCATCAATGAAAGAGGAGAAGGACACAAGTGCCCATTAGGTGTAGGGTATGGGGGAGATCTCCCCAGTCTCTTCCCTGGACACCAAAGTTTGTGGCTTTTGAAGGGGTTCCCACAAGCACATCCCTGGCTGCACAAAAAAAGAAAGAAAATAGGGGTCTGGACATCAAGGCAAACAGGCTGGGAGGTTTTTGCTCGCTGAACATCTCCACAGCACCAGATGCCTTGAAGACCCCAGGAGCTGGCTGCAGTGGGAAGCCAGTAATGATCATAAATAATTTGTGGGTGAAGCTGGAGCCAGCCATGGAGCCAGCACAGCCCCAGAATCCCCCCTGCCCATGCAGCCACCACTTCAGAGGGAGAAACAAGATGGGAAGGGTCCTCCCAACCCCTTGCCATGGGTGTGTGGGCACGGGGGTGCCCAGGAAGCCCAAAGTCCCTTCAGGATCCTGAACAAAAATAATTTGAAAGAACTCTTCATTAGCAACCACAACCGATTGCTAACTCTGGCCAGGGAGTATCACCCAAACGGCATCCTGTAACTCGTTAGGTCAGGCAAAATTATCTCCCCTGCTCCCTAGCAATCCTTGGTTGTTTTTATTTACTACAGGGCATTTTAAGACCCAAAAGCATTCCTGGGGAAACTGTAGCACCCTGTGTTCAGCAGTGCTGTGCCCTCATCAATGAATCAGGCCTTTCTTTTCGCCCTCCGACATATTGGGTTTTTTTCTAGGCTAAAGCAATCAGGGAGTAAAAAGTCTGGAATCTAACCACAGGGAGCATGAAAATATTTAAACAAGCTGGTTTAAATCAGGGCTTTGACTTGCATTTGTAATGGCCTCTTTGGTCAAGGCTTGAACGTGCTGCTGCATTTTGGAGCGGAAAGCAGAGGATGGGTTTGTTCTGCCCGCTCCCGGAGTGAGCACGGAGGCAGAGGCATGGCCTGTAGTCTCCGATATTCCAGAGAGAGAAAGGAATTTCTTTAATTCTCCTTTTTTTAATTTTTTTTTTTTAATTAACCTGCACAGGTGTGATTTCAATCCAGCCAGGCTCCCACCACTCATCCCCCTCCATCCCACAGCTGCCACCGCACATGAGATCATGCAGAGGAAACCCTGGAGCCCCAGAGGGGACACTGACCCTCCTAATGCCTCCTATTTCTTAATTTCTTTTTTTGCTTTGTCTCCAGGCACCTGGAGGAGCCACATGCCTCTGTTTCCCACCCATCCTCCTTTTCAGCATGCCCAGGAAACGCAGCAAATCCAAGCCCTGCACCCAACAAGGGCTGGAGCAGTCCAGTCTCTCTGCTTTCCAAGGTAAACAATGACTTTAATTAGGAACTATGTCTAATTAACCATGTGGAGTTGATGACTCAGCTGACTGTCAAAAGCCTTTTTGCTCTGGTTTCGAGTTTTTGCAACTTGACCCTGCATCTGCCCCTATATGCATTAGTGCAGACCTTGAAGCTCGGGGAAACAGGAGTTACACCAGGTCCTTGAGGCTGGCCTTAAGCCACGACATCTTTTTGAGAGAGGTGGTAAAACCCCTCCTGCAGGGGACTGCCAGCCTCCTGGAAAGGAGATTATTGTTGTCCTCATTTGAATTTTAAAAAGCAAACAAGCTCTGTTGATTCAGACATTACATTTAGACTCGGGGTGGTAAATAATGCAAGGTTTGCTCTTTTTATCAGCTTGCTTAGCAAATCAATTGGAGGACTCAAAAACGTATTGTCATCATAAATGAATGAATTCATTAATGCCTGTTGTTTGCCTTCGTGTTTTAATGTAATGCAAAGCAAATACACATCCAAAGAGCGTTCACTGAGACAGTCAGCCCGAGTCAGGCAGGACTGAGATCTTCTGCCGGTTTTAATTTGTCTGGAAGAAAGAGGAGACTGAGACGAAGAGGTGAGAGGACCTCAGTGAGGATGACTGGCAAGCTTAGGACTTGCACCTCCTCTCCTATCCATATCCCAAGGGAAAGAAATTCATCTTTTGGACATGCTATCCAAGACCCCTGCTCCTTGGCAGGTGTCTCAGGAGAGAAGGGATGTGTCTGGCTGAACTCCCACCCCTCACAACACCCGTTGTCTTACCGGTGGGAGAGATTTCATCCCGTTTAAAACCTCTGGACAAAGCACTACATGTGAAAACCATATTTCTTTAAATACTCTGTGCACCCCCTGACAGCCCTCTCTGTATTCCCTTTCCGTGAATCACCAAGACCCAGCCAGAGCAGCTGTACTTGTGGTTATATGCATTCAGCAAATATGTTCTTTGGCACTGAGCTGAGCGGTTTCTTCACAGCACTTTTGATGTGCAAAAGGGGAAAGATGCAAAGCATCAGCTCCCTTGTCGTTACACGGTTTCAGGAGCAATTACCCATGGTCCCATCCAGCCCCACGAGCCTGCGATGGTGGTGGGCAGGCTTGCGGGAGTCTGGAGCATGCCGGAAGGTTTGTGTCCCCCTCCTCGAGCAGACCCATCTTCTAGGCATTGGGGAGCAGGGTCAGATCTGAACACGATGCAGGATCCAGCTCTTGTGCCCTTCTCCATGCCCCATGTGTCCTTCTGCAACTTCAGCAGTGGGAATGAGGGAAATTCACTGCATTTGCCAAACATCCAGGTACCTGCAACCACGGCTAGCTGGAAGGCATCACAGATACTTCTCTTAATAGATTTAATATATTAAAAGAGTTGCTTTTGCCCCGCTTGCTCGGCAGCAGAAATGTCCCTTCTGCCATCCCCGTGGTAAGTCATCTTGGCACGGCCCCTGTGTGGTTACATATGGATTAATCTGGCCCCATATAGTGCCTGCCTCGAACTGAGCCGCAGCCAAAACCAAGCTCATTTGCACATATTTATCATCAGAAAAAAATAGCCGCTCACTGATCCAGAACATTCATCTCTAAATATTTACAAAGCATTATTTATCCAAACGAAAGAGACATTTTTCCACTCAACAAACCAGGCATATGGTAGCAGTGTGCAATAGGAGATGAATTGCACCAAGTAATTCTAAACAGATTTAATGCCAGCAATAATTATTTTTAATCAGACAAAGTTCCCTGGGTGATAACTGAACATCTAGCATTTTAAAGTAATTGCATCGGCCTGCGTTGTTGGATACTATTTGTTCAAATATGCTTGTTGTGCCTTTTGATACTTAAGTGCAACTTCAACCTCCCTTTCCATCTCCCTTGGGGATAAAAAAAAGGAGAAAAAAAAACCCAACCCCAAGCCCTCTGTCATTTATTTCAAGCATGTCTTTTAATTACAGTGCTGCATTTAGATAGTGTACAAAATATTCCAGGCTGGATGCCTATTTAACAGACTCCCCGGTTGCTGCTTGAAGCTGCTCGGCAGAACACAGTGAATCATTATAAAATCTCCCACTTCAGTACATACCGAGGAAAATGGAGAACAAAATGTACTGGCAGAAAACATTTAAGGAAGAATGACACAGCAGGAGGTATTTTGCCAGGCTTTCATTTTTCAGAAGAGTTTGATAAATGCTACAGATGAACCCACTAGGTTCCCAGCCCCGAATGTCTCTCCGCTGCGCTGCAGGTCGAGGTGGTTTGTGTAACCTGCCTGTCCTCATGCCAGCATGCTGCAAAGCTCAGAAATACCTTTCCAAGGGCTCCAAGCTCCCAGGTTTTTTGTAATGCCAGGTGAGTGCACCTGGAGAAGCTATAGAAACCTTTCGCATCTCTTGCAGTCAAATCATAGAATGGTTTGGGTTGCAAGGGACCTTTAAAGGCCTTCTATGAGGCAATGAGCAGGGACATCTTCCACTAGATCAGGTTGCTCAGAGCCCTGTTCAGCCTGACCTTGGATGTTTCCAGGGATGAGGCGCCTACCACCTCTCTGGGCAATGTGGTTAATTTGTTTTTAATGATGGTTTTATGCTCTCTGCTTGTCACTGGGACTAGTGCCCTTCCCCACAGCCTTGGGACTGTGATCCAGTGCTGCCTTCAGGACCCACCTCAAGACCCAGGCAGGCTGGCAGGGCCATAGCCGGGTGGTTCAAGCTCCCTTACCGCTTATTTTCAGCTGGGGAGGTGAGGAGCGACGGCATGCAATGCCAAGGACAGGCTGAGCTGGAAACACAATCTCTCCGCCAGACAGGGGAAGGAACAAGATCCGTGGAGATGAGCAGGGCACACAAATAAGGCTAATGGTATATTAATGAAAAATAAGATCTACCTGGGAACGGCTTGTCCATCTGGTGAATAAGTCTCCATAACAAGCTTACGTGCTGCTCTTACCTGGGCTCTTTGTTATGCACCAGGAGGGTGCAGCAACCCCCAGACCCTCCCCGCTGGTCCTGGGCCCAGGGTTGGTTGCCTGCCACAGTGAGAAGAGCAAATCCCCATGCTCAGCCCCCAAAAGCAACATCTCAGAAAAGATTAAGTTATGTTTCTGGCAGGGCTCAGGGTTTCCAAGTCCCCTACAATTACAGTGACAATTACAGGGCTGCTAACTGCTGTAGTTGGCAGTCAGGAAAGCAGCGTAGGGTTTGCTGCAATTTAAGGGTTTATTCATATAGTTTCCAGCTTAAGGGAATTTCGATTCCTGCTGAGGGATGTAACCATCCCTGGGACCTCATTGCCTAAACCTGCACAGACACACTGCAAGGCGTAGTCCTGGCCCTGACAAACCCACAGCTGAAGATCAAAGGTGTGGGAGAGATGAGGAAAAGCAGCATGGAGAGCGCTTTTCATTTCTGGTCCGGAAGAATACAAGTCCAAAAGGAAAATGCTTTGGGTATGACATATTCAGAGATGCTCAAGGCATCAGTCTCCTTGTCCCAGAGAAAACTCATCCAGGAGAACGATGAACATCTACATCACCTGGGGACGTTGGGCTGTAATGTGTCTCAGAGCCTAATACCTCTTCCAAGAGAGCGGAGAAGTTCAGAAAATCCTTTGCAGCCTTGCTAGGGGGATCCAGCACGGATCCTATAAAGACAGATTTATTCCGTTAACCCCCAAGGCTCTCCTGCGTGTTGGCATAATTCTGATAAACAAAAGGAGGTGACCACTGAAGCCAGGAATGTGGCTGATGAGAAGCAGGCTTTTCATCTTCAGTTTTGGGACTGGTAACAAAACCCATCTTATTCAGCAAAATCTATCCCCTGCATGTGAGAGTTGCTCTAACCTGCTTCTAAATGTAATGGACATTTCTGATCATCCAACCATTGGCATTCAGAAAAGATAAATGGGATTTTGCTTATATCCCCAGAGCCTTTGCGCTCAGCTGGGCTGGAGTACACAGCCAGCACACACAGGCTGAGCTAAAACACGGTTTTTCCAGAAAGTAAGAAGTTCAAGGGGAATCATCTTATGCCTCTGAAGTGATACCAGCAGGCTGAGAAGGTCTAGGGTTTGGGGTTCAATAGTCAAGATTATTTTAGGCAGGAAAAAACCAGCTGCTTCATCCCAAGGACTTAGCCAAGTGTGGGGAGATGACTCTTAACTTTTGTCTCCACCATGGCTGGCAGCAGCCCTGGGCACTGGGGTGCTCCTGGGGAGAATTTTGGGAGACTGCTGGAAGGAACTTCCCGTGCAAACTTGGGTTTGACCATAAATACACCCAGGAGAGACTCACTTGCCCATGCCATTCCCAGCAGGACACTAGACATGAGACTGGCCAAAAACTTCCACCAACATTGACCTTGACTCTCAAATGAACCTCAGACCCCAGGGCCTGATGATGGGTTTTGCCGTGTTCCCATGCAGCCGGGCTAAACTTTGCGATGATGCACAGATTTACTAGCACAGAGGCAAAATGATTGCTCTTTATTGCCAGCATCAAAGCCAAGCTCCTCCAATGCACAGCGTTATCAGCAGTTCATTATCCCTCCTGCCCGCCCGGCTTCCTTGTCCTGCTGTAATAAGACGAGCGACAGTAGTCAAAGGCATCATTCTGGGGAAAGCTCTCAGGAACTGTTCATCAAACTTGCTCTTTTATAATGAGAGCCATCTAATTTACATGCTCATTTAACGCTATATCCTACATCTTACAGCACATTCCAGGTACCTTATCCCTTTATCTGAAACCCAGCCCATTTACAAAAAAATGCGTTTCTCTTAAATCGTAATTAGGCCACTGTGACCCTGCATAAGCTTTAGCAAACCCCTTTGTGTCCAAACAGCACAGCCTCCCAAACGCTTTATCCAAACACCCTCATCACGAGGCTAAGCATATTCCAGTCCAATGAATTAACAGATCTGCAGGCTTCGTCTGATTAACAAAACTGAAATGCCTAGGGGAAAAAAATAGGGAAATCATTCCTAGGTCTGTTCCTGCTGCAGAACAAACACCCCTTCCCCCTGCAGAAATCTCTCACGCTTCCCTTGCATGACCTTTTCCAAAATCCCAATTGTGGCTGGCAGCCCACAAACCTCCCTGTGAGGGCCTATCCCAAAAACCATCAAGAGGGCTTTACGATTCATCCACCTTGAGGCTTCCAGATTGCAGGAAATATTCAGACTAACTGAGGGAAAAGTCAGTTTTCCCCATTTCTGGGCTGTTGTTTTATAAAGCACTAATGCAATCGTGTTGTTCCCATAACAGGAGCAGTGCACAGCAGCTCAGAGCAGTTTTGCTGTGCCCACACTCCCCTATGCATCCTTCTCTCAGGCAGAGCTGAGCATCCCCCACCACAAACATCCTTCATCCCGGTCCCTCCAAGCTCCCGCTGCCTCCCCTGTCCCCAGGGCACAGCACCACGCAGCCTGCAGCACCGCTTGCCCTACTTTTGCAATATCTGGACCCCACCTAATCCTCCAGTCCATGCCTGCCTCACCAGTTGAAGCCATGCTGGTTTTATCACCCTCTGCATGCTCCTAAAAACAGCCCTGGGACTTCCCAGCATCGCCGGGGCACAGCTTAGCTGCCCAGCGCATCTGAAAGGAGCTAGCTCAGGCACAGCACCCACCCAACTCGTGGATGGGCTCATTAACTCTGCTGAGCACTTGGGGACTAATAACAGCATTTCTTTTATTGCTCTGCTCATCAGCACAGGACCCACGCAAGCTCATTTATGGGTGGCTTTGCATTGTTGCCACTTTTTTATACCTATAGCAGGGACCTCGCCAGGAAGCCCACATGTTAATCCCACCATCCAGCCCAGTGCAAGGAGGCATTTTCAGATATTCCAATATTTTTTTTTTCAAATACAATGGGATAGGCATGGAAAAAAATTAAAAATAATCATGTGGTGCTATTAATAGTCACTACTAGTATCACCATGAGCCCAGGGTCACCGGAATGCTGTGGATGCGAAGTCAGGGATCTCACAGTAATACACACCGAAAGGGATTTCCCAGCTCAGCCCCCAGTTTGCTGCCGGCAGAAATGGCCCTGTCAGATCTTTCATCAATTTAACAAGCTCTGCCTCAAAATTAGTTTTCAGGTCTTTCACCCCCAACAATCCTATTAGCCCCAGTCATCCCAGGATCCTATATCTGTGTGCTTATCTCCTTTTAGATTTATTCCTGCCTAGTTCAGAGAGATTTGTTTTTCTGCTGACATTGCCCTTTGAGTTAAATCAGTTTGCTTCCCTCCCTGGTGTTTACATTCCCATTGTATTTATAGACGGGCATCACGTCCTCTCCCAACCTCTTTGGCCAAACACAGAGGACATTTTTCATCTCCTTGCCTAAAATAGGCCCCCTTTCCCCTGCCCTTCCTAGCCACCCTTTGCTGCACCTGCTGCGATTTCAACTCAGCCTTACTGGGGCAAAGACCAGAACTCCACAGCACATTCCCAAAGAGATTTCCCCAGTGTTTCACAGGGCACTTAATATTTCCTCAAACCTTATTTTGCTTATTACACTTTAGGGTCACATTTTCCTTTTCTCCAGCAGCATCGCATAGAAATTGTGCACAGCGAATGCACCGAGGTCTTTCTCCTCCTTTTAATTCACACTCATGAGCCCTGAGTGTAGCAGAAAATCTACTTCAATCCCCCAACTCATGAGCTCACCCTTTGCAATGTGGCATTTTGCTCTATTTTAGATCACCTCTAACCCATCCTCTTGCCTTCCCAGCCCTTCCCCAGCCCACAATAAAAACACTGACCCTTAAACTCCTGCTGTAATCTCCTCTCAGCACACAGACAATGCTTTAGGGAAGGCAGGCAGACCGCAGCTGCTGTATTTTCTTGACTAGAAAGTCCGCTCCCTTTCACAGAAAGAAATTAGGTGACAGCAGGTTGGCCTGGCATCGTCTATGGTGAAACCCATGCCACCTTGCACCCCATTTTCTAGTACCTGCTGACAGCCAGCAAGAAGAAACACAAAGGAAGAGCATCTCCATACAGGGTTCTCCAGCCAGGGATTTAATTTTCATATAGCTCATTAACTCACCCAGCAGCAAGCTTGCTGCCCACACTTTATAACTCCAATTATTCCCTCCTTCCCCTTTCATCCCACATCCTCCCAGCCTTGTGATCTCAAGAAAACAAAATCATCTCAATGACCAGCTCTTTTTTCTCCCTTTTCAAGTATTTTCTGTTCTCCATTCAGATGATACCACCTCTGACTTCTCTGTCCACAAAAGTCTACCTTAAGTATTTTATATAAAAGCTGCAGGGAGAAATATTCACTCCATTTCAGGTTATTATCTCACCAGAATATCATATATTATCTAGCAATCTCCAGCCAAGCAGGGGGTCCACTGTATCATCGCATTATCTTGTTTGGAGTACACTTTTGCTCACTATGTAGTTCTGCCCACAAATAAGGATACATTAAAAAAATACAGAAAGCATCCATTTAGGCTGCTGCTAATATCCTGGTAGAAAAAAAAAATATGAAGCATTTGCTAATGGCCCGGGATTTGTCACAAACACAGAGTCTCCCAAACCCTGGCTTGTCACTGTAACACTTGGTGCCCGTAATACTCTATCTATGTGACTGCACACATGCACATCGGCGAGGGATGTTGAGGTCCACGGCAAAAGGCAGAGTTTAAATGTCAGAGCTGTTTGAATGCATCAGGGGATGGCACCTCTCATTGTATTTCCTCCTGGAGCTCAGAAACTTTGCGCAGTTTGAAATACATTTTTAAAATATTAAATGCATATATTAAAATACATAAAATTCTTTAAAATATGCTATATTAGATACCATAGTCTTTTGCTGTGACAAGTATCCTACCACCAAATGTATCTCATTGCTTTCAGCATGTTTAGGATTGGCAAGTCACATGTGTTTCAGGCCAGTGGGTAACGGTGAACAAAGGATGAACAGCACTGGTGAGCTAAGACATACCTGCATCAGCCCCATCCCCAGCAAAAAACAAGCTGCCTCCATGGTCTCCACCACTATGGCGGGGGAAAAGTCCTGCTGGTTGGAGCAACATGGAGCCACTTGAGACAAAAATCACGGCTCCCCACTGAAAAGGCCTCAGGCAATTGGGCATTGCTCCCTGGATTTGGTGTTTCTCAAGGGAAGGGACCCACGAGCATCTCTGCTCTCCGGCAGGATAAACCACAGGGACTTTACAGGGATTTTGTAACTAAACCAGTGCAAGTCATTTATGGATTTAAAGAGATAAGAAATTTTTCATGCCCATAGTAATCAATTCCTCTGCAGTCTTGCAGATCTAAGAAAAGACAGGTCTTATTTCTAGAGGAAAAAAAATCAGCATCTCCACAGCATGGCTGCACTCGTGGACACTCCACACAGGATGCGTCTGCAGCAGTGTGATGGGCACCAGCCCTTTGCCCTGCAAAGAGGAAAAGGATCCGGGTGTCAGGGAGGGCAATAAAGTGGGAGCAGGGGGAGATGAAGACAAGGCCCTGCCCTAAGGCTAGGAAGGTGTTGAAGTTATCCACCGAGGCAGGGGCACGTGCTGGGGACTCAGTGCCTGTCCCCAGCCGACTGCTCCTTGGCTTCACCCATCATTTGTCTTTGCCAGAGGAAATAGCTCAGAAAAATCCATGTCCCGTGTCCTCTGGGACCGTGGCTGGGGACAGAGCAGGGGCTGCGGCTTTGCCTCCAGTGAGCTTAGTGTCAGGAGAAGGAGGCAAAGCAATTTAACGTGCCAAGTATTAGCTGCTGGGGGACAAGGAGAACTTCAAATACAAAAGAAACGCTGCAAGTGTTTCCAGCCACTGCCTTGCTCCCCTCCCAGGAGCCAAGTCTTGGGGGGACGGAGCCTGGCTCCATCTACCAGCGCTCGCCCATCTCTGCCCATCCTTTAAGTCCCCAGGGTTTTATTCACCGAGCTGGGTCTCCCCTCCAGTTTCTCTTTATTAAACTGAGCTGGCCAGACTTTCGAAGGCTGTGTCCGTGGTGCTGGACAAGAGGCTGGGACACTGCAGTGTCCCCAGGAGCAAGCAGCACAGCCAGGGCACAGCCCTGGGCTCGGAGCCCGCTGTCCCCACCATGGCCCTGGTGCCTTTTGGCAGGGTGTTGTGGGTCACATTGCAACCTCAGCCGCCGGCCACAAATGCAGCACTTTCTGCCAGTCACAACAGTGATTAGTAGCTCCAAAAAAAAAAAAAGAAAGAAAGAAATCCCTGAGCACACAGATCCTGTCCCACAGCCTGGAGCAAAGCAGCCACCACAGTCCTCTTGGCCTGGCAGATAAATAGGGTGAAGAAGCAGAGGAGAGATAACACTGCGGGGGGATTCTGACTGTTCCTGGACTTTCTTACACCTTCCCCAGAAACATCTGGCCATAACCAGTATAGGTGCAAGATGCTGAAGGAGATGGACGGGGGCTTAATCCAGCACAGCTGCGTTCACGTTCCCGTGCAGAGCTGATTTGATCCCTGCGGATGTGTGCACTCTTATTTGACTAATCAGAGCTGATTCCTTGCTGCTTTCCCTCTCTCCCCATCTTCAGTAGCAGCTCTCTGGGAGGACAAAACCCGACGTGTGGCACAGCAGCCAAGTTGGGTGTTCCTGCAGGAGCGGAGCATCTGTCCTCACTCCCTTAATCTCCTGCATTAGCTGCACAGAGGTCAGGGATTAGAAAAGGTCCTGCTCTGCAGGCGCCGCACAGCCCGGAGGTTTCTATCCCTATTGTGCAGCCCGGCTTTGTACAGTCTTAATACTCTACAACAGCTTAAAGCAGTATTTCCCCTGGACCAAGCATATTTTAGTGCATCTGCTCTGCAGCTTCTACTTGACTATGCCAACCCGGAGAGGTGGTGGCAACCCCAAATCTCCCCACCTAGGAAATTTTGCTTTTCCTATATTCATCCGTCACTTCACCATCTGCATCCTTCAGTCCCAGCTTGAGAAGGGAAGACACAGATCCCGAGTGCTGCGGGGCTGACTGGGCAGATACGTTACTGAATCCCTGGGTAAGGCTGGAAAAAATCCCCGTTGCTCTAAGGGACAGAAACCAGCAACCCTTGGGTACTCCATCCCTCCTGCGAGGCTTCATCCTGGCATCTAATAGTGAGAGGTTAATTAAGCTCAACCTTGAAAGCAGGAAGGTTAATATCCCCACCAGGTCTCATTATCAATGACCATTGCAATTCCAGGTTCTTTCATTTTCCATGACAGACACACACAGCTCCTTTGAACAGGCTAAACCTCAGCCTCAGGAAATCCTGACATTGGCTGGTTCCTGTAGGCGGTCACCTTTTATCAGATTTGACACCTCAGCCCCCAAAAACCTACCTGAAAAGCAGGTGATGCCCTGCCCATGTCTCTCTCCCAGATAATCAGCAGCAGCCCTATGTCCCTACGGTTGGGCTTGTGGGGCATTCCCACCCCCCCATACCTCTGGCTTCAAAATCCAGCCTCAGATTAAATAATTCTGTGTTCAATAGAGAAATAATTGGTGCCACTCCAATTGCGAGCTATTGCTTTCAGAAATGAAAGCCTCTGTTCCAACCCAATTAGCATGATACTCCAAAAAGGACAGTGCTATTATAGCTTGGGGAAGAAAAGCAGATAGTGTAGTTGGATTGGGGGAAAAAAAGAAAAAAATACCATGAGGCCATCATAACCTTACGGCAGACCTCATCCCAACTGTGTAATTCTGGATCAGGCGGACAGCGTTTGAGCAGAGGGAGGGATTGCCGAGGACCTGAGGATGCTGCAAAAAGACATCGCACCCTGAGACAGGGAGGCACCTCCCGTCCATCCCTGCTGGGACGTGCCCCAGGAGCCAAAACACTGCAAACGCCTCCCCCTGGGTTATGGGCACCCCATATCGAGGTGTGTCCTCAGGGAGGGAGGGCTGGACCCTCAGCTCCCCGCGTTATTTGAAATGGAAAGCTCAAAACCGCAGGGCCTGAGCCTTTAAACACCTCCATGTGCGAGCAGCCTCACATCGGTAACTATCACTCAAGGGCTGCTAAAGACAGCTTCAGCTTTGTAAAGCTTCGCACTTACATGGAGTTTATCAGGCTGTAATCCAGGCTGCATTGCATAATGGCTTGCATTACATGTAATCCATACACTAATACGTTCTGAGCGGGAGCCAGCGCAGATATTAGACTGTTTACCTCGGAAAAACACAGCATTCTGCAGGCTGGAGGTTGGTGTGTCCCTAAACACACGCTTAGGGAGCTGCCTTTGTAAAATAAACCAAACCTGGGTGATTCTAGGCAAAAAACTACTAGTGTATGTAACAATTACTGTATGTAAATGTATTTGGAATACTAATATATAGCTATATAGCACACAGATCATATATAGCAGACATCCAATATATAGCACATAGGCAATATAGCACATTTCTGTGGCTGCATGGAAGGACTTGGGCAGGGAAGGGATATGAAGGCAAGAGGGCGAGGGCAGATGTGGCCCCTAGAGCAAACCCTGACCACACATCTAAGGGGATTCAGAGCAGAGACTGCAGAAAAAAATGCAAAAGCAGTGAATATAGCTAAAAAACCATCCATGGCAAAATAAGGCTGACCAGATTTGTGGATAGTATTTTAAACTAAAGGCTTTGCAAAATGCACAGGGTTTGTGTTTTATTAGATTTGCAGCCAGAAAGAGAAAAAAGCCATGGCAAAAGGGAAGAAAAGGAGGACCCAGCACAACTTCCCAGCCCCACCCACCTCCCATCACAGGTGCAAATGTGAGCAACACCATCCAAACACAAAACAAATGGGCAAACACCAGCACTTTCTTATAGACCACACAGTAATGAAGAGCAGGAGATTTAACCTGCTTTGAAAGATATGTTACAGCTGTGACAGCTTCCTGTCTGTGCCTCGGGAGCGGGGGGCAAAGAGCTTATCTTGCTCCACCTCCTCTGCAAGCATGACCTCGGCACCTGGCCTGGTTTTCTCCAGGTTGAATGCAGTTGTGTGTCTTCATTGTAAATGTATTTGCAGCTAAAAAAAGCCAAACAAATGGTTTTGCAATCCCAGAAGCTAATTAACATTTTACAACCTAAATTATCTCTTCCTCCCCCACCCCAGTTTTCCAATACTCTTGTTTCATCTTGCTAAGATTGGCTGTGTTGGCTTTTTTTGCTGTTCCAGAACCAAGTCAAACTTTTAGACTAAAGAAAGATATGTTAATGAAAGAGTTCATTTGAAAATAACATTCCCCATGATTTTTACTGAGTGAATGCATTTCACGTGACATTTCACACACCATTAAAATTGAAGAATTTTTGACCAGCCTGCTGACGGTTTCTGTTAGGGGCACTGATGTTTTGCTTATATATGTGTATACTCCCATATGCCGGTTATTACCATCTGGGAACAGCCTTTTACTACAGTAGATTTATCACACAGAGAAATAAGCACAGTTGTCAACCTCTCTAATAAAGATGAGAGTTGCGGTACAGACCTAAGAGCAAAATACTGCCCCAGATTCCCTACTAAGCTGAACACTGTCAGGTTTCTCCTGCATCGATATTTCTGTTCCCTTTTCCCAGCCGTAACAAAAAAGAAACCGTGAGGCTAAAGAAAAAGGAACAATGTCACTTAATCTAGAAAGGAAACCGTTTTTTCTTTGGAAGGAAACCCACTTGGTGAGTAGTTCAGAGATGGTCACGAGCATGGAGCTGCTAGTACCAGATCTCAGCCCACGCGGGGCTGTACAGCATCTTCTCCACAGCTGGAGAAGGATTTTGGGTCCAGAATAGCATTTCCAGGCTGTTTCTGTGCGTCTCTGAGTGTGAACTGAGTAGCTTCTGGGCTCCATATTCACACCTGACCGTATTCCCAGTTGGTTTGTAAGTGCAAATGAGCCCTAAAGCTTTAGGTCTGATCTTCCCATCACCAACATCTTTCATATTTGCCACCCAATCATGAAAGCAGCGTCATGTAAAAGGGTATAGTCTACTATCATTCTTCCTTTTCTCTCTTTTTTCTTTTTCTTTTTCATTTATTTTTATTTTTATTTTTCTCTTTTCTCTCTTTCTCTTTTCTTTCTCTTTCTTTTTTCTTTCTCTTTTTCTTTCTCTTTTTCCTTTTACCTTTTCTTTTGCCTTTTTAAATTTTTCTTTCCCTTTCCCTTTTTTTCTTCACCCTTTGCTAAAAGCAGATCAGCATCACATTCCCCTTTTGTGAAGCGCTGTGAGATCCTGGTGAGAAAAGCCCTTTGCCAGGTGCTGATGTGTCTGTTAGTGCCAGGTCCCAGGCTGCAAAATGCCTAACCTTAAACATATATTTAAGGTAAACCTGTTCAGCAAAGCACTCGAGCACTGAAATCACCGGGACGTCGGTATGTGCTCAAATCCATGCTCTAGAGCCAAGGCTTGCACTGCCGTGGAGCCAGAGGAGTCCCTGGCAAGGGGGTTGTTTTCCTCCCCTTCACAACGTGATGCCTGAATATTTCATAGCCCTGGGATGAAGTTGTGATGGCTCCTGTGTTTGAAGAAAACATCTTTAACACAGGGAGGTTTGTAGCTCAGGGCAAAAGCAGCAGGAACGCTGCCTGCTTTCGTTTCCCAGCCCTCCCTAAGCCTCTTGCCCAATTTCAGGCTGTTCAGAAGATGCCAATATCACAGAAAATAATAATAATAATAATAGAAATAACCTCCCTCTCACACTGCACTTCGCAAGACTCTGACTGTACATTTAATTGCTACTGTTTATTTAAAAGGCTTCCAGAGGGCAGCTGTATATCTTCTGGTTTGCTGCACAGAAGTGTTATTCTTTCAGCAGTGTTTGCCCTTTGTATTCCCAGAGCCGTGAAATCCTCTCTCCTGCTTCCCACAACTCTGTGCAAACAGGACAGTGGTCACAAACATCACATCGTTAGGGCACTTAACACCACTGCCAGCTCTTAAAGCTGGTGGAAAAGTGCTTTGCACGCACTTTCCTCTTCTGCTGGGCTAAAGCAAGCCAGGGTGAGAGCCAAGGGTCTGCCATGAACCCAAGCGGCAATGGGGAATATCTGCCTTCAGATAGGCAGCATCATCCGATGGTGGCCCACAGTCACATCCATGTTTGCCCTTTCAGACAGCAAACCTTGCCAGAAATGGCATTATAAATTCAATTCAATAATTTAATCTTCTCTTTCTCTCTTTTTTCAAATTCAAAAGAGCTTTCTTAAACTCCCCAATGATTTTGCTGCACCGTGGCCAGTATACTGTCCCGGTGTCTTGCGCACCCTCCTGCCACTGACTTCAAACGTGACATGGCTAAGTGGGACATGACATAACTCAACATAAACCCAGAGCATATGACCAGAGTGATATCTATTTTTATTTAAAGGCCTTCTTTTACTGGTCCATTAGTCACACACACGTAAAACAGGCACATTTCTTGTGACTGGTTAGCAGCATGGACAGCAAATTATCTGTCCTTGGCTAGCAGCAACAGCTCTTTCTGCCCAAATTTATGCCAAACTGGCAAATCTTTCCATGATTATTTCATTTGTTGAGCTTCTGTGGCTGAAAACACAAGGAATTTTGTGAAATGTAAACTTTTGGGGCATGATGTAACTCTGCTGAAAGGACTAAAAGGATGGGCCACTGTTGGATTTCAGCTTGGATTCCTTCCAGGTTAACCTTGGAGACCTCACCAGAGGCCCCAGGAAAAACCCTAACCCCAGGGACATGGTCATCAACTCCTCTCTGACCACAGTAGGGCTGGGATATCATCCCATGTCCCTTAAAGGTGTTCTAACCTCTTCCTGAATCCTATATCAGCTTGATTTGGGATTCCCCTGATAGCCCCACAGCTGACCTACTGTAGTGCCTACTATGGAAATATGTTGGGAGCTTTTCCAAGGATGAGGCATCCCGTTTGGCACGAGCTTTCCAAAGGGCTCTGGCACCCACAGAAATGCAACTTCTCAGGAGGGCTCAGCAGCAGCGATGCTGAACTCAGCCTTGATTATCTGGGGATGGCATCTCACCTCCACTAAAGCTTGGAAAGGCCATCAAAGACAGAAATCAGGCTGCTGGGGCTGAATTTGGAGCTGATTCACCAGGCATGGGAGAGAGAAAGCCAAGTGCTCGCTGGTGTATGCAACCGGCTTGCCAACTGAGCTCATCTGTGGCAGCAAACGGACAGAGATTTGCAGTAATTGAATGGAATAATATACTGTACAGCAATTTTAAATATTTTTCATTGAGAGATAAATTAGGCTGTAATTAAATGATGTCATTTAATGTGCTGCCCAATAGATATGGTAATTGCTTTTTTTAAGAGGCAGCATGTTAATATCTACTCATTCGTAAAGGGATAATGATGGTAATTTAACCTAGTGGAGGTATAAACAGCCATGCTGTGTATCACACCCCAGTGCGACAAACCCCAAAGTTCACTTTGATCACAACACTTACATCTTGTGCATTCTCTAATCCCCCGCCTGCTCCCATCCAAACCAGCCGGGAATTAGCACTGGTTTCAAGGAGAGAGACACGGGTCTTGCTTCTTTCCTGCCGCAAAAGCTGAGGACACGTTGTTACATGAGTTTGCTGACGATGCAAAAGGAAAGGTGACACCTTACCCTTAGCTGTCTTCTCTGTAGCTCTACAAGACCACCAGTTTAACCAGTATAACTACTGGAAGCTTAATGCCAGAGTTTGCGAAGAGCCTGAAAGAAACCCATTTGGATTTGCGGCTTACATGTGGCACGGGACTTATCCCGAATTACTCACAGCTATCTCTCCCCCTGGAAAATCCTGCTGCCTGAGTAGAAAAAGCAATTCCCAAAATTTTAAGGGCTACCTGTAAATGTCTCGTACCAATCAGCTCCTGGAGCCCCACGTGTTGGACATAACATCTCCCTTCACCTCCATCCCTCACCCTGCTCCCTGCTGAGTTAATTCCCCTGATTCTGAGCTGCCTTCTCCTTTCATCCATGCTTTAATGAGCTAAGTTGTAGTTAACGATGCTCTTCTTTTGCAACAGTGGTAGGAACCAGGTTAATATTCGGGGCTGTTCTCTCAGGCTTCCTGCAAACTCAGTCAAAATCAACAGAGTAAATCTGCCACGAGCGCTGCATTAGTGAAGCAGGTAATTCGTGACACGACTTATATCTATACCAGCAAAAGGAACCCTAGAAGCATTTTGATTTTACAGACAGAATCACTTCGCTCCAAACAACTTGAGGTTTACCCACTGCCCATTTTTCTGCATTATTTTTTATTTCACAGACTGAAAGTTTATTTTGCAGACAGAGCCGCCAGAGACTTGTAAATACATATATATATATATATATACACACACACACACCAGGCCGGATATCTGGGGAGATTTTTGCAGCTAGCGGCACCCAGTGCCTCCAACACAAGAATCAGGACAACAGGGTTGAAGCTTGTACAAGGTGAACCCAAAAATAAGCTCCTTTTTGGAGAGGAGCCGTGGTGTTTACTGCAGCGGCTGAGGAGGAAGGATGGAGAACAGCCCTCACTAGTTAATTTTAACAAAGCGCACATTTTTCTGGCTCTGTCATGGACTTGCATATTTTAACTCCTATCTTCTGTTCAGCAGCTAAAAAGAGACTTTCATTCCAGTTTTGGCTGCTGCATCTCGTTTCCCATTCACGGGCTGTTACACAGGCACTATTCTTACAGCCACCCTCCTGCTGATAACAGGGGAAAGACGGGGGTTCACGAGACGCCCCAGAGCTGCTCCCTGAAACAGGTCGGGGTTTTCTGCAAACACCAGCTTTTACAAGCCCATTACTGTTATGTCTGCATTGAGGAAGGAATATGAATCAGTACCGAGGCTAAATTAGCTTTCTGCCCACAGTTCTTCCAAGGAATTCTTACAGAGATATATTTGTATTAAAGAAAAGAGATTAGAGGAAACCATATAAATGCAATCCATCATCCACAATTAGAAATAAATGAAGATAGGAACAAGAGAAACTTTCTTTCTTTGTGTCCTTTTTCAGGAATATGCTTATGTGTGTATATATGTATATACAAAAAGTGTAGAGAGATATATATACACACAGAGGCACACATATATATACACACACAGGCACGCATACATATATATGTTCATACATTCAAGAATTTTTGTTAAAGTTAAAGCTATAGAGTATACATATACATTTACATATACAATATGTATAAATACCTATTATATATATGTATATAGATATATGCACAGTGTACATATACACAAGCAGCCAAAAGACACAGGACCTGCCTGCCTTGCCCAAGGCCAGACACATCATCGCCCAAAGGTAATTTTATCCCAGCATTTCACCTCTTTTTTCTTTCGCCCTTAAAGACCCAGCTCCAGGAGTCAAGTGAACCTTTCATAACCATGGCTTTCTTCAAAAAGGCAAACAGAAAAAGCTATTCAACCAAAAGCTATATTCTCATTATCAACATTTCATCATCAACATCTCACCGCCAACACCCTGGTGTTATGCTGGGCTCTCACCAGGGCTGAGGACTCGGGAACAGGAGGACCCTCAGAGCCCCCCGCTATTGAAGGGGGAAACTGGTGCATAAGCAAAAAACACCCCTCAACTTAACCAAGGCATAAATCATTGCAAAACTGAAATTGCCAGGCCAACGTGCAGCCCCAGCACCCCTCTCACTGCCTCTCCCACCCGTGCTGCAGAAGGCACTTTCAGGAGAACTACACTTACAAAAACCATTTTAAAAAGACCTTATTTGTTTGGAAAGTGTGGGAGGTGAAAGGTTTCTTTAAGTAGATTTAAAGTGAAAACCATTAGTGGTACATTGTTCATTCAGTTCCTTTATCCATGACATGAGAACAAAACGATCGGATCTAAGCAAAACTTCTGGTTTCATAGCAACAACGAATATACATTTTTTGTGGGGAAATATAATGCAAATCAGCGCTTAGGTGCATGACTTGTGACTACTTTATTTTCTGTACTAAAGTCTGTTGAAACACTATTAAAATATAATTTAACCAAATGGCTTCCTGGAAAATAATAATAAAAAAACCCTTTCTAGTTTAAAAGTAAAAAAATGTCAAAAGTGTGGTTAAGTTGTGAAAAGTAATAATGCTGTTTAGCTCTTATATAACTCCTTCCACGAGATCTCAAAATAATTTTTCAAGAAAATAGGGTGGATTACCCTTCCTTCAGTGCTGGGAATCGAGAGCCAGATCTGAGGAAATCATCCTGCCGTAGCAGAGGACACTGCAGAAATACAGCTCAGGTTTCCTCAGCTCGGTGTGATTTTCTGGCATCTTGGAAGGAGAGACACAGGGGGTAAGGAAACAGGCAAAAAACTTCTAGAAGTGCTCAAACAGCTGAGGAATGGGCATTGCTTTTTCAAAAGTGATTTAGGTGCCTCAATAATTTGGCTGTCATTGAAGTCGTGTTCTTCCCTGAGGTCTATAAATGTGCTACAAGTTCAGCACTGGTGTTAGGTACCTTCGCTGAGACAAGGGGGCTGAGAAATGCATCTTTACTGCTTTTATACCCATAGCTTTCACAACGCACAACCTGTGATACAACACCCTACTCCACAGACACTCTCTCCATCCCATCCTTCCCTTGCCATCACTACCTAATGGCCATTGACCTTTGGAAAGCAAAAATGAAGTTCCTGCAGGATCCACAGCATCTTGTATGTTGAAGACTAGACAACTCCACTAAGTTTTCTAGCCCCAGGTTATTATATGAAAGATGAATAGCAGCAGGTTCTTCTGCCCTCCAAATTTGGGGCGAAGATGGCCACGGCTCCCATGCTGTACCTGAGTTGGGTGCTCCAGGCACGCAGAAGACCTGAGGGACAGATGCCAGTTTTACAAGCAAAATATACAAACAGTTTCTTATGCCGTGGTTTTTAGCCTTGATCTTCAGCCATGTGCCATCATCCAACTTTGGATACATGGTGTTCGGTCCTGCCAGGGAGTGCCGGCTAAATTTTAGGTGGCTTTGGGAGCAGGAGAAATGGGACCATGATTTTCTGGGCAGTCCATTTATAAGCTACTTCAATGACCCCAATGTCCCAATCAAAGCAAAATTTAGCCAGTCCAGATCATGCCTTTAATCTTCTTCATTTTCTGCAAAATAAAGAAAATAGTTCCCTTAGAGTAATCAAATCTATGAGTGTCCATGGCTATTTTATCAGAAATCCCTCCCACAGGCTGCCACTTCTGGAGTTTCCCTTCCCCACGGGGAAAATGGGGACAAAAGGGACTTGGGGTGATGGCCTGATGCAGCAGCATGGGTTGGGGACACTGGGGTCACAGCAGTTCCTCACCACCCCCAGTAAAGTGCTCTAGCGCTTCACTGCCTTCCCCCCAAGAAAAAATGCTCCTGATGTTTAATCTGAACTCCCTTGCTGCTGTTTAAAGCCTTTATTTCTTTTCCTGTCCCTGATGAACAATAACAGAGAAACATTATCACACAATGTAAAATATTAAACACCTGTTGTAAATATTAAATTATATACAAATGCAACCTGGCAAAGATAATACTCAATACATTGTTTACATTGCTACTGATTAATATTGGAGATTAAAATTAATACTCACATAATATAAACATCAACATGCTTTTAGCATGCAATTAAGCTGAACAATTTCATCAGCACAAAATGTTCTCATCCTTGCAAAATGAGACATGCTGAAACCAAAGCAGGTCTGAAAATATCACTGAAATCAAACTCCAAATGCAAAGCATTTGGATCACGAAAGATTTTTTTTTCTGGTTTGGAAAAGCTTTTTCCCAAGCTGGAAGGCCATGTTTGGAGGCAGTCAGAAATCCCACCACAATGGGCAGATCCTCGTCTTCTCCACCTCGCTGTCCGTCCCCCTCTTCATTGATAGACAGGGCCATGAAAGCCACTGATGTTTTTTTTCCTGAAAAAGCCATTAAAAATGGGATGAGTTAGCACAACTGTTGGATTTAAGGCACATGGAGTCTTCCTTTGGCATGGCTCACCGCTGGCGAGGGCTCAGCTGGAGAGTAGCATCACAGGAGCATACAAACAAACTGGGCAGAGCCCAAAGGGGTGAAACAAAGATTATTAGAGGATGAGAAAACTTAAGCTCTGAAGTAAATGGGGAAAGAAGACTGAGGGAAGACCTCTCAACAGTCCTCAGAGGTATAATGGCCCTTCGGAGACAGTTCTCCATGTCCACTGCATGTAGGACAAGGAGTCGTGAATTGAAGTGCAGCACATTCAAGTGAGACTTGAGGAAATCTTTCTAATGACAAGGTTAATTAAGCAGGGGTATAGATTAGCTGGGGAAAAAGGAGTCTACATCACCGGAAATCTTTAAGAACAAGTTAGACAAGCATGTAGGAACGATGCAGAACAGAGTGTCACCTTGGAACAGGCAACGTGTTAAATAGACATCTGTTTTCTCTGATTGCTCTTATCCTCTGCTTTTTATCTCCCCAGGAGTCAGTCCAGCTGGATTTCAGCCACATGGGAGCTAAGAGGTGCATTAGTTCCTCGGCAAGCTCTCAGACACCAACTAGCACAAGTGGAGACCAAACGCAGGAGATCCCTGCAGGGAAACCTCTTCCCGCTGTCCTTGTGCAGAATGTCCCACCACTCTGATGGAGCACCACTCAGTGCTCTGTCTAAAAAACTGGTGGCTGATGCCTCTGCAGGAAATAAGGCAAGATGTAAAGCAGAGAAGACAAAATGTGGGTGTGTAATTAGGTGATGGCACGTGTCCTGGCAGATGATTGCGGTGATAAAGCATGCCATATGCTCCGGCTCCTATGTAAATCTTCCTCGGCTGACATTGTTATGGAGCATTTGAAAACACACGCCGGTCCCTTATGTTTTCTCCATCGTTTATAAATATTGCCAAGCACCAAACACCTAAACACAATTAACATCTGACATTGCATTGAAAGGCTGTGCTACATCCTTAAAGAGCAGGGAGCTTCTCCCAAATATCCTCAGAGTGCACTGCCTCCACGGCAGGGAGATTGCCCTCCAGGGTCAGAACAAATCTATAGGTGTTGCAGCAGCCTGTGCAGAGAGCAGACATCTCTTATCTCCCTCCAGCCTTCGCAGACTGAAGAACTGGTGAATCAAATGTGCCAAACTGGTCCCAGTTTGGGATCAGCAATACAAGACATAAGTGAGATGGTGTATTCAGGCAGCGCCCAGAGCATCCCAGCCATGACCTGGATCTCAGCATCCAGAAAGCTACCGCAACAAATTGTTAAGCAATTTAGAATTATTAGATCAGAGGGAAATAAGGGGAAGAGAAATTGCCAACAGGGATTTTTCAAGAGCAAATTCCTCTCAATCCTTTCTACTCTGACAAGAAAACCAGCCCGGCTGATGGAGGGAAGCAGTAGCTGTGACAGATCCTCACTCCGGGGAAGCTCCTGGCACCGTCTTGGCTGACAACTTTGCAAACAAACAAGGAAAACCTGATCCAGGTGAGGTTATAAAGGAGGGGCACAACAGAGGGTGGAAAACCTGTGCTTGGCAAACTGTTACCAGACATTCCCTGCCAGGCTGCAAGGGGATCTGAAGGGGCACACGGTCCCCATAGATTCAAAATTTGCATTAGCAACCCAGAATATAGAGTAAAGAGTGTGTTATAAAGTGTGCGGATAACTCTGGGCTATGAGGACTGCAAGGTTTTTGGAAGGAAGATAATTAGAAAAAATCTTAATAAATTCATGGCATTTATTTCGAGTGAGCTAGACAAAACCAAGTAAGAACAGAGAAGTAAAGAGCTGTGTTTTGGATGGATAACTAATGCCCAAATCCAAGTTGGAAATAGCTTTTGGAGAGGTCTGTAACCCCAAAAAAATAGCTTAGGAGGTTGTGATGGGGTCCAGCTTGGGATGATGCTCTGGAGGGAAAGGGCAGGCGCAAGGGCCAGCCTTGGGCACATCCATGGGAGGTGACACCTCTCCTTGTGCTCAATGCTTCGATTCACTGCGATGCACCACAGCTTAAAGATAATACAGATGAGCTGGAGCTAGGAAAGAGCAGTCACACGTGGTCTGGAAACAATGGCCGATGCAGAAAGGATTAAAGAATCGGGGGCTGCAGACTTTTTCACCATCTGCTATTTTAAAAAAAACCCAAGCTCAGGTTTTGTCTACTTTACCCAGAGATAGAGTGATAATTGGATACATTCAGCTGCATATCTTGCAATAAGCAGCCTCACATTAGTGGCTGGGTCCCCAAAGCAGGTCTCTGCCCTGCAAAGGGCTCCCGGGCTAAGGTTTGCCCGAGCAACACCTTCCCTTTGCAGCAATGCAACACAGCACACAAAGCTTGGGCACGATTTTCCTTCATCGTGCTGGTCACCCTTGGCCACTTTTTAACTCCTAAAGCTCACAGAAATGCTAGTGATGAGATTCTTTTATTTTTATTAATTTTATAAAATTTGCACTATGGATACGTATGCGTATTTGGATACGTACATGTGTATTTTTCTGTACCTGTCCTGGAACAGCTGTAGCCATTGCTCTTTATTCAGAGCTGCTTTCCACAATCTTTTGCAAAGTTATTTTCCAAATCACTTCTTTGGAGTAGCTTTTTTCCCTTGGGTGGGTTGTCTGAATTTGCTTCATTTACAGTGGAGGTCTGGGCATCAGCAGTAAGGAAGCAGGATAACAGTCCCCGTCACACAGGGTGGGCAGAGCAGGCATCGTACCTATTGTTCTCCACATCCGCTGTGGCTAAGAGAGGAGGAAATCAGCTTTATGTGAAGTAAAGACAGACATCAATTATGAAAATTATTAGGAAAAACTTCCTGGCAACGCATGGGAACAGACACTACAGGCAGCTGTGGAAACAGCTGTATTTTTAAGAAACAGGCATATGGGTGATGTTTTCCCATACACCAGCTCCTGTAAAGTTGTCACCTCATCCTCTGCGATCCACACCTGATCCTCTCCCATGCTGATTTACAGGTTCACCTCTCTTCTTACCCCATCATGTCACCTCTTCTGGGGTCCCTGCATCCCTCCTCCTCTGACAGCACCACACTCCACGGTCTCACCCTGTCCCCAGGGACCCACTGGACTTAACATCCCTCTAAAGGTTAAGAAGATGATGTGCCTTTCCGAAGGGCTGGGAGAAGGGCAGCGCCTTTTGCAAGGCAGTGGGGCAGATGGGGGTGAGGCAGGGTGTTTCACCTTCCCTCATGAGCAGTGTTTGACAGGGGAAGCCTCATGGTGGTACCCACTGCAAGCCCACTGCCGGTGGCACTGCCTCTTTACTGCCAGCACCATGCTTGCAAGGTCTGCTCTGGAGCCCGCCCAAGCATCATCCACATGCAGGGGGTCCATGCTATCAGAAAAGCCACCTGTTATTCTCTTACAAGGGCAAAAACTTCCATTTTTCTTCTGCTAGCCCTAGCAAAGCAGGCAAGCAACCAACCCAAAAACTGTAAATTCCCTTGTAACCAAATTATTCCCTATGAACAATATTCAAGGGAAGAAAATGGGGTGCTGTGCTGACCACACTGTCTGCCAGCATGCTTGCTGCTGCAGAGCCAACCCAAGCAGCCAAAGGCAACTCCCAACAAGGGGGCTGCAAAAGGCCCACTGTTGTTTGGCACGTAGCAGTGGGTGAGATGAAGAGCAGATAATCAGCTGGCACGCAGGTGGCTCACGAATCTCACATCTAGTAGGCTTTGCTTATTTCTCTATTTGTTGGGGAGGAAAAAATCAAACAATGAAATATGTTGTTCACTTGGCACTTTTTGGGTGTCTCTCTGCCCTGTGTTGCCCCTAATCTGGGACGAAATTGGGATGCTGGGCTGTAGGGCATATCTGAGCGTGGAAATGTGCGTTGGGATGGATGTCTCAGGAGGTTCTGCTGCTCACCATACTGCGATGAGCACACATTTCCTAAAAAGCCAAAGAGCAGCAAAAAAAAAAATCACTTCTCCTCCACCTGTGTCCTTGCTAGCCATCTCAGCAGATATCTCAGTCCATCAGGCGTGATGGAGGGAACCGCACCTTGTCCCGGCAGGTCGCTGAGCTCCATGGGATGCGGCAAAGCCTGAAAGCCATTCGGATGCCCGCAGCATGGCACGAAGCCACACGGACCCAAGCCAGAGACCAGACTCGCAGACCTGCGGGCAGGAGGGTGCCGCCAGGAGTCTGCCAACAAGCTGCTCCTGGCATCCGCCACTCTCCGGCTTCCCTGCCCTCCCAGCAGCCTTTCTTCAATATACCCATCTATTTGGTAGCAGACTTGTAGCTGTACTGATATTGTTGCTATCACAAATGCTATGTTTAGGATTGGATCTCTCCCCTGAGCCAATGCCTGTTGGTCCCCGATATTCCCTGTTTTGACTCTGTATCTTTCCATTCCCAGCTAATAAAATTACACTTTTCATTTCCAGCTGGCAAAAAATATTTCAGACCCCAGGTTGAGGATCCCTGGAGTCTTGCAGGGTTGGGGCAGCTCATGTCGGGGAAAAGCCACGGCCCGCAAGGGAAGGAAGCCCCAGCAAAGAGATGTATTTTTGTTACTGTGGCTGTATTTTAAGTTTCTATAGCTACCAGAAGCGAGCTGTCAGGAAATACTGTTGCGCCCTTCCCCACACGCTGCTTTTGAGTGGAAAAGCAGGAAATGGGGCCCATCAGAAAGGGTTTTAACTTCCCATATTTAAGCATCTCTCCTCCTCTCATCTCCATACCCTCCTTCTGGGTGGGATGAGCACATTTGGCCGCGTGCTAGCAACGCTTCACCAAGCTCAGTGATCAGATTGCAAGGCCAGATGCAGCACAGCTTTCCTGCAGAGCTGCGAGCGATGGTGGCCAAGGATCCCGAAATCAGCTGGGAAGCAGTGTGCCAGGCTGAGCGGGGGCTGCTGCCGGAGGAGGCAGTCCCCAGCCCACGGGTCTCCTGGTCCTGGGCACCGAAGTTGCGTGCTGCTGGGCATCCCCCTCTCTGCCCTGCAAGGATCCTGCAGAAATGCAAACCCCACTCCATTTTTCCTCCCTTTCCCTGTTTCCATCAATCCTTTGGCATTTACATACACACATATAGATGCACACAGCATGCAACAGATAACCTTTAAATAACTTCTAGTTATGCTTTCTGATTTTGAGGGACTTGAGCCCTCAGAAGAGGAATAAAATCTTTCAAAAGCTGGAAGCACCCCTCTGAGTCCATGCCGAACTCCGAGGCCACTTCTGCATTCCGGTGCTTGCAAACCCAGCTCACTGCCACGACAATAAAATACACCTTCCCTCTTCAGACAATGAGCCAGTCTTCCATATGCTTTCAGGAATAATGTGCATGCTGTTATACACGGTGCCTAAATTGCTCCAGGGGGACAGAGGGGTACTCAGACACAAGACGATAAATAGGGTGTAAGGACCATTTTCTCAAAGGGGTTGAGTTATTTGAGTACTAGTGGTAACAGACCTCATTTTGTTCAGGGCCAAATGTGTTTCTGGAGGCATTACCTAGATCCAAGGTGTTTCTTCTCCTTCTGCCAAGTGTTGGGACACAAGAGTCCAGAGTAATGCACTCTCATCCCTGTTAGTTTATGTTCTTGTAACAATTCAGTCGTCTTTGCACAATGCACACACATGGATGGGCTGGTCCCTCAGTAGTTATGAATTAGTAAAATATGAGGCTTGGGAGGTTGGAGATTGGGTTCATACAAAAATCCTGAAGTTCAAATACTTTCCCAAAGCTCGTCTGAACTTTATGTGACCTTCTTCAGTCTGGAAATGTAAGGCAGCCGGTGTTCCTCACAAGATTACCAGCACATCATGAATCTAGCAAAGACTGCAGCATCACTAGCAGAAAATGCTTCCTGGAGCATTCGGTCCTTGGCTTCAGCTGCCGACCAGGGCCAGGAAAGCTGGGCTCTGGGTTGTGGTCAAACACCAGATGATGCTTTGGACAGCTTCCAGGTGGTCTCCAACGATGTGGATGTGGCCTTCAGGTGTTCCTCCACCTGCTCTTGCTGCAACCCTTGAGACCCAGAAATTGGTCAAAGAGGTTTCCTTATCAAGCAAAAGCTGCCCACTCTGAGCTCAAATTTGCCAGAGATGCCCACCAACCTGGATGCTGGAAGAAGGCTTGAAGATGGCAAATGCATGCCATTACCAGTAACACTGTTATTCTGCAACTCCTGCAATGTCCTGCCCTGATTTAAGGCCCAATTTGCTAATGCTGGGTACACATCTAGGAAAGGACAGCAGCACGTTCTTATCCTCATTATAAAATCTGCCTCCTTCCCACAGCAGGAAGGTGACTCAGATGCTAAGCCTGAACACAGTATTTTGCAGATATTTTCAGAGTAACAAACTACCCAGAAGCGGTAATGAACACCGGGGTCCTGGTGGATATTTTTCTGCCTGCTCATTGAGATTACAAGACATTTCAGGACATAAAAATCACTCCGCTTTTTTAACATAACTCACAAACAAAACAAAGCCCCCCCGCCCCGGTCAGTGTTTTAGTTATAAGTTGCTTAACAGCACGCAATATTTCTGCTGATGTTTCTAACAAGCAATTTGCTACTTTTTGCTGTTGTCTGAAATGCCAGAAGATTAACAATCTCTCTCCTAGGTCTGCAAAATCTCCTTTTACCACTGAAACTAATTACGCTGTTAACCACTAATGCTGCCGAAGGAGAGCTAATGAGTTGCTAGACAGTGGGCGTTTTATCTCCTATGCACGAAAAGCTACAGCCATACAATATGCAGCACCAACAGAAAACTGCGGCAGCCGCAGTCTGCCTGCCAAAAGAAAAAAGCGTGGAGGAGGAAAAGCAACTGCTCTGAAACACCTCTCCCTGTCTCCATCACCTGCAATGCTCAAAAAAATAACCATGGAGATGTAAATGAAAGGATGCCCCGTTGCTTTTACACTCCCAGGACATTGTCAGCCTTAATGAGTTAATATTGTTAAATCCTTCTGTGCTCATCAGCTGGTAAATAGCGTAGGAAAGGTGCTTTCGAAGACGTCTCTCCCAAGACGGCATTTGTACATTCCCGTTTCCTCCAGCTGTCTGCTGCCTTTCCACATCCCCCCAGGAGATGTGTCCTGCATTGGGCACTGCTGTCATTGCTGCTGGTTTTATTGCCATCATCATCATCACTTCTTAATATTAATATCACAGAGCAGCTTGGAGCGCTAGTTATGATCCTGGACCCCTTCATGCTTCATGTTGCACAAACGTTGTTGGAGATATCCTGCGCTTGCCCCAGTCACTCTCCTGTGCAAACTGAGTAAATTCAGGGCTCTGCTGTACATTGTCCTACCTAAAAAGCCTCTACACCCATCTCTAATGGGCTGACAGGCTGCACAACCACAGCCCGCAGCAGACCAGAGCAGAGTCTGACAGGAGGCGAGTGTGTCGTCTCCTCCATGAGGCTGAAACAGTGGATATCCAGGGAAAACACTCATTATTTGGTTCACCCTCGAATAGGTACCTCTAGTAGGACATGCCGTATCTCCCCAGTGCAGCAGCTCTTTGTGCATTAAACACATCTGGTGGGGTGGGAAGACTCCTACGTGGGCTGGAGCAGAACTGAGCAGCACCCCACAACTTGGTTTTCCTGAATTGCCGCATCTGATCCTTGACGGTACCCAGTAGGACATGGGTCAAAACTCCCAGCTTGTTTTTCTTCTCCAACACTAACACACTCCTCAACAGCCTTGTTCATCAGTTTGTCTGTAGGGTTGCTGATGCTATCCATTGTCCCCAGGGTATCACAGGAACTAAATTAACGCTGTACAGTGGAGCTCAGCAGTGAAAAATGACCACGGGTATTGACAATACCGAATATTTTACATTGGACGTTCCTCTCCAAGCAGCCAACGCAAATTCTTCCTTTTCTCCACATCAGCATTGGTGAGGAAGCACTCCTGGGAGCAGACCCAGAGTCAGGGTACTTCTCCAAGGCATCCAGCACAAATACTTTCAGTGGTAGACACCTAAAACTCCACAACCCTGTTTGTATTCACTGCAGACATTAATACTTATTGCTAGTCATGCCATGGCTCATGTTTATTGAATCCAATAGAAACAAATTCTCCTTGACCTCAGCGAAGCCAGGGCTTGGCCCTGGGAGCAGAAGGAGACACGTTGGTTGCTGACCTTATGGTGGGCAAACCCCAAGCTAGGAGCGGAAGAGACCCTGAAGTGAGCCTTAGCAGATCGGGATGCCCAGGCATGCCTGCGAGCTTTCCAGCTCCCTTTCCATCCTCAAGCGTGCTAAATCTGCATTCACACCTGCACTTTATCAAGCATCTCACCTGTCCACGCAGCAGGAGACTTCCCTGCATGTCACCAGTTTTCGACCTACATATTCATGGTGTTAATTATGCTCAGCAAAAGCAGCAGCAACACCATCATGAAACAGTCTCCACACTTGTCCGCCTTCCTGCCTGATTCACATAACTCCTCCAAGTCCTCTGTGACCAACTTTCTATGCCGTGTGGCCTTTCCCAGCTCCCACAGTTTTGAGTGTAAGAACATTTTTATACTGCATTCTTTGATGGATCATTCAAAGGCTTCAATAACCACATCTCAGGTTTTGTAACCTTTTCTGAGCACTGCCTACTGCTGTTGTTTACATCTGGGAGTTTCAACTGCACAATGGTTCCTTCATAAATACATCAGTTCCTCGCACTTGGGTTGAATTCATAGCTTGAAATTGTGTCTTTCCATGTATACATTTTCTGTGTCTGCTATGGCCAGACAGCAGCTCTCTGCTTCCTGGGGAGAAATTGCTGCTTCAAAAGCATCCCCTGCACAGTTACAATGAGTTCTGAAGGAAAAGAATAAAGCGGCCGGTGCCACTGAGGTGGAAAAAAGGAGGTCAAAGTGCTTCAGAGACTCATGCAACCCTGGAAAGCTTCTGGAAGTGGAGCTGAGAGTGGGAGCACTTGCAAGGGAGGGGATGCTGAGTGGAAAGTTGTTTTCCCCTAATTTTGCCTTCTCCATTGCCCTCTCTGTGCCCACCATGGAACTGCAGGGTGCTTCTGCTCAGGAAAGAGGACTGGTCCCATCACAGGCCAACAAGCCAAACCAGGGAGCCAGAAGTCAGGGCACGTAGAGCCCCAGAGAGCTGGAGGACAAAGGTGAGCTTAAGTTACACATGTGTGGAGAGAAGGCAAATTCAGCGTTTTAGGGAGCTCGGGAATGAGTAACATTACCAATGTAGACTGAGCCATCACAGATGCATCCTTGGGGTTTCACACCAGTGAAATGGGACCTTGATTTATGTCATCTATTACTGCAAAGGTCTCTTGGGGCTCCTCAGCTTCCAAGATGCTCTATCTGATCCAGGGCAAAGAAAACAGCTTTCCTGTAGGAGGCCGGGGACATCCTTATGGGCTGTTGTCCATCCTGGTCTGGAGCCTCTGGGCTTTCTTCTTCTCCACAGACCGTGGGGAACCCAAGGGACTTTTCTCACTCAGGGCTCAACATCTGCATCTTCTGGGTGAGGTTTTAACCTGCGTCTGGCCCTCTTGCCTTGAACCACTCACTTTGAGGCAAGAGCAGCCGAAAGGCTCTTGGGTGCTGAAGGAAAGGAGGAGAAGATGGGGGAGAGCAGGGTTTAAATGTTCAGACACTTCATCTCTGACATCAAATCCCTTCCATGACAAGAAGCCAAAAAATCATTTCAAACCAGCAGCTGTAAAGGTCACGAGGGAAACCGCAGTGTTGAAATAACGTCTTTGGCAGAGCAGAGGAGCACCCTTAGAGGAACAGGTTGGCCGGCACCTCATCACCTAACATCACAGCTGTTGCCGTGCCGGGGCTGAACCACCAGCGGTGACATCCTCACACCTTGCACGGCCCCACATTGTCACCGGGAGCAAACTGAACACAGTCGAGTGTGGGTGTTGCACAGCCAGAGATGCTGGGAGCGAGAGCTGCATCCCCTGCCAAGCGTTCTCACAGGTGGTGGACTTTGATGCCTCCACGTAAACATCTTTCTGCTCGAGGAGCACTAGCTGGAAAACAGGCTGTTTCTGAGAAAGGGAGCGGTAGTATGTGACATGCTGTCCATGTATTCTCTGGTTTTTATGGTAACAGCAAATACGCTGGGCCACAGGTGCCTGACCACGTATGAAGAGTTTTAAGAGTATATGCTGGTGAGCAAACCCTGCCTGCACATGGACCTGAGCAAACCCTGACTGAACAAGGTGGAGAGAAAATCGAAACAAAACTCCTTTTTTTTTTTTGCCTAGAAAGGTTTGCTTTATTTTGCATCTCCTCTGTGAAAAAAACAGCATAATTCTATTTAAAAAAAAAAAAGAAAAAAACAACAACCAGACCTGTGTTTTCCTCTTTCTGGCTAGACCCAAGCCAGTTCAGCCCAGGAGCACTGCTGCTGGGCCTCCTTGGGCCTGGGGCTGAGACATCACTTGCTCCTCTTTTCTCTCTAGCTCAACTTTTTAATCTTAGATTTAATCTAAACTTAAATTAATGAATTTCAAAATTTATCTGCCATGACACGATGCTGTACGCCGATGGAGAGCAGTGCATAAGGTAGCAGGGCAGGGACTGACAGGGACATGCTGGGTGCCCTGACATCTCACCCCCCCAGCCCACCTCCCAGCCATTTTCTCCAACATAACACAGCCTTCCCTCTCCCCATGCCTTTTTTCTTTCTTTCCTGAGTCCCAGAGCCAAGTTTTGGCCCTTGGGCTGGGTTCCTCCCTGCTCTCCAGGAGCTCCTCTCTATTTACTTTCCCATCATGTTTTGCCTTTAGCACGTTCCTCCCAGCTCCAGCGGCTTGCTTGCAAGACACTGCATTTTTCAGATTGCTGCCATAAATCTGCAAATCGGCCATTACAGCAAATATTGGATGGGCACACACCTCCTCTGACCCCAGCCAGAGAGCATCAGGCTGCCTGGGCCTGGATCAAATGTAGGTTTTGGTGTTTCTTTCCCCCCCCCCCCCCCAGCATTTTATTTAACCAAGCAAAACCTGCCCCAGGGTCAGCAGGGACCCAAGTACCACCCTGGGAGAGCCCCTCTGCAGCCTGAATGCAGCTTCTGTTGCAGCTCACACTGGCACCGCTATGCGAGATGCCCCAGGCTCCCTATTGTACGGGCACCCCTAGCCCGGGGTGGGGGAACGGCCGTGCCACGCTGCCCATCTGAACCCCCTGCCAATGCACACAGCCCCTGGCGCGGGTTTGCACCACTGTATGCGAGGCCTCAGGGATGAAGTCCCCGCAGAGCTGGGGGAGCAGTAGTGCCTGATTTTTGCAAAGCCTGGGACTGGAGCAGTGAGCCAGGGAAGTCATGGACACTGAAACCTCCTATTTAAAAAAATAATTCAGCTAATCGGTTGCTGATTCTGCCTTTTCTTCTCCTAAATGAGCGCTCCGGGGCCACAGCAGCTTGTAGCCAGATTTTGTGGCAAAGCTGGGCTTGATCCACACCCTAAAGCAGTAAAAAAAAAAAACCCACCATTTTCCCAGCACCCACCAGCCTTTTATTCTGGTTTTCATGGGCGTAGCTCAGGGCACCTGCAGTGCTGGGGGCAGTTGCAGAGCCCCGAGCAGGAGCGCAGCCTGCAAGCACAATGAAGTCCCATGCTGGTGGGCTTGCAGTGAGCAATGAGGTGCCAGGCATTTGGCCACCACCATCATGAGGTCTATGCCCTCTCTGGGAACCCAACCTGGAGCCAGAGAGAGTCATTACAGATGCCCCTCTGGGCGGAGAGACTCATGATGTCCCAGGGCTATGAGGCATGGATGAATATGACCTGATGGACAAGGCAAAGCAAACCCAGCACTACAAGCTGGTGCACTTACATGGCTTTTGCTGCTGACGTTTTTAAACCAATTGGTTTGTCGATGCACTGGAGAAACAACATGGGGAAAAGGCAATTATGGGGGAGGCCAGCATTGTATTAGGGATCGCTGCTGCTGCTGCTATTAGTGTGATCTCCTTCTTCCCTCTGAGCCTTGTTAGGTGCTTACATGACAGTCAGACTCTCCTGAAATGTCAGTGAGCAACAAGCACTTGAAAATCCAGCCCTGCAGTGCTCTGAAAATCTTGTTGATTACTTTAGACATTGTATGAACATGGGAAACTACAGCAAGCCTGCCCTAGGGTGAGTCCCAGCCACAGATGATAGCGAGAAACAGAGAGCAGAGGCAGGGAGGGTGGAGGGGAGCCGCGCTTTTCAGGCTTCTTCCTCTGAACCAGTCATGCTAGAAACATTGCACAGTAATCGTTGATGCCAGGGAACAAATCTTGCCACTCACATTTGACCACAGCCGCTGGGTAACAGGTCCTGTTGCAATGCAACCATTTCAGCAGACATGGCACCAAGGTCCCCAGGTTTTCTGAGTACTACAACAATGCCCTGCTCCTGTTGTTCAACAAGGGTTGCACACAGTGACCAAACTCCTTGCCTGCTGGCAGTGGGGCATGAAGAAGGCAGACGGGCATTCTGTCATGTTTCCAGAGCAAATGTCCTCAAAACTGTTGCATTCCAGGGTTTGTATTTTACTAAATGAATGTCCTCTGATGTAACATATCCTAGAAAATGTCCTTCCCTTCTCCTCCTTCCTAGATCTCTCTTTGCCTCTCTCTTACCACTGCGCAAGCTCCTATTTTCCCATATCTTCAGAGCAAGCTCCCATGTTCTCCATGTCAGGTAGGGGAAGGAACCTTCATGTGTTCTCATCCATATCCAAAGCTCTCCATCAGCCTTATTAGAGATGAAAAAAGTAATTACCTGATTCCAAAGGAAAGCCAGATTTTCCCCACTTTTTAATGAAACCCAAGTGGCTGCAACTGCAGGAACATCCCCCAAAACTGGAGCTGAGCAGGAGCTTTCCCAGAGGTGGGTCACATTACAGCAGGCAGAAACGGCTGGGTGTGGTTTTTATGTTGTAAGAGTGTGGAGGTACGTTCAGAGAGCCAGTGATAGCCCAGGAGAGATTTTGGTTCAGACAGCCAAAGAGCAGGACGGGGAGCAGATGTGCTAGAAGGTAACTGGGCTTGTTCCCAGTCACCCCACAGCTCTGCTCAGCTGGGACTGGAGAAACAGTGTCAGATCTCCTGTTTCCCAGCCCAGGGACCTGTTCACAGTTAAGGCTTCTTCTGAACTTTCCCTCTTTGTGGGCTGCATGGCCATGGATAGTTGTTGACTTCTCCCCTCCGCAGGACGTTGGTGGTTTGAGTTTTACAGACTTCCAAGACTGAGGTCCTCACTGAGACAGACGCAGTGGGCTTGCTGTCTCCTGGAGAGTTATATTTGCTCTTCCTTTCCTTTCTGTTTTCCTTAACCTAAAATAGGATGTCCCAGACTGAAAAAAAGTGAGCTTGTTTTGCTCCCAGTGTCTGGATAAACATATCACTTCCCAACCCTTAAATAGAGCTAATGGGGTGAGCCATGGGGAGCTCATTGAGATGCAGCAGCTTCAGAGGCTAATGAGAAACGCAGAGGTGATGGGGCCCCATTTGCTTCCTCTATCTGCCCTGCCAGACCCACAAGAGAGTTCCGCTTGGCCATACCCCGCGCTACAAGTCTTGAGAAATCAGCCCCCATCTGCCTTGCTCTTGCTCTCCCACAGAGCTTCTCGTTATGAATACGTGGCTGTAATTAGCGCAGCCCATGCCTGCTCAGAGCCCCTCCTTGGGGACAGCTGCTGGCTGGAGCCATCTATTTTTTCCCACCACAAAACACCATTCGTGTGTGAACATGTCGTTTGCTGGGAGCTGAGCTCTGCCGCGGCGGGAGGGTTCTGTGCTCCCCCTCCCCTTGAGCCAGGAGGATGTCCAGGAAGGTTGGGTTTACCTCATAGGAAAAGCAATAATCTGTTTTGGCCTTTTTACAGTGGAGGAGTTAGTATTTTTTTTTTGCTTGGATGGGCTTTTCTCTACCTCAGACCGCCTCTCCCTGGATTAAATGAAATGTTTAAATGTTATCAAGCACAGATAGTGCTGAAATTACATCCTCCATCAGTTGCAGACAGGGCTGGCTGATTAGCCTTTCACATTCTGCATCAGTTTAAGAACCAAAGATAGTGAGAGCAGACGGTATCTCTCAGAGACCCTTTCAGAAACGTCCAGAGGACGAGCCCAGAGGAAATGAACCTCCATCAGCTCTCAAAGGTGGGCCAGGCAGAGAAGAAGCCCATTTGGCCTGGTTCAATATCTCAGAGAAGACCAAGAGGAGCCACATGCACCATCCTCTGCTGGAAATTCCTGGGGCACAGGCAAGCCCCGCACCCCGGATCCTCCTGTGCATCCACAGTCCTTTTTGCTTCTGCCAGACATGCTAGAAAAAAGGACACTTCAATCAGTCAGGAAAGCATGGCACATAAAGAGTCTGCTGAAATTTTGGCACCAGTCTTTCCTCAGCAGTGGGCATCTCCAGGCATCCAAACAGCAAGGGGACATTTGCTCATGACATTTGTTCTTGGCTGGGGAGGGCAGGGAAGATGCTCTCCTTGAGTCACTGCCATGGCAGAAAATGGGGCAGCTGGTTTCTGTGAAATCCTGCACGCAGGTTTGCTGTTTCTTCCTTCTTCCACCTCCAAAACATGACATAGGAAATGGGTCCCTCTCCTCCCCTGTGATCATCTGGATGTAGGGACTTGGCTAAAACTACCACCCCACACCACCAAAACCACATATCTCTTACTACTTGCTAAGACGTCAAAGTTACCTGTGCTCAGCAGTAACAGCAGCCCACTACTCTATTTCCTCTACAGTTTTACTTCTGCCATCAAGGTACCTGTGTAGGAATCATGGCTCCACCACCACGAGAGATGTAGGGGCAGAGCAGAAGGAAACCCTCCTCTGTGCATCAATGTCTGGCATCATTCAGCCATTAAACCAGCCCTGCAATGTCTCTCTGCTCTTTCTAGGTGACTTAATTTTTGTTGCCTTCTTATATCTTTTGGACTAATCCCCTTAAACCTGGCCTTGCAAAAGAAAACCTTGCCTCTGGAAAAAGAGCCCATCTTCTTCTGCCCTCATAAGCTTGATTTTGTCACCTTGCACGCTGCTTGGGAGGATGTGCCAGCTGGAGGGGACCTCTGGCCGCTGACTGCCCACTCCACCTCCAGGCTTCTCATTGACCCTGAGCCAATTTCCTGGAGATGTTGCGGAGAAAAGCACGTTCAGCCCTTTGAAACTCCCTGCTCAGCCTCTCTCAGAAACCAGATGTCACCAAAGCCAGAGACTGCCAGCCTGAAACATCTCAGCTGACAACTAAAAGATGTTTATGCTGCTGATGGGAAATGACCCACCGAGCAAAGGAAGCTGCTCGGCAAAGGAGGGAGATTCAGCAAAAACATGAGTCAGCAGCCAAAACGGGAATCAACAGCAATGACGGTGGACTAGGGCAGAGCTGATGCCTGGGGAGACACAAACAGCTGATCCAGGCGAAGCACTGCCAGACCAGAGAGCGGCTGCAGGGGTGCAGGAGCTGCTCACGGAGCAGCTGCCCTGCAACAATGGGGCAGCCATGATCTGTGCTCTATCTGGCTGAAGAGGAGACGATTTTCTCTCCAACTCAATGATGAAAAAAAAAGGTGTGGATTGAGTGGGGCATGGGTTAAGCAGCCTGCCACGCTGCTTCTGATTTACCATTTATTTACCACTGGGATTTAAATAACCTCTTCAGGGCTGAATGTAAAGGATGCCTGAATCAGGCTGACCCAGCTCAGTGGGTGAAAGCCTGGGAAGAACAAGCATTTTTTCCTTCAGCTCCAGAGCAAAAGTATTTAAGGACAAGGATTTATCCAAGGAGAGTCCCACAGTGATCTCCAAACTGTCCTCACAGCCAGTTGGCTGGAAAAGAAACCATCCCATGCATTACTGAGGATTGGGAGCCTTTGATCCCTGGTCCGCTCTATTTTTCTAGGCAGAAGCCCCAGGGCTGTCCAACCCGTTTCCTCCCCTCTCTCCTGTACGTATCTCTGCTGGTGGAGCTGTGTGAAATCCAAAGCCTTCACTACATCTATTGCAAAAACATTTGCAACACAACATCTGCAACGTCTGCACTGCGTGCTAAACCAACTATCTGAGCTGTTCATTGCAGGTTTTTGCACTGCAGAGGTATCTAGAGGCTCAAAAACTGTTGTCAGCCAGACTGGACAAGACTGGCCCCTGCGCTGAAGACCTTGCTGCAGGCAAGGAGGAAGGAAGGACTATAACCTCCATTTCCAAGAGGGAAACCAGAGGGGCCGCAAAAATATGTGACCTCAGTCACTTTATAGCAGGGCGCTCTTCCACATGGCCCAATGAGCTCTTGTTGCATTTGGTAAAGCTTCATGATGTTGTCTTAAAATAAAACAATCTTTTATTGGACATTTTCTTTGTGTGGCAGCAGGCTGAAACTTTTGTCATTGCATAGTTTAAAAGCAGAGCGATACATCCCTGATCATTAGTGCATTTCTGAAAGGTATTCTCACTTCTTTGCTTTGCTTTTCAGAGCCTGGATGAGAAAAAGGCTTATGTGAGCAAATCTAGAATTAATCACCTGAGTGTCTTACAGATTTCCAGGTAACAAGGGCAACTGTGAATCGTTGTCTTTGCAAGATGCACAGACTTCAAAGTCTGTACATCTCCTCTTTCCTCCTGCTCTTTCCCTGGGTTTGTTTCTCCAGAACTGGAGCAAACCTTGCATCCTTACATGCAGGCGTTAGAAGGAGAAACTGGGCAGCCTCACATGGATGGGCAGAAACTTGCAATTATTAATACAATTCTACCTCTGAAGCAGGTTGTGGATGGCAGATTCCTTCCTATCACTCTGCCCCATCCCCATTCCTCCTTGTCTGCTGTGCTGTCAGGAGGCAATGATCCTCCAGAGCAGCCAGGATGCTCCAGAAACAGTCCCAGAGCCGACGTGATAAATAGGAGGTAACAGCTTAGATTACCACCAGCACTACTGGCATCATTTCTGCAACCAAGTTACCATTTAGACATGCTAAACCTTGTTTTTAAGGGTGTGCAAAGCTGGAACCTAACGCAGAGTGCAGATACACATTCATAAGTGCCACCCACACTCAGGCTGAGTCAAAGGCAAGGAAAGCAAGAGATTTAAAAATCAAGCATGGATTAAATGTTGAGCAGGCTGGACATCAGACTGCTCTGCCAGCAGGCTCAAAGACAACAGTTTCACCCATGGAAAAGAAACATTCCTGGCGAGATGTTTCCCTGGTGGAAAACATCCCTGGTGCAAGAGACCTGCCTTAGACTCAGCTGATAGAGAACTATCATCTACATATGCTTCACCACTGATTCCTTTGGGAATGAGTGAGGGATAAAAGAGCACTTATTGTCTGAGCATGAGCATTGGGGTGGGCTTGATCCACATCTATTGGAGTCCAAAGGTACTTTCCATTGACCCGAACCAGACCCCAGCAATCCTTACTGGATTGCAAAGTCCTTAGGGCTACAGGGAAATATTTGATCTGATAGGAAATGCCTTGCAAGCAGGGATTAATTTGTAAGAAGAAATGAGAGCTGTAGTTGTAAGACAGGGCCCTGACCCAGCATGACAGGTTTCTTTCATTGCTACTATTCAATAGCTATATCTACATTTCGCCCAGATACTGCTTCGAAAAACTGTAGAAAACTTGATGTACAGCTTGGCAAGGGGTGCGTCTGCTGCCTACCTGCAGCAAAGACAACATTTGCCTGCCAAAAGCATGGTCTGAATTCCCTGGGATTCAGGCTGGAATTTGCAATATCCTGCCTGCCAAGCTGCCAAGCACATATTCAGCTTTGCATGTGCTTTGATAAAGGAGGGAGGAGATCCCTCTGTCACATCTGATGTCTTTTGTTGCTCTGAGAACACCTTTTCTGGAGGCTTTTTTCCCATTTTGTCCGGCCCCTTCATCTTCATGCTGTTTTCCACCCTGCCGGTTTTCCCAGACATGTAAATCTGTGCAGTGTTAGCAGATCTCCCAGATCCATCATTCCCACTTTCTCCCATGCAACCGGAAGCAATTAGAATTCATCTTTTTCAGCCCATTCAAACAAACATTTGCAGGATAAGGACAACAACCTTGCCACACCCGGAGCTTCTTCCACCCATCCTGGAGGCACGGCAGAGTGTTCAGCCCACTTCACAAACTTTTCCTTGCCTTTCTTGTTTTGCTGCCACAAAACAGGCAAATCACTGTTGCTCTGACTTCTCATAGTAACTCAAGTCCAGGCTGAGAAAAACATTAATCAAATTGGAGCTCAAAAATGAAGGTGCTGATAAAGTTATAAGCAAGGGGAATATTTCTGCAAGATCAGCGATGTGCACCTACACTCTGCATAACAGCAACACACTGCCCAGCCACCAGCCCATCCAGCCTGGCCAGGTCCCAGTCTGAACATCACCTGCAGTCTCCAGCATTGGGAGACGAAGCAGCTTACTCATGACCAGCCAGGAAGCATTGTCCAAAACCCACCACCTCCGGTGTTCCAACCTTGTGCCATAACCACTTGCAATCCTGGATTTGCAAAAATGAGGGCCTATAATAGGTGCAGCCGTGCATGTGCAAAGCCGATGATTGCGAACCTATGGTCACATTATAGGATACTACTCTTCATTTATTCCACATATATCTTCAGCACAGGGGTGAGCGTGGGCACTCAGTAGGCACCAGCTCTTTGACTGCACATGACCTGTGGAGTTGGCTCCCCCATTAGACTGCATATATTCCAAGTGAATAAGTCCTTAATAGCAGTTATTTATTGGAGATCATCAGGAGATAAACGCAGACACCAAGAATGCCTTACCTCCTCGCCATCTTAACAAAACATGCAAGGAAGCAGCAGCAGAGGAGACTCCTGTGCAAAGCTTTCCTACGGGGCATCACCTGGGGCTATTGCAGATCCCTGGTGTCTTCCCTGCACAACAGCAGCAATGAGGGAAGGCAGGAATAAAGACAGTCCAAGTGGATGGGGAGAAGAAACCCTGATTTCCCTGCTAGGATCCCGGTGCTGAGACCACCTTGGTTCGGTCCTTTCCTCATCTCTGTGCTTACAGATCGGTACATGTGGTGTCACCCTTGCAGGTGTGCATCCCCACAAGCCTTGTGTCAGGAGTCGGCAGCCCCAGTACAACATCTGCCAGATGTGCCCTGTAGAGTCAAATGATTTCTGGAGCCAACGTAATGGTTAAAACTCTCTGTCCTTGTCCACAAAATCCTGTAGGACCAATCTCTGCTGTTCTGTGCTGTCAATGCTGTCTGCCCTGGCTGGCTACTTGTGTAGCCCTCCCTGGAGCATGTCTCACTCTCGCTGGGGCTGTTCTGCACCCACCACACTTCTGCGTTTGCTTTTCATGGATGTTGTCCTCAGGACATCTCCTCCTTTCCAGCTATTCTACACAACTGCCTGCTCATACCATTTTCACCACCCATGAGCTACATCCATGTATGGGATCCTCCTTTTCTATCAAACCCACTCCCAGCTTCTCCCCTTTTCCTGTCAACAACCCCCTTTCTGTGCAAAGGCTGGGGGCTTTCCAGCCCAGCTTGGGGTGACTTTCTGTGGCCAACAAGAAGGCAGGATGAGGACAGCTTAGCTTGGAACAGCTTGCAGCCTCCCTGGCCCCAGGACCACTCAGTCCCTCTGCAAGGATATCTCTACTTTCCATCCACCAGCTCATGGGAGTGGTGATGCAGAATTTTAAACCAAAATCCAGAAGGATTTCCTTGCACACAGGGTGCTACGGAGAGCATGGGTTCAGGGCCAGCACGGGTGGCGATCCCTTGCATTTGGCGTCCCCCTTTTTGTGGAGCTGAACAGAGGTCAACTTTCAATCAGTGCCTCAAGTGTTTTCATTAGAGACTACCTGAAGGCCCCAGGCTGGCGCTGCACAGCCTTGCCAGCTCCACAGGAGACATTTGCCAGGAGGAGTGCTGCAGGCTCAGTTTGTTTTCTCTGAACTGATAAGTCTGGGAGCAGGGAGATGAGCTTAAAGCGCTGCAGTTTGGAGGCCCATTTCTCATAAACTCTTAAAGCCCCTTTTCTTCCAGCCTAACCCAATCCAACACATTTGTTACTAGGCTAAGATCCAGCAAAGAGTTTTATTTTGAATGCCAACAGCAAATTTTTATGACCACAAAATCAACCTTGAAATATGATATGTTTAGATAAGTGATGGGAATGCTAAAAGACTCTCAGTGAACTGAATTGAGAGGTGTGAACAGTTCTGCTTAAAGGACATTCAAAAATAATGGCACTGGGGCTGTGCTGCAACTTCCAGGAGGAAACATGCCGGAGGCAACAGTCAGCAGACCATAATAATGCTGGTTTGAATAAAGGCTCTGCAAAGATGAGCTATACAGGAGCAATAGGAGATGGATTATGATCAGCCCTGAAGTGAGGATGAGGTCCCAAGGAGTTCAGACCCTGAAGACGTGCCCCAAACCTGCCTCCCGAAGGCTTCTTCCAAAGCTACCAAGCTGCACAACTGGTTGCATCATGGCCGCCTCCCGTCAAGCAGGGAGAGAAATCTTCTTCCCCTGCACATCCATGTCAAAGTAGCCTTACGTATCCCAGTGCATTTTTTTTCCAAGCATTGCCCTGAAAGGATTTCCATGCTTCCAGATGAAATGCTCAGCCTATTCCAGTGCCTGACCTGCTCACCACCACTGCCCACGTCACTACCGCCAAGGTAGCCAGTGTTGGACAAGACCAGCTCCTGGGTGAAGAACAGCTATCTGAAGGTAAAATTGAGGAGCAGAGATAGTTTCAGTCTCTGGATATCCACAAAGCATGTGTGTGGTGTAGCCATCTTATAAGGGATATGATATACCTCAAACAGAGCGGATGAATAGTGTATGTGAGCTGTATCCATAGCTGTCTTACCCAGGGTTCCTCAAAAGTCTGGGGTGGCCACAGCATCAGTCTTCTCTAGGTGCCACATAGCCCAAGCATACCCAGACACGTCCAGGATTTCTGGACATACAGCAGCCCTCAACAAAACTGCAGTGCTACTGTGGGTTCTCACTACTAATGCAAAACTCCACAAACACTAAAGATTATGGCTGAATATTTAGAAATACTCAAAACCTGCCCAGAAGAGATTTCCTGGTGGAAACGGAAGACATTTTCACCATGTAGCCCCAGATGGAGCAGTTCCTGGGCGGGAAGAGCCTGCAGCAATTTGCACAGTCACGATATCACAGGCTCCTGATTTCCCATCGATGATGAACTCAGGCACCACAGCAGCACCCTGTGATGGTTCCCATCATCCTGACGAGCAACCATTCTGCCCAGGCAGGCAGACAATGACCTGCCTTCTAGGCAGACTTCTTGCCAGCTGAGGGCTGAATTGCAGCTGCAGCACAGACCCAAGCCCAAATCATCATCAATTTGGAAACCCCAGGGAGCTGGGGATGTTGCAGATCATGTCCTCAATCCTGTCCTGTCCTTCCCTCTCAGTGTTTTCTTCCCCTGGGGATTCAGGGTCACCGTCTTAATCTTTAAAGCACCCCGTGGTCAGGCTCCAGACCAGCTGAACACACCAGTAACAAGCTAAATTGGTTGCCAATAGTGTTGCTGCAAGAGGGGCAGTGCTCAGCTGTGCATTAGCAGTGTTTTCTCAGGGGGGGTCATCGGCGATGGGGATGAACTCCTCCAGGAACCATCACAGAGCTCTCCATTGCGTGCAAAAGGCATTTTGCTTACCTCAAGAAGGCAAAACAACACATTCTTAAATTAACAGAGACAAAACAACAGGAGTGGCTGCTCATCTCACTCCCAGAGGAGAGGACAACACGACAAACACCCAGCAGATGCTGGCCACCTGGCTCCTGGCGCGACTCAGAGATGCTCCAATGTCGTGTACCAGCCTGCAAAACAAAACCCGGGCTCTAAGAGTCCAACGCTTTCCCTTAATATTGGCATTACGGAAGCTGCTGGGGGGATGGGACTCAGTGTTGCCTACCCTCAAACTGAGGTGCAAGTCTCATCATGGTTAGTATTTTAATTAAAGCCCCAGGTTCTGGAGTCAACATGATGATGGAGAGGGCTCCATTCTTTATATTTCAACCAAGTTTAGCCCAAAGCCTGCACTGAAGCTGGAGACAGAGTTTCTTAAATATTTTAACAAATCCATATTTTGAAGTCAGGCCCAAGGGCAAGCTGGAAGCCACCCTAATGAGCTGTATTCAATCACCTGGGCCCATGGACAACTCCAAGACGTATCAGGTATCCTGCTCTGGCAATGAGACCCTGCCTGGGTGTCCTGACCCTTGTGTTAGCTTTCACCATTAATTTTGCAAAAGAATGAACCCAAGCCTGGGACTCCTCTCTATTTTTATCATGTTCCATCACTCCCAGCAAGAACCGGACAAACAACCCCAAGAAATGCCTTGGAAAGTCTGGAGGACAAAAATAAATGCCCAGACTGTGGTTAGAGGGGCTGAGCTTGGCCGAGGCAACTTGGGCTGGAAAACAAGCGAGCTGTTTTCTTTTAAAATAACTCCAGTGCCCAGAGAGGCAGAAATGCAGGATTGGGGCAGCACAGATCCATGAGGTGGGAGAGAAGGACAGGTCTGGACAGCCCCAGCCTCAACGTGGCCAGAGAGTGAAAATCCTGTAATCCTGGTGTTACATTAAACAGCTTCTTTCTCTCCCTTTCTGCCTCCTCCTTTCCCTCCGCTTCTCAGCCAAGCCTACATCTGGATGCACCAAAAATAGCCTCGGAAATCCTGTTTCGCCCAACTTCAGCCACCCACGGGCTGGGCTGGGGAGCAGATGTGGGGCATGGTGTCTTTGCAGTAACATAGCCCAGAGAAGATCTGGGTTCAGCCTTCTGCTTCACTACAGAGTTTCTGTGCAACCCTGGGCAGGTAGGCATGACACGTCACCCTTTGGAGCTCCTCCTCCCTCACATGGAGATGGCAGCACCATCTCTTTGTCCACCTTATCACCCCAGTTGCTGAAATGTTGCAGGTTGAAATAAATAAAATGGATATGAGAAAAGCTAATAAAGTAAAACTTGTGATTTCTCCAGACCCAATGAAGGCAAAGAATCGCCCCACCAATGCCCTACAAGCCAAAACACTGAATTAAGTGGTCCATGGTCAGAGCTGGGCTCAGGTTGGAGAGATACATGGACCTGTGCAGGGCATAGGGAGCTTTCCAGAAATAGCCTGATCCTTTGAGGGTGAGAAACACAGGCGCATGGGTGGGATATAACCCAGGAGAAGCTTTTCTAGAAACTGAGATCAAGAAACAGAGGAGAGAGGAGGCACCAACGTCTCTTTAGCAAGGAAAAAAGGAGCTTTAAGTTAGTAGGTACTAAAGTCCCTGCTAAATCCTCTGCTGAACACAGGTCTGATGTAGAGCCGTTGTTGTGAACATGGAAAGAACCTTGAGCAAGGATGGGGATGGCTCTACCAAGCAAGTTTCTACCTACCCCTAAATACTATCTTATCTAGGACCCTGAATCATTTGGCGATCTTAGAATCCAAGATTCTGGCTCTGGGTCCAAGCTACACCTCCAGCTGGCCTTGCTGGCAAAGCAAAACCCTCCTGCTCTTTGTCTACTATCAATAAAGATGCAGCCTACCTCAAGTCTTCTGTATTCTTGGTGGGTCTTATGAAATTCATGCAATCCTTAGCAGTCAAAATAATGAGACTGTCTCCTAATGTGAGATTTCCTTTGCAGAATAAAGTACACCTAAGGGCTGCTGATGTAATTCTCTCATAGTAAGCTGATTAAATGCTGAGGAGTTAGAGCCTGTTATAATTTTATTACATTAGATTCCAGAGATGAAATGAATAGAAATGACCAGACACTGAAGGAGGCAGAAATCTGTGTCCGCAGATTTTAGAGACTATAAATTACATTCGGCCAGTATAGCTAGGTGTCTGCAAGAACAAATCTAATAATAGAGTATCCGTCTGTTCAACAATATGGATAAACTTGGGCTATCAGTATTGTACAATATTAAAAGGAGAATTACAAGCAGGACCACAGAGAACAAGTAAAGGTCGTCCTATCCCAAGGATTCATGCCATCCCTTTGAGGAAGAGCAGCAGCCATTAGTACTGCTTAGCAACTGACTGCAGGATATTATTACCACCACTAATTATTTGTCGTGAGAGATGAAGGTTTGCTGGGCTGGACAGAGTATGCGACATGATAAATCTATCATCCCTGCCCAAAAGGTCTGAGCTGGACCCAGCTGGACCACACCTGTATATGGAACCTAGTAAAGTTCTAGATTTGGCTGAGTTTGGAGAGAAATAAGGATTGCAGACTCCCCTGAAGAAGCCCAGATAACTCTCAAAATCAAAGCAGAAACAGCAAAATGCTGCAAGGTGCAAATCTAGACGTGGCGTTCGCTTTGGGTGGTTTGATGTGTTTCAGCCATCCTGGCACAAACCCCATTATCTCACTAGGCTCTGGCTTAGAAAAGTGAGCTGGGGACAGAGATTACAAATGAGGCATCTGCTTTTTGAGCTCCTTCCCATTTTCCTTCACAAGGAAAGCTGGATTTATAAGTAGCTTCCAACCAGGTCTTTGTGCACACTCTTGGGTCATATTGGCCATATTGGCCAGGCGACCTGGTTTGCAGTTGCCTGACTGGGTGATTTATGCAACTCATCAACAAAGCAGCCAGTGTGAGTTGGATGACCTAATGCACAATGTGAAATTCAAGGGATATTCATGCACCAATGCTTTACATTTTTCTCCGGGCATCGCCGTCAGCAAAATGCTCCAGTATTCAGATGAGGGTCCTATAAAAGGTCAAATTGAAATTTGCTTGCATATCTGAACAAATATTTGTGAACAATTTTCCCCATTATTCTCTAAGCTTTACATATGGCCCATTCAGCTGAGAAGTGTGGTCCTTTTTAAAATACTGCTAGGGACTGCAATGACTTAAAAACTGCCTGAAAGCAATTAAGAAGCTGACTATTCAAACGTATTTTCTGCAAACAAAAGTTTATTTGCTATGTATAGATAAATGCTGTCAGTGGGCTAATTTGGAAGCATTGTTGATTACCCATTGTAATGAGGCCTATTACATAATTAAAAGAGTTTTCTCCTAACTGCATTTTCCTGCTAATTAACATTTTATGCCATCTACAATGGACACTTTGGGCTGCATCAAAGACATTATTATGCAATTTTATCCTAAGAGCAGTCTATGAATTATTAATTAATGTCAAATCTGTTGATTAAAGGGTAATTTGTAAGTAAGCCAGTCATAGCTAGGAACATGCTTTGCCCATAAGTATTCCCCTGAAACACACTCCAAAATAATATGGGCTAAACAAAAGGTAGAAGACGGGGAGCGTGAAACATGGGAGACTAGGATAATTTATGAGAACCTCTGATGTTTTTCCAGAAATTCCAGTTGTTGCTGTTTTAATTAAATACCATCTTCTAAAACACTCTGTCATGTCCCAGCAGGATTCACGAAGTGAAAATGATAGAGTCCTTGTTCTTTGTGCAAGTCAAACAATCAACAGAGACCTACTGTACAAATTCATCGCAACCTGGAAGTTCAGATCAAAAAGTACCCAGGCTGGGGGTGGAAGCAGCAGATGTTGGCAGAGATTGGAGAACACCTACAGAAATGTTTTTGCGGCAGCATCACCTTAAAAAATGAAATATGGGCCAGACCAAGGCTGCAGTATGAACATGGGGAGAGTTGCCTTCCCGCTGGTCACTTATACAAGTGCATTTGCCTAAATATAGGTTCAAACGGTCAAACCAAGCTGTTGAATGGTTGCTGGGCAAAGTCCTGGCTTGCTGGGGTCAAGAGCAGACTCACTTCAACATGAGCCAATTCATCATCTGAATTGCCCACCACGGGCGATAATCAATGCACATCAGGTCCCGCATCATCGCATCCAGCCCAGCTGCACACCCTGTGCCTTGCCCGTGATGAATGGGGGCTCTGGAGGGCAGCGTTACCCGCTGGGCTTGTCAAGCCACCGGCTGGGAGCCACAGTCACCCTGAAAAGTCAAACCATCGAAGACCAGGCATCTTGAAGGACCAGAGCAGGAGGCTGGTGAGCGCCCGCCCTGCACTGCTCAGCCGCCGTGAAGTCAGGGCTCATTAATCACACGTGCCGGGACACAGCATCATCCTGGGTTTCAGAGATGAAGGTGCAGCCCAATGAGCCCTCCCCCAGCCCCGGCATCTGCTCACTGCTGCAGCAGCCTGTTCCTGCTCCATGCTCAGGCTTAAACCAGCTGCAGCTCATCCCGAGGTCAGGAGTGGTGGTAGTATAATAAAAATAATAATAATAATAATAATAATAATAATAATAATAGTAGTAGTAGTGGTAGTAGTAATAGAAATAGTAATAGTAATAATAATAGCAATTATAATAGCAACAACAATAAATATTACACAATAATAATAATATTAATAATCATCATCACCCTGGTGAAATGCATGCTACAGCATAGCTGGAGATACCTGAAATGCTCTCCATGCACTACACAGATTGCATCTGGTCAGGGAGAGGTAACAAGACTGCTTTTCCTCCAGCAAATGCCTGTTGGGAAAAACTACTTGTAGCAGTTTTGTTTACCAACGTGAGCACGCTGCAGGAGTACTGTGTGTCACCACAATGGGTACACTGCAGTCAGGCTTCATGCTTTAATTATAATAGGGGAAGGGGAGAGGGAAGCACTGGGTGTGATGGTGGTGGTTGCAGCACGGTACAGCCCCAACTCTGTGCAGTAGCTCGTGATCAGAGTGGCAAGTGACTTGGGTGAGAAAAATAACAAAATAGGTCATAAATAGAAAAATAGGTCAAGCAAACAGCCACGTTTCAGCTCTTTGACATCCGCAGATGTCTTGGATGGAAAGGGTGTTTCTGAAGGCTAGAGGGCCATCCATGACATCTCTCCCTCAAGATCAGCTCCAGCATATTCCCACCCCCCAAAAGATGAAAATCTCCCATATTCCTGGTTCAAATACATCCCCAACCCCAAAGGTGAAGGTTCTCTCCCTTCTCATCACAACAGCCGCTTGTATGGACTCACCCTCTGCAAGCCTGTGCCCGCACACAGCCTGGCTGGAGGCATGTTGTTAACTCCTGCAGTGTCTGGGAGCAGTAATGAAGCCCAGGACCAATTACTCATTGTCCTCCTTCCAAGAAAAACACACAGAGAAAATAATTGTTGGAATTCATAAGCCCTTGGATACAGCGGTGATTAATGAGAGCAGCTAACTATAGAGACCGGTAGGAAGATACAGCTATGTTTACCTCAGCCATTTTCATTATGTTTTTCTCATTTTGACTTCTACCTTTATTCTGGTAGATGTAATGAAGAGCTCCTTCAGTCATGCAAAAATGAAGCCAGACAGTTCCTGAGGTTTATGGCTTGTAGAGAGGATCTGGAAAGCTTTTCTTTACAGGGCTGGATAATTTTGAAGGCAAACTAAACGAAAGGGTTGATCACATCATTTCTTTACACTGTATGTAGTCATCTCACCTTTCGCAAGAAGTTTTGCACTTTGGATTAGCTGACAGGTCCTATCTCAAGTGAAAACCCCAGTGCAGAAGGTAGTGGTGATGATAGGTCTCCCAGGTTTGGGGGACTTTTTTCTTTGCTTTTCTTTGGTCCCCAGCACCTACGGCCCTGCTGTACCACAAAAATGAGGAGGTGCTCCCCAAAACTGAAGGGACATTCCTCTGTACCACCCAGTGCCACACCAGCTGTTGTGATTTCTCCATGGGCACTGCACCATTTGGAGCCATGTGAAGAAGACATCTTCTTTTCTAACACATTTCTGGCCATCAGGACGGCGGAGGGCAGCATGAAAACATCAACTGGAATCAACCAAAGGCTCAAAGAGTGGAAAAAGAGCCCCTTCATTGCTATTTTTCTCAGATTTTAAAAGCAGTGTCTCACCTGGCTAATTTCTGCTCTTTACCTACAAGAAGGTGGAGAGTATTGAGATCGCCCATTCACCACCCAGCGTAACTCCAGCCTCAGCATTTCCACTCCTCACTGATCGTTCTCGCAGCGAAACCAACCCATTCATTTTTAAAGCCATGAAAACACAGATGACAGCCGCCTCTCCCATCCTGGTAAGCTCTCTGGGCAGTTCAAGCCATACCATATTTCTTGCTTCTACCAGACTAGGCTTTGGACTTTTTGACCCTGGCCATTGGCAGAAAGGCAGGCCCTGCTACGGACTGCAGGTTGTTTTTTTTTTAAATAAATATTTCACATATGAGAGCCTATAAATATCCAAGCAATCTACTGCAGATTTACCACTCTCTATTTTTCTGATCTCAACACTGGTGCTCCAAATTCAGCCCCAATCCAAATTAATACACAGCGGTAGCTTTGCATGTCGATTAGAAGGAGAAGGTTATTTTCTGGCCTGACCTCTGAGATCAAGTGCTAATGCACCACAGAAAAACGCAGTGATCTATCATGCAAACTCTAGCAAGGACCACTTTTTCCTACAAGAAGGGCTTGCAATAATTTACTTGACACCATCAGTCATTTCTTGGCCTTCCTCTCGGGGGCATTCATGGTGTTACGTCCAAGTGCTGCAGGACCAGGAGCATTCAGCCCCAGACACTGATTGAACACAACACCTTATTATTCATTTTATGCTAGTAGCTTCATACCCGGATCATGGAGCAAGACCCAGTCGTGGAGAACAGCAGACTTTGTGCCTGGAGACTTTGTGGTTTGAGGATATGCCGTGTTTTGAGGGTGGTGCAATAAAGGCTTCTTCCTACGGAGGGGTTGCTGGAAAGGGCAGCGGTAAAGGAAGGAGAAGTGAACTGGTAATGAATTATGTCTGGAAGCGGCCAAAAAGCAATGTTCTGAAGCCATTCCACTGCCTTGTGTCTTGTATATTGGAAATCACAGTCTAATCTGTTTTCATACACAGACCAAGTAGGGAAGCAAGCACCAAATCATCCCTGGGGCCAAAGAGATGAAGCTGTGTCCCCAAAGAATGAGCTACCCATGGGGACACAAGATGAACATCACCACCATCTCCTCCTCTTCCTCCTGCTCTCCTCCTCTTCCTCCCTAAGTGCCAAACCCTGCACTGGCCCCGTGGCTTAGCAGAGGACAGTGACTCTGCTCTCCTGCATTATTGCAACCCCTTGTCTCCCTGGTGAGCCCAAGCCCGTGCCCATGCATGGTCGGGACAGGCAGCAGCTATCACCCAGAGCTGCTGTCAGCCTCCCCTGAGACATAAAACAATCCCTGCCCTGGTCCCACGTCAAGCTGTCTGAACATCCCAGGCTGCAATAGCAGCACGCATTGGGGACTTGTCCCTGCCTTCACGGGTCAGGAGCTGGCTTGCTGGCGAGCTGTGGCGGGGCTCACTAGAGGCCAGGATACGCAGATGTCCCATAGCTGCAGGGAAGAGCTTCCAAAAGACCTGCTGGAGCCCAGCATGGCTCACGATATTCTTTCAAAGAGAATATTTGAGGGCAAAAAGGAAAGAAAAAAGAAAACTTAATTTTCTCCCGTAACGGCCTTTGCTTTCCTGCTCTTTCCCTCCTTCCCTCCTCCTTTCTTAGAGGGAAGGTTTTAGGCTTGAAACAGGTGAAGAGCTAGAAAGTCTTCCCCTCAGCACAGTACCCAACACTGAGAACTGATGGCATCCTGTCCCTGTGGGTAACATGAGCTGGGAAGGAAGCCAAAAAAAGGGGAAATATTTCCAAATATCTGCTGCATGGTGTGATCTGTGCATCCCTGGAGTAAAACAAATCTGCTCATCAGAGATGCTCCTGTCAAAGCAGCAGTGGGATACGGTTTATGGAGGAGGAAGGACCTCTCTGGACAGAATGGTCCCTAACACTGCTGCAGCTGGGGAAAGGCAGCACATGCCTTTCAGGAGCAAAGCACCATCCCAAGTGCCCTTCAGGGTGGCTCAGAGCCTTGTTTGTCTTTTTTCCCCAATTTCATATTCATGTGCTTAGTTTGTAAATCCCTGGAGCCTCGTTTGTCCAATTAGTGCTTGCTGAGTCTCTTGCTACTGGCAAATAATAGACTGTTCCATGAGCTATTGCATTACCCGAAAGAAAATTACTTGGCAGCTAAGAACTGAGGCATCTTAGTGCCACGAGGAATTGAAGGGAGGAGATGCAGCTCCTGCACCTTAACTGGCCCTGACATAAGCCCTGTGCAGATGGGAGGGCTCAGCCTCAGCCCTTGCAGGGACATGAGGTTGCAAGCTGCATCAGGGGTGGTTTGGATTGGATATTAGGGAAAATGTCTTTACTGAGAGAGTGGTCAGGCACCGGAACAGGCTGCCCAGAGAGGTGGTGGAGTCACCATCCCTGGGGGTGTTCAAAAAACGCGTAGACGTGGCACTTGGGGACATGGTTTAGGAGGCCTGGGGGTGTTGGGTCAACAGTTGGACTTGATGATCCTAGACGTCTTTTCCAACCTTAATGACTCTATGATTCTATGATTCTAAGATTCAGTGATGTTTTGGTGTTCTGGGAACTGGGATTTGAGAAACCTTACCCGATCCATCCATATCCAGCAGCTTTGCAAACAAACCGCTTTAACTTCATGCCTTTTAGTCTTCATGTTACAGGAGCTGTAGCATCCCACAGCTCCTTAATGGCATTTCTTGCTTTGCTCCCCATTACAGCTTACTGTGGGTGAAAGTTATTCTGGGAGCCTCCCCTCCAGTCAGACTTTTTGCAGAAGAATAAATCATTTGAGTGGGTTAAAAAAGATTCCCAAGCATTTGAAGAATGAGAACATATTTTTAGAAGAAAACAAAAAAGCTCTTTTTCCCCTGCCTCCTTCTGCTGGTGCAGTTAATCACTCAGTGAGAGGGCTGTTTACACCACCAAACCCAGTCCCCTCCAGCCCACTGAACAGGCGGCTGTTCCCTGTCCACTGAGTGTAACATCAGCATGAGACCGGTGAAAATCAAATTAAACACTAACAGACTGCCTCATCTCACCTTGAGCAGATCATCCCACTTTACTTACCTAAATCCCTCCAAATCTGGTCCATGCATTTCTGGGTACCCCTTGAGGCAGAACTGAACATATCGACATCAAGATTGGAAACACTGGTGGAAATTAAGCAGCAGACCTTGACACTTTGGTGCTGGGGCAGCTAACATGGCAGTGGGACATCTTGTTGGTGACTCATTGCTTGGTTTGTTAGGGGGGGAAAAAAGAGGGCAAAAATGCAGCATCCAGATGCAAGAGCAAGGAGGAATATAACTGATGAAATCACCCATGCCGGGATGTAGCAGGACCACAGAGCCCAGGTTTTCTTTCCTCTAGCCTGACATTAGGCTAGACATATATATTCCTTGACAGAGGTTTGTGAGCAATTTGACCTGCGCTAATTCTTCACCCCCAGCTGGGAGAGAGCCGCACACCAGAAATCAATCTTCCTTGCCTCGATTTCTTGTCCAGCTGCATGCAGTTCCTTAGGAAGAAGCAAGTGTGTCCTTCTCTGATTTATCATACAAGTTTAATAAGTGCATTTTATAGTTTAGGTCATATCCTTTCATGAGTCTCATTATTTTAGACTGGTTTTATAGCAACAAAAATGTGCCATAAAAGTGTCTTTCTCCAGTGGAGTCAACTAGCCCTTCAGTTCAAGCCCCCCTCGTGACTTGGAAAGAAGGAATTTTGTTTGTCAATGTTGAATAAGACACCAAGATGGCAATGTAAGTGCCTAAAAAGGTGTGGAAAATAATTGCATCTGTAGCTGGAGTCTATTGAGTGTGGCTGTAACATCACTCACTCCCCCAGGAGGGGGTTGGATATGCTGTCTATTTACAGCTTGCCAAATCCTGCCCCTGGAGAAGGGTCTATGCCCACAGGTCTGTTCTTTCCTTGGCTCAATTTTGGCTTTACAGAGGGGTAGAGGAGAACAGAATTAGGCTCGGATCTGCTGGAAGACTGTCTGTCCACAGACCAGCTTGGTATCAAGCAACTTCAAATCTCCATGAGACTTCAGTGGGCATTGGGTCAAACCCTTAGTTCTTCTCCAACCAAAAAGCCAACATGAGAACTGGAAATAAGCCAAAACCAGAAATACTTGCCCAAATTTCAGAATAAGCTGAGTATGAACCAAGTTCCTAAAACTTGTAGTTCAAACTAAAGCAGGGATTGATTGAGTATAAACTCTGGATCAGACCCACCTGGGTTTTAGGGACAGCTTGGCACAAATAAGACCGAAAGTCAAACCATCCTTACTTGGCTTTTACAGAGGGCTGATGACTTCCTTTTCCCCGCATCACTCCCTTAGCCATCCCTCTCCAAACAGACCAAGTACTGCAGACTGAAACCAAAACCAAACTGAAATCTGCTTCCCTGCAGACCTAGGGGAGAATCAGTGCATCCTTGGCTGGCGGTGTTTGACAAAGTCCTGATATTCAGACTCAGCCTTCCATCTTTACTTACTTCTGCTAAAATCTGTGCATCCCCAGTGTTTCTCTACCTTTATGGCCATGCTTTGTGCTCTCCGGGTGAGTTTAGTAGGCTTTACTGCCTAGCTTTAAACTAAGTAAGTTTAAATCTGGGCTTCTAAATTTGGGGGTTCTCATTAAAAGAGGACTTTGATTTGGGGCAGCAAAGTTTGGATATGACAGAGGTGTTCCCCATCACTTTTTGCTCTCTGCCAAGGCAAGGTAACAGCCCTGACCATTATTTTGCACTGGTGGAAGAAGCACATCATTGCACATGAGATAGATGACCCTACTTCTCTTAAAATGTGTGGGACATGAAGGGAAACAGGAAAAAAACATATACCACCTTGAGTGGAGCTGGATTAGGAAGCTGCAGAGAACTGGAGGACACAGAGAGGTGAGCCAAAACCTCCAGAAAAGCAAACCTGCAGGAGGTCCATGGGTGCAGCGCCCAGGCTCCCACCCCAGCACTGAGACCTGTCCTCCTCCATCCCAGACACCACCACAGCTCACCAGGATGTCGCAGACATGTCAGAAGACCTTTCTGCCACAATGCAGGATTGCACTCTGGGTAGCCAAGGAGAGACGTGGGACCTTCTAAGCAGGAGACCATGGTACAAGATGGGGACAACCCCATCCTCTGGCTTTTGAAACCGTGTTTCTACCTGAACAGACAGAGAGGAAACAGCTCTAAATTTAAAAAGACATCCCAAATTAGCAAACCTAAACTGAGCCAGACTGAAGGATTAAATAAAATAAGACAAAGCCTGACAGTGTCTGTTAACCTGCTCAGGGCAGAGTAAATATTTGCATGCTAGGTCTATTTTGCTCTTCCAGCACACATCCCCCTGTCAGCCCATAAGCCAGGTGATTTCACCACACAGATGTGCTCAGAGGTCTGCCTTCACCATGAGGACTTCTCGTGGATCTTGCCTCTCTCTTTTCTTTGTCTTACTCCAGAAATAAATGGAGACCCACCTGCAATGGACATATTTCCTCAATTTTCTGCACCCCATACTGAGGTGGGATGGGGGATTGGCATGGACAGGACGAGCTATGTGCCACTCGTGTTGGCATGGCCAATGGGGCCAGCAAGCCACAGGCTGAGCCCTCCCTATCCACCCATGGATCTTGTCCAGCCAGAAAGTATTTGGTCTTCTCCATCCCACTCATTCAAAGATCCCTTTGCAAGCAGAAGATGAAACCCACAGGAAGCTGTATTTGCTCCATCACATTTAAAGTTTCACATCTTCTCTTTCTTGCAAGCACAAAAGCTGGAAATTTGCATTTCTGACCACCATCCAAAACTCTTCAGCAAGTAACTGAGGACATGGGCTCCCCTTTAATTAAAAAGCAGCCAAGCTCACAATAGACATAACCTTTACTTAGCTCTGTATGACTTTCCTTGTTGGGACTAGAGCCACCAGTCCCGGGCTGCGCCTACCTTGGAGAGGCTGCAGATGTTGTCCTCTCTCCTGGTTGAGCTTACTCCACCTTCTGCGAGGGGAACTGTAGAGCAGGGGTTGGAGAGGGGTTAAGCAGGGATTTATGGACTGAATTTGCCTACTGAAGAGGCAGCTGGAGGAGTATCTGTCATTAATGCACTTTTAAAAGCACTAGATGTTTTTAATCGGGATCCTGCTATGTTTGCTGGGAGCATCACCAGGAGTGGCAGGGGTTGACCGAGCTGGCACTGACCCCTTGAGGGGGATCTCGTTTGGCCATGCAGTGGACACCCTGACATGACACAGTCAATGCAGCAAACAGGAGCTATCTCTGGCCCCAGGGAACAAAAACATACAGCTGGGTCATGGCTACAGTGCCTGGGGCTGGTCCTGGAGCTGGTTTTGCAGATGTTGGGTGAAACATTGTCCTTGATCTTACACAGATAAAGCTATCAGAGATGAACACTTACCTGTATTTAAAAGGCACTGCCTGTGACAACTGGTGTTTAAGGGTCCTTGCTCCACAACAGGACTGACAACCTTTCCCAGGCAGCGGGAAATTCCCCACTACTGCTTTTGCAGACAGAAAGGAGATGATCTGTTTTATTTTTATAGTCACATAGTAGGGAAAACAAGCAACAAAATTTTCCCGTATGAACTAATGGGGTATACATACATTCACGCCCAAATACTCCCCCTTCAGCAAAAAACAAGACATCTGCCTTTGAACCGCACACTCAGCATTGCACGGTGATTATTCCTTATGAGCCTAAAGAGGAACCAAGTGAGTCACGGCTCCATTGTGAAGTAATTTTGCAAATATTTCCTCTTGAGCAACACCGTTACTTTTGTCACGCTTGCAGTCCGGCTCCTTTGTGGAAGGCATCTCATTGTGTGCAAGGAGATAGCTGCTAAACTGGAAGATACAAAAGACCTCAACAAGCAGGCACATGCCTAGGGAGAGTGGTCCAGGCCATGCTGTGCCAGCTGCTCTGCGCTTGCAAATCACATGCTGCATCCCAGCACAAAGCACTGATGAGCAAAACTCCTGAGAGCCACCACTCCCTCTCCCGAGGACTTCTTCTAGCTCAAGCTTTTAATTAGGTGGGTTAAACACTGTTGTCTCTGCAGCCATCATTGCCATCAACCTCTGTTTTGGCAGCAGAAAAGGAGGAGAGGCTGAGTCCACCTGAGTTGGATCTAATTGTCGATTGACGTCATGAACCCATAATATATTCTAGATGCAGATCCCAAGATGTTAAGACACTGGTTTAGGCACCAAAATGCTTGGGGAAGTACCTGCTCTATGAAATCACAGGCTTCCAGTCTGTGCATAATGGGTGTTTTAGCACCATGTTCTCGACTCTGAACTTTCAGGAGGATGAGCTGAAGCCGTGATTCATGGCTGGATCAGCTCTTGGCTCTGTGGGAAAGGCTGCATCTTGGAGGCTGTGCCTTCATCCCATGATGTCATATTCTCCCTTCACACATGGCCGTACCCCTCCACACCCAAAAAACAGCAGCTCCCCTTTCCTTCTGTGTTCAGACCTGCAAAGTGCCCCAATCTGAAATATGAAGCGCATGGGGCTGGGGAAGGACCCACACAGGATCCCACTGCTGCCATCACCACATGCTGCCTCTGGCAGGGTTGGCCCCGGTCCATTGTGCACTGGCACATCCCCCTTCCATGGCAAATTGCTTTAAGGAATTAAAAAAATGACCCAGTTTGTGCTAAGAACAGAGAGAGCCTGTTCCTAGTGTCGCATTAAAACGCTTAGCTTAGTGTTGTAACAGGTTTTTCAAACATTTCTGGCTCCGGTAAAATATTTTAATAACACTGATAATATTTATCATGTGGTTAGGGATGTTTGGGCTAGAAGAAGCCATAACTCCAGCTGGCAGAAACCCCAGGAGCCAAATAACTCCTCTCTCTCAATTGCAAGCTGACATTCCTCGCTCGCACATTCCCCGGACCGTCCCCAGTGATGGGAAGCAGCGCTAAGCCCTTTGGGAAAAGTTTTTTTAATGGCCTAAATGACTTAGGCACATAATGCCACATAAAGCCAAGAAGGCTTAAAGCCAGATGTTTTAAAGCAACTACAATGTGTATCAAAGCAAACATGTTCCCATGAGGGTTTGAACCAAACCCTGGGGAATTACCTGGCAGGAAAAGATGCGACAGCTCCTGAAGCATCACCCAGAGCTGGCACTGAGTGGGATGGAGAGGAGGTGCCAGGTTCAGAGAAGCCATCGCAGCCACTGGCTGCCACCACCCCACTCACCAAGAGCGGGTGCTCCTGCTCCAGGGGCTGAAGCGATCTCCTAGACCTCTTATCCTGCCAGCACCTTGCCAAAAAGCCTTATATTAATCAATTCTTTATTAAGACAACTATTTCAGCTCCCTAGGAGATGTCACTCAAATGGTAGTGGTGCTTGTTGGAACGTGTGGCTTGCCGGTGGGAAGCGGGGGTCTAGGTAAACAGGATATTCCTTGCGGGGAGCACTTGTATCTACATCCCCCAGCAGGCAGGAAAGAAGCAGATTCCTGGAGCAGAGTATTTTCCACTCACTGATAGAAAGAGGTGGACACAGCCCCAGGCTATTCTTTTCCTGTTACGTAAGCAAAGTTTTAGGTGGGTTTCGGGGCGGGGGGTGGTGGTGGTGGTGTGTGTGTGTGTGTGTTCCATTTCTCTCAGACATTCCGGATTTATTTTTTGTTGATTTAGTTGAACATCTGAGTGTGCCACACCTATTTATTGGGGTTTTCACCCTGGCTTCAGGATGTGTGATGTGTATATGTCTGCTTGTGCATGTGCGTCGGCCCAGGATGATTTTTACACTGCTTGAAAAGTGATCGCTGTTTAGAAAGGACTCCCAGCAAAGATATCAGCATAACTCCATGTGGTGGAGGAAATAACACTGAACAGAAAATTGTCAGCTGAAATCCCAAGTCACATAAACTACTATGCATATGGCCCCCTTTTTTGCTATACCATTAGTTAGGGATTCACCCACAGGGCATAAGCAGCATCAGGTAGCTGTGTGCAAATCCATTCACTTGTACTCTTCACCTGTATTTCTAATTTGTAATGTCTAACTGCTGCTGGGGCCCTGAGCGTAAAACAGAAAGCTTGATACAAGCACTGGGCATCACCCAGGCTTCTGCTAGAACCATCCAACCTGCCCCATCGCAAGCTCGCGGGGGCAATCAAGGCTGGTGGTGCTACTCCTGATCCTCATGGGATTGCAGGAGATAAGCCAAGGGGAGAAGTCAGGTCTACAATCAGGTCTCCTACAAGGTTCTGCATTGTCTTAACCGTACCGTGCTACTCAGGAGACCATGCACGGTATAATTAAGCTGTAAAGTAATCGGGAGAACATGCTTATTAGGAGTTGATCACACTCCCAGCATGTCAGCAGCTGTAGGCCTGCCCGGGGGACCCAAATCCCTCGGGAAGGAGATTAGCAGCTGACAAACACTCCAGCTGTGATTTACCTTTTTGCATGGTAACTGAGCCAGGAGGGGATGGAGAGGAGAATTGGAGGACTGAGGGAAGAAGGATGGGACGTTTGCTATCCCATTTAGCCATGTGTGTGATGCACTTGAAACAACATCTCCTGGAGCAGCACACAGTGAAGCCTGGATTAAGCCCCTGCCATTTTTTTTTACTATAAAAGCAGGAACATTCCACAATGGATTATAGGACTTCAACAAGCATGTATCCTACAGTGTCTATGGAGGGAATGAATTCAGTGGGAAGGGGAGGGACAGGAGGTTGAGTACTGGGAATTAGAGCCTTGGCTAGTGTAAAATTGGCTTCGCTGGAGCTGTGCCGATTTATCACAGCTGAAACTGGCATGGGAAAACTTCTCTGCTAGAAGGTGGTGCAGCTTTGAAGCAAGGACTCAGGGTGGCATCTCCCTCCCCAGGGGTTTTCAGGGCTCGGCTAGACAACAGAAACCAGCAAAATCCCATTTCGAGGAGCAGGATGCATAGGAGATCCCTCAGATATCCCTCCCCACCAGCAGTGGTGAGACCCATGATTGTGTGTGTGTGTGGTTCGCTCTTGAAGGACAAAACACAGTGTGACTTCTTCCCTGTTACCCTGTCCTCAGCCATCCCACAGCACCAACCCAGCATGGTGGCACAGTCCTGATGCACATGCAAAAATCCCTACCAAGAATGGTCTGTCAACACATCTAGACCAGCAACCCATCGTGGGTCTCCCTTTTGTCAGGACCAACTACATCAACTGTCCCTGTGTCAAAGCAGAGACTCCCATGGTCCTTCAGCAAGCCCTGGTGTGACCACTGACCCTTGAATCTGCTGCCACACAAATTATTATCAATAACAAACCCAACAACAAGCTGATGGGTGGTGCAAAGCGCACCAACAGGCTTTCAACCCACCTCCAGTGGTGCAAGGAGTGGGGCTGGGGTCCTGTGGGCTGGGCAGTGAAAAAGCTGGGGTTTGCAGGCACTTGGAATCTGCAGCTGGGGAATAGCTTCCGAAAAGCTCATGGCCACCACGCAGCAGTACTCCCCACCCTCTGGGCTGAGCTTTTTGGAAGGCGCAGCTCCCCAGCCAGCGCCCGAGGCTGCAATATTGAAAAGAATCTGAAGCAGCATTGAATTTCACTGGGATCTGAGCCCCAGCCCCCTCAGGTCCCTTTCCAAACCCGCAGCTAGCAGAAGCAAACACAGCCCTGGGAGACCACCATCACTTTATCATCAGCAACACGCACACCTCTTAGAGACTGGTGCTGGCCCTCCATCTCCATGTGCCTCGAAATACACTGTACAGCTCCAGCAGTACACCACTCCACCACGGGTCCATGTACCAACCAACCTGCTGCTGCTAATTACCGTTGATATTAGTGCTGTCAAGAGCTCATAAGCCTGTAATTAGAAGCAAAAAGAGGCGATGGATAGGTTGCAGGGGGAAGACTGGAAACTATGAGACACCGCAGGTCAGCGGGCAGGCTGGAGAACATGTGCAACAAGAGACCTCCATGGGCGTTGTTAATCTGGAGCTTTTAATTGGGAGTTTGGAAGAAGCCTTTTCCATCTGTCTTCAATGAGGGAGGGCCAGAGCTGTCCCAAGGAGGCTGGAGCAGGATGACTACCAGCTCTCTTGCAATAATTTCCACCTTCCCTCGCTGCCAGCAGCCTCCTGGATGAGGGACTCATGTCACAACATGTCCCTGGCCCCTTCCCTCTCCAGTGCTTGCCCAGCTCAGCAGCCCCAGGGGAGGATGAATTTCCATTGCTGCTTTCAAGTCTTGTTGCTGGTTATTGCTTACCACTATATCAGCCATCAAAGTTCCCATGAAAACAGTGAATAGGACACAAATTGCAAATTAGACTTTAATTAGAAGCTGGCACCTGCTTTCTGACCAAGAAATACAATGAAGTTGTCTCTATGTTGCTATGGCAGTCCAGAAATATAGATTTCTGTTTCAGGACCCTTTGAAGACAAATTTACTCAGCACTATAAACTTGTATGCCAAAGTGATTAACACTTTAATGCTAATATCAAGCTGGACCAGTTACACACATTTTATTCATTAGAAGGCATCATTTTTCAACTGTGTCTTATCAGTATGTAAATGAGATTTTGACTCGGTCGTTGTCTGCTCCCAAAAGCGCAGCCAAATTGAATTCAATTAATGCAATTTACATCCCAATGTGACACGCAAGGCTGTGCGGGGCTTGATAAGGCAGCCAGATGGGAGCTAGGCTCCCGGCACCACCATGCCATAACCCTCCACGTCCTCCTGGCTCCCTGTCTTCTCTGGGCACCCCCAAAACAAAGACCTCTGGCCAACCCCAACCCAAACCTGATTCTCCCCCGACCTTGATGCTCCTGCTGGCATGGGACATCCCATCTCCTGCCATCACCCTGCTGCTGGAGCCATTGAGATGGCACTGAAGCCACCAGCACCAGCACAGGGTCACACAGGGGTAAATAAGGACAAACTCCAGTCTTTCTTTATGATTGGACTCAACAATCTTAAAGGTCTTTTCTAACCTAAATGATTCTGTGATTCTTCTCAGCTCAGGCAAATCCTGCAGATGTGCAAAACAGCTGGTTAAGCAGCTTGCACTGCAAGGACAGACCCTCAGGAGATCCTGGCTCCCCCCTTAAAAATCCCTGTAGCTTTTCCCTGATTTTCCCCTGATCAGGCCAAATCCTGATCCTGCTTATGCCAGGGCCAGACTGGAGGAAGTCTGCCGCTTTCAGCGCTACGTCAGGCCCCAGCCACAGATTTCAGCGTAAACACCGATGTAGGATGATGTACGCAGGCTCAGACACTGCTCGGCTGGGCTAAGGGGTAGAAGGACACTTGTTCTCCCCGCCTCACACTGTACAACAGCTGTACACATGGCCATTTTAGCCAGAAAACTGAGTTTTGTCTCATAGCTTGAGATTTTTCTACAGGCCCCGCAGCTCTTGGCACCTATTTGGCCAGAGCTGGCTCAGAAGCAGGAAAAGCACAGGCAATCCCCTCCTGGGAATGGCCTCGTGGATATTTTGCCAGTTCCTGGGAAAAACGGAATGGTCTAAGAGTCATCCCAAAACACCTAAAAACAAGGCTCAGTGCCTGCTTTTAATGCAAAACGCAGTAATTTGCCCAGAAGAGTTACTGATATATACAGTACATGCAAGAACACTTACCCAAGAGCCTGGGAGGAAAAAAAGAGAGCTTTTTTCCTTAAGTGGCTGAGCTTCATCTTAAAATTAAATAGGTGTTTCTGCCCCTGCTCATGCCAGGACACTGCCCAGACATTGCGTGGAGGCACCTCCTTGGCTGGAGGTTTGGAGGGCTGGGTGCGAGGCCGAAAGCCATCGTCACATTACTTGCCAGGCCAATTTGTGCAGAGTGTAATAAATTTTCTTCTGAAGGAATAAGCCTTTGCTATCAGTTCCAAAGCAGGCAGTATTTATTGCTTTGTTTATGCAATGCTGCTTGTATCCAGGTAAATCACTGATGTCTCTCCCGACCCCAAATTTTGCCCCGACCCTGATCTGCGTTTTGCCCACCCAACGTGGATGCTCGCGTTTGAGCACAGGGTGCCTCTGCAATGTAAATCCAACATGTGACTCTAAGCGGGCACCCATCCCGAGCCAGCAGCTCTGGCATGGCTGGGAAACAGTGGTCAAGAAAAGCCTACACGTCCGTGACAGCTAATTAATCCGGGGAACATCCAGCCCTGCTCTTGGGGGAAATGCAATGCCTGGCTGTGCAGGAAGAGCCAGGAGAGCAAAGTGGTGCTTAGCTGATGCTGTAACTAAGAACTATTTCACCCCCTGGTTGCAGTTCTGCAGGGAGCTGAATTTATCCCCAATGTCCCCGAGCTCACCCTACCCGCTGCGCCCTCCATCCACTCGGGGATGCCCTCCCTGTCTCTCCTCTCTCACTTCCAGAAAAGCCTCACATTTTTTGTGGTTGCATAGCTCATTGTCATGATTGCATAGTGCAAGGTGGGAAAGTTTTTCCAGGCACCTCCCTTTCCTACCTGCTCCCCTTCAGCTCCCACCAGAGCACGGATGCTCATTCCCTGCCTCCTAATACGCCTTGGCCCATTTCCACCTCCCGCATCCCCACAGCCCCATCCCTACCACCACCCTAATCCCACCGGCTCCCCCGCAGCAACCCCCTCCCCACTGGCAGGGATCCATCCCAGCTCAATTTGATTTCCAGGCATGGATTCTGTTGGACAGACCCATTGCGCTGAGCTCCCAGGCAGGGAGCTACCATTAATTCATTGCATGCCACTCTGCAGCCAGCCAGCAGTTTGTTATCTCACCTGTGAGCAAGGTTAAACTTTTTCCACAAATAAAACTTTCTGCAATAATTATTCACCTTAACAGAGTGATTGTGGAGGGACACAAAGAGGAAAAAATCTTTCTAGAGAGGCAAATTCTGCCTGAGAGCTGGAGTAGTCCCCATGACCTCAAACACAAAGTCAATTGTTGCTCAAAATCTTCCTTGCAGGGTTCAAAGGACAGGCAATAAGCAAGCTCAAATTATCGCCAGGCCTTAATGAAGTTGCATTCAGCCTGAGCAGAATTGCCTGCTTATTCATGCAAATTCACTGTAACCAGCTTATGCACATTATCCAACCCGGGGACCTGTGGGAGATCCTAGTTGCCTGGGGGAGATTAGGAGAAGAATCTCAGGACCTTGTAGCAGTGTGAGCAGCTAAGGTGCTTCCAAATATCCCGATTAATTCCCAGATTGGCCCCGCATTAAGACAATATAATAGGCCCTTATTGTCTGAGTGAATATGACTGTTAATGATGGGGAAAGTCCTCCAGTGCCCAGGACAGACTCCAGCAAAGCAGCCCTACACATCCAACCAGGGAAAAACAGCATCACATTGATCAGCTGGTTCCCAGGCCTTAATGACTTTGACTATGTGGAAATGCTCATTTATCTGTCGTGTGCAGATAATAATGAGATTGTCGAGGTGGCTGGCTGAAAGAAATGCCTCCTCCTGGGAGGATGCTAACAACCTCTGCGGTGCCAGCATCATCGGGAATTCTCATTTCTCATTCCCGCATGGTTGCAAATTTTAGGTACAAAACCTCAGCGGCGAGTGTTGTCTGGGGGAGGCATCCACAAGCCACCGCTCACCAGAGCACACAGGGGCAGGATCGTGTTTTGCACAAACCAGATGGGCTCCCAGGGTTTGCTTTAGAGAAATTTGGGCACCCAGCACCAATGACCCTCACCCAAGAACCCTCCCAAGCACAGCTTCAGCTCTGCCTTTGGGAGAAAACCTGCGTTAATCTCGGCAGTCTCATGTCAGTGAGTCCAGAGGTCTCCCTGCAGTCATCCAGGTGGGACTGTCCTCATCCAAGGTGGACTTCTGCCCCAAGAGGAAACAGGTGCTAGCAGGGCACGGGACTCACCTGAGATAAACATGCAAAAATGGGTCAGTGAACACATCCAGGGTTCATCTTTCATCGATGGCAAGCCGAACATGGAGATTTGCATGCACGTACCCAGGAGGGCTCCTCCAGCAGTGGTTGGTGGCCATAAGTCCAGAGACATCTGCAAGGGCAAAGAGAGTTACTCCAAGTACAAGGACCACAGCTTAGTGTCAGTTTACCGTTACTGTGGGGTAAATCCAGAGTGACCCACATGCACGCTATCACTCGTGCATCTGCAGTCTTGCAAGCAATGGCAGAGTTTGGCCTCACTGATGAAGCCCCGTAGGAAGGAGCAGCCAGAGGAGCTGCTCAGGACCTGGGGGATGGAGGAAAGAGTGAACAACATTGGGCTGGGAACCCCACAAACCTCATTAAACTTTACATCTGGCACAAAAAAAAGTCTACAGAAAAAGAGACCTAAGTGCATGTAGCTCAAGGCCGGGGTTTGAAGAACAGGGAGAGACAGGGCAAAGGAAACCATGGGGCACAGCACAAAGGGCAACAGCCAGCACAGACTGTTTGCTTCCCAGTTAGACCTGTCCCACCACCAATATTTTATAGCAGATAGCACCACTCTCCAGGTGGTGCCGGGGTGTTCCCAGGGCGTGTGGTGACCCCGTTCACCAGGGAAAAGCCACATTCCTACAAAACAGATGAGCAAAACTTGCTCTTGCGTGGCAGGAGAAGAGGCAGCCTAAGCGATTATTTTGTAGCTTCAGGAAAGAGGGGTACCTTTGGAAACATGTTATTTTTCCGTTTGTTATCTTCCTATTTAATAAGGCTGTTGCAGGGACAGAAATATCAACTTCCCTTTCCTTATCAGCTGGGGGAAATAAAAATAACAGGCTGCTGACCCTGGTTAACTCCTTCCCGCAGCCGCCAGCGGCAGGGTGCTTCATGCACGTTAGCTGCATCCCCTTGAGGTCAGTGGGTTACGGCTCTTCCCAAGGGTATCTATTTCAAACCCAAAAAAAAAACCCTGCTGCCACAAAACAACAGCTGAAGGGGAAAAGGAGGCTTGTTTTTTGACTGAGCCTGTTAAAACTATTGGGTGCCATAAAAGGAAGTAAAAGCTGTATATTTCCAGGAGCAGCTTTGTAGAACACAGCTCATACAAAATCCACTCTCTTCCACTAGACACCTTCAAACCCTGAAAACTGCAGGTCTCGGGCACTGAATATCTAAAGACAGGAAGGTCTAAGCGTGAAGGTGTTTTAGTAGAGGTTGGACAGAAGATGGACAGAACAGCCGGGGCTTAAACTGAGACCTTCCTTCGCTACAGCACTGGTCCAGGCTGTCCAGGGGGTGGTGGGATCTCCATCCTTGGTGGTCTGAGGTTTTCAAGACCCTAAAATAGTCCATTCCCATCAAATTCCCATTCCCCCTGTGGAAATGCTTCAGTCACACAGTTCGTATCTCTCCCACCAGCCCAGAAGCACCAGCCAAGCAAAATGCTGCCACGACCCAAGCAAGTCCCATGAGGAGTTTCTTGCAGCCAGGGTCAAACTCCAGCTAATCTAACAGAAAAACCCGGCTGCAAAACATACACGTGTGGGTATAACCCTAGAAAGCCAGAGTTAATTAAGCCTCTCACTGGCAAAAGCTTTTAATTGCATAGCAGCAGCCTGGCTGGAGGGTGGGCAATTTGTGCGTAGCTGTAGGGAGATGTCCCGTGCTCACACTGCCATGGCATGCAAGCCTGTCCTCTGCAATGGAGAGCCCAAAGCAGCAGAGGAGGCAATTGCTGCATGGAGGTAGACCCAGAGCCAAGGGTCTGGCCCCCCTCTCCAGCCAAACCCTCATCCCCAGCCCCCAGTTCAGGCAAAACCCTGGAAGGATTTGCAACCCTGCCTTCTCCTGCTGGTCTTGAGCAACCTCCCTCCAGCCCCACGCATTGTTCCGAGGAGGGGGAAGCGACCTTCTCTGCCCCTTGTCACCCCAAAATAGTGCTCTGGGGAGCACTCCTGCATGGTTGGCATCAAACCCACATTCTTCCTCCTTGGGTATTGAGGGTTGGACCCACAGAAAGGTTTAATTCCAGCCAGGATGGAAGTGTTGGGTGAGATCAAAGCTCCATGTGGGTGCAGACCCAGTCTCTGCTGGTGCCCAAAATCTCAACCCCAAAGAAAGACCATGATAGCAGTATTCCTGCTGGTGCCATAAATCACTGCCCCACACTCTGCTGTGCCTAAATTCCCCACTGCAGAGCCGTCAGCTGCTCTCACTCCTTTCCCCAGCCAGGATGCCCAATCTGCAGGTTTGCACAAGCAAGATGCACTGAATCCTCACACTCTTATGCTAAGAGGAAACGCACAGTCCCTGTCCCTTTGCCCTCTCATTTACAAGTGCTGGCTTGAAAATTAAGCCGCATTAACCCCCAGCCTAGTCTGGCCACCGCGACCTCCCCGGCTCATTCCCACTGCCCCTTCCTAATTGCCTCCTGATGCCTGCAGTTGTTCAGCCCAGCGCTCACAGTGGCTTGTAGCTGTGATTATCTGTGATTCTTTTAAATCCCTACAGAGCTGCAAGGCTGATCCCTACCCAGGGAGAGGAGAGGGGAGCAGGTCCTGGAGCCACAGCTGGCAAATGCAACTTTGGGGTGGCATAATGAGAGTTATGAAGAAATGAGATGCTGGGGCTCAGCGGCTGGGAACGGGGAAAGGGAGATGCTCCAGTGAGGGAGCTGAGGGAGAAGCAAGGTGCTGCTGTAGCAGCCAAAAACTTGGGGGCTCAGAGCTACCAGTCACTGGGCTCAGGTACAGGCTGGCCCTGTGCTGAAAGCCTTGTCCCTTAGCTGTTGAGTCCAAAGGTACATCTGCACTGCTGTTCCCAAGACCCCTCTGCTCCTGAAACATGGCTGATGGAGCAAACTCTGTTTTGCAGAGATCACAAAGAGGAAGAGGAGGATTTAGCTTGTCTGAGTGCTCTCCTCCCCACGAGGAGGGATGGGAGACATGGAGACATGGGGATGCATCAGGGGACTGGGACACTGGCTACACCTGGGACCCCTCTCTGGGTATCAGTAGGGTCATCCTAGGAACCCCCTTCCCAGCCAGGTGATGTGCATGGAGATCCCAACCTGCTCAGCCAAAATGAGCCACCAGCTCGTTTTGCCACACGGTTTCAAGTCCCTTCCCCCAGACCTGACGCTACAGGATGAAATTCAGTCCGTGCCTGCCTCCAAGCTCCAGGAGTATTTCCAAATGGCATGACAGCATCACGCTGGGGCCCAGCTCCAATGCACAGCTGCCTCTCGCCCAAGACTCCACTTGCTGCCCGGCTCCTCCAGGAAAACAATAGCAGCCTCCGTCCCCTGAAACAAATGCAATTGCATCTGATGCCTGCTGCACTCTCCTCCCCGTAATAACCAGTGCTGCGGCTGGCGGGGATGGTGCTGCTCCCCTGAGGCTGCTACCACCTCCCCACGGCACCTGGGTACATTGCTCATGGGCCAAAAAGAGGCAACGTAAGTTTGGTATCAATGTGCAGTATGGAAGTCTTCCCATGGTCACCATTGATTAGTGCATTAGCAAAACAGGGAGATGGTGGGAGCAAGGGTCTTTCTGCTCTGGTTTCTGCAAATAAGGAGAAATAACATCATTTATGGACAACACCAAGCCAGAGAGGAACATGTTTTTGCCCATGGGCTGACCCCGCCTGCTAAGAAACCCATCGCTGCGTGGCAATCTGCCTTTTCCAGCTTTAGGGATTTTATCATAGGCAAGATCCAAAGGCAAATTCAATGGGAAATTGGGCCAGGCAGCCAGGGGCTGGGACACCACTGTGGCCCATCCGCCCAGCCCGAGGGCAGATGCTGCCCAGTCCCTTTGCAGAGGTTAGCTTTGAGCATCCCTAAAGCAGGCAGTGCCATCATCCCTCATCTTCCTCAGCCCCACTGATCCTCCCCTCCTACCCCCCTCCCCAGGCACCCACCTCCAGCCCCAGCACACTGCACGTCCAGATCTCCATCCCTCTGCAAATCACGCGAGGATTTTGCATCCTGAAGGGACAAAATATCTCTAGAAAAATAAAAACTAAAAACTCGGTGCTTACATGACAGGCAAGAACACGCCAAGCGCAGAGTGCAAGCGCTTTCTCCAGCATCGTTCCCTTCCAGTGGCCGTGGCTGGACCTGATGCTCCATTTGAGGCTCCATCACAGCTTAAAGATAAGGCAACACACTGCCCTTCTGCACATGAAAACCAAAAACCACAAGCCAACGCAGGGTCCAGCAGGGTGAGAAAGGCAACGCTGAGCCCTGCAAACACCAAATGTGCGGCTGGTTGCTGCTGCGGGGCTCAGGCTCACATCAGCTCCTCTGCCCTGGGTAGTAGCAGCCCAGCAGCACCATCCCATCCCCAGCAGAAACCTGCTGCTCTAGATAAATAAGCCAGCTCAGGCCAGCACTAAATAAATAAGCCAGCTCAGGTCCAGCAGGCAGCATCCTCAGGGACGATGAAACGGCCGCGGTCCTGCCAACCCACCACTCACGGCAGAGAGCTCGGAGGGTTTGCTCCTGTCTCAAATGCATGTTGCAAGGAGGTTATTTTGGCTTTTTTTTTGGTTTAGGTGGGGTTTTTTTCCTGATTTCCTTCTATGCTTTCCATTCAGAAATAAAAGCAACAGCAGATCTTTTTAGAAGCAGAGAACAAAAGAGCTGTAAAATTAGGCGACTGCATCTGAAAAGCCGCTGTGTTGTCTGGGTGTTCGGCAGTGCCCCTGCTTCCCTTTTGAAGTGTTCTTGTAAAACCCCATTATTCTTCACTCAAACACACAAAACAACTGCAGTTGGGCCCCTGATGAAGGAATAATATCTTTGCTTCCATGCCAGCACTTTGCCATTAATGTTTTACTGCTTTTAAAGTACTTCACAGCCTCCCTCTCCTTGCGTTCCCCCCTTTTCATGTACCAAGACATTTTGCAACTTCCAGAGGTGGGCACATGGGCTTCAGCAAACCTGCCTTCCAGCCCTCGATCCTCCCAGGCTGGTGGGCTCAGCCTTCACAGGGGCTTGGCATGAAGCGAGACTGCTCAGCCCGTTGCAGGAACAGGGCTTTAATAGATTAAAGACCAAAAGGCAGCCCCTGGGGAAATCACTCCTCTGATTTCCATCATCTTCTGGGTCGAATTCAGCTCTCCTGCTCTCAGCATTGGGCAATAATGGAGCAAGCCCCAGCCTCACTCTTCCCACTGCTCTAGAGGTAGCAGGGTGGCTCCATCCTCTATTTATTTCCCATCTCTTTTCTGAGGTTTTCCAAAGGGAAGGAAATTTTTTTCCCCAAGGGAAAGGCTGGGAGAAGATTTTCCAGGGAAATTTTGTGGCAGCTGCAGGCAGGGACCTGCAGCAGGACAGGGCAGGATGCCCACCCCCAGTGACACCCATCCCAGTGCTGCATCCCCACATCACCCATCCAGCTGCAAAGTCACCAGGGTTTCCCTTCTAAAGGCAAAACAAAGCACAAATATTCCTTAATCAAGCAATAGCATTAACCAGAAAGACCATTGTCATGGGATAACGCTATCCCTGACTCCCCATAAATGCAGGGACGAGCAAGATATTTATTTCCAAAGGCAGAAGAAATGAATCCTCCCAACACTTCTATCACAGTGACATAATTTCCATTATACCTTGTGACTGGTGGAGATGTAATCATGTCACTTGATGGATGGCGGCGTCGAGGGTGCCAACTGTGTTATTGACCTGCTGAGTCTGGGCTGCTCCCGAGCATCGCTTGCCTTGGCCAAGGAAGTATGGGAATGTCGTATTCACACAAGCACCTTTTGAAGGTGCACGAGGCTTTTTCAAGCCTGCTTCTGGTGGAAGGTTTCTTTTCATGGTAGCAGTCCTGCCGGCTGGGCCCCATCTATTTTAACACCCCGTTAAAACACGCTGTTTCTGAAAGGACATGTGGCAGGCACAGAAATTGCAAATGAGGTTGTTGCCACCTGCTCCCGCACAATGCAGATCGTATTAATGCAGGACAAGGGGCCACCTCCGCCACAGCCGGCTGCTGCCCGCCTGCCAGCCACGCTGCTGGGAGCCCATCGGCTGAACCAGCGCAGCACCGATGCTCCCACCAGGCCACGGTGGCTGGGGGAAGAGCACCGCACCTGGGCACAATGGGGTCCTGCTGGGATCATCCCCCAGGTGGTCCTTCCGTGGGATGCAAAATGACTGTCCCCTCGCCTGGGCTATAAAAACTCATTAGCAAAAAAAAAAAAACAAAACACCCAAATGAGATATTTATATGTCAATGATATTGCTCTTGTTGATGTCAGAGCAGCCGGCATTGCCATCGCAGAGCTGGCTCTTCCAGGCATCAAGCAGCGCAGCCAGTGCCCAGCTGTCCTCCGCTGAGCCCTACAACAAGGCAAAGCATTAGGATTTATTTTGAACCCCTCATTTATAACTGCTGCATGGTCAAGGAAATGTGGCAGGGTGTTCGCTATTTCCAGGGAAGGAAAGAAAGTCCCACGCGTTACGTAGGCACTCCGGCAGACATCGCCTCCGAGCAGGGCTCAGCCTCCGCTCCTGCAAACCATCCATCCCTTAGCGCGTGGGGTTGCTGCCCAAATTTTTAAGTCCGTCACCAACTTCTCTCATCCACCTCCTTAAAGAGGAGAAAGAGCTAACATGACCTGTGTCCCCAGGACCACGCCGGTCACGTGCAGGGCAGAAAAATGCAAAGCACAGTAATTATCTGTTGCAGAGCCCTGTTAATGATTAAGTTTGGGAGACGTTAACAATCAAGCCTATTGAAAAGACTACAAGGGTTTCAAAGTGTTTCCTCTGAACCATGTGACGGAAAATTGTTCTGAGTAGACGGCTCTTAATTCAAATGCTTGTTGTCATGGGGACAGGATAACACCCCTCCTATTCAAGGATGCCACACAAGAAGCCTACTATTTGCTACAATAGGCTTTTTAGTTCAAGCTACACTTTATAAATAGCCAAAAAAAAAAAAAAAAATCTAGAGATTAATATTGGTGCTGACCTTCCCTAGTAAAACAGAGCTGAAGGGCCAGCAGGTACGGGGGCTGGAGGAAAAGCTGTGAGGGCATGGATGGCCAGATGGACACGGGAAGCGGGTCGCTGCGGCCCGTGCTCTCACGGCATTGATGGGGCTCAGCCACGCACGCATGGGTGGGGAGTTCCTTTTTAATCCCAAAATGTCACCGGCAAGGTCGCCTCCTCCTCGTGCTGGAGCCGAAAAGCAGCCTGGACACTGCCAGGCACCAGCAGACACCGGCTCCTGCAGACCTCGAGGAGGGCAGGAGCCCAGCCCTGGCACCGGCTGGGAAACACAGTTGTCACCAAGGACCCTGGATTCGGAGCAAAATCCCGTAAGGGTGTTTGTACCAGCACAGCCCGTTTCATGCATTGAAGAAATGGCATAGGTCCTGCTGATAAAACCTCTGCTCTCATCAGTGTCATGGATGGGAGCAGAGGCCTGAAGGCATAAAAAGGCAGCTCTATGGCACAAGGGGAGGAGGAAGAGGAGATGGCCTGGATGTCCCCAGCATCACCCACCATGGTGCAACAAAGCAGACACCCGCCCCAGACATTGCTCCAGCCTCTCCACGGGCACATCACTTGCCTTGACCCTCTGTGCAAACCACATGGCAACAAGACCAAGACCCCCCCTAAGCCCACCCTCTGCTGATTCCCCTTAATCCCACCTCACCCCATCCCCTGGCCCCAAAAAACAGCGGGAGACTCATCGGCTCCTGCTACCACCCGCCACGTGCGGAGCCCCAGGAGGCCCCTGCAGCACCCATGGCAGGGAGAGGCACATACTGCTGCCCAAAACAAGGGCCGTGGTGGTAAAGGTGGGAGGTACCAGCTCACATCCTGGGGAAGTTTAAGCCTAAGCTGAATGAGAGAAGCCATCGCTGAGGGTAGAAATATTACCTTCACATGGAACTGAGGTTGCACCAAAGAAGATCTTGGGAAAATCAAAGAAAAACAACAGCCAAGAGCATCTCTTACAGCATCCTGAGCAAGAAGGTACCTGGGATTGCTGGAGCTGTGTGTGACTCATGTTTCTATCAAGTCACCTTGCAGCCCTAGTCCCCTTCGCAGAGCCCACCGTACCCCTCCGCCTGCCCCGTCTCTCTCACACAGATGACATCTCTGCCATGGGTCACAGCCAGGCACCAACCACAAAGTGCCACCAAATTCCAGGATGGGGCCAAGGCAAACCACCACCAGTCAACATCTGAAGGAAAAGCAATGTTCCTCCTCATTGCTCCCATACATGGGAGGACAGAGACCCACCTTATTTCCCCTCCCTGCGTCCAAACCAGATTATTGCACCACCTGAACCTGCCACCTGCCTCCCCTTCTAGCCCCTGCCATCTTCCACGCTCCCCCAACCTCTCAGAGACTTCTTCCCCCAAAACCTTTGCGGGATGACCACTTGTCCTGAAGACATGAAGGACCCTGAAGGAACTGGCTCAGCTTCTTCCAAAGCCAAGCGTCATCAGACCAGCTGCAGCATCACCCAACCCATAGCATCTCTTCCCCCATGCACAGCCCTTTGGAGGGCTCTCCAATAGCTTACAAAAAGCCACCAGGCTTTGCTGCTTCACGCAACACCTATAATCGCTGGGACAACTGACTGAAGCAGCACACATGAGCCCCAAGAAGGTGGTAAATCTGATTTCTCAGTGTCTGCTAACAACAATCTGCTTCAAACTCCTAGAACCCAGACCGGTGTCTGAACCCAGCTCCCACCAGGGAAAAGAGCAGCACCCACTCGCCCACATCAAACCCTGCCATGAGGGGGATTGTGAAGCTTCAGGCAGGCTCTGCTTGTCTGCTCAGAGGTGCCGAATTTAGGGCTAAAATCAGCTGTGGCATCAGCCGCTGCTGCATGAGCCATTCGCTCGCCTTCTGCTCACAGGGGCCAGGAAAACTTTTGTACTAAATATTAAATCAGTTCCCAGGAGCTGCTAAAACACGCTAGGAATTTCTGGAACAAATCTTTCAGGCTTTAAGAGTTTTCTTCGCATTTGGGGTTACAAACACAGGACCGGCGGTTGTATAGGATTTAATGATGGATCCTTACAAGCGCATGGGTTTAATCAGTGGATCTCCTTGCCTTGGGACACCTAAGTTAGGTGGGCTCCGTGGGGGACTGGATAAGCTCATAGGTGGTTACTAAATACATGGAAACCACATGTGGCTAAGGAAATCCTGTGCTACAGATCACCAGCAGCTGCGAGAGCATCGCTACATCCCTGCCCAGCCCCTGGGCTCTGCCCTGCACTGGTGGCTGCTGGAGGTGGGGCAAGAGGCTTGGAGAGCTTTGGTTGTCACCCTGACTGAAAAGCCTTTCTTTTTTTTTCCCCTTGTGTGAAGCACAAAACCACGAATCCCCTGGGGCTGGGAGGTGTGCAATGGCACTGGAGGGCCACGGTGCGCCCACCAAAGGGTCCTGCCCATTCTCACTGAAGGCATCTCTGACAGCAACCAGGATTACACACTGCAGGAGACAACGGGCTATGACAGCTTTATTGTTTCCCCTGATGAGGAAGGAGGAGAACCACCACCTTCTCGCGTGGGAGCAGCGCTGAAGAGGGAGAGGGGACCTGCTAGACGGATGACTCATTTCCATCACCACCTCCTCCTCCAGTGCTAAGTGTCCTCAGAAAAGAACAGGAGGCAATTCTTCCCCTTCAGGCTCCCTCTTTGCCTGCAAGAGGAGAAAAAAACCAGAGGTGCAGCCAAAACCCTATCCCTGCAGCCACGAAGGATGTGTGCTGCTCCCCAGATTCAGCACTGATGGAGCAAAAGCTCTCAGAGCATCACCCGCACCCATCAGCATCACCCTCGGGTGCAGGCTTGGACTACACCAGCAGCCATGCTGCAACCCCCATGAGTGCGATTCCCCAGCCAAGGGCTTCCCCCACAGCAGCATCCCAAACCAAGACGATGCGGGGACAACCCTGCTCACGAGCAGCAGCATGCCCCAGCACCCCAGAACAAGCTCTGCAGGGGCCGGTGCTGTAGCAGCCCCCAGTGCAGGCTCCATGCCGTGATGCATCTCCAGCTGCTGGGGGTTGGCTGTTGATGCAGAAAATATCTAGCCTTGTTACTGAAATGACTGGAAAAGGCAAGAGGAAGGGTCATGCATCTCCCAGGGGCTCGACCTCTCGCTCCCACCTTGCGAGAGCAGCGAGGGACAGCTCATGCCTCCCCCAAATTCCCTTCCAGCCTGCTGCAGACCAGCCAGGCTGATGCTTGTCTCATCTTGCAGCTTGAAGCCACCGAGAGCAGATCTGACCGCGCATGCAGAAGGCTCCTGCAAAGCCTAGGCTGCCTTCGCCGCTTGCTCCCGCGTCTGGTAACCAAGCAACTTAAAGCCACATAGGAAGAGATGTAAATCATCTGAACCTGCTTAAAATTAACAGGACACACACCACTGGCCCTACCAATGCTCTGTGCAATGTGTAAATATTTCACAAAATTAATTAAGATGCTCTTTGTTAAGTGTCTATGCTGCAGCTCTGGGAAACAGAGGTAGGAAACTGCACAACTGTGACACTGTGGTTTTATCAGCCAACATAGCAAGCCACCATGGAAAGAAAAAACGTGTACGGAGTTGGGGATGTTTTCTTTTGTCAAGTACCAACCCATTTTAAAAGTCTTCCTACCTACAGGATACCTCATTCTCTCTAGTCAGCAGCAACAAGACAAGACTCAGGGGTTTCACATAAAAGAGGGGGGTTTTGTGGGAGAAAAATGATGAAAGTGGGAAAAAAGTAAGTGGAAAACACTGAATAAAATCAGAATGCAACAGTTCAAAGCCTGTGTGGTTGTTGGTCTATGTAAACTTAGCTGCTTTAATCTGAGCCGTTTTCTCCATTTCATAAGATGCCCATCGCTCTGCTCACAATGTACACAGTGCGTTTATTATGCAGCCGGTGAGCAAATGGTAATGGAATATTTTAATCAGATTTTAACAAAATTAAAGTCCATGCAACCCGAGTGGGAGAGTAATGTAAACACCAGAAAGGAATGTGCCTTTCCACCCCGCTAACTTCAGGATTGCTATGTGAACAAGCGGTGCTCACTCTGCTCCAGCTTAAAACAGCAAAATAATGTGGCCCCACATCCTCGCCGCTGCACCCATCCCAGCACGGCATGATAAACATTGCTGAAAGGGCTTCTGCCAAGAACAAGCCCTCACGATGGGGTCCCCACCATCACCCTGCTCCCAAAGCTGACCGGCTCCCACTGCTACAGCTCGCCCCCAACATTTAATTCCCTTTCTCTCACTGTTATTCCATGCTAACGAAGGCAGTTGGTGATGGGGGACAGGGGGAAGCAGAGGAGGAGCCTCCTATTTCCAGAGGGACTGATTAATGAAAGATTTTTCTATTACTGGGTTACCATTCCCCATTTTTCTTAATCGAGGCAGTGCACCTCCATCCTCTAAACTTCAAGGATGACAATAATTAGCACAGCTAGTCTTTATTGCTCTCATCATCTCTCCCCTTCAGGAAGTACAAGATCTAAGGCACCAGTGATGAATCTGAAAACCTGCTTTGCAAGGCACATGTTTACGGACCTCACGAGCCACCCTGCGACCTTGTAATGAGCGGATTAGCACAGAATACATATGTGGCCCTTTAAAAGAGAATATTTATTAAAAATACATCAATATATCACTGCTGTGGTGCACACAGAGCTTATGAACAAGAGACCCCCTCCCGAGACTGCTTTTGTCAGCAGCAAACAGAGCCGCGGAGATAAACAGCAGCTCCTATAATTAAAAGTAGCCCTCGCGTTAATGCCAGTTGCTGTTACAGCAGCGTAGTGCTGGCCGTGGAGCCAGGAGAGCCGAGACAAGGGCAAAGGCTGATCTTGAAATGTGGATGTAGGTAGTAAAAGGTGAGCCTGTAACCCGGATCTTAAGCAAAAGGTAAGAAAAAAAAAAATCTGTGCTTGGATTTAAGCATCATTCGGCAGCTCGGACTGACAATTAGGAACTAGCATTCCTAGACTTACGGGTTAAATATATACATATATTTAGAACACAACAGAATCATAGAATGGTTTGGGTTGGAAGGGACCTTTAAAGGCCATCTAGTCCAACCCCCTGCCGTGAGCAGGGACATCTTTAATTAGATGAGGTTGCTCAGAGCCCCGTCCAACCTGGCCTTGGATGTTTCCAGGGATGGGGCATCCACCACCGCTCTGGGCAACCTGTGCCAGGGTTTCACCAACCTCATTGTAAAACATTTCTATCTAGTCTGAATCTATCCCCTCTTAGTTTAAAGCCATTACCCCTTGTCCTATCACTGCAGGCCCTACTAAGAAATCTCTCTCCACCTTTCCTATAGTCCCCCTTTAGGCACTGAAAGGCCGCAATAAGGTCTCCCCACAGCCTCCTCTTCTCCAGGCTGCACAACCCCAACTCTCTCAGCCTGTCCTCGTAGCAGAGCTGCTCCAGCCCTCGGATCATTTCTGTGGCCCCCTCTGGACCCGCTCCAACAGGTCCATGTCCTTCGTGTGCTGAGGACCCCAGAGCTGGACGCAGCACTGCAGGGGGGTCTCACAGATGATGCATTTTTATACATATATATGTGTATATATATATGTGTGTATATATATACACATGCATGTACATCATATCAGAGCAGAGCCCCAGCTGACAAAAGACATGCTTAACACACAGACACGGTGGGACCCTCTCCTGATCTCAGTCCCATAGGATTTGCCCCTTTACCCAGCTATAAGGGATGAAATTGCTTCCGCTTCCAAAAGGAGCCGAGACACTGGTTACACAACCCTGCAAACAGAGACTTGCCAAAAACCATCAAATGCCGCAAGATTTATGATAAACTTGCCCCAACCGGCAACAACAGGAATCTTTTGCAAAGAAAACTCGGGGACAGTTTGTCTTTCTGCTTGTACAGCCCCTCCAGCCCCCAAGCGCCTGGCAGCAACACGTATATGTGTGTTTAAAATACACCTGTGTGCTACAAAGCTCTTCACAAGACAGCTCTCGTCAAGCAGGCAGAAAGCCAGACCGAGAGGACTCTGCCGCACATTGCTCGGGGATGCGGTGGCAAAGCCATGCACCGGCCCCACGCCCACCCAAAATCAGCACTGAACCCAACCACCCTCCCCAGCAAAGTAGGGGGAAAGAGGAGGTGCGGTGTGTGTATGTGTATCTATATAAAATATATAGGTAATATATAAAATATATATAATAAATAAAATATATATATCATACACACACATATATAGATGTATGCCTTCCCCAAGAGTCACATTTTCAGGCTTTTTACCTACAATCACTTATTAAAGAGAGGAGTTGGATTCTCCCCCCGCACCAGTAACACATCGCTCTTGCTGCTTTTTTCTCATCAGGTATCAAAAGCGCTTTGAGATGAGAGGTATCATTTTCTCCTTATTTCAGCTGGGGAAATCTGAAGTTTACGGTTAGAAATGCCTTGCTCGGTTGGGAATGGGGACAGATCCTGCTGCTGTCGGTGCAGCCATCAGGTTGCACAGCGTCTTTAACCCAAGATTATCACTCCATCGCAGGAGCAAGCTGGAGATTTAGGAAAAACATCCCATTGGAGACAACTTACTGTTTGGGAGTCAAAGGCTGCTGTACACAGCTTTATAAAACCAGGGACAAAGGACATAGACCTAAGCATTGTAAAATAACTATTTTTTTGCAATGTCTAACACTTCGTTGAAGGCTGGTGGTCCCATCCAAACTTGCTGAAGATCCAGCAAAACATCTCAGCAAGGCTGCGAGGGAAGTGGCGCTTGGAATTTTGGCTGCATCCATTGAATTAATAGTGGCCAGCCAGGACTGGCGTTGCTGATACAAACCTGCTCCCACTGCTCCTGAAATATTCATTGATTTTAAAGAATTATATCCCAGCACCTGATGTGGCTCAGGTTGTTTTCAATAGGTTTGGATTAGAACAAGCCTGTTTGCTTAAGCAAGAGATCAAGTCTTCAAGGATGGCCCCAGGCAGCATTTACATACCATAGAAACTTGTCTGGCTCTGAATATAAGCTTCAAAATGGTCTCAGGCTATTTCTTCTCTGTGCTTTAAGCCTGGTTGAGGAGGTGATGGGTGTTTTACTCAAATAGTTCCTGCAAGAACATCATGAGAATAAAGCCCATGAACCTCCCCGTGCCTCCGTCTCATGGCTTTTTGTCCCACCGCAATATAAACAGGACCCATGGATGTATTTGACAATGACTTTGTCAATATAAAGAATTGCTGATGGCTAGCCTCAAAAGCAAAAGCCCACTGGGACCTCCCAGCACATCTGAGCTGGATACTAACCCTAGATCTCTAGAAATTAATAGGATGAAATTTATTATAGCCTAAGCTGTTTGCTCATCCCCCATCCCTTGTCCAGCCGAGCATCAAAGGGGGCTGCGGCCAACGCTGCTCATGGGGTCTTGTGATGGTTGCAGTGGGGCTGAGGCTGAAGTTTAGGGGTTTGCAGGGGCAGAGCTGCCCAAAAGCGAGTGTTAATGCCCAAGCACCAGGGGTGTGAACCTGCCCTTGCTGCAGAGGAAGGTAAATGTTCTTCTTGCACCGCAGGAGCAAAGGCCAGACGTAGATCATTGCCAACAGGGAGAAAAAAAAAAGAAAAAAAAATCTTCAGCAACACAGAACAGGCCCTGCTCAAAGGCCTGCATTTCCCCCAGGTTTAATTAGCTCCTCAACGATGCAGAGCCAGCCTCCCCAGGAGTCTTAAGATGTATTTTTAGGTGCAACTGCTCCAAAAATAGAAGCATCCCCACAGGAAGCTGAAAACAGCCATCGAGGAGCCACGTGCAGGTTGCACTGTGGTTGCACCAGCCGAAAGCACAACCTGCACCCATCCCAAGCTCAAGGGAGATCAAAACATGCTCCCTTCGAGCAGGGACCTCAGGACCTTCCCAAACATATGCTTGCAAAGGTAAAAAAAAAAAGGTAAAAAAAAAAAAATCAGGCTTTACATAGATCTGGGTCACATCCCACCTGATCCACCCCAGAAGACCTGCGGTTACCCCTGGACATCTGCTGAAGCAGCGGTGAAGTGCCCCAATGCCCCAAGCCAGCACTGACACCCAACAGGCAGGAGCTGCCCGGCAAAGGCTGCGGGCAGCAGGACATCCCTCATCTCTGTGAATGATGGAGACAGGCTTAAAAAGGAAAATGCTCATGGCTGTCGGGTTCGTGTTACGTGGCAAAACTGTTCCCAAGCTGTTATAAATCGTCATTGCAGGTTTTTCAGAAGGAGGGTATTTTGTTTTCCTTCCTAGAAAGAACATCAGACAAGAAGAAAAAAAAATATATAAATTTTTTCCTCCTCTTCTAACTGAAAAAGGGGAATTCAATTTTTTGAAGGGTTGGGGGTGGTTTAAGTGTTTTGGCAGAGTCATTTTTCACTTAAAATTGTTTTCAATTGACTTTTCATTAAAAAACAGCCTCACCCTGGAGTAAAAAATGCAAGGGCAAGTTCTTTGGTCCTGACTCCAGCTTTTGTTTCTTCCATAAAAAAAAAATAATTGTTTTTGGGGAGGCAGTTTCGGGTGGAAAAAACATTCCATCAGGCTGGCATGATTTCTTTCCCAGATGCTGACACCAGGGATGCCTACGACACCTGCCCCTCGCAAGGGTTTTGTCACTGCTTTGGCAATGTGTGCCTGGTTCAGGGGAACGGCTGGCGGCTGGGAACCAGGAGAAGGGAGTTTTGGAATGGGACATACCACGGACAACCTCCCCCAGCGATCGCCTGAGCCAGTCTTGGCATTCCCATGGGTTGTCCCCATACTCCTGGTCTCTCATATAGACTTGGGAAACTCCTCAAGGCCTTTACTGACCCGTTTGCTTCGGTGGAGTCTCGCAGAGGACAATATCCAGAAGAAGCTCTGACCGGCTGAGGCCACCTTTCGGGTCTCTCTAGTCCTGTCCCCACAGCAGGCAGAGCTCTGAGCAAAACCAGCATAATTTGTACTTTCAGGAAGCTAGTCCAGGCTTATCTTAAGCAAGACTGGGAGAGAAGGTGCCCTCCATGAAGACACTTGGCTAAACCTCCCTCCAAGGAGCACCCCTCACCCATGGCTCCCCACCGACCATCCCAGGACACTGCGGCAGGGAAGCCCAGCCAGGGCTGACACGGGAATCACAGGGATTTGTCAGAGCAAGCTAGATCTCCAAAAGGACGTGAAAGAAAACTACTACTTTTCCAGCATTCAAGCTATCTCCATTTCATTTTAAAGTTTTTGGAGACTTAGCATCCCCTAGCATTACCAGAGACTCTTTCTCCCCAAGACCTTTCCTCTCCAGCCAGGGCACAGGCATGCTCTGGACCCACAGAGGAGACTTTGCTGAAGATCACGTTTAACCAAACAAATCCGCGTACATCAAAGGGTCCAGGCGACGAAGGGAAGCTCCTGCATGGTGATGTCCTCACCTAGCTTGGAGTTGGATTGTGTCCTGACTTTGCATCCCGGTTAAGTTTAGCCAAGCTATTGAAACCAACAAAGCAGGCAGAAATGGTGTTTCTCACTTTTTGGATGCTCCCTTAGAAACACCGACCTGGCCCACAGCAGCTCTCTGTGCTCACAGCTTCCACCAAGATCTGCAGAAGAGCTCCCCAGTATAACCCCACTGGCCAACGTGAAAGGCAGAGCCCTACCAAAACCAGCCTGGCAAGAGCCTTGGTAACCAGCAAAAGATTCAAGGAAATCCACAGCTGGCTGCAAACAGCACTGCGAGCGCTGCAGAAAAAGGCCAAGGTCACACACCGAGCAGGGGGGACACGGGGACCACGGTGGCGTGGCCCACCGGCACCCCCCATGGCACCAGCAGCCCCGAGGAGAAAACACAGCTGCATCGTTGCAAAGGGGTTTTATGGCAAAATCATTTGAGTTATTTAAGGTTGAATTAAAGTTGCATGAGATTTCTTTTTTTAATCACAATAATAAATAGCCCAGTGAGTCATCGGCTGAGAAAACCCAACAGCAGCTACTAGATGAACAACTTACCGCTCACGTCTGCTGGATACAGCTGGGAAAGGGTGGGAGGTTCATGCTTAGGGATGAAGAGGCAGTACAACTTAAGTGAGAGTAAACAGACAGCTCAGAGCCTTCCCCTGCATTTCTCATTTCCATTTTGAAGGGGCCGACTAAGAACAGAAAGCAAGAGAAGCCGGTTTTGTGCATGAATTAGGCTCAGCAACACTCAATAGCCAGCAACACACTGGAAACGCTCAGCACCACATCGCAGACGGCTTATGGTGCACAGCTTCTCCTAGCACAAATCACCCCGGCCTTGCAATTAAAAAAGAAAAAAAAAATCCATAGCCGGCATCTGAACATCCCCATTTGGGCTTTTTCCAAGAAAAGCATCTCTGTATCCATTAGCTATTGTCTCCCTCTAGCGCAGGCAGAGACCAAGCTGCCTCCTGCCGTGGCTGCAGCTCCCGGCCTGGCTGGAAACCAAGGGCTGAAGCTCTGCGGAGAACCAGGGGCTCGCAGCGGGCTGGGAGAACATGCCAAGTACCAGCTCTACCTTTGCATTGATGAATCAGCTTCCCACACACTTTTTCTTTTTTTTTTCTTTGCGTCTTTACTTTTTCTCTCGGCAGACACTCAGACCAGGGGGGTTTTCTTAGTGACCAAATCAGCAAGCTAAAGCCTTCCAAATTTGAGAGATGACTGCCAGCAGCTGCATTTTATGAAGGGCTGGAGAGGACACTGAGATGAAACAGCATCCATCCCCCTTCCCACCGCTCCATCCTAACCTCTCCTCACCCTTCAGAAAGGGGATTAGGGTTTGCTCAGCTGGGCTTTTCAGGGGATCTTTTTACAGCTGCCTTTAACACCTCTGTACATCTCCTAAAGCAAAATAAAAACCTGCACTTAAAATTCAAAATAAAAGGTCTCGCATCCTCTCCTAGGAGGATTTCTGCCAAGAGAGAAAGGGAATGTTGCTACAAATCTCTCCCCTCTTAAACGAAGCACTGCAGCAGCACCTTCACCCCCTGCTCTGCAGCTTAACCCAACAGAAAAATCAGGAGCCTGGAGACCCGGACGGGTTTCCATCTCCGCGGTCACAGGGCCTCCACCCCTCCAAAGGCTGCATCCAGAGGCCCTCCAGGCACTGCTGTCCCTTCCAGACGTGATTCTTCCTTAAACAAGGCACCATCAGTATTTGCAAAACCATCTTTTTGAGGAAAAAGGGACATCACTTTACCTGGAGACCTCAGTTCTCATAGGGACGTTACCTGTGCCAAGCTCCAGCCGAGCTGTCGGAGAGGGCGGCCGGATGAACGCAGCAGCTCCTCAACCTGCTCTGCCTTCGCGGCACTACGCTGAGGGTAGATCGAGGCGAATCAACCCTGCTCCGCTTGGTACCTGTGCAACCTGTGTCTCACGTACCACCAGCCTTCCCAGCGTCTTGCAAAGCAACTGCCCCACCTGGACACAGGGAAGGAGGCTCACGGCGGAGGGAATTCACTGGTGCCCATCTCCGCACGCTCTCCAACCAGCAATGCAATGGCAAAACATGCAGGAAGGCTCTGAGCACCCCTAGACTAGTTACACACATATACCAGGAGATTTGTTACCTGGAGAGCCCAAGCATGATGGGTAACGGCTCCTTGAAAGATTCCCTGCTGTCCATTGCCCTTATCCATAAGGGGAAAGGAGAGGAGCAAAACACACAGCTGAGACCCAGATGCATGGAGAAGCCAAAGGAGAGTATGTGACCCAGGGGAAGGCTGAGCTTCCAGCCAGCTGCACACTAGATAATGGATACGATAGCAGAAACTCAGGTCTGCTCTCCCACACGACCACGACAGCCAGCACCTGCCTCCACCACCATATATTTTACCAAGTGACAGAGCTTCAAAGAGCAGGATCTCCCCAGCTGGGGTGGCCATGGGGACTCTCCAGATGGGCAGGACCACCGACACAGCAACACGACGACACCCCCGCCGGCCAAACTAACATCACTGCAGCTTGTGGGTTATGTTCATAGAGAGTTTCAAAACAGTCAAATCTGCACAGATCCATTATGCTGCAACTTACGCCCCCAAAAAATAGGTGTCTAGGCATCTGCCAAAGGATCAGCCTCTGACTATAACCTGGGCAAGTATGGAGGACCTCCCAGGCTCAGGTTTTCCTTAGACCTAGTTGCACGGGGTGCCCCTGGCACTAGAAATGCTTTCTACTTCAGACCACCTACAAAGTTAGACTAACAGCATTTGAGATTTTACTCAATGAAACGACATCTCCAAGGAACATGACAGTTTAATGGCCACAGTTGAAACCCAAGGGTAGCTTTTGTGAAGAAACACAGGTTTTTCAGTTCTCTCCCTCTTCTGAGCTATTTCATAGCTCTCAACAGGGCTTGCATCATCCAGGAAACCACTGGGTCTGTGTAGGGAAGACACTTCTTCACTTCACCTCCCGTCCAGTCAAGGGGGGTAGGTGACAAAGGACCAAAAAATTGACAAAAAATCCCACAAAGGCGAGAGTGTGAAAAGCTCAGGGTGAGCAGTTTGAACCATTTTACCTCTACAATTAATTCACTATTGCCCCTGTTTTGTTGCCTTCCCTCAGATAACCACATCCTTAAGCGTTTATCGATAACTAAGCAACATGTCACTTTGCTTACTGAAGAATCTCCTGCAGAAGCGAAGGGTTCCTCAAAGACACACAAAAACCCAAAGCAGAGGAGGGCCACCTGATCTCCCCATGCCCCCAGAAGAATCCCTGTCACATCGAGGACCCTCCCCTGATTTGTTCCCAGCAAAGCACCCAGTAACAGAGCAACCAACCGCCCCCCCCAAAACTCCTCACACCAGACTCCCATCCAGGAGGCAGGGCCAGGGCAAACAGCTACTCTGCGCACCGCTGGCAGCGGGGCAGGCTTGTCCAACACTCCCACAAAAGCTGGATTTGCCATCCCACCCGATGTCTCTAACTGCTCCCTCCCTTCTACTCCCCGATATTTCCCCAAAGACCATACATGACATGGAACCACAGCGCGCATGATGGTTTGCTGGGGATTTCTTGGTTTGTTTGGTGGTTTGGGGTTTTTTTGGTTGGTTGTTTTTTTTTTTTTTTTTTTGTTGTTGTTTTTTTGTTTTTTTGGGTTTTTTTTAGGTTTTTTTGGTTTTTTAAAAAACCTTAACGCCTTTTCTTTAAAAGGAAGACTTGCTCTGAAGTTTGCAAGCACCCCAGTTTGCCTCTTCTCAAGTTTGTGCCTCCTCCTCTGCCCAAAACCAAGTACACCAAGTGGAGCCTGATGCTCGTTTCAGAGAGGGGAGAGGTGGAAATTTCACCCAAGTCATCCATGTTGAAAGAAGAGAGCATAAACACCTTGAATAATAGCATCCCTTTATTTGCTGACACCATTACAAAACTGATTACATTAGCAACCAAAAAAAAAAAAAAGAAAAAAAGGAGTGTTGGAGTGTTTACTTGAGGTTGAAGTCAGAGGCAGCTAATCCCAAAAATGTAATTAAGTAAAACAGTGTACAACATCAGTATTAAAATGTTATATCCCATCGGTGACTTTACCACGTTGGAGTTTTCTGAACAAGTTTCATTGAGCAAAATAAGATAAAAGATTATGTGTTTACTGTCTCTCCAGGAATGTAAAGGTCTAATTATCCAAACAGGTTTGTTTTTATTATAAAACTAAACTCTGGAGGTGTCTACAGAGTTGGGTTTTTTCTTTAAATCAGTAGTCTAACAAGGATTAGAAAAGACAAAACTCTGTTCAGTGTTTCTGACGAAGTAGAAAGGGTGAAAACATAAATAAGGCTTTAATTTGGCAAAATATAATACAATGCCTTCTGCTATCCTCAAATTAACGATTCCCCCGTGACTTCATTCTGCAAGAGAAACACAAAACGCCACGTCAGCCGAGCAGTTTCCGAAGGGCAGCATTCAAGCAAACCCACGCCTCGCCAGCGCTTCAGTGGCTCACGCCAGCCACTTCGTTGGTGTCGGCCCACAATGAAGTCCGGAGGAACAAGCCGCGGTGGTGGAGGCTGAGCAAGAACAGCCTCCCAGAGCAGAGGCCAAGGTGCAGTAGCACCTTCCTCCCACGTGCACCAAGCCCGTCCTACGAGACTGGGCTGACCCCACCGTGTCACCAGCCCTTAAGACCAGCTCTGCTGCCCACGGTGCATTACAGAGGCAGGAGCAGAAAAATACACCTAAATGAAGAAAAAAAACAAGTCCCCATCCTCAGGAGATGAGAGTTCCGAGTTCTGACACTTGTTGCAGCAGTTCGTTCAGTGCCAAGGCTTTGCTGCCTCCCAAACCCAACAGTTCACAACCCGCCTTCAAGCCCTGGCTCACAGCACATCTAGCAGAGGCTCCCAAGCTGCAGAAGCTCCCTGAGAAAGTTTAGTGCCTCGAGTTTATCTGACCATTAGCTAACTTTGGGTCATTTAAGGAGTTTACCAGCATGATGCAGTCAGCCACAAAGGTGCAAGTTTCCAAGTTGGCTGTATATTAAAAGCCTTGTTCGTGTGTCTATAATTGGATAAAGAGTCTGTGCCAGACTGATGCTTCAGATACTCGTATCCCCGTGACCACGGCAAGCCATTGCTGTTAACTCAGTGAAAGCCCAGTGGGTTACTTTATGTCCTCCATCCCAAAGCAATCAGAGCATGGAAGTGTAGACAGTTTGCTCATGTAGCTGGGACAAAGGAAACAAGGGACAGGCACCGGGAGAACAAAGTTTTGGGAAACCTGCTGCGTGAAGTGGCAAGTAGTGGAAGGGAAGGACAAAAAGTTACGTACCCAGAGAGGGACGTGGAGATGTGAGATCAGTCCCAACTGAAGTACAGATCCAGAGAGGGACAAATCTGGTGCCTACTAGAAGCTTTTGATGAACTGCACATAAACAGTTTCAGATTTTGACACCGGCCTTGTTAAATCTGAACAAGGTCCCACCACCGCAGACCAGTGATCTTCCCAACAGCCACCCAGTTGAACTAGACGGCCACCGGCTGCACCTACCTACTAGCTGGTAGTGTTCTCGTCCCTTTGACAGCATTTGGCTTACTGACACGAGCAGCTTCTTGAGATGACCTACATCCTCGTTAAGATTCACCACCACATTTAGTCTTTTATCAGTCAATTCCTGGAAGAAGGAAAAAAAATCATTAAAAACTCATTTACAATCTAATTACCAAGAAAGCCTAAAATTAGATCCTCCGTATAAAATTACAACTTCTTGTGCAGATGGGAACAATTCTTGTAAGTCAGAGGGTTATGGCCACATTTAAGGAGAACATGGTTCAAAGTCAAGAAGCTGTTTCCTGTTCCAGGGAATTACCTGCACGTGCTGAACACCAGCGAGAGCATCGCTGACCTCTGGCTCCCACCCTCCCTGCCCAGGACTCCACTTACTGCTTCCAGGAATTGTGCTCATAACCACAGCTGATCCAGCCTCAGAAGTTATTAGCCCACATCCCCTCAAGCCCGGCTGAAAACCCCACGCAGACGAGAGCACACGCTTTATTACGCAGGCTGCTAAGCACAGTGACGGTGCGCCCAGCGGGAGGGATGACTTCTGACCCCTGCAGCTGTAACAACAAGGCTGCTGGACCACCAAGGACTTGGGCTGTACAAGGATCTGTCCTCAGCAGTACACAATACCCAAGCACAAGGCAGTTTCAGCTGTGAAACCATTTGAAACAGCTGGCTGGAGATACACACCTTTCCCCACCCACACCACCGCACCACTGTGCCAACATGGGCTGCTGCCCACCAGCCGTCCCACGGGTTCACCCTCTGCTCCGAGCCGCTGTGAAATTCCTGCTTGCCAGTGACACTTGGATAAGGACTTCACAAAGCAGTCTAAGCACCAGTCAGCACTGAGAAATGGAAAACTGTTAGCTACCGAGAGCTAGAAAACTGGTTTCTTGCTCTCAAATGAAAATGCTGAGCTTGCTTTTTAAAAAAAAAGCACTTTTTGTTTAAGAAGTTCAACAATTTGTTAATAGCGAAGTGTCACAACTCAAAATGGACTCTTCCTCTCTTGCCAGCCCTCCTCCCCCAAGTCAGTCTTGCTGAGCTAACAGTGATATAATCCCTGTTTTATTACCTTTATTGATTAGCTCCTCCAGAGATGTACAAAGAACTCCACATCTAAAACACACATTACCACTCCTTATTCAGCTCCCAATACGGACGTGCAGATAACCTGTAGGAGAGCTTCCCTTTGCAATTTAACAGCTAAAAATAAGCAACTTTGCCTTGGTGTCAGCAATACAGAAGTACCCAATTTTCAACGTGAGCACAGAGGTGTTCGCAACCGCTCAGCGTCGGCCAGCTCCACTCCAACTGAAAGCAGTTTTACTAACAGAATGAGACTAATGCATAATGCTGTTGCAAATCTCTCCCTAGAGTTTCAGGGAAATTAGAGTGAGTTCAGAGAGGGCCACTTTCCCAGCTCCCATTTGGCTGGAAACGCCGCTAGACCTGCTGTAACGCAGAGCAGGCATTAAATCAAACTCAACCGCCTGCACCATTACAGAAACAACTCTGGGCTCAGGCAAGAGAACAAAGCAATTTATTGCAAAGCTCTTACTTAAATGCAACTGGTAAACATTTTTCTACTGTAAAAAATCATTGGGAATCTGTATGAGGGTAGCCTTAACCTATTTTACCCTTATTAAAGTAGAAAATCAGGTCTGCTAAGCAAATTCTCAGTCTTGACAATCTCATACGGACTGATGAAAGTGGAAAGGCAAAGGCAATTAGCATCCGGGCAAATGAACGAATCGCAGCACTGACCGACAGTGCCGGCTAGGAGAGTTGCATGTGCATTAGCGTGGAAACCATCACGAACAGGAGCTTTTCAATTCACTCTCAGCCCTCATCTCTGGGAAGAGCTCTTCCCTCCCTTATTTGCTTCCTCTCCCTTCTGTTTTGTGGTTTCACTAATCTCAGGCGGTGTTTACTCATGAATTATAGACACATCCCCAACCCTCCTGGGGCCAATCCTGACTGGATCCTGATGGATTTGGGCTCACCACAGCCATACTGCAGCTTCTGCTAACCCAGGAGCGCGAGACCACCTTATGCAACCGTTGCTGTGCCCCAGTCCCATGCTCTCCACAACTCAGGAAAAAGCATGTCTTTGGGGTATGGGGATGAAGAGAGGAAGAGGATGGTAGTGTGGAACCCCCTGTGATCACAGACCCAGTAGATAAGACAGGTGCTGAACTGACAGATTCCCCTCCACCATGCTTTACATGTATGGCATTTCCAGTTTCCAATGATAGAGTGTTGTACATCGAGATCTGGGGCGAAAAAGCACATTAGATGTCATATAAGCCTCAAAATAAGTTTACTGCCTAAGCAAGCTGCTGAATATAAATGACTTCCTTAGAGCATACTAAAAGGCACCCTTTAGTCATCATCTAATCCCATAAGTGACACGGAAGCTGATTAGAAAAACCAAATGGTCTATTTTAAAACAGAAAGAAAAGGAGTCTAAAGAAAAGGCATTCTATGTTTGAGGGTTTACACAAGCATCATTTATCAGTTTTGTGGGTTGGTTCCAGTACCCAGAAGGAACAAATATGCTCATTTTTGAGCATGTGTATTCAGGTCCTTCTTAAAAAAGAGACACTGTTGCTAGGTGGAAGTGGCTGGAAGACTTTTTTTAATCTGAGAGCTATTTTAAGCTGGGTTTTTAGGCTTCTGGGGAGACAGCTTTTTTTTTTTCCTTAAAAAAAAAGGCAGCAAAAAAGCCTTGGGGAAGATAATGTTCTAATTCCAGCCTCTGCCAATGGCTACCTGTCAAGAGCACTGCTTAGACAATTAACATATTTTTACTAATGAAAGCTTAATTACAGGTTTATTAGGACTGTTTTTCCACACTCCTCTTTAGAATAAACCAATGGATATCCTGGAAGCAACCTGGTTAGGGTTCCACAGCGTGCCCACACAGCTACAGTGGAGCAATGCACGAGCCAGAGGGATTACGCCAGTTAAGGGTAAAGCAATTAAATCAAACTGGCATACTCAGGCCGCAGCAGGGCACATCTCATGACACCCAGCTCAGGACAGGGCTCACCAGTGTCACCAGCCACAAAATGCCAGGGCTGATGGCATCGCTGTTCTGACGTACCACTTGGATAAGCCATAAAGGCATAGCAGAGGTTCAAGCAGTTTGGCATTGGTTTGAGGAAGGCTTTTCTTCTCCAGCCTGCTGCAGACAGGGTCGCAGAGCTCCTGACTGCCACCATCACTGGCTGGCCTCCTGCTGGCAACACAGGAGAGGGCAGCAGACCTGCCGTCCCTCCCAGGCAACCAGCTCACAGGGCTGGGACACCTGCGGTCTCACAGGCCCAGCTGCATCTCTGGCTCAGCCACAGCAAGCCCACAATGCAAGGGTCAATCAGCATCCACGACCGATCGCTCTGGAAAAGCCACTTTATTTCTGCTAATGACTACAAAGGCAAAGGCTTTTCTACAGTACTCCTTAGAGGACTCCTAGCTTCCTCTCACAGCTGATGAAGCTACTTATTTTCAGCAGCCAGAAAGAGTCAATATAAATTTGTCCTACCAGCAAGAGCTCCTCTCCCCCTCAAACAGTATTTCCTTCCACTCTATCCATCAGAAGAAAATGGGCAATGAGTTCCCAGCACATTTTACACAGCTAAGTGGTGTCAATGGAAGGCATCTGCTTTAGCCCTCCCCTTCCCAACTGCCTTCTGGAAAGCTGTTCTGAAGCTATTTTGAAGCTGGTGTGAAAGCTCTCATTTCCAGAGATGGAGAAGCCCAGTTACAAAGCCATAACTCAAACACTTGTACAGGTGGTGTCTTTTTAAGGCCAGCACTTGGAGTACCAGCTGTACGAGCAGTTCAGCAATCATCCACGCAAAGAGCAATCATCCATGTGAACAGTAACCCACAGGGCTCAGGCAAGTCACCTGCAGGCATGAAAACAGGCCACCACAGAGTCCACCCAATTCCAGACCCTGCAACTGCAATGGTTTTTATATCCTCCAGTAAAAGCATCAATCTGGAGAGTTGCTCACCCACAGCACAAGGCAGTGCTCAAGTCTGTTGCTTACTGAAGCTCAAACTAGTAAGACTTTGCTGCTGGACCACTTCTAGGTCAGAATAAGTTTCCAGGAACCAGGACAGGCCCTTGGAACTAAGAACAGGCTCTCACCCATGGCTGCAGAGGACCAGAAGAATCAACATTCTGGCAAGAGACATTGCCTGCCTTGGTGTTACGGGGCACTCAGGACTGCCTACTTTCTTTGGCATTACAGATGTCAGAAAGTGCCAACCCAACAATTAATATTTTAAGCTCATTTAGTAATGACCAGATTTTTAGCCTCCCTTCTTGAAAGGGCAATTCTGGGGATCTTCCCCAGACTCTTCCCACTTTTGTCCAAACCAAACCAACCACCCTTCGGAAGCCCCGATCTCATGTCCAGAATCTCTCCCTTTCCTCCTCACAAATTTGAGCTACGGGAAAGAGGTCACGATCCAGATGACAGCAGAACTCCCAGTGCTCAGAAGGACGTCAGCATCCTGGGGATACAGCTCCAGAACACCACCCTGACAAGTTGTACTACGAGAAGTTTCATCAAGCCTTAATTTACCAACAGCAGAACATGTTCTGTTCCTTTGCTGGACCTCACTTCCCAAAGTTCACATTTTGCCTGAGATTTGCATTGCTCCCTGAGCACGGGCTCAAAAGAAACACTCACCGACTCTGTGCAAACATCGCTGTTTTCAATAACATTGGCATCCCCAACAACTTTTCCAATTTCTCTCTCAAGAGATGCCAGAGACTCCTGGGCCTGTAGGGGAGGCAAAAAAACCCAAACAAAAAAAAACAACAAAAAAAAAAACCACAAACACAAACAAGGTAGGCACAACAATTAGCGAAGGCTGAAAAGCAAACCCCCATCTCTCCGAGAGCACTAGAGACAGGAAGTCACTGTTCAGGAGGAAATCTGTTTTATGCCAGACTCGCTCAGGGGACCAACACATTTGCTAAGATTGACATGTCTCCTTACAATCAGCACGTTGCATGTCAGCCTGCTTGCATTTGGAAGTAATCCTACAGGGAAGCTTTAATAGTCTCATGTCAAGTTATTAGGTAAAAATTGTGCAGCAAATTTTTTGTGCAAGAGTAACAGCACGGGCAGGTCTCCAAAAGCCTAGTCATATCTGCATTTATATAGAATACACCATGAACCAGGGACATCAACACAGCTCACTTCGTATGTCAACATCCAATATAATTGTTCTGAGCAAAATGTTTTAAACAACTTATTGCAGCAGGTCTCCTTTGTCTTCTCACCTCCTAGCAGTGTTCTTGTGATTATCTGTCCCTGGTCCCAGGACAAGACCTGCCCCACCAACAGCTCTCCCCACTCGAGCCCTGCAAGAACGCAGCCCAGTTTCCTTACTACGCACCTCCCACAGAAGGAACAAGGTGTTATACAGTCTGCAGCCAGAGCCCAGCCACTCTGCAGGCGATTCTTATCTCCATTTATCAATTCTCCTGTGAGAGGCTCGTTTCTGGGGTGACAGACAGCACAGAGACCTCTCATGCTTAAAGATTTCCCACTCTAATCCATCTTGCAAGAGCAGCCATTGAGGAAGAGCAGAGGTAACCCACCTGCTTGTCTCATCAAGCTTGCACAGAGCTAACTTTAAAGACTTGCAGTCTCCTGGGTTATAGCTGATTTGTAACCCACTGCCATTTGAGACTGGATTTAAAAGCTTCAGGCTGTGGTGTGGGTGTAGGGCTGTGGGATGGGCTTTTTGTTAGGCTGTGTTTCTTTAAACAAATAATTTGTCAGCCCCGAATCACCACTTGTTCCTATTGGTATAGAATTGTCATGAACAAGAGACTATTTCAAGAAGGATAATTAAACAGAGCTGTTATTTGCATTTTTATCATTTCAGGCAGGCAAGATATCTTGCATGAGCTCTTACACCCATAGTCCCAGTCACCTGGGGAACCAGCGAGTAGAATAATACACCCCACCAGGCAGGCAGTCTGCTCAAGCCACTCAAATCACCACATTTTCCAGCACTGCTGAACTACAGATCTTGAGGGTTTCAATAACATTTAGATCTGCAACTGTTAAGGGTCTCTGCTTACCTTGGGCAAGTCACCAGCTACCTTCTGTCTCTCGTTTTGATCAACTTTGAGTTTTGATAGTGTTTCGTTTAGCTGTGTTTTCAGCTGCAAAATAGTAACAAAGGAAAAAAAAATCAGTTTCCCTCACACACACAGATTTTATCTGTCTGTCCCATGGATTAACCCAGTGCACACTGACTGCAAAGGGAGTAAGATTACTAACAATTATTGCACACACTAGATTAGTCAACATGTATGATGAGGTTTACAAGGACAGTCAAGGAAGAGAGACTCCATCTGTAAAGATAAATGTAGAGAATGGAAACTACAGAAAAGACATGGTTGGCATCAGCTTTATTACAAGCGGTTTCGATTTTTAAACTATATTGCCAGTAGGAATATCAGTACTGAAAATACATAAGCCTCTCCAGAACTCTCATCACCAGTCAAGCCCAGACTTCAACTTAATTCACGGCAAATATGCAAAAAATGTAGATTGTAATCTTCCTAATTCAGGCTAAACAGTCACTTTACTGCTGAATAAACTAAAAAGCTCTACTTGTCATCATAATAAAGCACCTCTTACTACAACTATGTTGACTTAACCAGTCTGTTAATGTCGCATCAAGGCATGAATCACTGACAGGGGTATATTAAGTCATCAATTGTGTTTAGATTCAATCCAAAAAAAGTGAAATTATTTCAGTCAAGAGAGATGAATACTTTGTACTGGCTGCCCCTGAACTACAGCCTTCCAAAGGATATAAACGTTTTTTAAAGAATATTTCGATTGCTCTTCAGCACAGCATACAGAACCAGCCACAGCACTTAAGGCTTGAGCCTCAAATAGGAGTGCTAACAAGAAGCTCGAGTGCCAATTTTGTTGGATTTGTGCCTCTGAAGTGCACTGTGCTAATGTTCACTACTCCTGCTGTCAATCTTCTTGGGAGCCAGCAGGGGATTAAAGAAGTGAACAATAGGCTACTCAGAGCGCTGAATTCTCACTGATTCCCAACCTACGCATTGTATCTGCTCACCCTTGGAAGGTTTCCCCCTTTGGAGCACCTGGACTGGTGGATGCCATTTTTCTACATTTTGAGGAAGCACTGTTGAGCTCCTCTGCAGTTTCAGCTTCTCTCCTTGCTCACCTTACAAGTTAGTGGGAAACGCATTTTGAAATCCCATCATTTCTATTCCTCAGCCTCCTGCCCACTGCAAAAATCCCTCATATAGACTGGACAGCATTCCTGAGCCACTTGCATGAAGGTAGTTGTTTACCACCTCCTCACACTCCTAGCAGCGCAGCATCATCATGTTGCAGAGTCAAGCTGCCCTAGCAGGGAGCTCAGCTTTTTAAGCTTTTGTTGTTACAGACATAATAGATTGTTGCCTCTTATATTCAAGAGGTTGGCATTTACTGATTAACTCTAAGATATGCATTCAATCCCCACTTCCCTTGCTTTCAAAACGAGAGGCTTTGGTTGCTGAAGCAGGATACTAATCAATGCTGTACTAGACTTGCCAAGCATACTATTAAACTTAAGCAGACTGTTATTGTGGGTTTGGTTTTTTTAATCAACTATTTTAACGCAGTTACATTAGTGGCAGTACCCTGGTGAGATCAGCAAAGCCTGCAGTGACAGGTTGTCCCATCAACTACTCTAAAACCCAAAGACATGGTGACAGAGACAACCTTCCCCAGTTCTGGCTCAAGAGCAAGAAAGCACTGTTCGGCACAAGCAGAGGAAGGATCTGACTGCTCCTGAAGCCCTAAAAAACACATTACTGCAATGAGAAGTGAAAGGACTCAACCAGAAAACCATGCATCTTTGGGTCTATAGGTCTGGCCTCGGTTAATCCAACTCCTCCTTGAGAAAACCTGGTATAGGAACGTTATCGGCTGGATAGCATTGCTAGCAAAACATGCTGTAATACCGTGCATGCACCAAGCCAGAACAGCTACTCAGCCACATCAGGATGCCAGCTGCTGAATGGCTGGATACTCTGAATTCACCTAACATTGGTTTTGGCCAATTTCTGGACATACAGAGGAGGATGGAAAAGACTCTGCACAGTCAGAGCACTGATACCACAGTTGCATCCTCAAAAGCTTGGGGGGGGCAGGGGGGGAACCACCCACAAAACACACCCAAACCAGAGAATAATCCTCATATTAAACCAATGACAGCACAACTTTTGTTGCTCCAAGGACATTATATTTGCTACTGCATATGTCTATACTGTAAAACATTGATTCTCAAGAAGTTTCAGGAATGAAAGTCTTACAGACTTTGGAAAAAGTCTTAAGAACCAGACATGCTATTGTTAGGAGCAGAGAAAGAGACAAATTGTAAAAGTCAGACTACATAAATGATTGCAACAGACAAAAATATCAAGCTGAAGAGGTTAGCAGAACAGACAGGATTTGAAATAAGTCTCCGCTTCATAAGTATGCTGGGAGCCTAGTTTGTGCCCAGCGGAGAACGAGCTTCTTACCAAATTTAACTCTTCATTCTGTCTTACTGCTTCAGAATATGAATCATCAAGTTTTTTCTGCAATTCAGTCAACAGATCTTTGAGCTGAAATGAAGTTTAGAGTTTTAGGATTTGTCTCCTTAGGATGCCCACTTTTCTTCTGCTCAGTTATTAGTGTGTCGCTCTACCCTAAGGTCACAAGCATATAAACTCCTCAGCCACGGGGGCTAAGCATTAGATTAGTTTGTCAGCCAACTGGTAACCGAACAAAAGAAAAAGAACAGTTTAGTCAATTATGTTTACCTCTCTGACTTCTGAAACATAAGTAGATCGTTCTATTTCTGCCTTTTCTAGTTCACTTTCCAAATGTTCTCTCTCTTTTTTAAGCTAGAAACAGAAAAACAGAGTTAAAAAATGTTTTCAGTGTTTTCTTGCAGTATTATTTTCTTCGTTTATTATTAGCTATAAATTTCTATCAAATAGTCTGTGACATTTAGAGAGCATTTCACATCCAGTGATTGCACAGCAGATTTAAATTGTTTCTTGTTGCCTTTTCGAAATGTAAAACAATCAAGCCCAAGATCATCAACAAGCAGTAAACTGCTCAGTCTCACAAGGAAAGAGCTCCAGTGGGTGAGGACAGAAGTAAAAACCAGGACAACATCCAGTACCCAGCTCCTCTCCTCCTTAAAAAACAAGGGCCAAAAGATTCAGTTTAAACTGCAGCACAGGCTGCGCTACTTGCAGGAGAGGAGTCCTAGGAAGTTCAGACTTACAGCATAAGCCTAAATCACATTTTAAGTAACAGAAAGCTTCAAAGACAAGACACCTGTACGTACAGTTTCAACTTCTTTGATTTCTTCCTTTAACCTCTCTACCTCGTGCTCCAAAGAAACGACCGAAGAACGCATCTGCAGTTTTCAAGAAAGATAAATAAATCATTTAATTGGGTTGGTCTAAGACAAACTCTCCATATACATACAAGCTTGCTTCTACAATTTAAAAATATTAAGGATGGAATCATAGTGACTGAATAAAATAAGATGCTCAAATAATTCAATATATTGAGTCTCCATTATAACACCTTCTCCCAACACAAGAAGTTCTCTGACAGTTAGAGCCTACAGACCTGAAAGATTTGGAACATAAAGGACTAAGCCAGTTGCCCATTAGCCATGGTAAGGGAAATGTCTTTCCTAGATAAGGAAGACTCTCTCCATCCATATATTACATGTAGCCAAACCCAGCATATTCAGCCTTACCAGGGGCTGCGTAAGTGCAGCAGATGGTAGCACATCTATAGTTTGAGATCTGACAGCCTTTTATAAGCCACTCAAACAAGATGTTTATAAATCATCTATCTTTTTGCTCTGGACTCATACTCCAGCACTCAAATTTATTAAGCAGAAGTACTTTAGAAATAATTTATTTCAAAAAAAACCCAGTTTGACCTACTTTAACTCTAGATTAGGAAGAAAACATAAAAGGCTTTTTTCTTCCCACTTTTGCTAGCAGAGCCCTCCTAAAAAGGAAAGCTTTGCAGGCAATTTCAAGTGTAATTAGTTGACCATAATGGATTAAGCACGATTTTAACAGTTTCCAAAAAATGGTTACGATCATATGATACTTGAATTTCAGCACAAAAAGTCTGTATCTGTTCACAAATGGATTTGGGGAAAAAAAACCAAACTATGTGCTTAACAGAAATACAGTCTGAGTTGCCAAAGATCAGACAAATATATATTCCTGGGCACATTAATGGGACACACGTACATTCCTGGATCTTTGGCTTCCTATCACCTCAGCATTATATTACTACATGCTGTTTGGCTGCCTCCTGCATCACCTGCAAAGGACTGTGACTCAGACTTGCCATAACGGCCAAAGATCTTATACCTGTGCTGTTCATTTGTTCTTGCTACTCTAAAGATGGCAACAAGAATAGCCAACAGAAATCTAAAGACATCAACAATTCCTCCACTTTTTAGTTTTTAACATGGAAGCATGTTCCTCAAAAAAATAAAAGTCACTCTTGGCATGACACCAAGTATCAGAGCACCAAAAAACCTATTGTTACAAGGAGGGATCATTCCTATTATACTGGTTGCAGACTTCACCTTTTTCATCCATGGGTCATGCACACATCAAACCAGGCAGCCAGGGCTGTTCTACGCCTGCCTTCACAGCGCTCAAACACCCTCTGTGACTTCAAGCAGAAATTGCCTGGTTGCTGCAAAAAGCAGATCTTCAGAAATACCTGTGTAAGTTCCTTCTGTGATTCTTCAACTTTTATCTTCCATTTGCTTTCTTCCTCTTCCACGCTCCTCTGTAGCCTTTGTAAAATCCCCTCCTAAGAAGACAGCGGGGTTTGAAGGCTTACAGCAGAAAAAAGGCAGCCTGCAACATCACAAGGCACGGGCGACCAGGCATCCTGCTTACCGTCTCCGCCAGAACCGATTTATATTTCTCACACTCCAGTTGCAGCAGTATGTGCATTTCCTCGGCCTCCTTCAACTTCTGCTCCATAGCCTGGCAAAGGAGAAAAGGGACCAGAAGAGTCACACATCTCATCTGACTGATTTGAGTTCTATTATTTATCTTATTTCAGCAAGCAAGCTGGTATCGTTCACATGGCAGGTCTGTCTTTCCAACCCATGTGAAGACAACAGCAAGTGCCACGTTGACCTACATCAATCGCAAACTTTATGTGAGTCACTGCAGTAATTCCGAGTTGCCTGAAAAAAAAGTAATTACTTGAAAAAGGGAACAGGGATTTTGAATTTCATGAATGTTTTCACAACTCCACAAGGTGCTTTTCGAAGATGCAAATAGCTATAAAACAATTTTCGTGCCACCTGTTTGCCGATTTGAACTTCACAATCCAGACCACAACTTGCAAGATTTATACTGGAAAAATACGCTATGCCACACACACGGAAATTGTCCACCGTTTGTGCCTACCTTGACATCTTCAGATCCTGAAGACTCTCTCAAGTATTCTTTAGCCATCTTTTCAAACCCACATATCCATTCACTATGACTCTGTTGGGAAATGCATTCAGTTAGAGCTGAGAATAACCTCAATAAATCTACCTTCAGGACATTCATCTCCCAACTGCAGGCTTACAGGACGGTGTTTCAGTCCCCTGATTCCCCGGAGCTAAGACACAGCCTGACAGCGGTTGTTCAGCTAGTACCGCACAAAGCCGAGCAGAGCTGACAGTTGGTGGGCAGCAACCCAGGAGGCACAAGGTTATGAGACACACACAGTTCACGGGGGCTTGGAAGTGCTGAAATACAACTGGGTGACAAAGGTCTCCCTGCAAGTGTCGGGGCTCTACAAGAAGTATTTGAAGACTAAAGGGAATCTTCTCCAAAATCCCTTAGCAGTTAAAGTAGACGCTTGCTATGTACTTCCAGGGACCTCACTAGGAAGACTGTTTTATAACCTTACAGAAACAGCCTTTTTAAAGACTATTTCTAGTTCATCAGGAGACTAACTTTAGCACGTTTAAAAATAATTTTCAATATGAATATTCAAAACCTCTAGACATTTACAAATGAAACTCAGACCCCATTTTTCCAGCCTCACTTCACATCATTCACACGATCTAAACCATACAAACCCAGTGCACTTCGCTTGCAAACAATTGAAAGCCACCAAGAATAAAAAACTGGAAATCAGTGGTTTCCAAAGGAACTTTGGGAACAAAACAAACCCTCCTGAACTGTTATTAACCAGCACTGAAGCAGCACAGCCCCTCTAGAAAGGGGGGCCAGCCGTTATCTGCACAGCTGCCGGGGAAGATATGGATCCCCAATCATGCCAGACAGTGAGCTAACGCAGCAGACCTTATCCGCCCCTAAAAATTTACTGTCTCAGTTAGACACAAGATAACACAGGCAGATGAATCAGATGTTGGGGCAGTAAAAAAAAAAAACACAACAAGACAATAACTTTTTTTTTTGTTTTAACACTTCTCTTGACATAACCGTCTACAGCTTTGCCTCTTTGCTGCCAGCAAGTACAGGTATTGCCAGCAGAAGACACTCGTGTCCCACTGCAAAAACCTTGGGGCAGAGGGGACTGTGGGGAAGCGCTCCAGACTACCCAGCACAGCAGGACCAGAGCTCCCTAGCCCCGCAGGAGTAGTGTAGGAAGAGCCCCTTCTCTTACCACGTTGGAAGGAAGAGAGACTTTAGGGAACAGCTTCTGGAGTAGCTCGCGCGTCTCCACCTCGGCAGCTTCCAAATGCTGCTGCTTCTCCTAAACCAAGAGAAAGGCTCATGTGAAATTGGGCAACACGTTCCACAGACCTGGCAATAGTCTCTTCTACACCTTGAGTAACTTACTTAACCCAGAAAGTCATTTTTTAAGTGAGAAAGGCTCTATAGTCTCTAAGATTGCCAGTAAATTGCTTCAAAAATTGACACTGAATTGCTTCACAATTTGGCCTTTGCATTTGTTCGTGCTTTTAAGCTTTTATTTTCATTAAGTTCTCCTCCAATCTAGCCTGTTTATACAGAAATTACACCACCGTTCACTTGTTCACAACACAACATAAACTACACTGTGCTGAGTAACTGCACAGATCGCTCAACTTGAGTGGCAGGGTTGGTGTGATCTCAAAACCAAGAAGTTTGGTCAATCAACAATTTGCTTAAAAATCCATAGTTATTTTAAACAATTGTAGGTGAGGGGGGAAAAAAAATCTCCATAAATTAACGTCACCACATCAAAAACGGGTAATTAAAGTCAAAAGGAAACTTTGTGTTAATGCACATTTGAACCAGGCCAAGAAAGCAAGACTGTATCTTCTAAATATTACTTTTAAGTACTCAAGAGGAAGACCCTTACATCCTCCTTCCCCAAGCTTGGGTGCAATGGGAAATAATTATTAGAGCTGTGTGACAATCTCCAGGTTTTCTTTGTCATTGCTCTGCAAATAGAAATACACAGAGCCAAGGGTACCACAGATCCATCGTTCAATTTATTTAACATTAAAAGCAGACCAGCCACAGGACATTTGCTTGTTGTGCTTGTGGCAGATTGGTTTAATTTAGCCATATGACACTCAGGCTCCTGTACAAGCTTAAATGCAGAATGCCTGAACTCCTGCGCAGAAGGAAACTTTCAGCAAAAATGCTTCACTAATATTTGGGTTTGGTTTTTTTTCCTTTGACATCAGTGTTACTGCGCCTTGCTGCTCGCAGTTCCTCTGCTGCAAGAGATCGGTGGCATTAGTAGGTTGAGATTCAGAGACAGAAGCGGACAGGAGACATTAGGTTGTGAAGTTGTGCTAAGTGTGTTAGTTTTCAGCAATTTAGGAACCACCGAGAAGTGGCAAATGGCTGTTTGATGGAGTCTTCCGACTGCAAGAGAAAGCAGGCAAGCGTTAGCACACAGCAAAAGCAGGTACACAGCTTCCCTGAACACGTGGCCGAGCAGAGAGCAGACACATCTCCAAAACACAAGACGCACAATCCCAAACCCGAGCTCCTCTGCTTCTAGCTACCTGACTTGTGTTTTCAAAGTTATTTTGATGCTTTTTTTTGAAATCCGCATGGTGACAATTAACACCAAATCAGGCTCATAGCAAGTGTAAGCTCCTTTCAGGGCAATTCACGCCCCGTATCATTCTGAACATTGGCTCTGACAGGACCTGTCAAGCTTCATGTGCTTTCAAGGAGGAAATTCACAGCTGTGGTGACACCATTTTCCTGAGAAGTTCCCAGGTTTTTAAATGATAATTTAGTCCTAGTTCTTCACAGGTCCAATAAATTTATTCAAGCACAGCAAAAGCCCAGTAGATGAAAGCAGGTTGCTCACTAGCACAGTTTTTACTCTAGAGCTCCCCACAAAGACAAAAAAAAAAGAAAAAAAGATTCACAACAGCTCTAACAATTATGCAAACAGAAATCAAAAATCAGCATGCCCACAAGTTAAGGATAAAAAAAATAAAAGAAACCTAAAGACAACAGGAAGAAGCAGAGGTGAGAGTATATGAATGATCACTCGGAACAGACTATATTTAAATTGCAGTAAAAGTTAAATGCTTCCATTTCATTTAAAAAAAACCAGCTGCAGATCTGCTTCTAGCTTAATGCATCGTTTCTAGCAGTTAACATTACAACCTTGGCAGTCTTGTTCACTTTGTCCTGCAGCAATTTTTCAGTTGATGCCAATGCTTCCATTGCTTTCCAGTTTTTCTCCCGAAGGTCCTAATCATTTTTAGAAAGAATGATTTCAGTTCAGCCAATATTCAAACTGTTTCCGCTTTTACTTCAGAGATATATTTTGCATTACATTCCACCATTTGCATTTAAATGCTGGTTACTGCAAAATGATTTTGCCGGGTAAGATGACATACACTAGCAAAAACAAGTGTGATGTTTAAAAGAGTTTGAATTAAAGGGGGGGAAAAAATTATGCCAATTTCTGCCCAACCTGCCCCCATGTCCAAAACTGATCCAAGTGTTACGGCAGAGCGTATCACTACAGCAACCCCACACTTTGACTGCACTTGTAAGAAGAAAGAGGGAAGTTTTCAAAAGTAGTGAGGAACACAGACACCAAACCACAGATTACACAACAGAGTGTTAGGCATGTCGTGTTGCAGAACCCAGCATGGACCCCAGTATACATGGAGGTGTACACATTTATGCCCCTGATCTTGCAACCAGATCTAGCTGCGTAGATCCTCAGGCCTCAGCCCAAACCTACTGCGCCAGGGCTGATATTAGAAACACAAAGCTCAGGGCCTTGGTTCACAGCATTTACCCACGCAGCGCTCTCCACTGTGCCCAAAGAAAACTGGTTTGCTCACCAGTGCCCTCCTGGGAGGTTTTGGGATTTCACCAGTGGCGAGCACACCCCAGATCCGCATGGAAACACCACCGTGCCGTGCTGCGCTCCTGCATCTTTCTTGGCGAGGTCATCAAACGTGTACTCCACAAGATGTCAACATGCAAGCTCCGTTAGGAGGCTGAGAGCTCTTATAAAAAGAGCCTCACAGCTCTTATCTGGGAAGGATGGTGGGCCTTGCGGGGAGGGGATTATGGTGCTTGGGATTTAGATTTTTTTTTTTTTTCAACCCTCAGAGCAATCTGCTTTAGCAAAGGGCTGTTTTTGAAAGTCTGTATTCTTCTTAATTCACCACACAAAGCGGCATCCAAATCCTAGCGTGTACCTACACTAGTTTTACTTTACCACTTCCATTTGCCTGCTGTCCTAAGGGCTGTTTCACAGGACATAAAAACAAGGTTGGACAAAATTGCAATGTGGAAAGCTGGAACCTACAGAAATGGTCTGCCCTTAGCAGTAGCCAGATTTCTGCCTGCACCACAAAGGGTACTTAGACCTTGCAATTCCCCAGGAAAACAGGCACACGTATGTTCTACCCTTCCAGCTCATCCGTCTAAGACTGCCCAGCCACTTTCCCTCTACATTATTTCAGCTCTTAATCAACACTACTTGCTCAAAAGCTCACATTCTCAATATTTTCCTTGTGCATTGTCCCACTTCTAAGCAATAAAGCTTACTGTATGGTATTCAGGCAATAGCCTTTATAGGATACCAAGGAGAGATAGGTGAGTTAAAAACCCTGTATTTTAGTAACTTTCTTCGATATAACTTAAAAGATGCCATTCTCTTGTCCCGCACAGGTAATGTATCACAAGAAGGTAACTTCACAGCTCTGTGATAGAAAACACAATCTTTACATCCACCCACAAACAACCCATACTGCACCATCAGCAGCTGCTGTAAAGGAAGGCTCACTGTCCTTCACCTCCTTCAGAAGATCAGGATTAGTCACTCTTAGGAATGGGAAGAGCCAGATCTGAGCCCCTGAAGGTAATGCCTCCTCCCACATCCACGCACAAGGACCATAACTCAGCCAGAGCATGGACCCCTTCAACCTCCCACCCTCTCCCCAAATCCCCTCTTTGTCCCTTGGCAAAGGACGTGTTTCCAAACAGGGCTAACAAGGCTTGAATCCAGGTCTGAGAACTTGCTGGAAGACGCATCCCATAGCAAGTCTCCTCCCTCTCATCAAATCAGCAACTTGTCAAAGAGCTGACGAAACTTGGAGCAGTAAAGTAAGGTATGCTTAGTCACTCCCAAGAAAAGAGGAGAGGAGTATCCAGCGGACACAATGCAGCAGACAACTATCAGAAACACTTTCTTAGCAGAATGCCCCAGGCATTGAGGAGTACTGTGCACACAGGTTTGGTTGTTCTTTGGAGTTTGCGGGTTTGGTGTTTTTTTGGGGGTTTTTTTGGGGTTTTTTGGGGGTTTTTTTTTGGGGGGGGTGGGGGGAAGAGAGGAGGGAGAATTTCCTTACGTTGTTCTTTTTCCTCTGTTGCTCAAAAGCATTTCTCTGAGAGGCGAGCTCATTTTGGAGGCTGGTGATTTCCTTCTCTTTCCCTGCAACCCTGAATTAGCAAAAAAAGAACAATAAACAAGTCAGGAGACATTGAAGACATTTCAAATGAAGCACTGACACCCTTTCATATACACTAACCTTCCTTCCCTGCCAGCAACACACTGTCTTTGAAAAGCTGCTCTCACTGACTTGGCAGTACCGCTTGCTTCCTACTGCTCTGCGAACTGTGGGCTGTCAGAGCAAAGCCCGTTGTAAAGCTGTTGTTTGCCTACAACAGGCATCTGCACACATTTATCAAGGCCACAGAAAGGCAACGCATTAGATGAGGATAAGTCAGCCAGCCCACGCTAGTACAGCACCATCAAACAGGCACTGCCTGCTGGATAAGAGCATTCTTTTTCAAGCACCTAGTCCACAATTTATAAGTCATTTAACTTAAAAGAAAAATAATTCAGCCAGCCAAAAATGCATTACAGTGGCAATTTGTGGAGCACAGTATAAGCTGGCATGGCATTAGCTTCCACATAGTTCTTTACTGCACTTCAGCTCCCCGTTATACCACAGTTTTACCCCGTGACTTTCCCTAGGAAAAGGTTTCTACCAGATGATTTTGTAATATGAACAACAACCCTCTACTAAGCTGAAGTTCCAAGAAAAAAGCCTGCCACTTTTGCTTGAAACACCAACATTTAACTCTTCATAGAGCTGAGCTGGCATGCATTTAAAAGTAAATCAGTCGTGGCTTGCTTACATTGTTGGCACAACATACTGCAAGCACTGTCTGCAGAAGACAGCAGCTGAGGATTAGCAGCATGAGCAGAATATCTATGTTCAAGTTTTATTAGAGAGTAAAATGTTTTTTTTACTGGCCACTTCTCACACACTGATATTGTACATTTGGCATTTATTTCTTCTTTTAAATCTCCTGAGCAATAAGTGAAATGAAGCGCTTATCTGTTGCATTCAACTTTTGGCAGTACTCACACTTGCAGAAGCTCTTCACTTTGGACAGCCAGGGATGCCTACAAACAAATTAGAAACTCATTAGAAGCAGATCAGCAGCAAAGAGCGATGCAGAGGGCGTGATCTGCCTTGTTAACCAGGCATTGCTGCAACACTAAGCAGCTGCACTCTTGGCCTTCGAGGGAGTCCTGTCCAGCCTCCTTTGGCCAGAAGAACCCTGGCTGTGATACGGCATGTAAAGACAGGGGTGGAAAGCTAGACAAGAACACAGCAGGCGTTAAGAAAGAGCACAAGGCTGCAAACTCACACAATAAAGGGAAGCAAGAACAGATATGCAATAGAGAGAAAAGCTGGCTTAGTGCAATCCAACCCTGAAGCTGGCCCTGGATTTGCATGGCCAATACAACTACTGGTATTCCATGCCACCCATACAAGCTACCTCCACCCCCTTTGACTTCACTCAGTAACACTGCAATTGGAAGCTGTACCTGTTTGCAGTTCTCCTGCTTTAATTCTTGAATTTGAACTTTAAAAGATTCATTTTCCTTCTGCACATCCTGTTGAAAGAAAAGGGGTAATATATACACATGTATACATACAGATATATACACTTACAACACAAGACACTTGTATCGAAACTTTACCTGCAACTGTTTTACTTGGCTTGCAATTTCTCTCTCTTTTTCTTCCACTACAGCTTTCAACTTCTTCATTTGTTCTTCTTCCACTTTCAACCTGCAGAGATGGTTTAGAAAGTAAGAAAAAAAAAAGGTTAAAGAAAGAATTTATGCTAAAAAGGGACAGACACTCTAGCTGGGACAGTTTTCAGCAGCAGAAGATAAATATATTTTGTATGCTATCAGCCAAAAGGAGAGCACACACACCTGAAGAAACCATTGCACTATGGCTCCAAACCAAGAAAGCTGACAAGAATACATGCCAGCTGCAACAACACGTATTGCAAACACCGACCTGCTGTAAGAACTGGCCTGAAGCAAGCTAGTGATTTCACATGTCAATCAGCAAATGCATATAGTCGTAGCTGATCTCAACAGCGTTCAGAGCAGAAGTGGGAGAGGAGCCACTGATCACCTGAGCAAACCCCACAAGCCAGCTGGCCATGAAGGTGCCAGGGACAGTCTCCCAAAGGTGAGGCTGCCTTCGGTACCTCGCACTGGCTATACAGGAGCCCTGCTGGGAGGGCAGCACGTTACAAGAACTGCATTGAAGACAGAGCCCTTTTTGGCACACTCTCACACAACCTTCCTCTGACTTAGAGCAGCCAGACAAAGCAGAGTCAAAACAGAGGAAAGTCTGGCAGCATTTCTCCGTAAAACAGGAGATGAAGAATTGGCTATTGCTTCTCAGACTGAAAATGGCCAACTGCGTGTGTTCATTGCTTTTATCGACTCAGCCACAGGCACTTAAACCCACACTCTTAAACATGCTAAACAGAAGGAGAAATTATCACTAGACACAAGAAGTAGCAGCAATTTCACTAGTTAGTAGAGCCCTGGGCGATCATTCACTTCCACAAAGTGTTTGAACACTACTTAGGCACGCCAGGCAGGGACGCCAGACACTTGCACACGGCACCAGACATGCTGGCTGGTGTACGTCCATCGGCACTAACAGCTTATTTTAGCAAAGCCCATAAAATTCTTGAAACCAATTCATACATTCCAATTTAAGATAAACGCCAGCACTGAATGTATATTATCAGCAGGCGCTTGAGAAACTGCTACTAAGCACACTCACAGGCTCTCCAGGTCCTGGACTTGGGATGCAGCAGGTACCTAAAAAAAAAAACCAAAAAAGAATTCCCAACCTCAGTTTGATGGCACAGTAAAGCTTTCAAATTAACAGCAACTCTTTGCATGACCAGGGCCACCACACAGCTTGCAAAATACTTGCCAAAGAAATACCAGGAATTTTGCATCAGACGTTGCTCCAAGAATATCTAAAGACATAATGGATTTCAGAAGCACAGCTTACACCAAACATCCCAGACTTCACACCAGCCAATTTCTCTCCATTCCACCTTTCCCCTGGGATAAGTGCCTGTCTAGACATCCACCCAAAATAAGAGTGCAACTCAGTTTCTACCCTTTGTCATCGACAGAAATACAAACTGAGCTAGAATATGGCCTTATTGGAAAAGTTCTTCCATTAAGTAACACCTGGCTTCAAGGATGTCCAGTCATCTGTTCTCAAGTCCAGTGCAGGAAATCAAAAGCCAAAATATTCTGACCAGTTGCAACTTCCACAACAGGTAAAGGCAGGAAGGAATCACAGCAAAGCCTGACCACTTCAAGAGGAGCTGCTACATTCAGTTAGAGCAAGAGTTCCTCCATGACCATAGCCCTACAGAGTCACTACTTCAGTGTGGCAAGGAGGTACCCAGGACATGATTCTGCCTACAAGCTTCCAAGTTTTCAGGCAACTAAAGCTACTCATTAAGGACAGGTTAAAGAAAAACTCTCGGAACTTATCTGTGTAAAACCTGTTTTGGATGAACACAGTTGAACTAGCGGGCTCTCTGCACTGTGGACTACCAATTTAGTCAGGCAGGATTTAAAAATAGCTCTGTAGGTTGAAGCCAATGCAAACCCTTCACGAGAGATAGAGGACAAAACCAACGTCTTCCAGTTCATACGAGCAGCACTCCCAAACCACATCCACTCTGCAGGCCATACCTGTTGGAGCTGTTGCAGGTTCTGTTGCTCTAATTCCTGAACTTTACTGGTTAATTGTGTAATTGTATCTTTCTGACCCTTTGGAGAAAAAAAATACAAGTTTGGAAGAGTAAACCTAACTTTTCCACAGCCAAAAATACAACAGATTTTATCTCCCTTTAGAATACCAAGAAAGCTTACCTGCAGCCATTCTCCTTTCTTAACAATCTCTTTCTCCTTCTCTTCCAATAAGGCCTCCATGGTTTTCACCTGTTTTTCCTTCCCCTTCAACCTGTACCATTAAACAGACACACAGCATAAACCCTTGCTCTTTTATTCATCTGAAAAAAAGACATCCTATGCTTTGCAGCACGTAACAAAAGCAGTCTATGTGATCAAAGGCACAAACACAATTCATCTGCTAAAAATCAATATGTGAACACTTCCACTTCAGTCTGTGTTAGCAGGAGATGCCCTTGATCAATGGTCCTGCTCATTAAGTGAAAACAGACAAATTCTGCACTAACATATATTGCAGGGATTTCACACACGTGCTCTCCTCATCTAAAAAATACTGCCTTCCCCCCTCTGCAGTTGGGGACACAAGGGACTGACGACCGTGGTGACTCAATTCTCGCTGACCCACCCAGCTACAGCATAGATACTACCAAAGTAAGTCTGCCATAGTGCCTTGCCTACACCCTTCCATCCTGACTTGAATTTAATCCCTTCTAGGTTAACTGGGGCTCATGAAGCCATGCAGCACTTCACCCAGTTTGCTGTCTCAGACGGGACCAAGTATTTAATAAGGACGCACGTCTACCAAGACCAGTGTTATAGCCTGGCCCACTTCATGCAAGGCGCAGACACCAGGCGAGAACATTTTAAAACAGACTGGAGCGGGGATGCGAGGAGTGCACAGGGCAGATTAGACACGTTAACAACTGTACTTACAGAGTCTGAAGTTCTTTGACTTGTGATGTAATGGACACCTAAAGAACATAAGTAATTCAGTTCAATGTTCATGGAAGAGACACATAAATGCTATAAACTGCTTTAGGGAGAAATACAGAGAAAAAAGCCATTAGACATTACTAAAATAGGCACTATTTGTTACAGTTATGTAAGCACAAACCGCTTTTTTTTTTTTCAGTGGGAAAATAAATTATGAGAAGCCAAGTGTCTCCCCTATTTACTTTCTCCACATTTAAAATGTGACTTCCAGAGCAGAAAAGAAAACAGGGCGAATGGGAACACAAGCAGGCCCACTGGAGCACCCTTGTGCCACGAGAGACAAAGGAAGCAGCAGACACTGATGACAACCATCTCACTAGCAACTGCAGCCTAAACCGGAGCAATCACCCCTCGTCATTTAGATGCTCTCTGCAATGCCAGCATTCCCTTAAATTCCCATTCTAAGGCTGAACATGGATTGAAGAAACAAGATTTAGTGGGAATATTTCCTTTCAATTTCGTATAAAAGCCTGGCAGTGGCTATCCATGTAGATACTGGCTGTCCAAACAGCTTAGTCAGTCCTCTATCACAACACGGCAGGACTTCCCACATTCCCAAAAACCTCTATTCTGCTTGAGGGATACCAGAAGTTGCATATATACCACCTCTGGAGCAAGCATCCCTCACAGGCAGCTTTCCAGAGACGGTAACTCTAAACTGCATTTTGTTCTGGGCTCTGTGTCAGCTCCAGGGAAGGAAAAACACACAAATAATTCCTCCAGTTCCTGGGAATTTGCTTTGGAGGAAAAGCCCAAGACGGAAACACATTCTATGAAGCTTTGCCTAAAAAGGACAAAACTTTAACGCTAAGGAAAGAAGAAGAGGGGGTGACATATTGGAATGTAGCTAGAAAGACTGAAAAAAGTGCAGACCAAAAAAAAAACAACCCCCACCCCCCACACAGACAAGCAAGCAAACTTCCTGACAGCACGATGGATTAAGCTGCCTGCAGAATGGGCTCCCTAAGGAAACATGGGTTCCCGTTATTTTGGACACTAAACAGCAAGCATGCCAAAAAAGCCAATATTCCTCCATTTCTGCATTCCTGATAGCTAAAGTAAAACTTACTCTGCCAAGACAGGCTTTCTTTGGACACCAGAAAGAAAACAGTCTTAGGTTTACCTGGAAACCAAATACTATTTGGGCCAGCAGTATTATTCTAGCAACAGAGAAAGGCCAACAAAAGAAGCACCTTCAGCACTTGAGATTTCCAAGGCACGAGCCTCAAAGGATGTCCCAGGGTTTCATGTTTACTAAAGGGACATTATGCAGTACGCCCAGCCAATGCTACAATGCTTTACAATATAGCAATTTGTGCCAAATTTCATGCCAGAAGTCCAAAAAGCTCGGGCATCCAGAGGAACGCAGTTTCTGAAGGACAGTAGTAGTTATACTACGTTTTTACAAGCTTTATATCCAAGAATAGCGTAGCTCTACCATTAAAAAGTTCCATGACATTCACCAGTGAAAGAACAACACACTAGAACAGAAACGAGTGAGCAGCGCATCCAAGGAAAGGCTGTTTCACACTTCTGGCACTAAGGCATTTTACCTGTTTTTCCATCTCAAGCTGGGAATTTCCTACTTCTTCTTTCAGAGCCTCTATTTCCTGTGTCAAAGCCTTTTCAATGACAAAACAGACAGGATTGGACAATGGAAACACAAAAACGACACAAAAATGGATGCTACAAATCCATCACTATAGAATGCCATGCAGTAACAAATAAATGGTATTCAGTGGCATAGACATAGACAGGAAGGTAGGTATTGCAGAAATAGATACCTGAACAGTCTTCTCCTTGCTTGCTACCTTAAGGATTTCAGCTTGTAGGAGTTCTTCCACTGATTTTATTTTTCCATCCTTTTCATGGATCCTTAAAAAAAAAAAGGGAGAGGGACAATATTAGCTGGCTGAACAAATGCACTACTTGAGCAAATACACAAGCTTTGGTTCTGCTATCATGTCACATCGCCAGCCTCTGGGATCCACAGTGGGACCTCCCATTATCGCAGGTGCCATCTCTCACTGCAATCCCAAATCCAGATAGAACAAGCAGGAGAAACAAATAGGAGGAATAAGACTGGGAATAGTGCAGAATGAGTTGGCTTTATATAACCAGTAGTTCACATGCTAAATAGATACCATTACTGTCTAAAAATTCAAATTAAGGTATCAATAGTCCCTGGAGTGACACACACTTAACTTCAGCCTTCACTGGACATTCCAGCAAAGTATTTATCAACTCCAAATACACACACACAGTGCGAACAAGCTCACTCCTTTTAGAATGCCTACTGAAGAAAAACAATTATCTGACAATTCAGTGCAATTCCTCGTCTAGTCAAAGTTAGGCTTATGAAGTTAATTGCTTAGCAGAGAAACAACTGGATTTTCAAAAGGTATTGATCTGACTTGATGTGTTTCCAAAGTGATAATGCTTCCTGGCATGCACACACACGCTTCACCCAGTTAAAAGCAAATCATTTCGGGGAAGCAAAACGCTTGTAGGCATGGAATAAACATAGACAGAAGTAACAATCAGAAATGAAATCTCTGCAGTAACTTACACTTTCTGGAGTTCTTCCACCAGTGATTGGAAGGAAACCTGTTCAAAACACAGCTTCAACTTAGAAAAACAGAAGAGAGCAAAACAACCTGCAAGTGTTGAGGGGGAAGGAGCAGAGACCTTGAGCTCTCTGGCACTGGGTAAACTATGTAGCAGCCTAATGATTTTATCTATCTGGCTGCTCCTGAGAAAACTAGCTGTTGGTCTCCAGTTCCTGGCAAACAAATAATACTAAGTTTGCTGCAAGTTCCAGGAAAACAAAAGCAAACCCACACCATCTTTACCAGGAGAGGCTGAGGTTCAGGACCAGCATCTGATTAGCTAACCTTTTCATACTGGCACTTTTGTACACCTCTCCACAGTTATTGAGCTTCTCCTCTCCCATAAATGATTTTCTAGAAATTAAGTGCTCTCCTGAGCTGTACAAGCAGAGCTGAAAGTCAAGGAAAGGCACTTCCCAATCGGCACCATGTGCACATCAAAAACGATAATGCTGTGATGGTGTCACTGAACAGAGACATCAATAGAAGGGGGCTAAGTCCCACCTGCACAAGTGTGGATTAACATCAGAAAGCTCAAATATGTATAATGAAGTTGATGCAGTATGAGCTTCCTACCAGCCACACTTGCTGCACTAGGCTTCTGAGAGAGAAAAAAAAAAAGCAGCCCATAGCCTTTTCAGTACATGGCAAACTCAAACCAACCTAGAACCACCACTGAATTGGAACCTTTACATCTGCCACGTTTCTGACACTTATGCAATGAAGTATTTGACAGAGGTATCAGCTTCCAGACCACCGTTGGAAGAAAATAGGATGCTTTGCCAATGGGCTTCAAAGACGTCTTCACCTTTTTTCCATTGACTTTTGCAACCAAAGCAAGATGCTTTTAGATTTAGTTTAGGTGTAATAAAAGTTTTAGATGAAAAGTACTACCTGCTCTGATTGCTGAGTTTGCAGACTTTGAAGTTCTTTTCTCAAGGATGAATTTTCCGTTCGCAGCGCCTTTGAAAGCAGACACACAGATAATGAAATATTCATTTGTTGGGGAAAAAGTGTTAAGCTTGACGGAGAAGTCACTTCTTTTAGAACAAGTGAAAGACTCTGAAAATCTGAAAGAGACCCCCTCCACAGCAGTTGGAGCCAAAGCATTCAATGGACTAATTATTCATTACGGACAACACAGAGTGGACTTCAATCTATAGGAAGCTAGAGTCCACGGAAACATCAAGGTGATGTGCTTACCTCTTTGGCTGTTCAGTAACCTGACAGTTTGCTAGTGTGCAACCCCACCCCAGTCAGTGATGCACCTGGAATTTAGGGACATTAAGAAAGGGAGCATTGTCTTGGCTATGTGCAGGTAGACAGGACACAGCTTTCCAGCAAAACCCAGCTGAAAACAGTTGGGGGTTTTTGCACTGGCTTTCCAGATTTCTCATCACTACCTTCTTTATAAGCAGAACAGGAAGGAAGTACCTTGAACATCACCCCAGAAGTGTCACTAGTTTCTGATCCATTTAACCCTTCAGATTACCAACTAAGCAAAGAGATGCAAGTGTCCCATACTGCCAAGTTTTTACAGAACACCCTTTCCTCAAGACAGATTTTTTGCAGATTAGGCCAAACATACAGCTCTAGAGATGTATTCACTTTATTCCAAAAGACACCAGGTAAACATCCTAGCAAAACCCGCTCTAGACTACGTGGAGAGAAGCACTTACTGCATGCCATCGATACTCATGCTCAGTCTATCTTATCAAAAACGTTTTAACCTTGTCTTCATGAGATGCTTTTCCTATTCAACGGAAATGATCTCAGACCGCACTACAAGCACTCAAACATACACTTGGCACAAGAGCACTTATCTTTTTATGGGGAAGTACAGATTAAGAGAGATTTTACCTTCAGCTCCTCCTCTTTATTAGCCACCTGTATGAGTCCTGCCTCAAGCAGCTCTTCAACTGTCTTGATTTTATCATCCCTCTCTCTCATGCTGAGAAATCAAAAGTGATTATTAGTAAGAAGAGTTAACCTTTGACAGCAGTTTAGCTACCAACAGTAACCCTGCTGCCAACAAAACTGCATCTTTATTTTAGCCTCTGATTCGAAAGAAAAAAGTTTCTTACCTTCTTTCCATCTGCTCTAACAATTCTTTGTTCGGCTATAAAAAACACAACAGGGTGATCATTAATTGGATCAATAATAGTTTGGGATTTTAAAAACAGAAATAACTGGAGAGTATCAACTTAACCAGAACCTTAGTTACCACACTAATCCAGAAGGGAAAATAAAATAGGGGCAGAATGTCCTTATGGCATGTGTGTTTAATATTGATGCTGAAAGGATGTCAGTCTTTCAGGGGAGCTACAGATCCAGCCAAAATGCACTGATGATTTTACACTGATGGACTGCAGCAGTTCTGGTGACAAGATGCTGTGAGACACAGGATCCCAGTGATCCTAGGGAGTGTCAAGCATGCCAAGCACTGCGCAGCATCTAATCCATAGCAGCCAGCTCAGTACCTTAAAAATCTGCCTCTTTTGAGCATTTTTCAAAAGTACAAGCTCCACTTGAGGCTCACTCAGCAGAGCATTTATGATTTCTCAACAACACATTGTTAGAGACCACATGAGAAACATAAGCCAGCTAGCAAGAAAAAAAAAAAATAAAATCAGCCCCACTATTTCAGACAGCACACCAAATCAGCCAGACCCAGGGGAATAAGGCTGCAAATCTGGTTCTCTGCCAGAAGAAAGGGAGCCGCTCCAGACAGGGAGCTGCTGACTAGCAGACACCAGTGCAGAAAAGGAAATAAGTTTCCTGTCCTGCAAGTCTTTTTTCAGTGTTTTAGGAAGCTTTCTCATTCTACAATGGTACAGAGTCAGGGGTGTTCACAAGAGCTCTCCCAGGCAACACTCGCAAAGGAGATGGGGCTGAGCAACACAACAGCTTTGAACCTGCAGCATCCTGCGCGAGTACCAGTCAGACCGGCTGCAGCAGATGTGCCATAGGCAAAAATATAGAAGAGGAGTGACAAAAGACATCATGATGTAAATAGTTTTCCCATTCCATCTGTCTGTTCTTTGGTTACTACTGTTTTAAGAATTCATTAGAAGATGGAAGAAAACAAGTATGGTGAAGATCTTACTCTGGGCTCCCCACAGCCCAGTAAAAGCCCTCTCCCCCGGAAGGGCTGGTTGCTCATGGGATTTTTTTTTTATTCCAGAAAATTGCCATTAAAACGGGGAGGGGTTGCAGAAGTAAGCTTTCGCTTGTGTTAAGCTAGCATTTGGGGGGGGGGGGGCGGGACGGAGGGGAGGACAGACACGGGGACACGACACAACACTCTTGACTAGGTCTGGAAGACAGCCACAACTGCCTTACTTCAACCCTCCATGGAAGAGAAAACACCTAAAAAGCAACAGGCTTTGACACCAACCAGCTCAGCCTAGGGCCAGCTTAAGGAAAACAAAAATACTGAAGAAGTTAAGAAGAAGATATTTGATACAACCTCAGCAAACACTGGCTATACCTGCTCAGACAGGAGCGTCTGCAGCTTCTGAACTTCAGCCTGCAGAGTTGCGTTTTGATCCTTGAGAACCTGGAATGAAGTTTAAACACTGTATCAGTTCAGAACTGCAAACCCTAACTACAGCAGTTTCATTTTGGCAAAGAGGTAATTAAATAGCAGAGAAGCCATTACAGTGAGTTCTTTGGAAGCTACAAGACTACAAAGAGTCCTCTCCCCTTCTTTCTTGCTTTTCTTTATTAATACTTTTGTCCGTACGTTCCCATGAGAAATTCAGCTGTTACCATCTTTATTCCCTGGCAGAAGATCAGACAGTACTAAGTGCAAGAGGCAAGAGAAACTGCATTTTCCTCCTAAAGCAGTATCAGCATCATGTCAAGGTTTGATAGCTGCCTCTTACAAAACACTCATCTGGCGAAGCAAATGGTCTAGGATCACCTCTTGAGTTCTCTTCAGCTGCCTTTACACTGAGGATGCACAGCAAGGAACCAGCAGCAGAGGTGTGCACAGCTCCCACACTTTGCTCCGACTGCAGGCTGGAAAGAGGCGAATCAGGAAGACAAACAGCCATACCACGGACCTTGCCTTCCCTCCAGCAGCCCTGCAGCAGCCCTTGACAGACAGGCTGCCTGTCTGGATTCCTCATATATATATATTAAAAACCTTCTCTATTACTGCTGTTTGTTTTACAGTCTTTTTAAAGAATTGCTGGGTGCTTTACAAAACTAAAAAGCAGGACACATGATCTATGCTTCAGTCCCAAAGCCTTACAGGGACAACATAAGCAGGAAGGGACAGCAACGGTGAAGATGAAAAGAATTGCCCTGTTTTGAACCTGGCTTCTCTCTCTTTTATGTGCATGGGAAGAAAGGAGCCCTTCCTCAGGTGGAAGCATTTAGTGCAGAGCTGCTCTGGCTTGTGTTTGGGATCAAAGACAGGAGGAAGAAGAGACTGGAAGGGCACACGATACTGATGCCAAGAGCACACTACGAATTTCTGCAGTATCACAACAATGATGATCTGCGTGCAGTTCCCTATTCACTTCCCAAGAACTGCTAGGATTGCCTCCAACTGATTTTTGCCATCACTTAGCACCAAGTTGATTTCAGCACATAATCATCCACAACACCTCCAAGGCCTTTTTGCTGAGTAACAGTTACTAGAGAAACCATCACTTTAAGGAAGTTCAGATTATTCCTCCTTGTATTCATTTTTACCACTTCACCTGCCATTTTAAGATGTTCCACCACCCTGAAAGCCCTGAGAGTGTCACTAACTTGAGAGTCAATGACTTACTCAAGCCTGCCACCTCTTCCCACTCCACTTTCCAGACCCAGCACCCTCTACTACATGCTTCACTGAAGATTCAGTTGATAGCTTTATTACTAAAATCAACCATCTGAAGCTGTACTTTGTTTCCTAGTCTATTAATTAAGCAAACTTCTTCCCTCTTATTCTCTGACAGCTTAGAGAAACTACTGGGCCTTGCAAGGGGCTCTCATCAAAATATCTTTGAAAATGCCATTTTAATACATGACCCAAGTTTACTACCTGCTTGCTAACACCTTCAAAGAGCTCCAGGAGACTCATGAGGCATGGCTTCCCCTACAAAAGCCATGCTGCCTCTGCCACCACCCACCTGCTCTGTTCCTCACCAGCAAAACTACCAACTTGACCTTATGAGATTCAGACCGAGTGACCTTTCACCAGAAGCATCAGAAAAGCAGCACTACTCAACAGGGGCTTTAAAGGAGTTAAAAAGATGGAGTCATCACCTTTCCCAGGAAGCAGGTCTATTTCTAACAGCTAAAGTTCAAAAGAGAAAGCCTACAGTGGAGGAGGGCAAGGAGGAGTTAAGGTACTCTCTGCATACACCATCCAGAAACAAGTATCAGCTCTGCTGTGCAGACCCCAGATACCAGCACTAAAAGCTTCGGCAATTTAGCTGCAGCCTCATAAGAAACACTTTGGAAGACAGCAGGAGAAAAATAAGCATTTTTATACCTACTTTGACAGGGAAAAAAAAAAGAAAAGAGGAGAAAAAAAAAAGACCTGACAGCACAATAACCCAAGCAACAAAAGGCTCACACCAAGGCCTTGAAAGTCATATTAGAAGGTGGAATGCTGGAAAACCGCAACAGGTATTACTGAACAACCTCCTCTTACAGATTTCAAAGACCTCACTCTTCACAACTGCCGACACCGCACTTAACTTGTTACCCCACCTCTTACTCTGCTGCACCGTCTGTTGCTACTGCTGTGACATCCCACATTGTTCTTGCCTTGCAAACAGAATATTGTTATTTACCTTAACACCCAAAAGTCAGTTCTATTTTACAAATCATCATTCAATTGTATGAACTGCTCCGCAACCTCCAAAGTCTGGAAAACTTACTGTAAATAAGCACAAGAATAACTATTCTATATCTTACCTTCAATTCTTTTGTGTTTGAAATCTGAGCAAGTGCTTCTCGAAGCTGATCTTCAAGAGTTCTTATTTTGTCATCTTTGATGTGAATGCTGAGACACAGCAGAACAGTTAAAAACATTTCCTCATCCAAGTCTTACAAAAAGCATTGACTCGAACATGAAAGACTGACAAACGTTGTTTATCAAATCCCAGAGCTATTTACCTTTTTTGCATCCTTTCCAGCTCATGTGCAGCAGCAGCCTAGATATAAAGAGGATTAACACAGACTTAGGATAGATCACATGATTCAATCAACCTTTCATTCCACAATATTAAAAAGCTAGAACAAGTCATTTGGCCTCTCAGCACGACTCACCAGCAAGAGCGAAAGGGGTAAGCTTCTCTTCATGAACTTTTAAAACAACAATATATACCAGGCAAGCATGCAATTATGCAAAGGGAAGAAGATCTCGGAGAGATTCATTTGACAACCAGGATTATCTTTAATTAAACACTGCACTTCCACCTCGGTAACGAACAGGCCACACAGCAGTAACAAAGGGAAAGCATTCTGTTTGGTTCTAAAGAGACGTCTACGGCGAGGCGGGGGTTTTGTGTGCTTTCGGGTTTTTTTAAAGGGATGCTTATGACCCTGGTATGCAAATGCCAGGACTGTGTATTCGAGCACAGTTGTGTTCACTCCTGTCAAGTGTCCTGCACTCTGCATGCCTGCAAATCTAAACCAACCTAGCAATCTGCTTCAGTAACTTGGATATCCAAGTAAGAAACAGATTTTGCTGGTGAAAGAAGGGTAGGAAGTAGGCCTCCCACCAGCTATAAGAACTCCAGGGAATCACGAATTAGCCCAATTCTGTAGCCTCACACCTTTAATGTGCTTAAAGCACAGATCGCTGAAACCAACGGATCTGCATTTGCATTTATGCCAGAATAGGTAGTGGGAAAAGAGTAAAATTAAATATTTAATGAAACAATTATTTTACCTGTTCATTTGTCAAAGCCTGTAACTTCTGTACTTCTGATTTCAGGGATAGGTTCATATTCTGTAAGACCTGAAAGAAGGAGAAAAAGAAATATATTTGCACTTTGCATAGAGACAGTATTTCAGTTAAGTTCACTCTCCAGTGCAAAGTATTTATTTCAGGTCACTTTTTGAAGTAATCTAGAGGTAGTAGCAAGGAAAAACCCCAAACTTTCTTATCAACAGCTTCCCAGCACCAAGCATTGGCCTTGCCTAGAAGGGCAAAAATCAGCAGACTTGTAGCTGAAAGAGCTGGTTCTAGACCCAAAGGCAGCAGCCTTGCAGGCTTCATCTTGTACATGCAGCCAACGAGCCTCTCCCTGTAACAGCTGGCATTTACACATGCTTTTATTGTACCTTGAGCTCTTCCTCCTTGCTCGTTAAGTTGGCATGTTCATTGCCTAATGAGTCCTCCATCTGCTTTATCTGTTTGTCCTTTTCTGCAATCCTGCACAAACAAGAAATGATGACATATCACTACTAAAAGGCCTTGGATGAAAGTGGTACACGAAGCATCAGGCTAAACACAAGATACACGCTGGCCCTGAAGCCCAGCTCCTACTCTAAATCCTGCTGACAGTACACTTTGGGTCCAAAAGCTTTTCCATCCGTTTTAAATGCTTGCCAAAAAACTTACGGGACATTCTCTAGCTCTGAAACACAACAACTATCCCGTCTCCCAAAGGGAGAAACCTCCTGGTATAGCCATACAGCCCAAATATTAATAATTCTCATGGTCACGCACATTTCTGCATGCTGCACGGATCCCTGGACATAGGCAGCTGTAAACAAGAGAGGAGACACTGCTTTCCGTGTAGCATGTAGAGCCACGTACAATGGACTCCAGACCTGAGGCCAGACACGGAAGGGAAATCCGCAGGAAGCGGTTTCCCAGCTCCCAAGTCAATCTCACAGGGAGAAGTTAAAAGCATAGACAGCAACATTTCCTTCACCAGTCCTTCCCACAGGCACTGCACGTGCGTGGAGGAAAGGTGGCATGCATTAAAAGCCATAACACCTCCCAAATACCAAAGGAAATGAATGCTCACACTTTGTGTAGTTCTTCTGCCAGGACTGAAGCTGAGGTCTGCAGAAGGAAAAAAAAGAAAGAAAAAACAAACAAAAAATAGCTGAAAGTAAAGCAAGTCAAAGAATCATTATCTACAGTGAGCCAGGAATAACATTTGTACGATTTGTCTAGTTATTTTAAACTGGCACAGGACGATCCCAACTATTTCCTGGCTAAGGAACATTGAAGGAATACCAGCGTATACTAATATCCTTTCCTCTTTGGACTAAGGTAACATGAAGGGAAAAATGAACCATCTTATTTGCCCTTTACCAGATTCAAACAAGCCACAGGCATCACCAGCACTTGTCTCCCAAGGATTAAGTGCTTTACAGAACACTCTGCTGACAAACTACTTGAATTTAAAAAAGAAAACCCTGCACAGTGCATCAGGACTCGTGTTAGGAACACAAACAGCAGCACAAAACCAGCAAGTGGCATTTTTTCCCCCCTGGAAAAAGCATATTCCTATGTGGTCACCCTCAACAGGGAAGGAGAAACCCATCACGCTGGTTATCAAGACATGGAGGGACCTCTGCAGACTGTTTCACATCCAGTTTGGTAGCAGCTGTGGCAGAACTTGCATGCTCATTTGTGCTTCAGACACATGGTTCTCCTTATCCAGCCTTACCCTCCCCCAAAATCCTGGATCTTGCAGAACTTGTGCCCATGGGACCCTGTAGCAATTCCTATACTGCCTTATCCGGATCGTACCATAGAGAACAGCATCAGGGCGGGGGGGGAAATCAAAGGGAAAAAATAGTTCCAGTCCCAGAGGGTCTCCTTAATGACCAAAAGAGTTTCATCAACCCTGATGTCCAGAACGGCATCCAGTCCAACTTCACTTCCCCAAACTGCTGTTTTCACACCCACTGTCCATGGTGGAAAAATGGCCCTGCATTTTTATGGCCAGCGGGGCTACATGGGGAAAGCACACACCTCCTTCCAACAGTCTCATTGAGTAACCCAGAGCAAAAAAGTAAAAGTTCCCTAGGGACTTATTTTCAAAGCCCTTTTAAAGGGCTGAGATAAGAGGAGTAGGTCATGAAGATACTGTAAATCCAGAGTGCCTCTTCCTTCGCTACTCTCCCCACCCAAAGGGTGTACCAAGCTCTTCAAACAATGCCAGATGACACATTTTCAGTCTGATGTTAAATTTTATCAAACTACATCAAGCACATCCATGATTAAAAGAATGCAGCACCTAACTGCATAGGAACAGTCTCCACTTATGCGCACAGAAGTTACGGCCTTTCTGAGCTGTGACCTAGCTCTACATAGAAGCAACTTCAGGGACTGAGGTTTTACATAGTGTTTACAACAGAAATCATTTCTCAAAGAAACTAGTCAAACCAAAATTTTAGAGATTAAAAGAACTGAGAAAGGCATTGTGAAGGTTTGGTTGGTTTTTGGTGTTTTTGTTTGGTTTTTTTGGTCGTTGTTTTGTTTTTCTTCTGTACAGAAATCATCACTGGAATGAATAAACAGCTTTATATGGGAGCTAGACAAGACACTGTTTCTCAACCTGATGCACAAGGGAAAAGCGTGATCAGATGGTTCACAGGAGGACTGCAAAAAGACCAAAGAACCACAGGACAGAATTGTACACGTGCAAAGCTACAGAAAACAAACATTCAAAAAGGTATTCTACCCTTTGGTTACAAATGAAAGCCACTACAGGAGAAAATAAGTGGATTTTTCCCCCAAAAGGGCAGCAGAAGCTTAAGTTTTAAATCAGTTTGAGAAACATTAAAAAAGAGGATGCTAACAAGTCTTTGCTTTCAGCATTACATCTCATATCCAGCTACAAAAAAAACAGACCCTACTTTTAATGGAAGTTCACAAATCATGACTACAAAAGAAAGTCTGAGAACATGCTGTACCTGGGCTGCCATTTGTGAATGAAACTTCTGAAGCTGAGCATTCAAAGCATCATTCTGCTCTATCAGCTCCTTGTAAGAGAGCACAGAAAGAAAAGCAAGCTGAGATCTGCAACTAGTCGACTTTTGCTAGGATTAGCTCTTAGCCATGATTATGTTAGTAAGAACAGCTTAGTATTTACATGTCAGACACTTTTCAAAGATGCTATTTTTCTCCCCACTAAGATCAACCAGTTTGAGTGCAAGCACAAGAACCTGCTCTGTATCAAAAGAAAAATATTCCCTGCCCCACCATATGCTATTTGGTTCCCATGAAGCCCTCAAGAGCTATGTCCACACTGCCTCTCACCACTTGATGCCAGGAGAAGAGATCACTCCAGAAGAGCTCACACAAACATCAAAGTTACATGGCTGCGCTTCCAGGGTGTTCCCCAGACCATAGCGTCATTTCACAGCTTGGGAAATTGCTTGGGTCAGCACATTTTCCTGACTCGCCCGGAGCACTCCTCCGGTCTGAGATGGCCCCAGACCTCCTCACAGCACCACACGCAAGGTCTCACTTTGTAAAGTTGCCAGATGATAGACTTTTCTCGTTCTTTACTCAGTGGAAAACCTTTACTAAAGCAGCATTTCAAGGATATTACTGTGTTTCCATAGGCACAAAGTGGGAGGAAAAAAAACAAACCCTTAAGATACTTCAACAATACTACCTGCACCTGCATTTGCATGGAGTCCTCCGCAGTAGCTCTCTTTTGTTCAGCCTCCATTAACTGCAACATCCTCTGCTCCAGCTGCTGTTTTGACACCATTGTATCAGTAAATTTACTGTGCAAGCTCTGGATTTCATTGTCTTTGGCCACAAGCTTATTCTGCACATCTGTAGCAGAAATGTCAGGATTTTAATACAGAAGTAAATATTTAACTTTGGGGGAAATAGCTTTCACTGTAAACAGGGAGGCTGATTAGAAGCCTCATTGCAGCAAGCCAAGGTTCAGCACCCTCATCAGCATTCAAACTAACTGGTATCACAACGTACTATCTCCCCAGAGTACTGAAGCAGTATTGATTTCACCTGAGCTTTATTTAAGCCATTTACTCAAGAATGTCCTTTTTTTACAAATGGCAACAGCCAAATCACTGCAAGTAAGCATTATTTGGGAATTTTGTGATACATGCCTTGTAGTGCTGCTTCATGTTCTGCTGTTCTTTTCCTGAGATAAGCCTGGATTTCCTCCCATCTTCTCTCTGCATCCTGCTGCTGGACCTTCACATTGAAGAGAAAGTTGATGAAAAGAAGTCTAACCTTTATTTTTGGAACATTCAGAGTGCATCTCTTCAGTGCTATTCCCAAAACATATGGCAATGAAATAAAATTGTTTCTTGTTTCCATTAGGGCTCAGAGAAACAAAGTGCCCTGTAATCCTCCTCCTAGAGCAGTTCAGCCTATTAATTTGAAAGGCAAATTGCGAACAGGATTTCATTATAGGCTCTTAACAGGATCGTTTCTGTAATACGAAAGTATAGCATCTTTGCCCTACAAGTTCAGAATTAACACCAGAAGCCAGACTAGCCATGCATCACAAATCTGCATCTAGTAATTAGAACACGTCTCAACTCTAGATACCAACTCTCCACCTGCAAGGGCTAGACGCAGGGAGAACTTCTGGTCACTAAGACTTAATTACTTAATTAAAATATGAAAAAAGTAATGAGCTCTGGATTGGCATTCTCACCCAAAAACACTAGGTTTCTCTTCTGAAAAAAAGTTAATACAAAAGACCTTTTCTTCCAAATAGGAAAGAGATGCATCCAGAAGCCAGTCCATTTATATTTTAACTCTTAAAAAAGTATGTTTATTTAAAAATTTAAACATATCTTTAAGCAAAAGCATGCAATTTCAAATAAAAGTCACACAAGGACAATGCCATCTGGATGAACAACTCCAAAGTATCAAATCTTGCTGGAATCGTACGGTTATAGAAAGCAAAAAGTTCAACACCACCAGTTAAGCTTTTTAAAGATATTTACCTGGAAGGGTAAGTTTCACTTCATAGGGAGGTTTGTAATCACTCAGAGTACTGAATAAAAGCATTAAATAAACCCAGAAGCTGACTCAGCCTATCTGAAAATTGATACTTGCACACATAGAGAAGACGGAGAGATTTAGTGGCCAGGGAAACAGCTAAAGCAATTCTCACACACCTCACATCCCGCCTGATTCAGAACTTGGCTCAGATTAAGCCCTGAGCACAACTTGACAGGCAGAGAAAACCCAAGTCACCTTTAGCTGAGCAACTGCCTGCTCTGCATTCTTCTTCTGGAGCTCCTCTTGCTGCAGCTTGCTGTTCTTCTCTCCCAGCTCACTCATCAGCCTAGCGTAATCCTGGCGCAGTTTGCTCAGTTCAGCCGACTGCCTAAAAATAAACATTTTCACAGCTTTTTCTTTTTTTGTTACAAAAAGCATAGGCCATAACAACAGCTACTCAAATATCAACACCAATTCCTATATTTACAGCCAGAGGGCTGTACTGGGTGGGTTTGGGTTTTTTTTCCCCTTCACACTACTTCATCCTAGGAAAGGGATGAGGGTCAGGAACTCTTGGCCATCAGCACAGCACAGCAGCTACAACCCACTGAGTCAGAAACAAAAAGTCAGCAATAAGCCACAAGCATCAGTTCCTTTAAAACATATGCAAGCTGATGGGCATAATTTGGACAGGCTTATATAAACTAAAGAGGCTCAGCATAAGGAAAGGTCTCACATCAAAATTCACATTCCTTCCCTCTTCCCATAAAGGATTATTGATCTCAGACTTACTCAATACTATTCCTCCTGGACTAACTGCAGGCATCTCTTCAGACTATATGTTGCCTCCTGGCCTTGACTTATCTATTAACTTACGAAGGTATCTGATGCCCTGTCTCACTTAGAGAGAGAAGATGCACTTGTATAGCCCAAGGGAAGAATTTTTAAAGGCTCCCCTTTTAAAAGCAAATAAAAAGCATTTTATTTTTCTCTTAAGTTTGCCTGACTTAAGGATTTTCCAAGATAACTAAGAGACAATGGTGCTTTGTTTCTACAAACAGGACACCTAAAATCAGGGTACCAGTACCCTTCTCTGAGCACTCATTATATCGACCTGCCCCAGCAGGACACACGCAGGGAGCAGAACGCACCTCTGCTGAGCTGCACTTGACAGTGCAGAAAGGTCCATATAGAAGCAGCGTCACTGCAAGAACAGCGTAGCCAGAAGAGACAGATACTGAGCCCTTAGCCCTTTCCAAGTCCAGACAGTGGTTTTGACATTCTAGTCTCCAACAATAACAAATATCTGAGCACATATAAAGCATCAGTTTTGCTTTCTATTGGCAGAACCCCAATGGCAGCAACTCACCCTTCTGACTACGCATCTTACCAGGACACCACAACATATCCAATCCTCTCTGCCAGCTCAGGGGCAACTTAAGTCATAACTCATGAGAGACAAGACCTTGAGATGCCTTTTTGTTTCTCCAAACATTTGGAACGCTAGCAGATAAATTCAAGTGCCATCCCAGCGGTATCGTTAACTGCAGGGTGTTGATTTTTTTTTCTTATTGCAAGACTGATTTATTAAGTTTAGAGCTGCTGTTCTCCCAAGTGGCCAGCATCAGCACCTCTCCTAAAGCCCCGGGGGAAAGGATACACACCCTGCCAAAAACACCAACTGTGGCTGAGCGCTTCTGCACTTTTTTCTGTTAAAGTCTCAGCACTCACCCTCTAAAAGCTCAGGCTTCAAACTGATAGAAGACAGTGATCTGTTTTGAAAGCCTTGGCTCAGTGCAAATACAAATAGCTACCTCCCCAGCCCAAAGTAACTGTGTTCCTAGTTTAACCACAAACTCAAGGAGATGGAAACAAAAGGAGCAGAAGCCAGAAAAACTCTTCAGGGAAGGCTTAAAAACACACAGAGCTCAGAGTAGCTGCTAACATACTTGCTCTCCATTTGATTGGTAGATGTACTGACAGCATCTCTCAGGATACCGTTTTCCTGCTTCAGGTGGCTTATTTCTGCCTCCATCTGCTCACGGAGTTGTTGGAACTGAGGGGGAAGAAAAAAAGAATTAAAAAAAAATTAAACTAAGGAGAAATAAAAACTCCCAATAACTTAGAGCAGTAGGTAAGATACCACAATAGTTTAAGTAAATAAAACTGAGTGGATTTTTTGGGAGAGGGGCAGCTTTATGTCCTTCCCCACACACCCACTCTTAAATTAAACTGTGCAACTTAGACCCTTCTTGCTCAAATAAAAGCACCGGTTTCCTTTTATACCAGTATATCAATCTATTTATCAAGGCAACCTTTTTTGTTTGTTTGTTTAAAAGGCTACACAAGTGTTACTTAAGATACCGACTGCTCTACTGCATAACTTTAGATACTTGTCAATAACCGGATTATCAATATATTACTTTATCAAAGGGAAATAAAATAAATGCACCGTGAATTAACACTAGAAGTTTACAAAGCCTTTAAGCAAAGCAGAAAAAGTATAAAATAACTAACAACACACAAATTATCGCATGTAAATTGCAAAAGGCTAGTTTTCATCTAATATCCTGAAGGCAAGATTGTGAAATAGATCCCTTAGGCAATAATACACTTCAACTGCATTTGAAGAGAAGAGGAGGCTGCGGGGAGACTGTATTGCGGCCTTCCAGTACCTAAAGGGGGACTATAGGAAGGATGGGGGCAATCTCTTCAGCAAGGCCTGTTGTGACAGGACAAGGGGTGATTGTTTTAAACTAAAGGAGGGCAGGTTTCGACTGGATAGAAGGAAAAAATTCTTTACAATGAGATTGGTGAAACCTGGCACAGGTTGCCCAGAGAGGCAGCAGATGCCCCATCCCTGGAAACATCCAAGGTCAGGTTGGACGGGGCTCTGAGCAACCTGATCTAGTTGAAGATGTCCCTGCTCATGGCAGGGGGTTGGACTAGATGGCCTCTAAAGGTCCCTTCCAACCCAAACCATTCTACGGTTCTATGATTCTACGATTTCCAACATGGTGTGAAAATGAGGCAGAGAGAAGACCTGAGAACCTAAGTCTCCTTCAAAACAGTGCAAACAAAATCAAAAGACAGGATTCAAAGGGAAAAAATGGACTCTGCATATGCAGATGACAACATAGCTGGTCTTACAGCCCAACGGCCTGCTTTGAAAATCCTCAAGCACATTCAGCTATAATACTTTCTTCCTCTACCAGAGCCAGTTTGTAGATATGGCTGACACCATTTCCAAGACCCAGTTTCATCAAATGGCTGGCTCACCAGTGAGGATTTTGTATATAAAAGTCCAAACAAATGTTTGCGTAACAACCACAGCAGGAGACAGCAGTCCCTTGTAGGGCAGCCACCTCCAGTTCAGCACCAACACATGTAACAAGCTGGTCCCTGGACGTTTTTTGGGGTTCTCTTGGTTTCACCCCTCCCTTTTTTTTAAATGCCAACAGACATACAAGATCTCAATAGAAGCAAAGGCAAAAGCCCCGTTTAACTGGAAGCTTAGACAATTACGTTTCAGCTTCTCTGCAGTGCTACAGCACATCAGTAGGGGGAGCAGAACCAGAGCACTAGTTCTTCAGCGCATCCTTTCTCCAGCTTTGCTTGCGACAGCAGCATTTGCAAAAGCCACCCAGTCGTGCTCAGATCTCCTTCACCCTCCCCAGCCAGCCGTACGACCCTCTCATTATGTAGTTGTCTGTATAGGTTCAAAGGAAGTTGCCTCTGCTCTGGAGAACGTAGTTCTGCTCCAAAACTGTAGAGGTGCTACTCTCCAAAGTGCAGAGACAGAAGATAACAGTATTAAAGCTGGAAAGTTCACACGCTGCGACTGATCTGCTTGTGCAAGAACAGCAGCTTGAACGGTTTTGGTTAAGAATTTACCTTTATCTTCATCTGCTGAGATTCTTGGTAGCTAACATGTATTTTACTCTGAAAAGTGCCGTTCTCCTTTTCTAGCGTGTTGATACGCTCTCGCATTTTCGTGGTAAGCAAGCCGCTTCTCTCCTTTTCTGCAACCAGCTCCTTGGGTGGGAGTGAAAGGAAAAAGGGAAAGAAGTCATCTACCGCTCCTTCGTAGAGTCTAATAGTGAGTGGTTTAAGATAAGTAAAAATATAGCAAGTGTGCATCAAACCAATGTCAGCATGAATCTGCTCAGAGAAATTACAGCATTAGACCTGACCAGACTTCCAGCACCTTTATGAGAATTGAGGATCAGCATAATTTCACCTTTATTAAGAAGAGCTTTGCCAATTTAAACACCGATCTTCTGTTGTCTCAGAAGAGCTGGAGTCTTATTTCTGTAGAGTTTGGCTAAATTGGAGTCCTAACAATTAAAACCATAGAAATCACACAGGACAGAGCTTAGATTTTCATCCTACGTTTAGCAAAATGGAAGAACGCAGGTAACCTGTGGCAAAACTATAGAGCATTTTAGAGTCAATAATTGCTTTGTAGCAGGTTGCAAAGCCAACAGTTTTGCCAGAAGAGATGGGCTATTAGTACCCAGCAACAGCCAGAGAAGCCCTGAACCCCAGCAGCGTGATGCCATATTATAGCTTTCAAATGAAAATATACATTGCTATTTAGATTAATCATTTATTAGCTAGTAATTCAATCCAGACACCTGAGAAATCCATAGAGCTGCTCCTCTGCAATATAAATGCACTTGCTCTAGTAAGCAAAAATATTAAGTGCAGCTTTCAACAAGCTCCCATCGCAGAACAAGGTATTTGTACCATTTAAGCTTCAGGTGTCTCCAGGTACGCAGCACAGCATGCAGCTCCTTACAGTGCCAGGGAGCCTTGACACGTAATTTCAGTGATCTGAATTATTAGCCTGAATACCCCCATCTCTTCAGAGTAATTATAGCTTTTTCCACATTTTTATTTAAATAAAGCTATTCTCTCTTTTAGATCCAACTTACTAGCTTCAGGAGGCTGTTCCCCCTGAACAAATTAAGTGACTCAAGTTCCCAAGGCCATGTTCACAAAGGCATTTAGGAACTTGAGTCACACCAGACGTTTTAAGTTACTTCTGCATATACAGTGTAAACAGCTTGACACAAAGGCTTCTCCATGTTATATCTGCATCTGCTAAGATGCAACAAAAAGGGCACCAGGACATACTGCAGCTTCCTTCTACCCCTCTGCCAATTCCACCATCCATCTGCAGTCCTCACTAACTCAGCTACCCTGTCAAGGCAGTGCCAGAGATCCCGGGAAGATTAACTTTCACCTAGCTTGTGTTTTGCCAAATACCTCTGAGGTCAGGCACCCCTTGCTCTCATTTATCCTCTCCAGTTATCGTTTTTATCAACACTCCTACAGAAACATCTCTGCACCTTAAAGTCCCTCCGTAGCTTTTGGCAGCAACGAAACACACTAATTAGAAGGTAAGAGCTTTTTGTCAGTCAAGGTGAGCTTTTTGCCTTGTTTATCCTGATGCTTTAGCACTGCAACGACTTTGCTTTTACCCATTTTCTCCCAGCTTTCAGGAGTGCGTATTTATTTCTCCTTCTCCCTTCCCTCCCCCAGTCCCGATGGCAAAAACCCCCAATGACCCCTACTTCTCCACAGCTCGTGCCTTACCTTCGCCGGCACCACTCTGCAGATATTTTTTCCCCAACCGCAACAGCTTCCCCCATAGCCAGGCTCCTTCATACATTCCCTCTGCTCCTTCAGCAGCAGATACCTCCCCCCTTTCATCCTGCAATCCCAAGCCAGTGTTTCTTTTTTCCCTCCAAACACATCACAAGTCTTTTCTCCCTACAGTTAGATATTGACTATCCCAAACCTCTCAATCCCACCTGCAAATATACACCTACCTGTGCCCTGCCAGGAGCTCACACAATACCCACTCCCTTCTTACCTTCTCATCCACCAAGGCTCCCAACTCCCATGTCCTCCGCCCATTCTGCTCCCATCTTTGGCCACCCACCTTTCTGTGCCCAACTTTTGTCCCACAACACGACCTTCCTGAGCCTAATGCCTGTGTGCTTCCAAACTAGCCAAGACATAAGAATCCTTCGCCCAGAAGAGTCTCCAGTTCACTCCATATCTGCCTAATTATTTGTCCTACCATAAATGCTTTCCTCTGAAACTTTCATTAAAAAAGAGTCAAGTTTCATAAACTAGTCTTGACAGTGGTGCATCAGCAACCTACGCAGGCAGTCTACACTTTCTGTACCTTCCTTCTTGAAGAAAACTGATGATTGTTGTGCCTTGAAGCACACAAGCATGCGAATGCTAGAATATGTACCAAATTAAAACTGCAATGCAGAACAGGTGTTTAATATTTGCCCCCACAAAACCGTATTACACTCATGAAGGAAGTGTTTTTGAAGTAACCTTTTGAAAAGAAAAATACTCTCAGCTTAAGAGTCTCAGTAAATGAACTCTCTGGAAAAACTACTGGAAAATAACTCTGCATAAATACTTTAATAGCATCATAAAACCAAACATAGTGTCTTGGTAAGCTTTCCCAATATAAAAAAAATTCCATCTTTCAACTGATACTAACCTCAGTAAGTCAGCATTTGCTGGCTGCTAGTCCTACAAGCCCACCGCTCCTCTCCCATGGCTCTCTATCCACCTGAGCCTCTTTACATTTACCTGGGTTAGCTGCTTGCACTGCTCCTTTGCAACAGCTGCCTCCTCCTTCATCGCAGCGAGCATTTTCTCCTTGTCTTGTAGCTGATGTATAGCTGCAGCCGACTCAGCCTTGCTAGCCTGCAGCAAAAGTACATAAAAATGATCATACATGCCAGAAGTACTTGCACAGCACACTAGCAGGCAGCAGAGCAAACCTAAGAGGAAGAAACACCCCCTCCTGCCCCCAAATCATCTGTCTGCATGGCATACGTGGCACCACCAGTACCCGATTCTGCTGCTAATGGATCCTGCAGCTCCAATTTCATTAGACAAGGAAATGCATTTTCAAACGCACTGAAACCAATTAAGAGAATAAATGGGCTCTTAAGTTGCTTCCGCGTTGGAAGAGAGCTGCTGTGGTGGCACTGGGGAAAACAAAGAACAGCCATTACGAGAAATAAAAGGAAGAAGATGCAGAGATGCTGAATCATTCAATAACTGAGGTACTTCCAAGGTACTTGGAAGGTACTTCCAAGATTACCTGGTCCAACCCACGCTCAAAGCAGCTATAACCCAACTTGGACTATAACTACAAACTTAATCTCTTGAAATATCTCACTACAAAGGGAAAAAGGGAATGCTGATCTGGTCTCTCCTTCCACTTGAGAGGAGAGCCTCCAGTTGACATAATTATGTTTCTGCTGGCACACTGACACACAAAGTTTCAGAGATACTACAGGGAACAGAACTAGAGGAATGATCCCCATGGTCCTGCCACTTAGATACTGGTCCTAAAATTATATAACTGTGGTAAGGGGCAAACCTTCTAAAATTTGCACTCAGACTTCACTCAATGAAGTTTGATAACTGAAGCAGCAAAGAGGAGTATCAGTCCCCTAAACCCACTCAGAATTTGTTTGGAAGTTCTCCTTCAATGGTACTGTACTGCATACATACAGAAAACACGTTGTCAGTGTCTTGCATGAGTTACAGAGAGGAAAACATTCACATTTCCATCTACAGAAGCTTACATTTTTTGGTTGTATACAAACCCAGGAACCCATTTAGATCCTAGAGGTTTACCTTTAACACAAAACATTCCTTAAAAAAAAACAAATACAGCAAGCAAGCTAGCTGATGTTCTGAATAGAACAGGGGATACTGTTGCAAGTGTACCACTACAGGGTTTTCAGTCAGGCACTGAAACAGGGGCCCAGAGAGACTAAAGTCTCTGTCCTTGGAGATTTTCAAGACCCAGCTGGACAAATCCCTAAGCAGCTTGCTCCAAATTCAACGCTGACCCTGTTTTGAGCAGGCAGTTGGACTGCATGACCTCCTGAAGTCCCTTCCAACCCAAATTACGTGATATGCTACTATATTGCATTAATCGAGTTGACGCATATCCAGTTCTGCATTTCTGTTCTGGTACCATATCTGCAGCAGAATACAGAATTGCAAGACTTCAAGTGTGACAAACAGGATGTTACAAGCACAAAATGACAATCATGACGACTCATGGGAGGGAGGAGTAGATATTTGTAAGATACTGGTGGTCACCACTCTTTTGTCTTAATACAAAAATTAAAAGAGAACTGCCAAGCACTGACACAGGCTGCCCAGAGGGGTTGTGCAGTCTCAGTCCCCGAAAGTTTCAGGCCAGACTGGATAAAGCCCTGCGCAGCCTGGGCTGACCTCAGAGCTGGCCCTGCTTTGAGTAGGAGGTTGGACTATAGACCCTCTGAGGTCCCTTCCAAATCTGAATTGTCCTACCATCCTATGAAAAATATCCAAAGAACTCAGCAGACTAGAATGTATAGACTTGTAACATGGAGAAACTCGCAAAACACAGAACTAGCTGGTTGAGTGCACAGCCACAGCAGCTTTTTCTTAGTTTCTACTATAGTTTATCCTATTTACACATTTGTGAAAGATCACTCCTGAAAGTCTCCAGATAGCTTTCCCCCGTGCCAACACACCCGCGTCAGCTCCAGCAGTGGTCCTACGTTATATACCTTATTCTCCATGGTTATGTCTGCTCTTTATGAGCAGTCAAAAGCCATCAGCCTATCTATCCAGCCCATGGGATAGCAGATGGCAGCACACAGACATCTGACAACTGCCTTCTGCATGCAAAGCAAGCACAGACCAGCTGGAAAAAGTCTTCCAAAGACAGAATGCAGAAATCACAACAGAACATAGATATAGCTAATTTGACAGCATCTCCTCCAACTGCTGCTTATTTAATAGTCTTCTCCCCCCCTCCCCCGCCCCCAGTCATTCACCTTTTGCAAGACATCATGAATTGCACTGGATTTTTCCTTTAACACCTCCACTATGCAACGGGCCTCATCTTCAGTGAAGATCATATTCTTCACAGCCATTACAAAGTCTTTAAATTTTACTTCAGCATTCTCTGCAACACAGAAGGGAGGATATATTTACTTTGGACACGATACAGAATTATTTATTTTGCCTCGAAACACCATGTGATGGGGTATCATTATGCATTACGTTTAATTTCAGTCTGAAATGCCAAGTCATAAAAGGTCATGGACGTTCAGCAAAAACAACATATCTACGATTTAAATCCGATAACAATCTGCCAGCTGACAGTTTTGGGAAAAAAAATCCCACCACTTTGTTTGTACAGTTGGTAACATTTATAGTGTTGCTACCAAGAAGACAAAGCATAACACAGATTTTGGGGGGGGGGAAACAGCATTAATGTGAAAACTTCAAAAGTCCTTTCTAGTGTATTATGAAAGTAATTCAATCTGAGCTCTCAATTTAAAGGACAGCCTGGCTGCGCAAACAATATGCAAATGACAAGGTAACAAATTTAAGAACTGGCACATTTCTGATTACAATATCTGGAAACTAGAAAAATATTCCATCAGTCTAAGTCTGGAAATTAACTGCTGCAGGAGGAGTTTGGCAGTCAGAAGATAAATCAGCAAGTGTTTAAAAAGACACAAACAAGGAAACATAATTCAACTCTTCAATGGTCTTACAGAAACAAAACAATATTTGTTCATAAAAAACAGGCTGCATGGACGTAGGTCATTAGGTGGCCCCCTAACTTAAGTAAATGGAAGCACAAGACCAAGGCATCCAGCACCTCTGGCACATATTCACCAGTGCACAAAAGTACATCAAGGGACTGGAAGGGGAAAAAAAAAAAGAAAAAAGGAAAAGCTTAAAAGTGATGCTTAGTTCAGAAAATGTCCCAGAGATCATGAAGGGTCCAGGTTTCCCACCACAGGTACTAAAACGTAAAATTGAAACCAAGCCACACAAACCCAAACCTCTCCAGAATTTGAAAAAAAAGAATGAAGAACAAAAAAGTGCTCGTGATACTAAGCCCCTAGGAGAAATTACCAAGCATAAAAACAAATCACTGATAAGCAGTCCAGGGAGGCAGAGGGGAAGCACTGAGAAATTCTAGCACACTCTCTTCTAGTCCTATATACAACTTAGTCTTGGCCACAGACTTCAGATCACATCACTGCTGCACTGACATCATCAATGATGTTGTTACCAGGAATAAGCCAAAATCCTGAGACCACAGTCCAGTCAGCCGGGAGTCTAGCAGCTTGGCCTGGACCAGCCTGAGCTCTCTGCTCCCTGAAGAAAGGAAGACCTTGCCCTTGCATCCAAGAAGCTTACAATTAGAATAGGGGAAGATTTCTATATTGGGAGGGCAAATCCCAGCTGACACAGGAGAATTAGGAGCTCGTATAGAAGGTTACAGCTTGCAAAGGAAATGAGAAGGGATGGGTGCACATGAGAGGCTGTGACGCTGCAGGGCAGTAATATGCAGCCATTGAGCTAGAAGTACAAGAGGAGCCTCAGGCAAGTGGGAATCCAATCTAGATACCACAAAGCATTGCTCGGAAGCTTTCAAGTGAGCATTTTAGAAGACCAGCCTAAAAAGAAAGGTTCCAAAGAGTGCAGTGAATGACCGGGCAGATGATATTGGAGAGCCAGCCTTCTACACGAACCTGAGCAGAGGGTCACTGCTCAGTCACCTGGCTTCTCCTCTCTGGCCACCCACAAATCTGAAGGTCTCGAATCATGGCTCAGTAAGTTTGGCATGATTTGAGCAGGTCAGTGGCCTATTTGAAGTTTCAGGGTGGGACACAGTGCTCATGAATCACTCCAGGCCTCTGTGGGAAAGTGATGGAAGCTCCCCTGTCCCAACCAATTCCAACTGCACTGAAAGGAAAATTCAAAGTCTTCCTGGGAACTGCCAGTCTGTCTCCACTGGCAATTTGCTTCACGTAACTCCGTGTTGCACTCAGATACACACGGTGGCTGGTCAGCCCCAGCAAGCTCCATGAACAGCCCTAGAGCATACAGGCTGCACCCCCAGTCTCAAGCAGACACCAACAGCTTATGCTGAAAGCTCTTGGTTTAGAGTCCATCACTGTTAGCGCTGCCTGAACCATCTACTGTAAAACTAGCTCACATGCATCCGTGTGGTCTGTGATCACCCATTTGCTCACTGTGAGGACACAAAAGCCTACAGTCAGCACTAAAAGGATTCAGATGGCACAAAGCCCCTTCAACAGCGCCAAAGACACGGGAGAAGCGAGCACAGACAAGACCAAACAGTGTCCTGCAGCCACAAACATTTTCCTCAAATCACTTCTTCCTAGCAAATAAGAGAGGATCCCACTCCCCACATACACAGCATGTTTTCCCTGTTCAGGTTTGCAAGCAGGCTACACCAGAGACAGACTGCATTATTTGTTTCTTACCTTTATCTGTTTCATTCTTCAGTTTCTTGCCACTGCTCTTCTGGATCCCCTCATTCACGTTTTGTTTTGCTACTTCAACCACTTCTCGTTTTTCCAAAGTGCCAGCATCAGAATTATCCATCAAAGGAATATAAGTAGTTGCTTGAATAAGAGGTTCATCCACCAAAACTGTAATCAAAAGTCCACAGGACGGGTTAAAGCTTTGTAATAATTAACATCAACATTTTTTAGAAAAGGTGCACAACATATTAGAGTTGGATTAAAGCATCTCTAACCTCAATAGTTAGTTATTCTCTACTTCTATTATCCTTCACCGCTTAACTCATTAAAGCTCTTCAGGTAAGTTCATTAAATACAGGTCTCTAATGCATAGTAATTTAATAGCTTCAATTAAATTTCTATTTCCAAAGCTGCCTTTTAGCATTTTAACAAGTAGCAGAGAAGAATCTTTACATTTTGACTTTCATTTCACTTTAATTAGAAAGTTGCACGTAGCATCGAGACTGGTTTACTTGTGGTTGTGTATGAAATCATTCAGCATCCCTGAAGCATGAGTATAGTTAAGTTTTTGTCCCTATTCTGTTAAAAGCTGATACCTTACTGCCAGCATTTTCACCAAGATTACATCACCTGTGAACTAAACCATTTAGGCAGAACACGCAGTAGGGACAGCAACCAAGCTTATTTCACATGCAGACTCAACTACACTTAATGAAGATATCTTGTCTGTCAGAGCCGGCTTTAGGCATCATTAATATTCAGAGAGGTACCCAGAGGTACTGACTGACCTCGGGTCTCCATTCACACAGCACTGTATAAACATGGTGAGGATCAGCCTCTGTCCAAAGAACTTTTCAGCCTGCGCTGCCGAGACAAAAGCAGGGGAGGGGAGAGGAAGAGACACAGACCAGGGACAACAGATCCGGCCAGCAACAGAGCTGGATTTGCTGTCTGCCCAGCTCCTGAGCTGCTGGTGCGCACTGCCTGAAGTATGCAAGACATGCACGGAGCCATGCCACAGCAGGAAAGCTCACCGACCCAGGCAGCCCAGACTGAAGGGCTGATGGGCAACAGATGCCACGCGGCAGACCAGAGAGAGGAGGAATTGGGTGGGATGCAAGGTTTCAGGCATCAGTGCAAGACTAATATGCACTCCTGGCTGCCAGAGAGCCAGTTATAAAACACTTTGGTATTCTGGCTGCTGTTAAGGAGCAGAATAGGCCAGATGGATGCTTTGTGTCACCTGCTAGAGTCCTTCCACTTAAGCAGCCAGCAAACACCTGCAGGTACACTGCAAGCTCAGAAGTGAGGAGAGCTGTCCTCTAGCAGAAATATCCACCACCTAATCCAGTTACCATCCTCACCTTTTCCCTTCCTCTCATTAACCTCCCCTCCTCATTTTATTCCCCTCCTTTCAAAATCTATTTAATATCAATGAGACATTTTGCAGTGTCAGTAACATCTGAAATCCCCATAATACTGTCTTGGCTAATCTGGATGCCTACTGCAGCTAATTTTTGCTCTGTCATTTTGGAGAGGTGGCTTAAAAAGAAAACAGCTTGCATTCAAATAATGCATGAGCTATTTCCATGTAGCACTGACAGCTTAGCTTTTATGCTGGCTGAGCTGGTACTGGCACTTATTTGCCACATTGTACAGCCAAGTCTGTGGTCCATAAAACGGCCCCTCAAAAAGGGGCAATGGATGCATCAGGAAAAGCACAAGAACATCCATAAAAGGTAATCACACCCTAGGTTCCCCATCAGTAGGTTTCTTCCAGGAATCATTTGAAAGTTGGTATAACATACAGGAACCCTACACTAGTTGGAACCCCATCCTGGTCTGATCAGGGCCCACGACTGATCTGGACCCTGATGACCTGATCTATAAACCTATAAACCGTGACCAACATTGTCTGCTCCAGGAGCAGTCCTCTGGCAGCCAACTTCTTCATAGCTGTCCCAGTAAAGAAGAGTTTTGAGAAGCTAACAAGGTGGCCTCACAGAACTTCATGGTCACGCTCTTCCCAAAAGCCACAGGCACAACGGCTCTCATTGTCAAAAACACAAACACAAAGGCACACTGAGCCAAGAGGAGACAAGAAACAGCATCTTGGCAGAGAATGAGGGATGACAAACAGTAAAGGCCTTGACAGCAAAGATGAACAGTTTATGTTGGAGCTAGCTAACAAAAGGACAATAAGAGAGGAACGTGGTCAAAGCAACCAGCTAAAAAAACTGCAGTCTTGTTTAGGCCAGATGACTGCAGCAGTTCCAGACATGCCTTGCTCAGAGCAACTAGAGCCCACTCAGCTAATACTCTAAGTCAACACATTACTCCAATTCAAGCGTGAATGTTTGGATCCAAAAGAGCTCAGAAAGGTTCACAGCATCATCCCATGTTCAGTGGTACCAGACATTCATAAAAGTAAACAGTGTCTCAGGCTGAACAATCTTTCCTACCCGGAATTCCCGCTTTTTCAAATTAAAAGAGTTACTCTTCTATGAGTTTCTTTTCCAAAGGAAGAGAAACTAAAGTATGGATGGCAAGAAGGTTTAACAGTCAGGTTTATCTGAACTAAGTCACAGTCTGTATTCTCACCATTATCAACTTTCTGCTTCTTTGCAGAGGCTTTCTTCCTTCCTGATACGTTTTCTTGCTTTATGTCCTGGTGGAGCAGCACTGGGTCTTGCTTTTTGGCAGGAGATACAACAGAATCAGTCTTAGTATCTTGATCATCTGTAACAGACAATTAAGACAATATGCTCTTCTGTATATCCTCATCATTACTTTTAAAACAGGAAATCTGTAATAACCAAAGTCCACACCCAGAAAAAAGAAACTCATGGATTTTAAATCAGAACACAAAGTTATCCATATATATAATGTACACACACACACACTCAGACACATACACTTCCCCGTATCAGACGAGACCCCAAAGCAATAGAAAGGTTTAGCAGAGTCAAGAGCCACAGCACCTAGTGTTTTGACAGACAGGAATCTTATCTGCAAGCAGAACATACAGCAATGCAAGTAACAGTTTAAGAAATCCAATCCAGGTTTTACTGCAACAGAGCAGACAGCACGTGTTACCCATATTAGTTTCTCATTTGCAGGAACTATTTTACTGCCCCCCATAAACCCACTTGGGTATTTTACACACACACACACACCCACACCCCCAATAGCTACTGGGACCGTGAGAAGCAGAAAATAAGTGTTTCACATTAGGGAACTGTTCTTTTTAAAAGTTGTTTCTAGTGAGAAATGTTTTATCTTTTTTGGCAGCCTGTGCTATGTAATATTCTCGTCAGAGCTGACACACACAATACGGGGTTATGGTGTTAGCTCCTGTAATCAAGGAAAAGAGTTAGTTGTGGCTGCCCTCAGAATAGTGCTTGCAGACCACATTTTAACCATGCCACAGAGATTTTCGGAGAACACCCACGAACAAGATTTGATTTTTTTTTTTGATTGGTAGTGGGTGGGTCTTTTTTCTCCCTTTTTTCGGAAAAAGAAAAAAATCCACCACATCAAGCAGCAATGTCGTTTTTTCTCCTCACTCCCTGTAGCAAACATGTTAGGCCTGCATCTCAGAAGGGTGGATCTGCAAATACTTTGGTTTTCATTTATTTCTGAAACTGGGTATTTTTACTCTTTAACTTCTATTCATAGTCGGACAACCACGCCGAGACCTGTCGACTTCTGCCAAGGATATGGTCAAGACAGTCTCAGGTGATTCTGCCTACAGTTTTCGGTCTCTTCTAGGTTAGATGTTTCAGTTACAATGGCTGGACCAGTCTTCTTTTAGCATCAATCCCATTCAATTCTAGAGGTGTAGCAGGTGGGATGCAGCTCTAAGTGCTTCCTTCCATGAATCTGCCACCAAACACCTCTTTGTACATTAAGCCTGCACTTAAACAGTGATTTGTTTTGCACAGTCTGCTATGAAGTTTCCCTTGATGCCCTTCCTTATCAGAGCAACCACTCTTTAGGACTCCACTTTTTCATAGCATGACATCAGAATGCACACAGCAAACATCTAATGACTTCTTTCAGGTAATCAAAACTTTGACAGCTTGAGAGCAAAGTAGCCAAACCATAGAGCAAAGCAAAGATACGAGCTACTCTGTTTCACTCAACGGTCTTTAGTAGAAGAAAGCAAGGACAGGAGGAGGAAAACCAGAGCATTGCTGCCAGATGAAAACAGGGAGAAAAAAGCAATAGCTCGTTAAAAGGAAGAGGTGAGGAGTGAGCTTTGCCCTGTAGAGATCAGGCAGAACAGTTGTGAGAGAGACACTCTGTGGCCTTGCAAAAAGCAGAACACTGTTTTGGCGTTCTGTGCAAGAAGCATATGCAACATCAGATACCCATTCCATTTTTCTGCTTCTTCTGCCCAGGCTTCTTCTTAGATGCTGCTGATTCAGATGGTGGAGTGGGCTGTTTTGTAACAGGGACTGGTTCTACTTTCTTGCCTGAAGACTTGGATCCTTCTGACTCCTTATTCACATGATCATCTTGAATGGCCTTATGCTTCTTCTCCTTCTTCTTCCGTTCCCTAACGCCAGTAGATGCTTCAGTCATGCTCAAGGGAACAGGAGCGACGTGCTCTTCATCCGTACTCAGGGCATCAGAGAGCTTAAAGTCCCGAGGTGTACTTTCAGAGTCAGACTCATGGATGTTCCCGTTCTGAGCTTCTTTCTTCTTGTTCTTCTTCTTCTCCGTTTTCTTTTTATCAGTCTTGGTAGGTGGAAACTTTAGGTCCCTTTTCTGTTTTGCAAGGACTTCATCATATAAAGTTTCTTTCATGAAAAGCCAGAAGAAGAGGAAGATGACTGTAATAACCACAGAAGGAATGAGGATGATAAAGTAGGTAGACTCGTAAAACTCCATTGTGCTTTTTCTTAGCTGTATTTAAAAAACCTATAGGGAAAAAAAGAAAAAAAAAATCAGGTTTTGAACAGGTTTTCCTTGATCCTACTTCCCCCACCAATTATAATAATAAAAGAAGCTTTGTCAGTGTTTTAGAGAAGCCTTAAAATATCTTTTAATAAAATTACCAAACTGTATCAGTCGTTTACCATTTGCTTCGAAGTTGTTAACCAGGATAGGGAGAAATGGCAGTTTGCAAGACTGCTAATCTTGGAAGAGAGCATTCTCCCTTTTTCTTACTCTTCTTCAGCTTCCTCATTCTCCCTTCCCAAGTGAATTTCATGAAGTCAAAGCTTTTGATTTCAGAAATACATGAGACAGCACTTTCAGAGGCTGTGAAATAAGGACCAGTACATGCAGAGCAACACTTTTTTTTTTTTGCCATAAATCAAACATAACAAATTAAGATTTTTATCTTGCCAAGTGGGAGTTAAATTTCAACTTCCTTTTGTTCCCAGATTTATGACAGCTTCAGAAGTGGAATGAGGGGAAGAAGGGAGAGCGCCCTAAATTTTAGTCAACCATAAAGAATCAGGTATTTTCAAAACTGCTTTTTGATGTCTAAAAACCAGCTCATGAAAATTCCACACATTTATAGGAAAACAGGAAGATCTGTTACTTATTTTGTGCATGTAACAGTGGAACTTCCAGGACACTAACAGACTAGATGACTCCAAGATAGTTTGCTGAAAACACTATTTATGCTCAGAGCATTACTTTTTTTTTTTTTAAGCGGGAACCACAGAGTTTAAAAAAAAAGTCAGGATGAAGCTAAAAACCTAGTTTTGGGGCCAAGACAAGACCAGTTTCCCCATTTCACAACTGATCACTATGAACAGACTTGGATTTTTGCAGGACAAATTCAAATCCTCTCCAGACTGTTTGTTCCAAAGGAGGGGGGCAGGGGGAAAGCACCAACCATTGAAAAACATAATCAATGCTAATTAAGCAAGCGCAATTCCTGATTCACCAACTCAGTTTAAAAACCACCACGGAAAGCACGTGCTTCAACTACATTTTCCTCTACACAAGAGAGGACAACTCTTCAACTCAAGTGTCCCCTGGGAAACCCATTCTCTTAGTAATAAAAGGCAAGGGATCTAACCCAGGTTGCGTCTCATAATCTTTGTCACCTCCTCTGCAACCACTGCCCAACTGCAGCATCCCCCAGCGCAGCCAACACGTGCAAAGGTCCCCAACAACACTTGGGGTAACTTGTACTGTTACACATCAGCCTGCCCTTCATGCTTCCCCTCAACCAATTTGAGGATGAGAACACTTCACACAGGCTTAGATATAAGCGAGATGATCCCAAAAGAGTAGGGCAAACTGCCCCACACCTTAAAGCAACATTTGCTTGGAGTATTTCCACTGCTGCTTAGAAAAAGAAAATAGATGTGCCCATTGAGGGCACAGGGAATAAAGCCCACATAGAAGCTACATGGCACAGGGGGAGGTCAGACTCTCCTTGCTTCTGGGCAGACAGAGGATCACTCTTCATATACTTGCTAGTTTTACACTTCAAGTGGTTTTCTACCTCAACTCCTGACTGTGCTGGAAGCTGCTATCGTAAACTGGCTTGCCATCCTGCCACATGGGCAAGAGCTTGGTTTGGAGCCTGGCTCTAGCTTGAGAGGGAAGAGTTGTTGTATCGAATATATATTGTTCTATCATATACATCATTATCATGATCATTATTGTTACATCATATACATGTTATATCGAATTTCTGGACAGAGAGGAGTTACTGTGATAATACATTTGTACAGTGCATTGAGCAGTACAGAAAGCAGGGAACTCTGACTTGGCTATTAAGTTATCCAAATAGAAGACTAACATTTCAATACACTAACTATTCATCAGTCTTAAGTCTCCTCCCAGTCTGTATTTATTTTCTGCACGTGCACAGCTCACCAAAAAGGCTTGGGTCTAGAATTACATCCAACACAGAAAGTTCCAGAAGGGCTGAGCGGGATGGGAAGAAAAGCTTGTCTTTTGGGAAGAAAAATGCTCGAAACTAAACTCAAGCTTTCAAAATGATTAGTTACAACTACTTGATAAAACCAGCTTCCTGCACTAAATGATCTAGTATTAGTCATCTCTTGAAGGAAGCAGATCTTGAAAATTTGTCTCGGCCAAAGTCAATATTCAATGACTACAGGAAAAGCTAATCCCCAAAGTAAATATGTAATTAAGCAGATTTTTCACAAGTGTAATTAAGCTGAACATTACAACACATTACTGCAACAATTACAATACCTAACCACGAAGAGCCTAGAGCAGCCCACCTCTGCCTTGCTGATACACAAGCACGGAGATGGCCATAAATTCATCCGATTGCTTCAGCCAAGCTGGGACGATCACACCCTGCTGCCTGTCACTATATGTTTCCCAGCACCCGGCACCAGATGCTCAGGTCGAATCACACGCTTGGCAAAACGCACCTTGTAAAGGCTTGAGACATCAAGTGTCAGGAGGCATGATGGTCATTAAGGCAGGACCAAGTATAAGCAGAAAGCGATTGTTGCTTTGAGACCAGAGAGGCTAGACACATTTAAAAGCTTCAGCTGCTTCCAAGAGGGGCCATAAATACATAATTATAACAGCTAGTCTGAGTGGAGAATAGGTACTGGACAAGATGAGGTCTGATCTCAGAGCTGGCTGAGCAACGCAAGCTCTGAGGTCCACCGCCCTGCTCTCCCCTCCCTGCACTTAACTCCACTTGGACAATGGAATCGTTTGCACCTGACACTGGATCTAGAGCACAGCATTGCAGGGATGAGTTTTAGAGCTTCCACAGACTCAATCGCTGCTCCTGTCCTCCTCTCACTCATCAGGGCAAAGCAGAAAGTGAGCCAAACGAACGCTTCCACCCCAACAACCGTTATCAGAGGCACGCAGATTTGACCTCCCAAGTCCAGTGGGGAATTTCACATACACAAACCCAGCCTTTCACACGGAAGCAGAGTTCAAAAAAAAACACCAAACAAGTAAAAGCCTCGGGATATATCTAGAATTGATTAAGGACACTCGGGAATGGCAAACAAAAGCTCTGCTCTGATGGTAACACACTAATTTCCCCATCTCAGCCCAGCATGAGCAAGGGCATTTAAAAATCGCTTCTAGAAGGATACCATTGCTGCTGGCTTGTATGCGGAACAACAAGATGACATCCTTCACCATCCTCCCTTTGTCAAGACATCTTTATGAAGCGGCATCTTTGCCATGGGCTATTTGGCTTACACACAGTTTCCAGTTGTCCTCTGACAATCTACAATTACTAATCAAGTTTCTCCGTTCCCATTTATACTTCTATATTACGATGACAAGCCATCTAAGAAAAAACATAAGAATCTATAGGGAAAAAAATCCTATGCCATACAAAAAGAAACAGGACAGAGAAGCTCCTTTAATTAAACCAGAAAAAAAGTGAATGCTACATTAACTTAAATCTTCATGTACCAGCTTAAACGCTCCTCGGGATTTAGTTTTACAATTCCTCCCATTCCTGTTAGCTATGGAAATATGAGACACCTTCACAAAAATATTACTTCTCCCCCTAGAAGTGCTGGCAAGGGGACTTCTATCACTTGCAGCCCTCCTTTGGACACCTTTCCGGGGTAGCTGCATCAACTCTCTACCCGCTCAAAGCTGCAATCCCTAGGCAAGGCACACCCGGCAGAAATCACACGTACACACCTCCTCGCTACTGCCAAGAGGCACTGCGACTTTAGCTACTTTTAAATTTCAAGGTAGTTGGTTAAATACTCACCTTTCATCCATATCTGATACTTAACCTGATATTTAGCGGGCACGTTTCTTGGAGCCCGGCTGCCCAGGGCCCGTGCAAGGCCCCCCACTTGCAGACACGCTCCTCTCTCGTTCGTAAATTCAAGAACCCACAACATCCCTTTAGTCATTCTGAAAAAAGGGAACAAACCACATCTGTCCCAGGCCGCGCGCAGACTCGGTTACTGTTCCCATCCCACATTTAACAAAAGAATTGCACTTTTGTTCCCCTAAACAGAGCCCGTGCCACAGAAAATAACTATTTCTGAAATCCAGTGCAGTATTACTGCTTGCACCTGACTTCCTCTGCTAGTTAACACTGCCCTGGATTTTGTAACATACCCTTTGCTTTTTGCATTTAAATCTCAAGTTTCACCCTGCACAGACACCACATTTCGAGGGATATTCATTCAGTTTAGGTCCAGGGGATTAGCTTACTTGAGAAGACAGAAATAAATTATAGCTCCATCTGGCTAATGAGTCACTCGTAGCTGAGCCCCAGCACGTTAGAAGCATGGCTTCTATAAACGCTTGGGTCTCAAGATGTACGTAATCTCCAGGCATTTGTGCCTCTGAAAAACTAACATTAAAGGGGGAAAATATAGGTACCAAGGTAATTTTTTTTTTTTCAATACTAAGCAGTTTAAGAAATACCACATATGATTTAGGTAAGGCAACAGCTTCTTTAATCGGGGTATTTTCCCTGGGATTTTCTAAAGCTGGCAAGCAGACTAGAAGAAAGCCCTCACATTCAACAGTCCCTAGGAGCACAGCAAGAACTCTCAGGAATATCTGTATTCAATAGATTCCTCAAATAGAGAGCAGTATTTTTTTTTTTTTGCCTCAATGTGCACACAGTTAGCAACACTCCGTATCAGCCAGCTGCAAAGAGGATCCTCTTGAAAACCACTTCACTCCCAAACTCATCTTCCCCCAGAGCTCTTTGGGAGAGCATGCCCAGCAGCTTGGGCTAGAGAAGGAAACTAAACCCAGATCTGCCACAGGTAAAAATGTAACATTAAACAAGGTGTTTAGTCCCTCCACACCTATTCCTCATCCATACAGTGGGAGCAACCAGCTCTGTGACTTTGTTCATGAGCATTAACTCAAGCACTGCTGGGCTCAAGCTCTAGGAAGGAGGACTGCCAGAAAAACCTAAAGGCAGTTCGTTTAACATCAGCATTGCTACAGTACAAGAAAAAACTGCAGAGTTAGAACTTAGGTTGGTTTAGTTTTGGGGTTTTAAGCAGCCCTACGTGTCACCGAAAAAACCACAAGACGTGTTCTTCATGCCCCAAGACGAGACACAAAAGGGCAGCAGAGCTTCTGCGATGTGACGCTAAGAGGCAGAGAGCGAACGCTGAGCTGTCAGAGCAGGCGGGGATTTCAGTCCATCAAACTTGCTCGAGTTCATGAACACCTGGCTAACTTCAGCAGGTGAGCAACGCCGGGAATGAAGGGAGCCCTTGCAACGACTCAACGTCCTCCTCAGCCTTCCCATTCAAGGGTTACCCATTCCCAAAAAACCACGCTGCCCGGTGAACACCGGTGAGGAGCCGACTACACCTGAGCACTGTTTTTAAGACAGGAAAATAAGATATTACACATAAATCTCACCTGCCACCTATGTAAGGAAAAAGGCACAGCTCCCAGTAGAATCACACACAATCTTCTTAAGGTCACTTAAATTTGCACAACTACGAGGTGCGTATGAAGCATCCATCACCTAGAAAAGCTGTAAATCTAAGTGGCCCTGCCAGTTTTGACCTGAATGGCAACATTTAACTTACTTCTTTTGTATTCTTTTTAAACTCTACTTTATAGCTATACTTCCATGCTCTGTTTACAGAAGTTCTCTCAAAACTAAGACTGGCGGGGAAGCATAATAAACAGCAGTTCAAGCTCCAAGTTTCCTTCATTTAAATATTTGCCCTGACAGCATGATTTGTGCAGCAACAGAAGAAAGCTGTAGACACTCGAAATTACAGACTGAGCCATTCACGTATTAAAGTTACTCTTCTCTGAGAAGGAGATCTGTTCAAGTGAAGCTCAACAGTGCTTGACACCCCCTACAAACTGCTAACAGCAAGAGGAGAATGAGACTTGTCAATAAGTCTTGCCCTTCTTCACTTGATTACACTGATACAATTAAGCCATTTGCGGAGCACAATCTCAGTGCTTCAAATACCCTCTAGGTAAATATTTTCCATTCCAAACATGCCGCTGTTTGTACCATCTGTTGGGCTCTGTCTGCTCTCAGTTGCTTGATATTAGTTAATACAGACACACTATTTACTAAATTCCAGAGAAGAGTAGCTTTGCTTCAACAAAAGCCTTTACTTTTCAGGGGCTTTTTTAAACACACCTTTAAAGCCAACACCTGACAAAATGCAGCAGCGGTCCTGAGAGCAAGCCAGGAGCACAATACGGCTTCAGGACATTGCCACCACTATCTGGTGGGTGCCCTTGCTGTCGTCAAGCACCAGCAGCGGTGAGCACCCGGGAACCTCCTGCAAGGGTTTGCTGGGAGCGCGCGGCAGGTTTCCACCACAGCCCAGCCGTCCAAGGCAAGTTCATACAAGATAAGGCAGGGCAGGGATTCACCGTGCGGCAGGTGACGCCCTGAAACCACTTGGGCTGTGGGATAAAGCCTAGAGCTGGAATTAGCAGCAGGGAAAGTAGAATGAGCAACCTCGCATTTATCCAGGGATAAAAGCGTGCACACCGGTTGTTGGCACGGAGCGAGGAACGGGTTGGAAAACCACGCTCTGCCCTCCTGCCCAGCAGCTTGGCCGAATACCCCGAAACTGCACAGACCCCTGCCCACCAGCAACCGACGGGGTTCGCCAAAGCACGAGCGCGAAGGCACTGATATTGTTCAGAACTGAGAAGTCTTAGGAAACCAAGACGTTTCTTGCATTTGCAAGGGCATGTTATTTGGGATAAAAACTGGCAGCCATCAGGGCCAGAGGAAAGTGTCCTCAACCCCACCAGACTCCAGAAACTAAACTAAGACAAGTTTTCCCTTAAAATCACCAACTTCTAGCACACATCTATTATCTCCAAAGTCAGACGATAACAAATTATCTTTACCTTCCTCCAAAGTGCCTGTAAAGGATCAAAGGTTTCTTTCTTCCAGCAGGAAAGGACTGTGCCCTGAGGGGGCTCCGGACATTACTCAGCAAGTCCATGTCTTCCCAGCGCTATTTCCAGGGAGTCCCTGAGGCTTCCCCAGCTCCTTCCTTCCCACGCTGGAGTGTACATGTGCTCATGTGCTCTGCCCACACCACCGTGAAGGCAGTGTGGGCATTTAAACACCCGAGCAGCAAGCTCACAGGCTTCTGAGTAAGCGTTTCCCCTTCCCTGCTCTCCTCGCAAGCAGAGACCAGATCCGACATTTGCTCTTCAATCAACACTCACTTCTGGGGAACTGGGAAATGACACTTCTCAAAGCACGAAGGGAAAAAAACCACACCACTCTCGCATTTTCTCAGATTCTCACAAAGGACCAAAGAGCAGCAAAACCTAAAGTAAAGGTTGAACATAGACACCGATTCTCTCAGCTTGCGGTTTTGCTCGCATCCCAAGCGGGCAGCGATAGCAGCCAAGGTTACCCACTCACTCAGCAGCTCCAAACAGCCAGAAGGATCCCCTGTTACATCTGTTACTTTCCATCGCATGCGTTCCATCAGAAGGCGTAGTTCAACAGCAAAAAGGGCTGCACAAGTAGCCATACGAATGCACCAGCATGAACAATTTTGCTGATGTTAAGGCAAGGCAAGACGTCATTACAGCTGCTCCGAGAGGCACTGCCTCTGCAAGCCCAGCAGCAGTCAGCTCTCACTTCTCCTCCAAAGCTGCCAGATAAAGCCAACAAACCCAGCCACCAAGGCAGCTGTATCTTTTAGCCACATTTTACAAAAGAACTAAATTTACATTTCTCATAGTCTCAACATACAGACTTGATTGAAAACGACCTTCGCTGTTCTCACCACAGCACTGCCCAGCCGCATTGCAATGCGTGGCTTTCGCTGGTTTGCTCAAGGTATAACAATACATTGCAATAAACCCAACATCGATTAACTCGTTAGCTCCAGCTTTGCCGGCAATGCTAGAAATTGGGTTTTTGCCAAGGCCGTATTAATGCAGGATTACATACTGAAAATAAGAGACAAAGCTAGCAGATTAATGGCCAAAGCTGAGTTTAGATTACCAGTCTGAGCAGCAGTTCTGCAGGTCATGTAGTTTTTGAGTATCAAGGGGTCTCCTAAAACACAAACCTGCCCAGCAGCGGGAGCTAGGTTCAGATTTAAGCCAGGACTCTCGGATCAGCCAGGCAGAAGCATTAAACACGCACAACCACACCTGAAATCTGTTTGTGCCCAGCACCTGGACAGGAGGGAGAGATCGGGCCATGCCTGTTTTGTTATTCTGATTAGCTGTCTGGAAAGTTAACAGAGGTTTGTACAAGCCAAGTTGATGTGACAGTCCATAGCAGCTCGGGTTTACCACACACAAAAGCTATTTACTCAAGTTTAAAGCCACTATGCACCTCAACAAAGGCCTTTTGACATCTGTTGTGGTCTATTATATAAATATATATTCACAGTATAATCTTCACCTCGGATCCATAGAAAGCCTCAGAGTGCAGCTATTGTTCCCCGAAATGGGGTGCAGATACAATACGATAGCTCCGATGCCTAGCGCTGCACGGCCCCGCTGCGTTTGCTCAGGCTTTTGCCAGGGCTCTTTCAGCTAGCACGACACCATTTCCTAAGGCACAGGGTTTTTGCATTACCAGCACAACCGTTTGCACGTCCTTCGGCTGCGGTCACAAAGCTACTCATCACCCATCTTATCCCCTGCTCTATCTGCTGACAGAACCGTATGCAGCGTCATTCCCAAACCTGGCTCTGCCAAAACAAGGCAGGTGAAGGGGCTCAGCTGTGAGGGTATCAGGCTATCTTACTCCAACGCGGCTTAATCCTCTTCTGACACAGGAGTAAGTTGCAGTAGCATAAGTATATTTATTCTGAGACTTCTGCACCTACCCATGCCATGCTCTATTACTTTTGCTTAAAACCAGCTCTACAGCACCCACAGCAATTACACAGCTCACCCCCCTCTGGTCACAAATGAGGCAGAGCCTGAAATTCCAAAGAATAAAATTTGATGATCATCTCTTGAGAAATTTCAGGCTCTACAGCCCTTTCATCTCTTTACATCCAATTCCATCTCTGGAAGCATGGAGGGATAGAGGAAAGCAGGTACAAGCAGTAGCTTCTCAGTACTCAAATTCCTCTCATACTTTCACAGCAATCTGCAAAGAAAAAACAGCTGAAATGAAACTTTTCCTTTCCTAGTGTATACAGTAAATATAACTATCTGAATATATATTCCTGTATTATGTAGTGTTGTTTATATTTTAAAAAGTAAGTGTAAAATAAGAGGAGACAGAAACAAAGGAAGAAAAGGCCTTTGGACCAGCTTTTTTTTTTTTGCCTTAGCAGATTGCTGTGAAAGTATGAATGGCATCCAAGAACTGGGAGGCTAATGCTTATTAAAAAAAACCAACCCGGTTTTTTATATATAAAAGCTGCAAATAGTCAAGGAAAAGACCCAAGTCTATTATCTGCCTAAACATCCCAGAGGAGATAACTGCCACCCTCCGAGCCTCGCACAGCCCCACCAACACTGTTCTTCCTCCGGCTGCCTGGCAGGAGCAGCGCCGCTGCCCATGCCTCACCTCCCCTGGCAGGCACAAGATGTCCTTCGCTTTGAATCCAGGGCAAAGCAGATGTCCTCAGCGCCTGAACGACAGGGAAACCATGACAGGTTGCTAACAACGACGGCATTTTGTTTAGGGGACATATTTCTGAAGTTTGCACCTACCTACAAGAAGGTCCATCTTAATTTATTGCTCGATTCTCCAAATTTTTACTCAATTTCACCCTTCACCGTATCAGTCGGACGGTATTTTAGCCTACTCACTTCAATTTCTCCAGACACACATGAAAGTTTTAAACCTACCACTTGTTCTGTGGATCTCCAGACCGCCTGGTGCTAAAGCTTTTCTCCAAATTTCTCACCAAAGCAGCGGCAGCAACAGAGAAGCAAATAATATCCAGCCTTGAAGGGTTAGCAAGTCACTCGGAGCAATGTTTAAGCAGGTTCGTATAGCTGAATTTATCAACCTTTGTACCTCCACACCCCAACGGCGCAGACTGCCAAAGCTATCCCACAACTGAGCCACGTACAGCCACATACAGCCTAACAGTGTCACACTGGTGCTTTCACCAAGTTTCCACCCACGTTGAACGAGGTCAGGAACTCGGGGAGGGGGGAGCACACGTGCACAGAGGCGACAGCACAGGAGGAAGACAAGAAACCTCGAAATAAATGAGAGAATTTGGAAATTTTCGTACAGCAATGGATCACCTAAGTTTTCCTGCAAGAATATGTTAAATTCATGGTAGGACTATTAACCTGGTTCATATTAGAATTTCTTTCCCCTAAAAAAATAAGTCAGGCTGCAAAGATATTCTTAGTATGAATACCATAAAAGTGACTTTATCCAGACTTATTTTTAAATGTGTATTTAATGGATGAGAACAGAAATCATCTTCTGCCAGCAAAGACAGGTATAGACCTAGGAGAATCTATTTAGCGTCAAACTTCTTAACTACACAAGATTTTACTGAAGTATGCGCCCGCAGTCGTTTTACCCTGTTGCAAAAGGAACAAAGGAAGAAGAAATGACTAATCGAAGCAGCAGCACATTAATATATTTTGGTATGTGGAACAGGAAAATTGTAGCGGGTATTTTTAACATCCCAAATAGGAGAAGGCACTGCCTTATGCACACCAGCCGCCACGGAGGCTCGGCAGCTCCCGGGAGGGGAAAAAAAAAAAGTAGAGTTGTGTTCCAGAGAGGAGTTCTGTATTTTCCATTTCCCACCACGAGCTCTCTGCTGGAAGCTTTGCACCGCGGTGCAAGTATGGTTTGTGAGTCAGCTGACGACGTCTTTGCCTAACGACACGCCTGGGAAGGAGGCACGGCTGGGGCAAACAGCAAATGTCTCAGTGATATTGGGTGCACTTTGACTCGAACTCTAGGAGAAACACAGCCTGGAGAGATGCTCCAGAGGGAAAAGGTGAGGTTCTTGGTGAGCTTCCTGGAGCACTGCTGCCGGCGGGCACTCCTGCAAGTCCCACCACCCAGCCCTGCCGAGCAAGGGATGCCCTCACCCACGCGGTGATAAGAGATACGGGAAGAGAAGTCTCTGCCTGCCCCGGGTGGCATCCAGCAAGTCACAGCTCACCCACGTGCCACAGGGCACAGCCCCGTCCCGCACCTTCCCAAGCTTAATTCCCCCAAACTACTCAAAGCTCTCCATCCCTTGCACGTGCAAAGGAGCTGGGCTGCCAGCAAAACGCTGTGCCTTCAAAGCTTTCCTAGCAATTATTTTGCCACAGCACCTACACAAGCCAAGCCACTGACGTCCCAGTACAATTGCATTTAATAACTGGTTTTTAATCCCGTGCCCCCTCCACAGGAAGCTCTTTGGGGCAACCACAGTAACAGATTTGCTCAGAGCAACAGGGCAGAAGCCTGAAGGACTACTGTGACAAACCCAAAATTAGAGCTTTCAAATGCCTTCCTAAGAGATCAAAACCAATCAATCTAGCAACAGCCTGCTACGGTCATTTGTGCAGTGGGATGGCACAGCACAAAAAGCATTGCTCGCTCAGTGAGAGAGGAGCTGGACCACTGCCTGTCTGTCCGGCTGCAATTGTTCCCGCACTTCATAATTAAGGGCTACAATTCACCCTTTTCCGAATGCCAAACCCCAAAAGGCTCATTGTAACAAAACCATTTTAAATACTAAATGGGAAGCTACTGCTGAACCGTCATCTTTCAGATTCCCCTGGTTCCAACACTGTCGAATGCAAAAGATGCAGAGAAACTAATATTTAATGCTCTTGCAGAGGGATTTATTATCAGCCACCCCGTACACAGGTAAAAGCCTGAAGCTTAAGCAGGCTTTTACCCTGGTATTGCAAAATGACAACCCCAGTGATTCCACCAAGAAGATTTTCCCATTGTTTCTGTCCAGTGTGCTGTTTGACACAGCTATACAAAGAGATTGGACCACTGACAAAGGAAAAAAAAAAATGCTTCGTTAACCTCTCGGTGACTCAACAATCCTATTGTTAAACAGCAACGGACAAAAGGAGAAGCCGACAGCAGACAGATGCGCTCTCATCTATTTGAATTCCTAGAGGAAAATGAGATTGACCTCCACTGGAAACAGGCTGCAAGTTAAAGGAGGGTTGTTAACTCCGATGGGAAAACTTCTAAGTGATTGTGAATCTTATCAGATCTAGTGCTTTCATGTGGTTTCCTCTAACTACCTGAAGTTTCAAGGTATTAAACCTTAAGATATTAAACCGCACACATTATATCTAAGCAGTCAAGTGATTTCAGTTTTCTCTGAAGGGAAGCAAAGTGTGATTGCTGCATCAAAGTTACTGTAAATGTGACACAGACCTAGCTAAATAAGAGCATCAAAAAGCAGCATTTGAAACAAGATTACTGTACCCCATTATCAGGCTAAAGCTTGATAACTCTTCAGCTGGAAAGGGAGATGAAAACAACAGGCAAGATTTTTCTCCCTTCTCACCACATACAGTAAAGTGGGAAAAAATGTGGAAAAAAGTATCCATCAGTTCACAAATCAAAGTTCACAGAGTGATAGTAAATTTTCAAATACACCAAGAGTTTAGAACTCGGGGGTATGCAGTTAGTTCTCAACCCTGAGATTTTAAAAGGGCAACTTCAGTTCAGGCTAGACAACAGGAGGAATGCCGACTCAACACATAGAAGTCAAAGTTCCTGTGTGGACAGAGGCATCATAGAGTTTACCATCAACATGTACAGCACAACTACCAAACCAGGACTTCGGAAGCGTGAGTACTATGAGCCTCCCCAGGCTGGAATTGCCTCCTCTTCAGCCTACACAGCTGGCTAAGCACTGCACCAGCGTGCCTATTTTTGCTTTTAATGCTGTATACCACCGTTGTGGTTCAGAAAGACACGAGAAGATGGGAAAATCTGAACAGCCAGGCTGGAGCAGGCGTTACTTGCTACCCTTGCTTTCCCCTGTGCATGTACAGCTACGCTGCTCTGAACTACACCCAAGCAAACAGGGGCCATACCCAACAGATCGGCTTCCTTCCAGCTCATTCCTTGCAGGGTGGGGTTCAAGCCAGAGGACAACGCAGGCGTAGGAACAAATGGGTAGTAACGGGCCATGAATGCATTTTCACTGCAAGTCAGGAAAGTGCTCTCAATCACCAATCCAGTGGTGAATCTGCAGCCTCTGTATCGAGCACGGGGGCCGTATTTTGGCAGACAGCAGCAGAATCCTACTCACCACTCCTGCCACTTAGCTACAGAGGTGAACCAGAGCCCTAGGACTGCTGGGAACACATTTTAACTGATACATCTACCGCTCTTCTGCTAGTAGCAATCAATGAGTTTTAATCCACAGTCACCTTAGGAATGACACCTGCAAAAGAAGGTTGGATTTTATTACAACTGTGCATTAAATTTAAAATCATTTGCCAGATTAAAACATTGCTCATGCTGTATTTATAAAACCCTTGGAACACAGGGAATGTGTAGAGGTTCATTCAGGACTGAATTTAGACCACAGATGCTTCTGATGATGATGGGCTTCCTATAACACTGATATTTTGACTTTCTGCTCCAGCACAAATTTGCACCAGCTGAACGCTGAACAGACTCCCATCGCCAAGACTTCCACAGCAGGTACGAGTTAGTTGGACTGCTCCGTAGCAAAGCTGTCCTCCAACATTTATCCTAAAGTATGCTATCATACAGGCATAAAGATAGCACTTCTATATCCAGGCCAGCTCCCTTATGCTGTAGAACACAGTGCTGTAGAAATAAAGTTTCAAAATGGTTAAGAAACAAAAGAGGCTTTAGTAGCAATCCCTGCAGCATTGGCACCGTACAAGTCACCCCAGCGTATTTCAAAGTATGAACTGCATTAGGAGCTGGAACTTTTAACTCAATTTAGAAGTACAACATGAAGTTTAAGAAGTCGCTGCTCAACTGTGATCGTTTCCCTACTGAGACAGTGAAGCGTTAAGGTCCCTCTCCACTCTCCTTCGGGACACCGCACAGAGCCCATTTGTCGAGGGCAGCACGAAGAGCTCACCTCATCATCTATCCAAAACACCTCCTGCACCACGACAGAGACCTCACTGGCTATAGCTCCACCAAGATACCATCCTTTCAACTTCCACACTGAGGCTATGTGCTCCTAAATAGCTGCACCACACATTCCCCTCCATAAGGTTTCTTTTCACCTTGTCAACCTCCCTGTGCTTCATTTAACAGTCTGCTGAAGACACTCACACGTACAGAAACGATACAGTTAGTGTCATCTAAAGGCACACTTTAGGATCTAGGCAGGCAGCTTAAGGTCACACACACTCACGAACCAGTGCAGTATTTCAGCAGACTCCAAAGTAATACCTGCATCTTGTGTTAAACACCCCGAGTGGGAGTACTAAGCTCCCCTCCAACACCAGGGAAAAGGCTCCAGCTCCTCCACAGACTTGCTTAATGCACTTGAATTACACCTGGGCCAAGTGGTGAAGCAGCTTTCTTTTACCACCTTCCTCACATGGCTGTTGACTCCCGACGTGAGCGATGCTGAGCCTTGCTGATATTTCTGTGAGCAGCAGCAGCCCAGACGATCCTGCAACACTCCTCAGCCATACTGGTCCCAGTTCCACAATCCAGTTCACTGCATAACCCCAGACACAGTGTAATGTCGGGAGTTGGACGACAACACACAAGAACACCCCAAAAGATGTCTTCAAAGCCCACCTCCAAGGGTTTCCTGGTTTTCTCCACTTGTGACCATAAGGACCAAGCTTGTAAGAGTTTCCTAAAGGGACTTCAAATATGCATTTCACTGTTTGCAGAATTTTGGTTTCAAGTCAATAACCCAACATCCCAGAATTCTCCCCCAAAGACAGCCTCATAACACATGCACGCGCACCCGCCCCAACGCACTCAGCTTTACTGATCAGTACAGCACTGATCTGAACTCGAGAACATGCCAGGTTGTTAAAAAGGCCTAAAAATGCCCAGCAACAGAAATGCAGAGTAATTGAGGTCATTTCTCTCACGCTTCTCCGGGTTCTCACTCCCCTTGCTTTGCTGTCCCACAATCTGGTCCTCCTTTAGCATGCGAGGATTGAGCAAACGATTCACCGCAACCACAGAGATCTAAACTTACTTGCCTCCAACTCTGGTTGCACCTCAAAACTATTACCCCAGTAGCCCGTAATGGGGAGCGGGGATTAAGAAATCTACTTAGAAATAGGTACACTGGACCTGAAGCCAAGAAATTCTTCTTTTGGCACACAAACAGCATGGAAAAAAGGTAGAAACTGAGAGATGGAGAGCGGGGGGGCTGAGAAGGCAGGCTAGTAACGGAAACATCTGACCAAGAATGTTCACAAGCCTTTAAAACTTCTGAAACCTAACCCCTTTGCTAGCACTTTTCACATGCCTCCTCAGACTGCAGACCATGTTACGCAAGTCGTAATTGTGCCTCAGCAACCCTCCCTCCCACGGCGCTCCGCACCTCGCCAAATCCATGTGCTGAAGTACACCGAGGCGGAGAAGTGGTGTACCTGCTCCTCCCACAACTGGCCTGGTGTACTTGCACCCATGCAGTGAAAGCCTAGCTTTGTTGGGCATCTTCAACTAGGCTCTAACCCTTAAAAGCTACTTTAAAAAAAAAAAATCTGTTTTTACATACACACACACTAAGCTGTAAAGAGGTTTACTAAATTTAGCACGCAACCCAATCCTAGCAGTAGTGTAGCACAGGCTGTAGATATGGAAGTGACCTTAGGTGAAGGCAACAAGGGAGGACTGTCAGTAACCCCATCGAGCTGCTGTGGGAAAGCCCAGGGAACCCAGTAAAATCCTAACACAACCTCCATAAATCCTCCCTGAAGCTTGGTGGTTTCCAAGGGTTTGAGATGCCTCTCTTCTGGACAACGCTTCTCATTGTCCAGGCTAGGACAGGCTTGGCGAGGACACCTTCTCAGCAAACATTAGGGCAAACAGCTCATCCCTGATCAGAGTTTGAACTTGGAGAAGTAGAGCTTTGATGGGCCTCTACCACCACTGCTGTAAATACAAAACAAGGCAGCGTAAAGAAAAAAGCAGCAGAGTCCTTCGTCAGTCTCCATCACAGCTGAAGCTGCACATGTTGCCAACAGGTATTTACACAAGCAAAGGTCAAGAGGTGTGACACGGGATACAGCATCCACCCGTACACTCCATTTTCTGCCAGCTTCCCAGCACCACGCCCCACCGAGAACTGCAGGCGCTGCCTGGTCCAAGGGAAGGACGTGCCGAGCCTCCCCGGAGGACAGCAAGTTAGAGGAGGCAGAAAAGTCCCCACCTAGCTCCAGGGGAAAGGGTCCTTCCTGGCACAGCACCGCTAAACTCAGATCACTTCCTAGATTTGAAAACGCCTGTGAAAGATCCACTGAGTATGATCTGCTGTAGTCACGGTGCTGCTCTTGGGTATACCTGGAGCTGAAACGGAGAAGGGCAGAAGAGATGCTGCAGCTGGTTTCACGTACTGGTTTTTAGGTCCATGGACAGCACAGCATTAAGAAAAAGGCAGTGCCTACGTAAAAGCCAAGCTGGGATGTCCCCACGCAACATAAGCAATGACTCAGCAGACTAAGCAGCACTAATCATCACGGCAGCCTTTCGAACCACGAACCTCCCTTTCGAAGTTTGGGAGGCAGGAAGAAACATCCCTTGCTGGGACCAGGCTTGGCCTCCCACCCATGGTGCAGCAGAGACCCCGAAAGGAAGACAGGCGCGGGATCAGCCTCGGTCGCCACAGAAGAGCGGTCTCCCACTCACCCACCAGCTAACTGCCGGCCCAGCAAAGCCAGGGCAGGGTGCCCCGGGGGCCACGTCACAAATGGGACCAAGAGAACAGCATCGGCAGTTGCTCTGCTGGTGACCTCTTGGCATCTTCAACTGCAGGTGCTCGGCCTCAGCTTTCCCTTCTGTTAAATGGGAGGGTAAGAGCCCTCCCTCCTGCCTGCGCACCAGGGCAAGCGGACAACGCTGTGCGAGAGCCTGGCAGCGGCACAGGCACCTGGCAAAGGGACATCCACGTGAGCTGAATGCAAGTCATCGGCTTTAAGCACTCCTGCCACCCAGCACTCCGCACCAGAGGCTCAGGAACTGTTCGCTTCCTCCAATAAAAGGGGCTTTTTCCTTCGTACTCACCGAGTATGGACTTTTCAACTTAAAATCCCACTGCAAATAGGATGAGGAAAAAAGTAGTCGTAGCCAGTGGTCAGATTAAACCAGCAATACTAAAATTATCAGCTGACTGATATTATAGACTGTCTTATCAGTCAGTCATGATCCGGTCCAATCCTGGTGCACTCCCTGAAGAGCTGCACCTTGTGCAATAGCTTAGTCATCACCTTCCTTGACAGCTACGCACTTGCAAATAGATTAGAAGTCCACTCACATTTTCCTATGAAAATTCTCCCCTCCGCCTTACTACAAGCGGGACGGGAGCAGAGCACTGCCAAGCCAAGGAGCAGGCAGCTTGCCCCCCCTGTGCAGCGGAGGAGATAGCGCTTTTATCTCCCGGACTCAACAACTTCCTTCCTGTGCAGTTGCAGGCAGACAAAAGACACCTTTTCACATCACAGACAGGAACGAGATGTACCAAAATCTGTCACGTCCCTGAAATAAAATACCCTGCTTACCATTTTCAGCCCATACGGGAGAGCGTAAAGCAGAATTAAGCCAGCGTTTCTTCTACAAGAAACGCTCGCAGGGTGGGATTTAGAAGCAAAAGAATAAGGAGCCCAAAATAACACAGGTTCAGTTTATATCACTCTGGCAAGTGACACAGCTAAACGAAAGCTTATAACACTGCACCAACGTACTTCCCCTCTGCAGGATGAGAGCTGGATTGTTTTTGGAAGCACCGTGAATCACGGGCATAAATATACCAGGCTTTAAAAGCCTTCGACACCCACGTAATTCTGAACTCAAGCTTTATTTTCCCTGGGTCATTCAACACATGCTCGACGAGCCGGACACCAGTTAGCTATTCAATTAATACAACATCAACACACCTCTTCCGAGATGGAAAAAGCCCTCCCTGATGCTCAATTAGTCATTCAACTACAACTTGAAGGAAGCCAGGAGTTTTGCTCTATTTCCTCAACTTTACAGCATAAAAGGACTTAAAGATGTTTCCTGCAGCAGGGGAGCTGTTAGCAACGTAGCGGCTGCGCTGGAGCGGAGCGGTGATTTGCAGGACTGCCTGGCTGCGAGCAGATCCAGCCAGGGCTGCGGGATCAGCCAGGAGGGAGGGTGCCCAAGGCGAAAGAGCAAAAGCCTGTGAGAAGTGCTGCTTTCCGTACTTTACTACCACTGAAAATCCTGCACACCTGAGAGTGACAGCAGCAGGGAGCTGTTAATGCTAGCGGAGGACAAGGCTATTTATAATGGGGATTATTAGCGCAAGAAAATAGGTAGCTTCCCCACATTAGCGATCAACAGACACTTGTCTCCAAGTTATAATGCAGCATCAGTGATCTGCAAGCAAAGATGAGGTTTTGTTGGGGGGGGGGGGGGGGGGGAGTGCTATTCTTCTAAATAAGTCTTCTTGGAAAGAAAAAGAGGAAGGAACATCAACTAATTTTTCTCTTCGGTAACAGGAATTTAGACCGTGAATTTTGATAAGCAGGGTAGCCACAAAGCCAAAAAACAAAGAACATTGCAGAAAACCAGGAGGAGAGCGGCATGAAAGTAACTGTTTTACTTCTGATTAACTCACAAACCTTACAGTTCCTGTCCCTCTCCTCTCCCTCCCATCCTCCACACACTGCACAGCAAAATTCAAGGCTTGAAACTCCTGAACTACTTCTTTGCATCATATAGTTGCAAGGAGACAGTATTCTTTATTTGCATTAGAAAGAGTCAGAGAAGAAGCTTTCCAGAGTTTTCATGTGCAGACACACAACAGAAACCATTTCTCTTTTTCCCCTGTTTTCCACAGTATCTAAGAGACTTACTTTAAAAAAAAAAAATCACCTTTAGTTAAGTGGGAAGCATTAACAAGGATCATGAGATTTGCATTCTTTAGCACCTCAGATTATTACAGTTTCCACAGTCATGACTTCACCTTCCAACTCCCCAACAAGCTTCAATTACAGAATGCCCGTATTTGAGTGGATTTTGGCATTTCTTGTACCAAGATGCTGGAGCATCCAGGCTGACTAGATGGCAAGGCAGCAGAATTTATGCATTCCCAGGAGATCTCTATTTAATTTTGCTGTATGGCTAGATACTGCAGTAAGTCTGCACTCTGCCCAGCACCTATATTTAGGGTCTAAGTTGACCTGACAGTGCCCTCATAAGCTCATTTATTAAGATTCACTTATTCATTCTAATATAATCTCATTAGACTGCAGCACTCCTGCACACGAGCAGCAGCAGCAACCAAGAGAGGACAAGTTCAAATGCAGGGAACCCAGCCCAGATGCTACTTCAGCTCTCACATGGCGGGGGGGAACCTTCACAGAGGAATGGCAGGAATTGCGGATGCTTGTGCACTGTCTCCCTGCTCGGAGCAGCACCTGGATCCGCTCTGCTTCTCCCCCGCACCAGCTAAAGACCAATTCTTCAACTGGAAGCAGCAGAGTCCACATCAACCTACGGTGCTTATTGATGTGAGGGCTGCTGCTCCGGCTCCAAACTCACTGGAAATAACAGCCACCATTAAGCACCGGGCGGGGGCAAAAAAAAGCAGGAATCTGAGTTTCTCAGGCAGTGCCCACACCAGCAGATGTGTTCCCAAACCAGTGACCACAGGCATCAGCCTGAAAAAAGTGCCAACAAGTCCGCACTGTATGAAATTACCTTCAAGGCTCTGTTCTGGCAAGAGCTGGAAAGTTTTCAAAGCTCAGAAGTACCCCCTCTCCTGCAACCAGCTGTAGTTCAGGCATGCAAACAGGAAGAAGCTTTTACATTTCTAAAAACATAAATAAATACTACTATTTTAAAGGGCATCATGTGTTTTATTTGCTTGGACATCTTGCATAACGATGAGAGGAGAAACAGATTCCTAAGAGTCATGAGCTGGTAATTCTCCAATCTATCATCTCCGTAGTTTATGCACAGTCATTAACAAGAAGTGATTTGTCTCGGACAGATTTAGCCCAGCAACTCCCTGTCTCATTAGCCTAAAACAATCACCCAAGGAATGTCAAAATGTTTGAGAGCTCAGCGCAGCGAGTAGGCCCCCCAAAAATATTCTTTTTTTTTTTTTTAAATAGTCCAATCTTGCTCTTTTGCCAAGAGGGAGCAGGAAGCTCAAGAGCTAAACACAGATGCAAAAAAATTCCCTTTATAATATAAAGGTTTCAATGGGTAAAGGCAAAAGGTTTTCCCTGACAAGGAAATCCTGAGAATATTAACAAGAAAACAACAGGAGGAGACTTACTTTGACTTGTCCAACCTATCAAAACAAGTGGTCAAGAGGGGATCCGACTGCTCCCGCTAATTACATCGGGGAGGGAAAACAAGCATTTAGACCAAATGGCAAAGCTAGAACAAAACCAAATTATACGAACCGGCCATAAACACCGTGAGGATGGCAATTCAGCAATTGCTCCGAGACTTAGAGGAGGCTCTCCAACAGCTCTCCCGCAGAGACGGGGGCGAAGAATAAACTGATCAAGTTTCACCTTAAGAGCAGTTACGTTACAAAAGGCATCCACAGCACCGACGGGTGCTATAAACGGGGAAACCGAACTCGATCGGGGGCTCTCTTCCGCTCTCGGGTTCTTATCAGCCCGCTTGCTACCGCAGCTTTTGGAGCAGAGAGCGGGAATGAAGAATTACCCTCTTCCTGGCACTCGGTCTTCTGCTCCTTCCCCAGCCCTCCAGGAGGGCACAGAGGGTATTCGCGCTATTTACTCAGGCACGTAACTGGGGGATGATCAGGGAACTAAACTCGGGAGCTGAAGCTCTCACAGTCAATGGTGAGAGGTGGGTGTCTTGGCAGCAGCAGGGGAAGGGATTAGGAGCAACCAAGTTCGATGCTTAAAATAAAACACATGTCCTTATGCTTAAGGGTCTTGGCCAAAAACATATTTAGTCTATACCCATCACCATCAAAATTGGCGGGGAATTTCAGTTTCTGAAGGATTTTGTTGACCCTGGGTTTACAGTATGGATGATGAAGCAATGATTAGACACTTTTGAGCCATAACCATCTAATCTCCAACAGTAAGAGCGGATGATGCAAAGGAAAGCTGTTACACGGCTAACCGAGTAACACCGCAGTTTTATACAGGCTTGAGCAAGCCTTTCCCTTTTCTTCAAGGGGTTTCAAAAACAAAGTAGTTTGCAGGCAAAGTTATCTGGAATAGGGGTTTATACGACACCGGGGGATAAAGGATCAAATTAAAGACTAATTGTGTTCTTCGTATCCTACTGCTGCTGCTACTTCTGAGAGCAGAAAGCATCTTCTTGAGACTGGCGAGATGGGGGGGGGGGGGCGGTGTGTGGAAAAAAAAACTAACAAAAAAGGTATTTGGTAATAACTCTAACAGAGAATTAGTGCTTCTATCCAAACCCCAATCTTTCCCTGCTGCAGTTACACACAAAAGTTATTTTAATCACAGTATGCAGAAAGCAGCATCAGCATATGAGGCAAGAGAAAAAATATGTGGTAAAGCGAGTTGCATAGCCTGTTCGCGGACAGAAATTACAGTGCAGTTATAGGGAAGAGGTCCACGAGGCAGAGAAATGCTTCCAGCCCAAACCGAACAGGAGGACGTTAGCGATCCTCCGAGGGAACAGGCAAGAAAAATAAGTGAAAGAAGGTAGAACGTGGGAAGCGAATCGCCTTTTAACTTTCGCAGCAATCAATTCAGACTTCCCTGCGAGGGATTTCTGCCTTGTCATATGCAAAGAGATGTTAAAGAGAACTTGTCAGTTATGTCTACTAAATACCATGTGTGGTGTTGGACCGAGGCGGCAATGGAAACACTAAGAAAAAAAAGAGAGAGAATTTTAAAGAGAAAAGGACTACAGCAGAGTATCAGCTCAGCTCCTCTTCCACAACTCACTTCCACAAAGCAAGAAATAATCCTCCTCGAGCACTTCTAACAGCGATCTCAAACTACACAGCGGAGAATTTGGGGAAAAAAAAGGTTATAAACCGACAAGCCTAAAGCACGCAGGTGTACGCACATCACTAGAAAGCAGCATTTGGCATTGCCCAACGCCAAAAAGGCGCTATGCTACGTTCTTCTTAATAACCACCTACTTAATTAAAATATTTCATCAATTGAAATGAGTTGGGTACAAAAGATGTCGCTTTGCCACCTTAATTTTCCTTCCGCCAGTACAGCTCGCCCCTGCGCAGCCGGAGGAAGGCTCCCAGCAAGGGCGCAGGCTGCGAGCAGAGGAGACGAGGCAGGGGGGACATCAACACCCCCAGGGTTGACACCGCCGCACGCAACCCACACCGGTGCCCTACCAAAGGGCAATTTTTAAAAAAAAAAATATATATATATATAAAACACCCCTGACAAACGTAACCTAACACGGGAAAAAGCAGCGTATTTCACCGTACAAAACGGGCCGGGCTATTTTCGGCGGCCAAGCGCAGCGCTTCATTAAAGTTTGCAAGGGCCGCCCGGGCGCTGCAGCACCCGCTTCACGCCTCGCCTTACCCGTGGGGGCTGAAACCCACGGGAAATTCTTGTAAAAATCATATTTCGGGGGGGGGGGGGGGGGGGGGGGAGGGAATGTCTCATTCTCACTCAGCCGCCCGTCGCGGGTTCGCGCCTCCGGCAGCAGGTAACGACGCAGACCTAGGGAAGATGACCGATAGATCTTTTTTTTTTTGATTTCCCCCCCCCCCCCCGTCCCGTTTTTACCGGTTACCTCGGCGCCGGGCGGGCTGCCGGGGGACGTGCTGGGGAGGCACCGAGCCCCCCCCCCCCCAGCCCAGCCGGGGCCGCGGCGGCCGGAGGCCGGCACCAGGAGCCACCCCCACCGCCCCACGGCCGCGGGCGGGAGCGCCTTCCCCCCCCCCAGCCCCCCGGGGCCCGCCGCCCTCAGCCCCCGGGAGGGTCTGCGGGGGCCGCATCCCCGGGCCCGCCCCGCCGCCCACCTGCCGGCACCGCCCGCCCCGGGGCCCGGGGCCCGGCCACGGCGCGGCCTAGGCCCGCCGCCCCTCCGCGGGCAGGCCGCGGGCAGGCCCAGCGCCCCGGCCCGGCCGCTCCGCACCGGGCGCTGCCCGGGCGGGACTCACCGTGAGGCGCGGCGGGCCGGGCCGGGCCGGGCCGGGCCGTGCGGGGCGGGGACGGAGCGGGAGCGGCGGCGGCAGCCGGGAGCCGGTGCCTGCGCGGCGCTGGCGGGCAGGAAGGGAGGGAGGGCGGGAGGAGGCGGCACCGCACGTCCGCCGCCGCCGGCCCCCCCCCCCACCCCCCCCGCCCGTTAAAGGCGCGGCGCCGCCGCCTCCCCCCTGGGGATCCCCCTCCGCGGGGGGGCTCCGACCCACCCCCCTGTCCCACGCCCCGGGTCACCGCTGACAGGAGCCCACCCGGGCGGGGGGAGCCCCCGGTGCCCCCCACGCTGGGACACCCCCAGAAGCGGGGATCGCCCGCCCGCAGCTCCCCGGCGCAGGGAGCCTCCCACTCGGGTTTCCCACGGGGGGGGGGGTGGGGGGGGGACATCCACCCGTACCCCCCCCCCGTGGGCGTGGGGATCGCCCCCCAGAGCTCCTCCACGCGGGGATCCCACCCCCCCCAGACCTCCCTCACCTGGGGATCCAACCCCCCGGGCCTCCCCCACGCGAGGACCCCCAGGGATCTCCCCACCAATGGACAGGGACCCCACCCCCCGGACCTCCCCCACGCAGGCATCCCCGGAGATCTCCCCACCCAGACCCCACCGAGGGACAGGGATCAGCCACCCGGAGCTCCCCGGCGCACGGAGCCTCCCACTCGGGTTTCCCACGTGGGGGGGTACATCCACCCATACCCTTCCCGTGGGCGTGGGGATGGCCCCCCCAGAGCTCCTCCACGCGGGGATCCCACCCCCCAGAGCACCTCCACGTGGGGATCCAACCCCCCGGGACCTCTCCCACGCAGGGATCCCCAGAGATCTCCCAACCCAGAGCCCACCCATGGACAGGGATCACCCACCCAGCTCTCCCTCACGCAGGGAGCCTCCCACCCAGGTTTCCCACACGTGTGGGTACATCCACCCAGACCCCACCCAAGCGTGGGAATCTGCCCCCCCACCCACGACCTCCTCCCACACAGGGATCCCCACCCATGCATGGGTACCACACCGCCCTCAGACCTCTCCCACACAGGAACACACACACCCCCCCCCGACCTTCCACGCACAGGGATCCCCCACCCACGCACGGGGACCACCCACCCAGACCCCCCACCCTCCCTAATTAACCCTCTCAGTGCCAGCCAGCTCCCACCACACCCCTCTCCACCTCCGCTCCCGGAGCGCCCAGGTTGCGCAGGCGTGGGGACCCCACGGGCTCACAGCACACCCCAACACCTCCCCCGGGACACAAAGGACACCCCTCTGTGACCAGAAATAGGGGTTGCCCCTAAATTTCCTTTAATTGCCGTAAAACTGCAGCGTGGAGCAGCCCTGCTCGCAGCACACGACGTACCAGGGGCTCGTTCCATCACGCCCCAACGGTCTGCAGCTGGGGGCAGCTTAACCACACTTTTCCAGCTCCAACTTCTTAAAGCCCTGACTTTTTCTTCCCTCTGACATGGATCCTTCCCAAAGCACTCGTGGGGCAGATTTCTTTCACCCTAAACATCGCACCGGCTTGCGCACGAGATCGGTGTCTGACCACGGATCTGCGGGTACCCACGGGGATGAAAACTGATGCTCTGTCATATGGTTACTTGGGGACAATGAAACAGCACAAGAAGCCACCAAGGGCGCCCATCCGGGCCGTTGCTGGGGGGACTGGTGTTAACTCTCAGCTTCCCAGAGCCCTAAACATTGATGGGAAAAAGCAGCATCCTGTCCACGAGAAAATCCATCTTTTTTGCCAGCAGGAACGGTGACAAGGACAGCAGAGCCAGCGGTGGCTGCGGGTCAGTGCCGGCACTGGTCAGGACCAGCGTCCCGAGCCTGGCTGCAGTATCCGCAGTGGCTGGTCGCTCTGCAACGGGGAAGCGGTTGGCAAAAGGGAGTTATCCCAGCAAAGCGGGGAGGCTGGGATCGCCCCAGGGCCTTGCACGCACCCTCCCATCATTTCTTCAGACCTCTGGCAACGAAGAGCCTGGTTTTACTTCCAGGCCCTGTTGCTCAGAGCAAACAATTTGTTTATTTGTCCCAAAGCATCTTTGAGAAATCAACTGCTCCACGGCATTCAGTATCAAAGAAGGATTTGCATCGAGCTGCGCTAAGGGCTCATCGTTACCCTCTTCGCCAGCCATGTGTGTCACTCAGCTGCAGGCTACTGCCACATTTCCAAACTATCTGGAGCGAACAAAGGCAGCGGCACAAGGCAGATGCTGGCGGAAGCTGTGCCTTGCATGCGAGGCTAAGTGGGCCTGGAGGCAAGGCAAGGCCACGCCGGCGGCGGCGTGTTCGGGGATGTGCAGGAGGCAGCCGCTTTGAACGCGGGACGGGCCATCAGCTGGCGAGGCAGCATTTTGCTGCTTCATCCCAGAGTTTCCCTGGCTCAGCACGTCCCAGCCGGTCACTCCGCTCTTGCAGGAGCGCTGCTGAGAGCAGCGCGTGAGTCAGCCAAAGGCACCATCCGCACCCTACGCTTGCAAGGTGCAAATTTAAGGCCAAATCTTGCTTATATTAATCGCTTAGGTAACTGCAGTGGTCGTGGCAGGGCTCGGCAGCAGGAGACTGCCAATGTTTCATTGATTTTGTCCACAGCAGAGTTTTCCAGCTGGCATCAGAACCAAATCACCATTTCTCAGGAGGGGGAACAGATTTGCCGCCTGTCGTGGTTTAGCCCCAGTCAGCAACTAAGCACCACACCCAGCCGCTTGCTCATCCCCCCCGCCCCCAGTGGGATGGGGGAGAGAATCGGAAGAGCAAAAGCAAGAAAACTCGTGGGTTGAGATAAGAACGGTTTAATAATTAAAATAAAATAGTCATGGTAGTAATGGTGATGATAATAAAGATTATGATAATAATGATAATGATAATATAATAAACAAGAAAATAACAAGAGAGAGAAATGAAACCCAGGGAAAGAGGGAAAAGGAAAAAAACCCAAGTGCTGCAACCGCTCACCACCCACTGACCGACACCGCCAGTCCCTGAGCCGCAATCGCTGCTTCCCCCAGCCAACTCCCCCCAGTTAATATACTGGGCGTGATGTCACATGGTATGAAAAATCCCTTTGGCCAGTTTGGGTCAGCTCTCTTGGCTGTGCCCCCTCCCCCCCCCCCGGCTTGTGCACCTGGCAGAGCGTGGGAAGCTGGAAAAGCCCTTGACTAGTGTAAGCACTACTTAGCAACAACTAAAACATCAGTGTGTTATCAACATTATTTTCAAACTAAGTCCAAAACGCAGCACTGTACCAGCTACAGTGGAAGAGAATTAACTCTATCCCAGTGAAAACCATGACACCGCCCCACAAACAGGGGATGGGGGGATCCTGCCAACAGGGAGAGAAAAGCTGGGGCCAAGACTTGGGGAAGGACGTAGGGGGAACAGGGCTGCCCCTCCTGCCGGGAGCTGAGCAGGAATGGAAGAGCAGAGACTGCAAATCCAGCTGCTACAGCGACAGAAGCTTCTACTTTGCCTCCCCGTTCCAGGACTTGAAGGCAATTGCCCCTCTGTTTGGTCACGCCTTGCTCTGAAGGTGCCTCAGCTGAGAACACACCGCTTACTACCAGCTCAGAAATTTCTGGTCTTTCATGTGTCTTATACACTTGCCAAAACACAACTGCATAAGGTGTGATATAAGGACCTGAAAATGCTTTTACATCATACGTTGCGTACCACTGCCCAATACATAAGGCAATAAACCATCTAGGTTATGTGGACTGAGAAACCTGGCGGAAAAACTCACTGGAGAGCTACCGCTGTGCGGATCAGGCAGGCAGGCTAATGATGCTGAATATCCCCGACTGCAGGGAGAAAATAACGCAAACAGTCACTGAAATCCCAGTCACATTAGGCAGCCACTCATGGGGAAAAAGAAAAGGTTTTAAAATGCCACAGGAGCTCCAAGTCATTAGTTTTGTCAGGAATTTTGCTTTCTCAGATCACAGGGAAAAAGCCTTCAGATTTGTGGATTCAGAGAAGGCCCGAGAGAAAGGCAAGCTAAGCACTTAGCGGGGCTCTAAGTCAGGGAAGCTGATTATTGTTAATTTAGCATTTTATATAAGAACGTGAGAGATCCTTATCAAGGCCAGAACCAAACACCCTGCAAGTTTCAACACCTCACTGATTCAGCCTCTCTTTCCAGATAGGAAAAAAAAAAAAAAAAAAAGATGACCAAACGCTGGATTTTCTCTCTGTCTCTCTTTATTTGCATTATTTTTTTAATACAAGCATGAATTCCTACAACTGGTAGGAAGTGGAAATTAATACATTACACATACATGTGCCACAAAGATTTCAACTGCTGCTAAAGAGGGTCACAAAAATGACAACAATTCTCTTCTCAGAGTAGTAAACTTGGAGTAACTCCACTGCGGACACTTGAGCTACATGGAGAAAGACATTTGATCCAATCTAACTGTAAGGGAATAAAAATACATCTATCCTAAGCAGCATCTGTCAGCAGAAACCATGCTGGAAACTCTTGCAAGAAGAATAAAAGCTTAAAATAAAAAACAACGGTCTAAACCATGACATTATATGGGACCAGTATAAAAATCTGTCACACTAATACAAGTCTCCACATAATCCACATGCTGTCACAACATATATATGTTTTTAATTAAACTGTACTGCTGAAAATCCAGCTAATAAAGTGAATTGTTAGAAGCTGTTTCAGAGCTCAGTGTAAAAACTATGTATTTATAAACCACCTTCCATTTCTGGATTTCACCATTATAACAGGACACTGAGAAGCCCAAAATAGGGGGTTTAAGACTCTACTGTTTAATTCTATCACGTTCCAAAGAGGATCAACTATGAGCAGCACAATTAAAGACACCCAAACGATTAATTGCCCACCTCAGTGACTGACGTTTTCAGAGTGATCAGACTTAAATCATGATTTCTGAGTTTCCCTTCAGGCTTTTCAGTCCTCGTCTCCTAGCACAGGCCTGGGACTAGTCGCTCCGAGCTTTCACATTTGCAAAATAAAATGGAAATCCCATAGGAAATCCCAATGGGAAACCCCTTTCCTTCCCTCCCGAGGCTGCTGTTCCTGTACCAGACACCCGAGCAGCACATATGTCCACAGAATCATAGAAAGGTTTGGGTTGGAAGGGACCATTAGAGGCCATCTAGTCTGACCCCCCTGCCGTGAGCAGGGACATCCCCAACTAGATCACGTTGCTCAGAGCCCCGTCCAACCTGACCTTGGCTGTTTCCAGGGATGGGGCATCTCCCACCTCTCTGGGCAACCTGTGCCAGGGTTTCACCAACCTCACTGTAAATAATTTTTTCCTTCTATCCAGTCTAAATCTGCCCTCCTTTCGTTTAAAACAATCACCCCTTGTCTTGTCACAACAGGCCTTGCTAAAGAGACTGCCCCCATCCTTCCTGTAGTCCCCCTTTAAGCACTGAAAGGCTGCAATAAGGTCTCCCTGCAGCCTTCTCTTCTCCAGGCTGAACAACCCCAACTCTCTCACCTGTCCTCGTAGCAGAGGTGCTCCAGCCCTCGGATCATCTCTGTGGCCTCCTCTGGACCCGCTCCAACAGGTCCGTGTCTGTCCCGTGCTGAGGACCCCAGAGCTGGACGCAGCACTGCAGGGGGGTCTCACCAGAGCGGAGCCGAGGGGCAGAATCCCCTCCCTCGCCCTGCTGCCCACGCTGCTGGGGATGCAGCCCAGGATAGGGTTGGCTTTCTGGGCTGCGAGCGCACATTGCTGGCTCATGTCCAGCTTTTCATCCACCAGCACCCCTAAGTCCTTCTCTGCAGGGCTGCTCTCCACCCCTTCATCCCCCAGCCTGTACTGATACTGGGGGTTGCCCCAAGCCAGGTGCAGAAGCTTGCACTTGGCCTTGTTGAACCTCATGAGGTTCTCATAGGCCCAACAGGTCCACCTCCAACATGCTGCAGTTTATACCAAACACAGCAGCAGCAATTGCTGTCTGACGCCATAAGTGCTGCATCTCACCCAGCTGTCCCAACTGCACAGCTCACCACCACGGCCACCCAAAATCCCCCATCAGCCCGAGACAGAGCCTTTCCAACTGCCCTATGTGCTAACACTTGCAAAAATAAAACAAGCACCTAAATCCTTGCAAGAACAGGGCCTGCCGTCAGTCTGAATAATTCCTGCTCGTTTTCAAGTCACTAATTATTCTTACGCCTGTATTGCATGGCTTCAATTATCTTTTTCTCCAAAAGAGTTCAATCTTGACCAAAAAGCAACAGCTTTAGCTGGAAGAGCTCACTGTAGAGGAAAACGTATTTGCCGTGACTCCAGTGGGCCATCAGGTCTGGGCCGCAGAGGTGGAATTTAATTTCTAATCTGGAGATTTCAAGCCATCAGTATCAGATTTAGCTAAAGAGATCACAGGGAAGGTGGGCAGAAAAGCAGCAGCCTTCCGAGCAGCACAATAATAACCGTGCTTTGCATTAACATTAGGAGTACTGTTTCAAAGCAAGTTTCAAATATGCTTCCTCTTTCTTGATGGCATCCTAGCAGAAGATGATTTTTTTAAGATTGGATAGGTATTGTTAAGCAAGGCAAATGAAGAAATTACAGAAAATACCTTGTCTCCTGTAAAACAGGAGATTGCTGTATGGTATCGCAGTGAGAGTTCAAATCTTTTCTCCAATTCATCATTCATAGCACCCAGTGGTTATTTATGCCATTCTACATTAATCTATAGCAGGTTTTAAATTAATACTCTTCTTCATCAATACCTACGGAATGAAGATGTTTCCCTTTGCAAAAAAACGTTTGCAACACCAACACAATACTCCTCCTCAGCACAGACCTGTAACTCACCTGAAGTGTAGCAGGACGGGTAGCAAAGAGAAACAATAGGCCATGAGAAATGGGGGAAAAAAAGAAATGGAAAGTCAGGCAGACCTTCTGTTCCTTTCAGTATGAGGATAAGGTATCCCAGCACTGAAGCAGGCTGCGAGGCTGGCTCAGCACATTTTCCTCCCACATCCAGGGAAGGACAGTGATTGAGCTCTGCGAGGCATCACGGGAAGAGTGTGTGTCAGGCTGTGGCAAACTTCTAAGGAAATGTGCAGCAAACACGCTCGTAGCTTGTCTGGATAAATCAAAGAGTGCAGGAACCATCCCAGATGTTCATGCCACCGCGGAGTAAGTTAACAGCAAAGTATTTTGTTTGCGGCTACACAAGAGCTGCAGCCGCCTGCCTGCTGTAATGAGTGTCACGCCGGAGGGGATCTTTGTTCTCCGGCCCCCAGTTAGCCACCACTGGTAGTGACACACACCTGCGTCCCAAGGGTGGCTGGAGACTTGGAAATGTTTGCAAATCCTTGGATCTGAGGAGACGTCCTGCAAACAGTGTAAGGATTGCCGGTGCCCCAGGAGACCCAGCGACAATTCCCGGCGGTGTCACAAATTCACCGTACGTCCCTCTGCGAATTGCTATTTTAGCTCCTCGTACTTAAAATGAGCAAATACTCTTCTCTTCGATTATGAATCCAATCTTTTTAGATAGCGACAAGCCTCTCCCTAGTGAGCCTACCACCTGCCCACATTGCGTCTAGACTCAAAAGATATCTAAGGGTTTCTATCATACCGTTCGTAAGGCCTGGAGGACAGAAAGGGTTAAGAACCAACTCGGATTCTCTAAGGAAAATAGAAGGGCACCAGAAAAAGAAGCCAATTCAACTGATTTTACCCAAAGGGACAAAAGGAGGTTTAGAAGGTCCTTTATAAAACATCACAGAGAAAAGCGTTATTGTTCTACAGGGAAAAACATGCCCATTAACAAATTAGGTGAGAGTCGAGTGAGATGTAAGAGGTCTGAAACAGCTGCATTCCTCAGCGCCTTTAAACTGTCTGTCTTCACACACTTCATTTATTTTGGATAGCAGCATTGCCCACACCAATTGGGGAGTAAAGGGGACTGTAAAAATACCTGGGGATAAATGTGAGTATTTTTAATGTTAATAGGCAAAACCTAATGGATCTGAGCAACACAATTTGGGTTTTAGAAAACAGCCAGCTTAGGACCCTGCCAAATACATGCCCATCTGGGTTCCTCATTTTCCTCAAAGCATCACTGAGCATATCTTAGCAACTCTACCTGAGCCCTGTCAAATGGTCTGAGTGGAAAAAGAGCTCGAGGGAGCTACTCTTGTATTAACGAGTTGGGGAAATGCCCATTGAAGGGAGGCCAAAGCAATCACAGCATTTAATTATTTCTGGCAAGTCACAGATAAGTGAACTGAAGAAAAACAAAGAGGAAAAAAATGGCACCTTCATAAGGAAGGGCACTGTGACAAGTCAGCTTCTTCTACAGCCTACAGACACCAAAATTACCTAATATTCCATAATAATATCTTGGATTGCATTGGGAAAATTAACTCATATTCCACTTCTATATACTGACCATAAAAGCTAAGGTATGTGAAAGCGTGATGTCCATAGTCTAGTGCCACAGTCTCTTCAAGGGAAAACTTACTAACAACAGACACTGCAAAGACAGCAAGGAGGAGCCCGGAAGATCCAAATGGAGGGATGAGGCTGTACCGGAAAGGATGTCAGACTGGATTCCTGCCTGGCTGGGACGAGCATGGAAATGAGATGAACTGCAGGAACACATGACGGCAGAGCTGGGCACAGACTCCTTCGTCACAGCTAAGCTCACTGCGTTTATTGGCAGACTACGGGTGAAGGGCTAGAGCGACAGAACCAGCACTGCGCTAACAGTGAATTATGTGTGTTAAAAGTACAAAAAGGTCAAGGCAGGGGGGATCGGAGCTTCTGCTGACATCTGGCAGCATTTTGGGGAAGTCTGGTTTCTCCTGAGGTCCTCATTGACTCAGGAGTCCTGATTTGCTTGCCATTACATGGAGGAAGAGGTAATGAGAACTGACTAATCGCCAAGCTGTGCACCCTGCCGACTCATTCCAGTGTCAGTCATTATATCTTGTTGATCACTCAGACAAAATTAAGTCTTGCGGGGATTTCAGTGACTGGTCAGCACCCTTCCTTGGCTCACAGCATTTGCATAATAGTCAGCTGTCCTCCCCTGTACAATAAGCTAGTAAAACCCTAGTGCGGGCGTAACTCAGCTGACACAGCAGCGAAGGCATCACAGTATATGCTCTAATTCCTAGAGAGCTTGCACTGAAGGTCCTAGACACGCTAATGTCATTGCTCATGTCTTCAATGTTACTGTGACCCCTGCAAACTAAATTAACAGAGGCCTGTTAGCAGCTGCTATATGCACACCCCTCTGCTTTTCTGTGCAAACATGCATGAATGCTATTACTATATTATTTTTTTCCAGATAAGGCTTAAAGGATCAGTATTTAATTGCAGCAGTTAAGGTCAAGGTATGAGACACAGTGTTTGCATTAGAGCGATTTGTCACAAAACTTGGAGGGAAACAGCAGCAGTCAGATGATCCATCACACACTCAACTCATTTAAATGCAATTCAATTTAGACAGACCATTTGACACAAAAATTAGAAAGATGACTTAACAAAAAGCACGGAAGAATACTTCTGAACCTGGGTGTCAGCTATATTTGCATGTGACATTCATGGAGGAGCTGTCCAAGAAAGCCTCTAGCCATTAATTGCTAGGTTGCAATTAAAGTAGCAGACAATGTTTAAAGCCCCCCTGCTCCTCCCTTTTCTGGCCTTATTTTAAAAGCCATGCAGAATGAAAAATAAAAACAGACCTATGTGCTCTCCCCCGCCACCGCAGTACAAGGCTCAAGAGCATGGCTGGGACAGGACAAGTAGATTTCTATGCAAACAACATACAGAATGCCTTCGCTTAGTCAGTTTGTTGCCGTTGCGCAGATAGGAAAATTAAATGAAGTTAACTGTACAGTTTTTAAAGTCACCATTCAGCCTTTCAGTTGAGACAGATGGCTTTTACTTACAGTGCTTCCTCTGGCATTCAGTGGCAGATTTGGCAATCCCCTCTGGGTCTGGTTCTCAGCAATTCTCTGACATGGGGGCAGTTTGTGTCTTCAATGCACATAATAGTGCTGTAGAAGCCAGGAAAAATGGCTCTTTTCTAGCCAGTTTACCCCTTTTCCATCTGACAGAAGTGACTTTTCTTTCCTGGTCCAGAAGTCAATGCACGCTGAGCATTGACCTTACGCTGGTCTCTGCCAGCCAGAAGGGAAAGCACTTGCATTAGAGGACAAATGCTGAGAGTCCACTAATGTTTGCAGAGTACCAAATCCCCCGTTACTGTTCTTTTTAGGGAATAAGAAAGCCCCAGTTTAACCGGGACAAAGAAGAGGCAGCTTTACCACTGTGTGACCCAGGCTGCATTGTCCAATGCAGGGAGGCACACATGGCACTAGGGGGTAAAAGGGGAGGGACAGCCCTTCTTCCCATCACCCAGTGAACCTGGAAAATTAAACTGGATTCTGACCCAATTTCAAATCATTGTAACCTCACTTCTGTAAGAGGCTTAATCCTGATTTACGCAGGAGCAAGTTAGAACCAAATATCAAATCTAATGGACCTGATTCTGTTTGTATTTACACCAGTGTAACAACCCAATGATGATACACTTAATAATTCACAGTTAAAAATCATATTACTCACTATCGCTCAGTGAATAGTCATGGTGGTTTCTTTCCTTCCCTGCCAATAAATCCAGGATCTACTGACACTGACAAGTGTTGATCAGGTCTAAAATGGAGTATTACAGGACAAATAAGTATCAGAGTGCATTGGTCCCACTTGTCAGACAGAAGGCACTCTAGCACCTACCTCCGAGTTGCCTTTTGGGCTGCAGCTGCTTCTTGAGGGTCTTGCCAGCTCCACACAGGTCCTCCACTCCCGCAGAGCCCTCTGACCTTGCTGCAGCTCACCTGCTCCTCTCTCTGGCCCCCCTTTGGGCTCCTCCTCAGCACCTCACTCTGCTTACATCCCTGGCAAGAAGGGACCAAAACAGAACTAAACCAAAGAGAAGGAATCACCTTCACAACAAGACTCAGATTGTGCTGTTGATAGAGAAGCATAGAGTCCTAGGGTAATTGGAAGGTGCCACATTCAGAGACATCCTGTACATAATTATATTGCTGTTTTCTTGGAACACAATCCTGCTCTCAGTTGCTCTTCTACCTCCTCCAAAGGCAGGGCTTTAATGCTGCAGGCATTGAGGGCACCAGGAGAAGCAAGCTACACCTGAGACAAGCTACAATTACAGCTATAAAAGTTTAGCATAAAGCTCAGGAGAGCAGAAAGCAGAACCTTGTCAGTCACGAGTTTTTAATTCCCAAATTGGCTCCTGAAAAAGATAAGATAAAGCCTAACCTGATTAACCAACTTCAAAGCAAGCAGCAAATCATTGGCACGCTAGAATAGAAGGCAGCTGTCGAGAGCACTAATGAATAAAACAGGTAGAGCTTCCTTACTGACTTGCTCCTTGTCCCTTCCAGGTTTTTGGAAGTCTCCTGTGATTAGTCCCATGCCATAACCAGATTACAGCATCCAGGTAGTTCAGGAATGTCTGCTATGTTTAAGAGAAATGTTTAAGAGACCGATGCAGGAATGCTAGTAGAAGCTCTCTGGAATAGTCTTCTCCAATTAGTTATCCAAGGAGGAACAATATTGAATGATTCTTACAATGAATGCACAAAGCACTTACTGTTGTACTAATCATCAACTTTCTAAGTAGAATTAACCAATTTGCTAATTAAGACTCATGACAATTCATCATTACCGTAACTATGCACTTCAGATGATTCATCATCCTGTAATCGGCTCCTGCCGCTCGGGGATGTGCGTAATGGCTGCCTCCAGCGTGCAGGAGGGAGCGCGGCTCCTTCTCTGCTCTAAGCAGTCCTGCTCATGAGTCACCTTGGCCTGGCTCCGGGCGGCTGCTGCTTTCCAAAGGGAATAAAAAAAAAAAAAAAAAAAAAAGGCGGAGGTTGGGGGGAAGGCGGCAGCTTGAGACAGAAGTACTCTTTTTTAAGTTGGGATAGGAAAAATAGTTGCCCTTTCTAAAGTTATTTGACCTGGATGATCAGAAACCGAGCAGGTTGCTCACAAGTTCCAAATGGTACATTTTAAATTAACATCTGTCCAACTGATGGCAGGGGTCAGAGTCTCCTGCTGAAGAAGGAAGGAAGGAAGAACAACCTCGCAGCAGAGAAGATGATGCTTCTGATGACTAAGAAGGGGAGACCCGGAGACTGGGAGACCCAGGGAGGGGGAAGCCCAGACACTTGGTGCCTACTGCTCGCTGGATCGCCTCTCTCTGGGCCTCCCACTACCGGGGCCTCCGCTCACTGGGGCTCCCCATCATTAGGCACCCCACTCGCCAAGCCTCCCACACGCTGGGCACCACGAAAGGATGCCCAGCCTTGAGAAGGAGGCTGTGAGCACAGAGCCCTCCCGAGGCACAGCCATGCCTCCCCAACCTTGGGCAGCATCCAGAAGACCCTTCCCCTATGTCAAAGCACCCCTGAGAGCTTGAATCGCCCGCACAATGCGACTCTTGACTCCTCTGATGATCTCTCAGCTTTCTAAACATCGTCCCTTCTTCTCTGCTTCAAGATGGGTAAACAACCTTACACCCATTTAACAGAGAAGGCACCAAACTCCATGACTTACAAAAATCACATTGCTTCCCGCTGGTGCCCATGCCATTTGCAGGATGCCCCTAGCCAAGGCAAGAAGCAACACCAATATTAAGCAGTTTGTATTTTGTGTTCATCTCTGATGTACCCTTTCTCACTTAAACACCATGGTTTGACCTCTCCATCTCAGGTTCACAAAATGCAGACAAATCAGTCCCCAGGAGCTGCAGGATGAACATGTCTCCAGGAGGCTCTGCAGCACAACGAAGGATTAAGTAGGCAAGGAAACTCAAGGTGCTACGGCTGCAATGCTACAGGCAGGGCCATACCAGGGAAACACCACAACCACCACAATACTCTAGCTTCCCAACTTAAGCACGGCAACAGTGTTCACACACTGGGGAAGTGCCAATCTCCTGTTCCTGCAGGACATCACCACAAGCACAAAACAAATTCAGCGCAATCCCTAAACAGAATGTTTTAGTTTTAACTGCCTTGAACTGGTCCAACCTAGCTCCACCAGCCCCCGTAATTCAAGGTGCAACCTCTCAGAGAGTCCTCTCCTTGCTTTGTAGTTCGACTTGCCTCCTGGGTGCTCAGGGGAGGGCTGTGTGATGTAAATCAAACTGCCCGAGGCTGAATTTTTCTGGGGCCAGGGGGATTTGGCACCTGTAAAGTGCCAGGGCAGGATGTGCCCCAGAAATACCATGAAACCAGCCACGCAGGCTGTGCTGAGGAGGGAAGGATGCTCATCAGCCACGTACGCTCTGCCCCACGTATAAAGGATACAAATCAAATCCTTCACACCTATGAGGCAGCACGAAAAGCCTGGCAGCACCTCCCAAAAACCTGCTGCATGCCTGGGCTTTGACATCTTCTTCCAAAGGGTCTTTTCAGCTCAGCCAGATGTTTACAAGCAAATCTCACAGCAGAAGGCATAGCCCTGTCTAGCAAAGCAACAGGTGCATTGATCATGGCAGTCAGCACATCCACCAGCCCAGACAGGGACAAGGATGCGTCCCCAGCTGCGCCTTCGCAGAAACCCATCCATCACCGCGCAGCAACAGGACAGGAGAGAAAGAACAAGTCAGACAGCAACCGCTGGCGTCGAGTCAAGGAGCGCCCAAGCCAAGCTGTTTCGGCAGCGTGAGACTCCTGCAGCATCAATCTGCGAGGAACAACACGAACTCCCTCCTGGGAACATGCTGCCTCACGCCCTGACACTCCACACATGAGTATTCTGAAAAGGGAATGGCCTTAAATCATCCCTCGCAGAGGGAGCAGAAACAGAGACACCCGTAGGGAAATGTCTGCAAGGGGAGGACAGCAGCAATTGTAAGGAGTAATGGCTTTCTCTCCCTAAGCAGCATTAGCAATGCTGGCCCAGCTGAGATTAGGCTGTTTCATTGCAATACACTGAGTTTGAGGTTTATAATTTTGGACTGGAGCTGCTCTCAAAGCCAAAAGGGAGGCAGCTCGTCTTGCAGGACCAGATGTGCCTTATTGCACTTGATGAGACAGGTGGGAGAAATTAAGGGCAGGTACTCGCTAAAAAGCACCAGCTAGAGGTGCTTTATCTTTGCAAAGTCTAAGTCACAACTCTAACTCCCCATTTATCTTCAGCCCTGCAGAGGAAGGCAGGTTCAGGGGAGCTCAGGAGCAGGTTGTGTTTGTAGGCTCAAGTAAAGCCCATGAGAGCACCACTGACTTCTCTAGCCTTTCCACAGGATGGAGCAAACCCCTGAGGACAGCCCTGCCAAGGGCAGGTGAAAGGCTCAATGAGGTAAAAATCACAGCCGGGAGGGAGGGCAGCGGTCGGCCCTGCTCCCCGATGAGCCGCACCTGCCCCTGGTGCCGCCCCTCGGGGTTAAAGCCGGGCCTAGGGTGGATGTAGGGGGGCCTAGGCGGGCGGCTGCGCCCATGGACGGTGCGTCGCTGCTGGAGCAGTACCTGGAGCACTACGGTGGGCAGGTAGGGGGGTGGGGAAAAAAAACAACACCCTAAGAAAAAGAAGAGGAGGGAAAAAAAAAATGTATGTGCGTTGGCCGGGAATCGAACCCGGGTCAACTGCTTGGAAGGCAGCTATGCTCACCACTATACCACCAACGCCGCGCTACACAACGCGCTCCGCCCGCGCCCCAAGGGCTGGCTTGGGCTGGGCTCAGGTGGGCTGGGCTGCTCTGAGCGCTCTGCCGCCCTGCGGGGCTCCTGCCTGCCCCGGGCCGGCACAGCCACTACCTCCAGTCCAGCCCGGAGTAGTGGGCTATAATGGCCCGGAGCTGCTTGGGAGCACGGAGGAGCCCTAGCGGGGCTCTCTGCCTGGGGAGGTCGTTCTTTGCTGCAAGAGGAGTGCTGCTGCCTTTAAACTCTTGCCATGGAGTGCTGCTTGTGAGGGCCAGCCTATGTACTGGGGTGTGTTGACACTGAGGGGGGCCGGAGGCTCAGGTATCTTTATGCTGGTTGGTAAATATTGGCAAAAAAAATCTTTTTTTGTGTGTTTAGAATAAGCCTCCTGGCCTTGGGTGGTTGCAGAGAGAGCAGGGTGAGGGACTAGGAGAGGGCTGGACTCCATAGCTCAGCATTGTCTTTCACCCAGGGAACGTAACTTCTTTACTTGCATCCTGTTGTAAACTATTTTTTAGCTCAGAAAATGTGTTTAGCACAGGCTGTTTAAATCCAGAGACCTAGCAGCAGTCAGTAAAGCCCTCCGAATATAGCCCTATAAAGTACATAATGTAGTGAGGTATAATCAGGGTTTTACAAATGCTACTGAGCTTTTTGTGTTTCAGACTTGCTGGGATACTTGATAATAGCAGATGTGTGAGATATCACTGCAGAAAGAAAAAAAAAATCCAAGTCGGTTGCTTAAAGCAGCTGGATTTGATTTATGTGTACCTGGGTCGCAGGGATTCCTGCAGTGGAGGTGAAAACGGCAGTTTCCTGTCAGGCTGCCCCAAACTTAGTGATCTCAGACAGGATCTATGTGTGAAATCTCCTTCTGAGCTGCTGGGAGATGTCCAAAGCTATGCAGTTGATGGGGCCTTCAGTGAAGTTAATTAACCTAGAGTCTATAGCAATAACCCTTGGCAGCCAGCCCAATATAAACATGGTCTTGTGCCCCCTTTCACAGCCTCTGAGCATCTGTCTAACAAGAAGACAATCTTCCCCAGCACTTAACCCTATAAGGGCTTTTTCCCAGATGAGTTATATGGAAACCTGATAAGAAAGAAACAGAAAACAAATCTTCCTATCTACTTTATGCAGTTTACTTGCTGTTGCTTTTCTTGATTTTTCAGATGTTTGATGTTTCCAGCCTCATATACCCCTCATTTCTCCATCAGCTTCCTTCTTTAAGCTGTGCCACAAACCGTCTAAAAAAAAAAAAAAATCTGTTTTTTTACTGTATTTCTTATGTTCTCTGATGCCCCTAGTATGATGTGTGAGTAGTCCTTACAGGCTCGCAGTGATGAGGCTTTTTTTATCATCTTCTCTGCATCACGGTTCATACAAAACTTTTCTAATTAGCTCCTGTACTAAGCTAAGACTTACTCCACTGGAGGTCTTGCAGAGACTGTGCCTTCCTTCCCCTGTTGCTATCTTGAAAAATATCTGTTTAAAACAGATGTATTTTAGTTATTCCATAGTATATTGTTATTTGTTAATGGTTAATACGTTTGCATCAGACCTCTTAATTCTCAGACAGTGCCTTGGGATTCTGTTTTCCAAAAGGCCGAGGGGTTAAGGAGTACCCAGTCACATCAGTTGGGGCAGAGTGCCACCGAGTCTTATATGGGGCTCTGCATCTAGAAGTCAGTTTTAGAAACAGTTTTGAATCTGGGTGTGTTCATGATGTTTTCAGAGCTAGACCTGATCATGTCTGTATTCAAGCTAGTAAGGGTTCTCTGGGAGGATTTGTCACTTTGTAAGAGTTTTCCAAGTGTCTACAGGCAAATATACTGCAAAGTAGGAGCAGAGACCTCTCTGTGTGCAGGGTTGTGTTGCTAAGTGAGCTGATTAGCACAGGACATAGAGCAGCACTAGCTCAGGGCTGGAAAGCATTGATCTGGAAACCCTGCTCCCGCTGGAGCTCGAGCAGTCGCTGCCAACTTGAGGGCCTCTGTCTTGTTCACTGTTCCCTGTTCTGATTTGGACTTTTCAAGTCCTTTTGGCTCTCAAGCCCGAAAATGCTTAAGTGAACATAAAAATCTCTTGTATGGACCCATCTAGTCCAAGCCGTCACCTGCTGTGGGTATCGGCACAAACAGCATTCTTGGAAGAAGCTTTCTGCTCACTAGAGGTTTGTGCCCTAATGGATAAGGGAATAAATCCTTTCCTAAACTGTTGCCTCATCAGTATTGTGATGCTTTTTAAATAGCTTTTGATAATATTTAGCTGATAAAGGAGGACATTAGTATGCAAGAACTTACTTGCAGATATGTCGCATGCTTGATCTGGGAAAGAAAGCTGGCTTTGCTGCCTGTGTCTCACTTAAATTAGTCTGGTGACCTCCAGCAGCTGAATCAACTGCTTGTGATTGTGTGAGCTGCTGCCCTCTGTTGCACAAATCCAACACAACACTGACACTGTCCTCTGGTAGCAGGGAGAGGGAATAGTAATATACTGAATGGGAGTTAATGCCAACTGTCTTCATGGGAAAAAAACTCCCGAGCAATTATGTTGGTTATGTGCATACCTGAGCGACGACAAGGGCTGTGAAGGGCAAAGAGCCGACATTGTTCCTCCTGCGCTGCTGAAGGTATATAGTATTTTTCAGTTGGTGGTGTTACAGGAGTACCCTAGACTGCCTTTGAAGTGTGGTGGGAAAATGCATATCTCCACTATAGAAGTTATCTAGATTTTTATATGCTGACAGGCAAGTAAATTACATGCTTTCAAATCTTAAGACTATTCTTTGCTATAATATGTGGGGGGGGGGAAATGATTTCAACTTCCTCATTGAATAGAAGATGAATCTTACTTTAGTCTCCCAGTTATTTAATACAAGATCCTTAATAACACTTTTTCTTAATTCAAGGATGACCCCTCAACTAGTCCTCAGCTGTTTACTCCCATGAGCCCATATGATGTAGACCTTCCAGTTCAAACAACTGAAGATGTGTTGTTCAGTTCTCAATTTAATCAGCCCAAAGAGCTTCCAACAGACTTCTCCTCTGTGGATCTCAGCTTTCTTCCAGATATTACTCAAGATAACAAAGAACAAAATCTATCTGAAGATGGTAATGAAATGCAAAAAGGACTTGATGGGTCAACATCAAGAAACGAGGACAGCAGTATCTTCACAGATGAAAGCACCTCGTCATATCCAGATGAAACTCAACCATCTCCTGGAGCATCTGATGTGTATCCTCCTCTGACACCAATGACTCCTATGACCCCAGTGACACCTGCGTCGGAAAGCTCTGGCATAGTTCCTCAGTTACAGTAAGTTTATGTATGTGTTATATATGTAGCATATGTAATAGTCATAGTTTTGCTTAAACTGCAAGGTACTGCTCTGACTTCTCACTTAGAGAATGTAGCAAGCATGGTTTGCTCTTAAATCAGCCCACCCAAAAAACCAGAGGCACAGTCTCTCCTCTTTGAGGAGAGGTGGAGCAAATGAACTGACAATATTGTGATACAAAAATAGAAATGGCACAGAAGAATACCCAGCTTAGCAAAACAGGGGAGAGTGGCCTTGATAAACGTGTATTAGTATCTGAAATGCCTCTGGCTTGTTAAGGAGGAAGAAGTCTCTTCTGGGAGACAGGAGATCAAGTCTCTCAATGGGAGAAACGTTTGGTAGAAATTATTTATATATAGTATGTACTGCTAGTTACTTCAGTCTGCAGAATGAAAAGGTAAATAATACTTGAAAAGGAGGATTTCTTTCAGCAAGGAGAATGTTAAGGATGACAGCAGATTCCAGGGGTTTAAAGATGTCAGTCTGCTTTTGAGTGCAGAAATGGCCTGAACTAAGCAAGGGAAAGGGGTGTGACATGAAGTGTGAGAAATTCTGGCCTTCTTAAATGATCCTGTCTAGGCTAGAGCAACTATGGAGTAGTTTATACCTGTAGAGAATAATGTACCCTTACCTGCCTTAGGAGTGTTGTAGTAACTCTGTAAACACTCAGTAATGGTTCAATTCAAAGCTGTAGAAGACTTCAGTGATGTAGTTATTGGAAGACTTAGTATTCAGGGACTAATAATTTTGTACCTTGTTATATCTCAAACTCTAATTTTGGTATTGAATTACTTAAGTTTTGCCAAAAGTAGCTTAATGCTAGAGTGGGGAAGAGGCAGGCAGGAAATTAGTTGATGGCAATTACTAATTGGAGCGTGAGTTCACATTAAGCTAATAATGTTGGAGGTTGGTTCTGCAGTGACTTGCTTTTGCAGTAAGAAAATTCCTCTCTCATTCCTCAGGAATATAGTGTCAACTGTAAACTTGGCTTGTAAACTAGATCTGAAGAACATAGCTCTGCATGCCAGAAATGCAGAGTATAACCCAAAGGTAAATCTTAAGGACTCTTAAGCTTACCCTCTCACTCCCCCTTCCCAGTGCTGCTGGAGTCTAACATACAGACTCACCATGAGCTTTGTCCCTTTTCTGATAGCGCTGTCTTGACCCATGGGAGAAAGTCATAAATTTCTGCAACTTGGGCCTGTTGAATTAAAAGAAATAGAGGGGACCAGAAAGAGATTTTTTTCTTTGTCCTAGCAATGAGATGTTACTAAGCTGTTTAAGAAAGGAGAGGAACTCGTAGAATCATTTAAGGCTGGAAAAGACCTCTAAGGTCATCAAGTCCAACTGCCAACCCAACACACCCAGGCCTCCTAAATCATGTCCCCAAATGCCATGTCTAGATGTTTTTCTGAACAGCCCCAGGGATGGTGACTCCACCACCTCTCTGGGCAGCCTGTGCCAGTGCCTGACCCACTCTTTCAGTGAAGACATTGTTCCTAATATCCAATCTAAACCTCCCCTGGTGCAGCTTGAGGCCATTTCCTCTCGTCCTGTCACTTGTTACTTGGGAGAAGAGACCGACCCCCATCTCACCACAACCTCCTTTCAGGCAGTTGCAGAGAGCGATAAGGTCTCCCCTCAGCCTCCTCTTCTCCAGGCTGAACCCCCCCAGCTCCCTCAGCCGCTCCCCATCACACTTGTTCTCCAGACCTTTCCCCACCTCCGTTGCCCTTCTCTGGACACGCTCCAGCACCTCAATGTCCTTCTTGTCCTGAGGGGCCCAAAACTGAACACAGCATTCGAGGGGCGGCCTCACCAGTGCCGAGCACAGGGGCACCATCCCTGCCCTGCTCCTGCTGGCCATGCTATTGCTGGTACAAGCCAGGATGCTGTTGGCCTTCTTGGCCACCTGGGCATACTGCTGGCTCATGTCCAGCCAGCTGTCAGCCAGCACCCCCAGGGCCTTCTCTGCCGGGCAGCAGCTCTCCCACACCTGTGGCCAGCTACCTCCAGCTGAAAGGGCTCAAGCAGCCCTCACTGGGGGAGGGGAGTGTAAAACTCTTGTCTGAATTAGAGAATTACTGGAGTCAGACTGGTATTACACGGTACTTTTAGCAAGTGGCCTAGACTGCAGAAATGTACTGGGAATAGATTGGGTTTCTCTAAGTGACTCCAGCCTGCTCAACAAAATTTAAGGGACAAGGGAGTGGACCTGTGACTGTAGCCTTAAGCCCCCTGGTCATAGGGGGTGGTGGAAAATAACTTCAGGGTGGTAAATAAGCACTTAATAGAAAGGAAATGCATGCTGTGTTGAGCTTTGAAAGTGACAATTCTTGAAAGAATGAACAGAAATACAGTATTGGCTAAATCCTTCAGCTGGACTGTAAGGTCTTCCTTTGAATTTGTAGAGGTTTGCTGCTGTGATCATGAGAATCAGGGAACCACGAACAACAGCCCTCATCTTCAGTTCAGGAAAAATGGTCTGCACAGGAGCAAAAAGGTATCTTTTTGTTTTTCCTTCTCTCTAAAGGTCTGGGTCTTGCAGCTATGCCTATATTCTGATGAAAAATGTCAGAAAACCTTGTTTAAATTGTCTAGCAAAGGGCTGTCATAACTGCAAGAAAAAAAAAATGAAGCACTGGTATTGAAAAATGTCTAGCTTTCTTCATGATGGCAGTTTAGTAATTACTGAACTGCATACCTCTGTCCCTGAATATAGATTGAGCTGAGCAGACATTAGCAGAAAAGCTGCTAAAATGCCCAGGAATTGTTAAGGGGTTATTTGCATTTCTCACTAGCTTTAAAGTGAATTAGGACATAACTTGTGTCTGTCAAGTCTCTCTTCAGTGTCTGTGTTCACCAGTCAACACATTTGCCTCTAGAGAAAAGCAAAGAATATTTCTGTACTCTGAAGCTCTTTTCCTCAAGTTCAGCAGTTGCCTTGATTTTTCTGTCCCTAAACTGTCAATGAGATAATGCATTAACTTACAGCTTAGGAGACCTCTTCTCCAACCCCTACCACCATCCCAAGCTAGCTAGATGATTGTACTGGTGTCTGCAGCCTACCTCTTGGATTGGCTCTGAGAAGCTGTAGTAAGGAACTGAGAAAGAAACCTCTGAAGAGGGGAACTCCTGGGTGATGCAATGGAGTCCAGTGTGCTCAAATAGACCACAGGAAAGTGAATGACAAAGTGCCTTTTTCCTTTAGCTCACTGAAGTGGTTCTGGGGATAGAGGCTTGCTATTTTAAGCAGTAGCATATCTTTTTTTTCTGGAGGACAGATCATGGTGGTGGAAGTCAGTTTAAAGCCAGCTTGAGAGCAGAAGAAAGCACTAATCAAAGCTGCTTTCTCCTTCTGCTCTTCCTTCAGTGAAGAGCAATCACGGCTTGCAGCCAGGAAGTACGCGCGCGTGGTGCAGAAGCTTGGGTTCCCTGCCAAGTTCCTGGACTTCAAGATACAGAATATGGTTGGGAGCTGTGACGTGAGGTTCCCCATCCGGCTGGAAGGCTTGGTTCTAACTCACCAGCAGTTCAGCAGGTATATGGAAGTCAGAGTTACAACCCCAAGCAACTTGGAGCAGTGTCTTTAAGCTGGAAACAGACTCAAAATCTGAGGCTGTACAAGCCTGGCAAAGAGTAATTAACTGGATATTGAATATCAAGCATGTCTTTTGCTCACCAAAAGACACGCTCACCGGTTCAGCAAGCGTGAAGCGGCTGTAGACATGATGTGTTACAATAAAGATAGTAAGGTTTATCTTCTGTAATAACTTCTGTTCTGAGTGGGGCATAGGCCAAAATGACCCTCTGCTTAATTGCCAGGATGATGTACAACAGTAAAGTAAAGCTTCCAGTGCTTGAAACTGACTGACACAATTCAACAGTGAAGGGCTCTTCTAAATTGCCCTCCTGTGTGGTGTTCGCTGCTTTCTCCCTGCAGGGACCCCATAAAGACCAGCTTTAGAAACCTTGCAATTGAGAGCATAGTGCACAAGCGTTCAGTCACTTCTGGGGTAAACTGGAGACACGTTAGAGCTGGTTAAGATGAAGGGCTGAAGAACTGCAAGAAGCTCCTAGGTTCTTTGCTCAGTTGGTTAATGAAGAGATTCTCTTTTACAAAAGCTTTCTTTTTGAATACTATTGTTTGACACAGTCTTTGGTGTTGCTGCATATCAGCAGAGAAATGTGCACCAGAAATTTTCATTAACCTGAGCAGCATTAGTGTTCAGAATTTTACTAGTCTGCTGTTATTGCCAGGTGCAATATCAAACCTTAGTGGGTATCTTTCTTCACTGCAGACCATGTCAATAGGAAAATAACCAGTCTTGATTAAACACTTTAGGCTTTATTGGAGCAGCTCTTAAGCTACTTGAACCTGGTCTATGCCTTTGCTCCCTTGCGAACATTTAATACTAAGCAGGCCTCTTAACTCCCATCAAAGCAGATGCTTATCAGCAAGGATAAGGTTTCTAACCTCCAGGCATGAAAGCAGACTCCAGCTGCAAAATACATAACTGAAAACGTAGTGTTTTTCTGGAGTATTACTTCAGTTCTTTCTGTCTGGATGTCTATTAGCCATCAGTTTAAAGTAAACCTCTAGTTGAGTGATGGGCATGCTGTGCCTTCAAGATGGGCTTGTTCCAAACTAGTTATTGCCATCACTGAGGAAAGGATGAAGATTTCAGCACTGACAAAATCAAAATTCCATTGTCTTTTATTAGCACTGCATTTAATATTTTGCATTTAATTTGGGGTTTAAATATATATTAAAGATTCACTTGGCTGACATCTTGTCTTAGTAGCACAAGATGCTTCCTGATAAGGGCTCTTTGCAGACTAAGAAGGATTTGAGTATTGTTTGAAGATTACAATAATGATTTCAATGCTATGGAAAATCAGATCTGGAAGTGGCTCAGAGGTCTTTAAGCATGAAGAACGCCTACCAGCTCCAGCTGGGATTACCAGGGTTCTCCTGAAGATGTGGAAAACCTGACCTGCCTTCCTCTGGGTAGCTAGCTAAAATCTGTGGGTTTAATTACTCTATTGTTAGTATAACTAAAGAGCACTTTATGCATGTAACACTGAAATGGTATTTGCATTTTACTAATCTTAACCTGCTTGCTTTGAAACAGCTATGAACCTGAGCTATTTCCTGGCCTTATTTATAGGATGGTCAAACCAAGGATAGTGTTGCTTATCTTTGTGTCAGGAAAAGTGGTACTGACTGGTAAGTGGTCTCCCTCTGAATATCTGTAATCAAGTGCTACCCCATCTTCTGAGAAAGCGTTTAAATTGAACATCAGCTAAACTAGTATCTTGCCACAGTAAAGCCACTTGGCAATCTTTTTAATGCCTACTGCTGCTTATCTGTGTGTTCTGCAGATAACTATCGGTATTGTTGCACTAGAATCTCCTACTGCTTCATATAGTGTCTCCAATTTCCACATCATTAAACTTGAGTATCTTTATTTTATTCAGAGCATAATGCCATGTGTCAATGTATAGGATCCCAACAGGATGCTGGCATGCTAGTAACTACTTAGTCATTTAAATACAAATATCACAATATGCAATTTAAAATTGCTTGGACAGGAAGCAAGCTTCTTAAAACACTTCACTGACTACATTTAGTAGGGATTATTAGAGGAAAGGGTGGAGATCTAAGAAATTGTTCCAGAGTGTTTGTCAAAACACTCAGGAGGCAAAGGCCTTGCTGAGTAAGTGTGTTCAGCAGGTATCTGTACCCCAGATCCCATGTCAAAAAAGTTGAATTCCTGAGTGCATGTTTCCAATGCATTTTTTTGTAAAGCTCATTAAAATACTTTTATTCAGATGTATTGAAAGGTAAATGGTACTTGTTCCCAGAGGACCCGGATGCTGTAGGTATATTCACAACACAGCTTTGAGGTATGTGAAAGACAAAAGAGAAGTGCCTGCCTTAGCAAGAGATTCTCACAGTTGTAAATCAAGAATGAGCTCAGCCAACTGAAGAATGGGGCACTCGGTACTAAGCTTAAATGCTTCCCCCTCCAATGTCCCCCCACTTTCTCCTTAGGTCCAGTAAAATCATACTGGCCAGTTCCATTCCGCTGCTACTTGTGCTTTTTGGTACGCTAATTGCAACACCCTCAAGTGTGCAGCAGGCCCAGAAGGACTAAGGCAAGTCCTTGTCTGAATGCTGGGCCCAGCTGTAATGACAAAACTGAATTTGCCGAGCTGCGAGGGTTTCTCCCCTACTCAAGAAAGTAACTTTACTTTTGAAAGTAAAGGTTGTAGTAATACAGATGAATTAGTCGTGTCCAAATGTGTTCTGAGGGGAAGGCTTACACATTCGAGTGCCGCTTCATCCAACTGCTCATTCATTGAAACAAATTTTTCTTGTAGCTAATGCTTGTTACACTAGCATGGCAGTGTTGCTGGCAAGGAATGTCCCTGCCTACTGCAATACTGTTAGCGTACAAGGCTTGGTATTAAAGATTTGCTTGCAGTAAGATGGAACAGGCTGGCTTTGAAATCACAGGTGCCCTAACAATTCTTAAAAATAAAAAAAGCTTCTTAGAACTGGAAGAAGGGGAATCCTCAAACTGTGGATCAACTTCCAGTATTGGAATAAATGCCCTTCCTTTCTTGTTTCTATCTTTCCGCTTACTTTATCAACAGGCAGAGCTGTTACTGTTAAGCAGATAATCCCCTGGTGGTTCTCTGCTTTTTTCCTTTTCAAAGCCAATGTTTGCACCTGTCAAGAGTAGCCAGCTGCTGTTCTGGTTCCACAGATTAAACAAAACTAGTCTAGTCTTAAAGCAAGGCAAGCTAGAAATTGTTCCTTATGAGGCAGCACCAGTATGGTAGCAGTTCTGCCTTAAAGTAATATTAACTCACTTTAAAGTTGCTTTTAAACTCTTGTGTTTCTTATGGTTTGTAATCTTATCATTAGGTTTGAGTTGCATTCAGTTATTCTCAACACTGTTAATTCTTAACCTGTTTTTTCCTAAATGTCTTTCTAGGAGCAAAAGAGCGTTCTGAAATCTATGAGGCATTTGAGAACATCTACCCCATTCTAAAAGGTTTCAGGAAAGCATCATAACATGGCCCATAAAGCAACTAAGAATAATACGTGGGTTTGTATTACTGTGTGTGGAACATTAGCAAGGGTATTCCTGGACCCAAATGTACAGTTGTGGATTATTCAGCAAATAATGCTATTCTGAATGCTGTAAATGCTGATGTCTTTCTGTAGTTTGTGAGATGGTTTTGGTTTTTTTTTGCTTTCAGATTAGCTGTCTGTAATCCACTTGAGTTCTGACAACTTCTGTCAAGCTGAAAAATCTGTCAAATGAATGTACTTTTAATAGAATTCATGTTAAGGTGGCACTTAAAAGTATTTTGTAATAGGAAACCATGTGTCTTTTCCGCTGTTGAACAGGTGAATCACCACTGCACTTCAAACTAGCTTTATCAGAATCTTCAGCTTTAAGTGTACTGAAACCTAGCTCCTGCAATGTTGTATTTTCATGTTTAAACTCAAAATACATTTTTGTCTACAATATAGCTTACAAAATCCAGCATGACTTGACTTCAGTGTTTTGAGGACAGTGATTGTAGAGGATGTGTACCAAATCCCTCTGATCCTACCAGTTGGATAAACTCTTGTGTGTAATGGTGTTGGTATCCCCTTTACAGAGAAGACATTCAAGGCCCCTGACAGTGCTGCAACATACCTAGAAAGTCTGTGGGTGGAGGGGTAACTAAGCAAATTATTGAATTTGTCATAACACAAATTAGATTTTAACGAAGTGGTACCCACTTGTAGTACTGAAGTTCCCTCAGATGATGTGAGTTTGTTGCTTGGCCCAGACAAAAACGTTTTGGTTAGGAAACTGCCTTTAAAATGGACTTGAGGAAAATACCATGGGGTTCTTGTACTTTTATTTCCAAGCGAACTCAAGGCTGCTTTTGCAAAGGTGTCATGCTCGGACTGGTGATGTGACTCGGAGCAGTGTAAAGACTATCCCTTGACTGTTCTGGTACCTCCTGTGATTCCCTGGAAGCAAGGTGGCTTTTTTCCAGAGCACAGGGCTTTGGTGCTGCTGGGGTTTGTCTTGTGTCCTCCCCTTGTTTCCTGCTGAAGATGGGACAGATCTGTCAGGGAACTCCCTGAGCCACTAGAGGTTGCTGTTAGATGATTTAAGGGTAACCCAGGCCAAAAGCTAACTCTGTCCTTGGAAATACACAACATGGGCAATGGCTTAATACAGAACAGGGTGACATTGTCTTGCTGGGCTTAGTTTTTCAGTCACAAGTTTATTTCTGATTCGGTGAGGATGTGATTTCAACTTCTGTGTCTGTAATATGTCTTACAAGTGCTTTTTATAACTGTGTCTCTGCTCTTCTAGAAAAAAGTTTGAAAAACTTCATGCACTTCCTTATAATAAACTGGTCTTAACTATGTTATCAGTTTCTTTGTCACAATCAAACTGTGGATTTCCACACTCGAATCTATTCTAAACACAGGCTTACTCTTCTGTTAGCTTTCTAACACTGTAGACCTTCCACAGCTACGGGCTGGACTTCTATATGCCCTGTAGCTGTAAAAGCTGATAAGCTTGAGCTACAATAATCTTTTGCAAGTGAAAAATAACCTGGTCTTATTGGGATGCTGGAAGAACTTTTGTCTAAGATGAGCCCTCTTCAAGAAATTGTATTTTAATTAAGAGCTTGCCACATAACTTCACCAGTAAAGCTAATGCTCTTTGAAAGTGTGGATAAAGTCTTAAAGATAAGAAAAGGGCCCTGTGCCTTTTCAGTGAGCTACTGATAATGTTTGCTATGGTAACTCTTGTCCTTAAAAACAACTATCTTGGTTTCTACCTACATAGTGCTGTTCATGCTAGTGTTTTGTAGCACTTAAATACATTAGAAAGGGGAAACAACATAGACTAGAATTCTCTAGTTTTTAAACTGGGATGTGTTTTGATTTTGTTTGTTTTTTTAAGGGGGTATTGCTTTAAGTTATTCTGGCTTGTGTGGACTCTTTCTCTTTTAACTGCCTGGTGTATCTGACTTTATCCTCAGACAGGACTGGCTTCTAGATACTAGTTGATCATACCCATTTAACTCTTGATTCTGGCTCCAGCCTTGAGGCTGGGGTGAGGAAACCTGCTTGCCTCTCTTAAGGATACATATCAATATTTGCCACTTTTCTTACACAAGTTGTTCTTGGTATTATTGTAGCTATAACCCCAAGGGACTGACTTTGGTACACACAGTCCATGCAGCAGTGTTACTGGCTGGTTATGTTGTGCAGATGCCTGCCTTGGGACTGCAGCGAGGGTAACTAAAGTTGGAGCCCCACCACTGCCCTGCTCCTACCCTGGGGAGCCAAAGGATGCCTCTCCTGGGTTGCAGACCAGCAGTTACCTGTAGGAGGTTCATGTGAACAGTCAGGAAGCAGAATATAATCACGCTGCTTACTGCAGGCTTCAGCCAGCATGATGGCAGATCTGCAGTAGATGCTATTTTTTACTTCAGCTTTTGGAAAGAAAAGAAAATTGCACCATTTCCTTACCAAGCCCAGGGGTAGGGCTCCCACCCTCTCTGAGAGCAGAGAAGGGGCAGCCCTCCATCCTTCAGCGGGTGCTGCAAGCAGCCAGGCTTGAGGCTGAGAGAAGGAAAACCGAAATGTTTGGGTTTATTTTTTTTAAAACGTGATTACTCTGCCTCTTCCAGCAGCACGTATCGTGCTGAAGGGGGGGTCCCTCGCCCTCCCTTCGGCTGGGCAGGGGGCTGAGGGAGGGCGAGGGACGCCCCCTCAGCAGAGCCGCCCCCCCACTTCCCGCCTTCTTCCCACAATGCCCCTGCCCGAAAACAAAGTCCCACGTGACCGGCGGCGCGGGGAGCCCATCATGGCGTCTCCCAGCGGCTGCCGGCCGCAGCCCGGCGGGCAGGGCGGCGGTGATGGCGGCGGCGGCGAGGCCGGGGCCGGGCCGGCGGCGTTGCGAGGGTCCGAGGAAGACGCCGAGGGTCTGTACGTGGCGGTGGAACGGTGTCCGCTTTGCAACACAACGCGCCGCCGCCTCACCTGCGCCAGATGCGTCCAGAACGGTGACTTCGTCTTCTTCGACGGTCGCGATTCCGAGAGGTACCGGCGGCCGCGAGCGGACGGCGGGGACGGGATACCCTCTCCCTCCCCTCCCCGGTCCCCGGGGGATCGCCCCGCTTCGCGCGGCGGCCGTTGCGCTGCCCCTCCCCCGCTCCCCTCAGGGCCGGGTGTGTTGGGGGGGGGGCGGTTTGTCCCCCCCTTCCCGCCGTCCAGCAGCCCCCGAGACCGGGGGGCGGTAAACGGGGGTCGGGGTGTGGGGTGGGGGAATGGTCCTGCCGCTGCCGGGAACACCGTGGGGCTGTCTGCTGTGGGTGGGGGGCCGCCCCTCACAGGCAGGCAGAGCAGGACCTACAGCCTGTTGCTTGAAATCATCATCATCATCATCATCATCTAGCACTCCGACTTTCACTTAGGTGCAGCCGTCAGTTCAGGGCAAAAAGAAGTGCGGTAGGATATTAGAAATGCGTATCTGTTTTCAGCAGTATGCATTAAACCGGTAGTCTTCTAAATCATTAAGCAAAATCAGGAAGGTGTGCAAGAAAACGGCGCTTTTTTCTTATTTTCCTGTCTATATAAATAGTCCTAATCACGGGCCCCTTTTTAGAATTACAAAAAATACTCCACTCGAGTTAATCACGCACCTTCCTGCTCCTTTTTGCAAAGCGTTGGCTCTACAGGAGGGCAGCTGAATGAGTGTTACGTCAATAAGCAAATATTCTCATTATATGACTCAGATGCAGATTGTCCCTCCGTAGCTGTCATTCACAGCATGTCCATCCCAGATTCTTAAAAAGTCTGCCCAGCGCTGCCTCCGGAATAGCTTTTGGCTATTTTTGGCTGACACTGTGTTCTTGGTCCTTCATTTGTAGCTTCATTAGCAGCTGCTGAAAGTGATTTCTTGAACTATTTTGGGAAGGTGGTAAGCAGCGTGTGGTGCGGTATGGTCCTCGCACCAAAGGCTCTTCGCATCCTTTTGCCAAATATGAGAACATCCAAGGGGATGGCGGCGTCTTTCTTCCATTAACATTGGTGGGAGTGGGCACAGGGTTTCCGCCAACGTGAATCAGCTGGCAAAATTGAGACCTTAGTCTGCCACTGGATGGGTTTTCTGGTTTGGGTTTTTTTTTTTTTTACATTAAAGACCGTGTCATGGAACCACAAACTGTATTTAGTCTTTCTAAAAGAGATGGAAAACTTGTGTTTGCGTGAGACTGCTCGGGGTTATCTGCAGCTTCCATGAAAAAATTGGGTTTGGAATTTGGAACATAAACCAACTATTTTTTCCTGCCCCTTTTGTAGCCTTAAGATTTAGCTAAACATCTGGCTTAATTACAGAAATTAAATTGTAGCGTTTGTTATAGTGGAACCACTGTTGTTCTGTGTTAACAAAGGCTTAATAAGTTTTTCTACCCATCAGAAAAACGAAACCATAAAGAAGCAGCCTTAGCCAAAGTACCAGAAGCAACAGCTTGTTGGAAAAAAAAAACAAACCCTTTTTGTCGTGTATCTTCTCACATGAGACAAGATCATCTTTTCTGTCTGACAGTTTTCACTGCACCCTCCTAAGACACTTTAACTGTCCCATTCATCCGTGACTAGAAAATGATCTGTATATTTAAACTGTGTTTCTTAACTGCAGGAATTAGTCTCTTTTTGGGTTTTTTGTCTTTTTTTTTTTTTTTCCCTGTCTGCCTGGACATCACAGTTCCATCTGTGGAGATCACTGCTGTTGTATTCTCCTAGAGCCTCCATTCGGGGGGGCCTCCCTGTACGCTCAGTTTCCCCAGGCTTTGTTCCTCCTGCTGCTCAAAACTTTCCCAAGCAGTAGTGCAATTCATTGAAAACAGCAACTTCATATTAATGAATTAAAGGAACAACGTAACACACATGAATAACACAATGTGAATAATGTAAGCATGCTTGATTGCAGCAGGAACGCTCAGTGCAGGGACAAAGCCCTGTAAAGCTTGGGTTTCTTCTTGTTCTTTTGAAGATAATGGAATTATTTTTTTTAAAACTATTTGAAATGTTGTGCCTGCATTCTGTAATTAATACTTGGAACGACTGATTTTAGAGTGACAGAGAAAGAGCCTGTCGCTTCAGAGGTCGGTTTTCTTTGTTTCCTCTTTGTAAGCAGCGAGCGGGTGTCTATGAATTTCTTGCGACGTGAGCAGAGAAAGGGAGCGACTTTTTAAGCTGTGACCACACGCCGTGGCAAAGTCATGCAGGGACAGGTGCGGTTAACTGGCTGGATTTCAGGTTGTGTTTACTGTCATCGTTATTTATTTGTTTATTTTATGCCTTCTAGTAGTACCTGGGTTAATTTTAGATCGGTGTTATGGCTGGTGCTGGAGGAGGCCGATGGGGTCATGACAAGGGCTTTTCTGGGTGACTTGATTATAAGTGCGGTGTGAGAAATTCAGAGTGTGGAAGTGTATGGGGTCACTTGGGCCTCCCATTTGTCTTTTTGAGGTGTTACAGGTTGGGGGAAAGGGTTGTTCTCTCCCTTGTGAAAAGTAAAGAAAGCGAGTGTCACCCCATGTATCCAGTGGTGGTTTATTTTTAGAATTTTCCTGTGATCTTTCCCTAGAAGAAGATAAATGACTTCATGTTCTAAAAGTAAGCATTATTTCAGATTTCTTTGCATTGGACTGTTTCGTGTGCTAATTTTTATAAAAGCTAGAGTAAGATTGAAGTTGTTCATATGTCTGGCAAAAGTCACACCCTGTATCTGTGAGGAGGAGAGATTGAGGAGCTGTTAAGATTAATTATTGAAGTACAGCTATAATTAAGGATGAGTAGTCCGGAAGTTCTCCAGTAAAATAATCACTGACATTCTTCTTTTCATTAGTAATGTGTTGTATATTCAAAAGCTAAGCCGGCATCTTGATTTTGGTTTCAGCTTGGAGACTTATTGCTCCCGGGAGTTTACTCCAGCCTGTCATATGCATAAATTCACAGAGTGTGTTTTACAGGCATGCTAAATTGCTTTGCTTTGTGTGTCTGCAGATGGCAAAAGCCAAAGACAATGTAATTGTGATGTCTAAGCCTGTCTGACTTCTCTAAGCTGTGGGTTATGATTAGAAATAGTGACTTTTTGCAGCAGTGGAGTTTTATTGTAGTGAACAGGTATGGTAATGGAGGCATCTATTGCTGTCCTCAACTCCTTCAGCGTTAATCAATTCCTATAGATTAGGAAGTCCTCCTTTCTGGTTCCTTCTCTCTAATTATGAACATGTGGAAATAAGCAAGGTAACCGTAGAAAATCTCAGCTTAATGTGATAAGACTTGAGGAGAGAGAAACATTTAATGGATAATTTGAGATGTTGAGTTCTCAGCTTCTCTCAGTTTACATTTTATGGGCGTTCCTGTAATAGTTCATCCAAAATTTTGTTTCTTTGCCAAATTGAAAGGCTGTAGATATATAGAGAAAAATTCATTACGCGATGTGATGCAATTAAAATTAGGGCTATATAAAGAAATGGAAATGTTTGCTTAGGAGAAGCCTGCTAAAGAAGTTTGTAGGAGCTGTTTGACGTAGTCGCTGAAGTGCGTGGTGAGCTGTAATTTTTGCAGGCTTTCACAAATATTTCTATCTTCCCTCCGCAGCAAGAACTTAATTTAGTCCCAGATTCTTGACAGATCATTCAACTTTTTGCTGATGTGGTGGACATGATTTAGGTAATCGCGTTTAGTCAGACTCTGTGCCCATTAATCCAGCTTTGAAAACAAGAATTGCCAAATTACCCCACCTCTCTCTCCCTGTGTGACTGCCGAGCGGTGTGTTTCTGGGCCAAGTTATTTTTGGTTGCAGCCAAAGGTCAGGGGTACAGTAGGTGTGCATTACTCTGTGGTAAACAGGAGTCTAGTACAGTGCACTTCTGTAATTTCCATGATGACTGGTGGGGTGAGGACACACAGGAAGAACGAATGCGCCGGGTTGGGCAGCTGGGCTCCAGTTGCACCACATTCCTCCAGTTCACGTGTGGCCTCTGGCTTTTATGCCGAGCACCTGCATTTCATTTTGGTTTGTTTTGGAAGGAAAACAGATATTTTTGGTTGACTACGAAGGCAGCAGCCCAAAGTTTTGTTGTTGTTTTAATGCTAATGTCATCCGGAAGGGTGATTACATGCTTTCTGAACCCAAAGTTAGTCACCAAGCTTTCAGATTTCAGCACTTCAAGGACAAAAATGAAGCATTTTTCAAGTTCTACCTGAAATCAAACCCACAGAGCTGAGTGGAGGGAGAGGGGCACAAGATGCCATCCTGTCAAGGCTTACTGTATAATTCTTTGTAAATAAAGCTTAGATATCCCTGAAATAAAGGACTTGATGGGTTGTATGTGAAGTATTAGGTGTTTGTTGGGGTGAAATTGTCAATTCTACATGTTCCGGAGGGAAATGTAATGAATTGTTTTTCTGTACTTGGACTTAACCCAAGACGCACTTTGGAGGTGTGGATCAGGATGGTGCTGTAACATGGGAAGCACAAAGGAAAGTTGGAAAGTCCTACACTGGCAGAAGACAAAGCATGTTTACTGGTTTTTATGCCATCTAACTCTCTTGGCTGTCTCTCTTGCTGTTTGCTCTTACTGTCAGCTTTGTCACTTTATGCTTCATTGTAATTTCTCAGTATGCATCGTTCATATGCAATTTTCTTTAAATGTGTTTCTCAATACATTGTGGAATGTGGAGGGGAGCAGAACATGGCTGCTGCATATTCAAAGGGTGAAAACACAGGATGATGAATCCTAAAAAAATTCCCTTCTGATCAGTTCTTTGCAGTTCCTGTGCCTCAGACATCGGTGAAGCTGGACTCAAGCAGACATTTGGGTCATGGATGTGTGAGGGCTACAAGTGCCTAGTAGAAATAGGTAGAAGAAAATGCAACTTACTGCTGTTACTAATACAAGAAAGATTTGGATATAATGTAAAACTCTTGAGAAAGTACTGTCCTATTGGACCCATTAATGAATAAAGCGTGAGACATTTCCACGTCAGAAGGGAGCAAATGCAGTGCATAGCGTATGAAGACCTGCGTTTCCCACCACCAGAGTGAACTCAGCTAATACCATCACAGCTTGTGAAATAACGCAGTTCAGACTAACACTACGGTATCTGAGATAGTACTGTTCATTCCTCCAGTGACTAAAGGTTTTTAGAGTACTATATATTTTTCTTAATATGCAAAATATTGATATTGCTAAGCTATAAATCTTCTAGAAATAGCAAGTAATTTGCTTACAGGTCCGATAGTACAAGCTGATATTTCTTCAGTTTAGAGGTTCTGATGCAATCAATTCCTGTGAGACGTACGCTCTAGAATTCTGCGAGAGCTTTATACATTTAGACATTACTTCCAAAGATTAAGACAGATAGTTGGGGTTTAAAGACTCCCACAAGCTTCAGTCTTTTTATTGTTTCAGTCAACTTACAATGCCATATTGTACAAAATGTCAATAAAAACATTTAATCTCTTCCAGGTTTTCAGACAAGAAAGAAAGGCTGATGCATCTTAAAACCAAACAGAGAGAATTCCAAAAACAGTAAGTTGTAGTTATTAAATGAAAATAAACTATAAGAACTCTCAGAAAAACAAAACAGTCTCTCTAACGCACTGTTGCTGGAGACAGACGTAGTCCAGATAGTCATAAAACTTTCAATCATGTTTTTTCCTCTAGTGTTTTGAAGGCCATGGAAGGGAAAGAGATAACTGATCAGCTGGTGAGTTGTTCAAAGTGTGCCATAGCTTTTAAACTCTCTGAATTCCTAGATCTCATAGTTTGAAGTTACAATTTACCTTGAGGGCATTGTGTTGCTTTCCCAAAAAGCCTGTTGTAAGCAAAACTGAAATTGGCTCTGCAAGCAGAGTGCTCCAAATGGTCGATATTTTTCATTTCTTACCAGATATTTGTTCGATAACTTGTTATACTGATTGACTTTATACTAAGCATTCGGTTTGTTTGTGGCATTCTTCTGTGCACAAAACAGTATATGAAATATTTATTTGTTCGTCCGATCCAATAAGAACATCCTGCTACTTTTGCACTAAAGCTGCTGGCTTTGTTGTTAATCATTAGTCAGTGTGTTTGAAGTTGTTTGTGCCCTAGAGTTGCTGAATGTTCTTTTTCAGAGATGGAAAATAATGTCTTGCAAGATGAGGATTGAGCAGCTGAAACAGACCATTTGCAAAGAAAATGATGAAATGACAAGACGTGAGTAATGCCTGTGCTTTTGTGATGTGTAAAACTGTGTGCCTTAGAGTTAAAAAATCAATTGATGTGAATTTGAGTGTTAGTTTTTTAAGATGGTGAATTTCCAAACCGTCACTTCTTAAATCAGCTTGAAGGCAAATTGGTGCGTAGATTTTAGCCTTTTTAAGCTTGGGTTTTAATTAGCAAACAGTAGACATTATTCAGCTGGATGGAGATCATTTTGCAACAGCTTTAAAAGTAAATGCTTAGCAGCCTGTGACTTTGGCTTTGTCCTTAGAGACGGTTTTATTCAGTGTAGTGTTTCTGATCGCTTCCTCTTTATAAAAAGAGGAGCTAACAGCTCTGCAGCTGTTACAGATGAATTTTAACCCACACCTGTCTAGAAATCCTAAAATCCTACTTGAGTGAGACTTACTGAAATACAGCATAGACTGGTGAGTTGCTACCATTCAGCAGCTTCATTTTTGAAACTCACAAATCTCTCATGTGTAAAATACTTAATAAGATCATTTTTTGGAAGAGAATATGCAGCACTCCTTACAACCTGCATGCAGAGGAAGGATCAGAAGCATATTCGGAAGCATATTGATTGAATTGGGAACACTTTTATGACCTGAAACTCAAGAGGAGCCATACAGAGGGTTGAAGCACAGGCGTATACTTGAAAATAGTTATAAAGGAATAGCACAAGCTTGCAGTGATAACACCAAAAAAGCCTAGATGCAACACGACTTCCAATTAATAAGGAGGATGGATAGTAACAATAAGAACTGTATCATAAGAAAAAGATGGAGGAGTAGGCAAGCCTGTTAGTTAACAGGAAAGAGAGCAAATAACAGTGCAGGGAAGTCTGAAGCATTCAGCACCTTCTTTGCTTCATCCTCTCACAAAGAAAATGTGATCAGCTGCTTAGCCAGATTAAATTTTACATCATGAGAGGGCTGCAGGCTAAGGAAAGAAAACAGCCAGGTAAATATTATTTTGATTATGTCAGCAAGGCCTTGTGAGATTCACCTTAGGGAACTGGAGGAACAAGCTGGAGTAGTCTGTGGAGTACTTGAGAACACATGAGGGAGGGAGGAAGTCCCAGGAAACAGAGTGAAAACAGCATCTTTTTTTGAAGGATGGAGGAAGAACTGATGACACAGTCATCCGATTATAAACCTCTGGCCACTTTGTAGGTAGTTAGAAGATAAGGTAATTAAAAATAGGCATCACTTTGTTAAGAATAGGCCACATCAAATCAACACCTTGTCTGGGGATCAAGCGATCTAGGAGGAGAGAGCGGAAGATGCAACATACTTTGCCATTGGGCACTACCCCAGACCATCTCACGAGCAAGCAAGGACATTTTCTCTGGGTGTAATCACTGTACGGTTGACACAAAAGGCTAGAAAGGCTGCGTTCAAAGAGTGGCGATACTTGTCAAACTGAGGAGGTGAGACAGGTGGAGCTCAGCAGGAACCGATTCCTGGCCCAGTTTTGTCCAGTATTTTCCATAATAGCTTGCATGGTAGAATAGAATGTGGAATGGTGGAAGCCAAGGTGGATGCTGTGGAGAACAGGATCAAATGCAAAATCATGGAGGTAAATTGACAGTATCATCCAAAAAGAACAAAGTCGAGTACATGCTGTTTAGGAAGGAGAAACATATAAACCCAAAGGAGGGGATGATGGTGAGATTTGACAGGAGATGATCTGGGGAATTGCATGTTAAATAAAAAATATCAATTTAATGCTGCTCCAGAAAGATTTAGACCTTATTCTGAGTAATACTAATATAAGCATTGTATTTAAGATGGAAGCAATTATCCTGCTGTGCCTGGTGTTGGTGTTACCTCAGTGGAAGTCTGGAGTCCAGTTTGAGGAATTTAAAAAAGACAGGAATTAACAAAGACACGAATTAACTGGAGAAAGTCCAGAGGAGAATATTAGGAATAAAACAGAAGGAATGGCCAAGAAAATTGATGTTTGATTTGATTTAGAGAAGAGGAAGGTGAAGAAAAGCAAGCTTTTCAGTAGGCAGATTATTATGAAGACGTTAAGAACTACTTGTTCTCTTTAGCTTGTGAAGAAAGGGGAAGAGGAAATCAATGTGACTTTGAGGAACTTTGCCACCTTTGCTCAAAATGCAGCTCTGAAGGTGGCAAAATGTTAGAACCAACTGGGGAGTGGAGTTCCTCCACCTTTCTACTATTTGTGAAGTGCATTATCTGCAGCTTTTGCACCTTCTCTGATTCACAGTGAAGTTGATGAGATTTAACCGATTTAAACCATTAAACCCATTTATTTCTAACTATTGCCCAGTCAATGTGTTGTTAGCTCAGTTACTCCAAAACTGCTCTTGCAGTTAGACCCAAAATGAACTCTTGCCGTGGGTAGCCAGTAGATCAGGAACTCAACTTGGTGTGCTCTTGGACCATGTTAGAAAATGTAAACTGGTTGTTTCTCTTCTCTTGGATATGGTATGGTTTAGTTTTCTGAAATAAGAACAATTTCTAGAACATTGGGCTCCTGCTTTTGCAGTTGACTGGATACCTCAATAATTGGTGCTTCTCAAAATAAGGTTTTAAAATATGTGTGCTTGCCTTCTGTCTGTGGAGAACAGTTCAAGGAGACAATCTTGCAAATATCTGGCATAGCTCTCTGTTGGGCAGAGATCGGTGTGCCTGTGCTTGCATTTATCAGGCAATGTAGATGTGTGGGACATAGTGGTGTCCTGAAATACTTCTGGGGACAAATTTTAATCACCTCATAAACCGGGTCATAAAGCAGAGGTGCTATGCCAAAAAAAGGAGAGTTGTTTCTGCACCGGGACTGCTAAAGAGGAAGCGTGTGTGCAGTGTTCTCCCCTGCTTCTCAAATAATTGCTGTTGGCCCTGCAGAAAAGGGAATTCGCTTTGTGGAAAAAAAAGCCTTTCAAGTACAACATGAATGTGAAAATTGAACAGGTGGACATCTTACTCCTCCCCTGTCTCTTATTCTTTAGGCAAAGGGAGAGTTTGGGAATATGAAAGCAAGCATTCATTGATTTTCTTCTGATGTTACAGGAACGGTTAAAGGAAACTGAATTACTAGCTGGCACATAGGGATTCTTAGTATCGCTCATAGAAAAGACTGTTTTTCTACGGTTCCTCTAATAGGGGGTCACTTATTTTATAAACCTGAGGATTATTAGTTTTTATCTGCACAGGGAAACTACTCTCACCTTCTTTAATTTGGAACTTTGCATCCCCACTGTATCCGATCTTCCTTCCTACCAAACACATCATGGATTGCAATGGATCTGTTAGACAGCTAGAAATAATTCCCAGCGTTCAGAGAAAGCGCCCTCTGTGTCTGTGGGGGCAGGCGCACTCTGAGGGGTTCCAGCGGTCTTTGGTCTCCCACCCTGCCAGTCCAGGGACCAGCCAGAGGTCTGTGCGGTTCCAGCTCTGCAGGTGCAAACCAGGACTAGCAGGAGGGTATCGTGTGCTGGCCAAGCACAGCTGGGCACAGACCCGTGGATGGGAATCGGTCTTGGATTGATTCTTTGGATGTAGCTTTTGATTTTTTTGCTCCCCTATTGGGAATACTGACAATCTGAATTCGTTGTTTGAGGTAGCTACAGCTGCTTAGAAGTTTTCTTGATTTTAGAGTTATATAATGCAGCTTCTTTGAGTAGCAGGTGCCACGGAGCATTCTTATTGTAGCTCTGGTCTCATCTGTGCCTTGCAATCAAAGTATATCAGTAAAACGATGTCAGGGCTTAGTGCTTTGCTTCTGTGCACGAGGTAGTTATCCCACTTCTTGATTACAGGAAAGTGATGCCTTGCTGTAAGAGAAGCTGACTAACACTGTTTCTTTTCAGTTGTGAAAATGGAAAGTAAGTGACTGGTGGATGGGGGCTTTCATTCAAACTAGGGTACATTAGGGGTTTTAGACATGTATTTGGGGACTGCGTGTAGTGGTTTAACCCCAGCCGGCAACTCAGCCCCACGCAGCTGCTCGCTCACTCCCCACCAGTGGGATGGGGGAGAGAATCGGAAGGGTAAAAGTGAGAAAATTTGTGGGTTGAGATAAAGACAATTAATAGGGAAAGCAAAAGCCGTGCGCACAGGCAAAGCAAAACGAGGAATTCATTCACCCCCTCCCATGGGCAGGCAGGTGTTCAGCCATCGCCAGGAAAGCAGGGCTCCATCACGCATAACGGTGACTTGGGAAGACAAACGCTGTCACTCTGAACATCCCCCCATTCCCTCTTCTTCCCCCAGCTCTATGTGCTGAGCATGACGTCGTATGGTGTGGGACATCCCTTGGGTCAGTTGGGGTCGGCTGTCCCGGCCGTGTCCCCTCCCAACCCCTTGTGCCCCCCCAGCCCCTCGCTGGTGGGGTGAGGTGAGAGGCAGAAAAGGCCTTGGCTCTGTGTAAGCCCTGCTCAGCAGGAACGAAAACCTCCTTGTGTTATCAACACTGCTTCCAGCACAAATCCAAAGCGCAGCCCCATACCAGCTACTGTGGAGAAAATTAACTCTATCCTAGCCAAAACCAGCACAGTGTGTATAAGAAATATTTTCCTATGCTTCTGAAAGACAGGGGAGGTTAACTCACTGTCTTTAGCACCATATGCTTGTGAAAGCATTACTGCAGTCAAGTACTTTATAGGAGGATCAGCAGATGCTCTTGAAGGATATTTTTCCAAGCCTCAGCGTGCCTGACGCATGGAGTAAATTCAGGCAGTTGCAGCGCTTTGGTACATAAGCAGATTTTTCTTTTTGTGACTGGAAAGGGAGATAGTCAATGTTCCCTTGTGGTAACAAGAAGTCTGCATCGCTGGGATCCAAGTGCTTTATGAGCACATACATGAGTGCGAAGCCCAAATAACATACACTAATAGAAGCAGCGGTGCCAGAAATGGTGAATGAAGATGCTATCTGCACTTGATTTTGGCTGCAAGCAATGTGTGTCTTCTTGGCCAGCACCATGCAAACATGTAGAGTCAAGCTATTTCTGTCATGATGATTGCCTCAGAAGTTTAATTAAACTTTGAAATCTTGGCTTTTCTGCTCCAAATCCAAAAATAGCCGGGTAAAAGATAGGGAAAGATTAATCCCAATTTCAGTCTTTTTGGAGATCTTCAGAAAAGATTAAAAAGTTGTGCCACTTAGCAGCTGGAAAATGTTAATAGTTTAGCAGGGTTTTCTGTTTTAAGCTGCTATAGATCTTGTTTTCTGTAAATATTAATAATGTTTTTCTCAAGCTTACTACAAGTACCTCACAGCTCCTTTTCCAAAGCTAACATCTGCTGCTGTTTTCACAGATGCGGAGGGGCTTCTGAGAATTAAAGAGGAGAACCAGAAGCATTATCGCCGGGCTCAGCGGCATCAGGAGAAGAAAGAGAAGATCCAGAGGCATAACCGCAAGCTGGGAGACTTGGTAGAGAAAAAAACCTATGACTTGAAAACCCAGTATGAGCATCTGGCAAATCTTCGTCGGACGCATATCCTGGAGCTAACATCAGTCATATTTCCCATTGAAGAAGTAAAGACAAGCATGAGGTACAGAAGGCTCATCCTTTTGGATTCATTTTGCTTAGCTTTAGACACCCAGAAGTGAGTCACTAAGTCTAAGCTAGACGCTCTGGCTCCCTTAGCATCTGTGGGGAGAAGGAGGTGTTTCCCAAAGGCAAAGCATCTGACCCAAAGATAGAGGTCCAGAATAGATGAATCTGGAGTTGCTAGCATCTCCCCCCTGAGAGATCTGAGGTATGTGTCCAATGTTAAACTTTCTTAAAATAGATAATTAAAAATCCCAGAGCAAAGGAGAGTAGTTTCGGGAATAAGGAGTTCTGCAAGAGTGTTTCTACAAGTGTTTTGTTCTCTGAAATCTGGCTCAGTGCCTGCCAAGTACATCTCTGATATGTATTTTTAAAACTTCTTTAAAAACACGCTCTTCTTCTTTGGGTGCTACAGAGATCCTGCAGATGTGTCTTCTGAGAGTGACAACGCTATGACCTCTAGCACTGTGAGCAAGCTCGCGGAAGCCAGGAGAACCACGTATCTCTCTGGGAGATGGGTGTGTGATGATCATAACGGGGACACCAGCATCAGTATCACAGGGCCTTGGATAACCCTTCCTAATAATGGGGACTATTCAGCCTATTACAATTGGGTGGAAGAGAAGAAGACTACACAAGGACCAGGTAAGAACCAAGGCATCTGGGATACTCCAGAAGCCATAGAACTTGGAGCCTTGGACGCCAACAGAAGGCGCCGGGGAGCAGTAGCCCGGTCCGTTTGTTCTCACCCAGACAAACCTGAGTCACAAATAAATACCAGTAGAGGGATTAGTCCACTGAAATCCTCTTCTGCAGGAAATGCTCACTGGGACACAGCGCAATGCAATAGAGAGATAAAGTTAATTATTCACAGTTTTGACACGGTTCACATGCCGTCGTTTTAACAGGAATTCCAAGAATTACTATTTTCTACCAACTTCTGACAGATTTCACTGTACATGATTGCTGGATTCAGGCTGTTCTCAATACTTACAAATGACATTTTCCAGAGTAGACTTCAGTAACACATTAACACACCCACTGAGGCCTCATTTAAAATGAGACTTTCATGATGTTTTTATTTCTTTTTAGATATGGAACATAATAACCCTGCTTATACCATCAGTGCTGCATTGTGCTATGCAACTCAGCTTGTTAACACTTTGTCTCTCATACTTGACGTAAATCTTCCCAAGAAGCTTTGCAACAGGCAAGTAAATACAAGCCTCTGAAGAGGTGAATCGGTGACCAGTTTTGACTGATCTTAAATTCAGTTTGGTTTAGTGAATGAAGTCATTACATGGAACAGCTTTTATGGTAATGGTGGATGGCTCGTGGATTTTTGTGCTGTTTAATTTGGGATGGAGGGCTCCTAGTAGGATTTTAGACCACGGTTAGTAGTCCCTCCCTCCTTTTTTACTTCCTGAGAGTGCAGACCAACCACCACAGCTGAAAAGAACAGCTTTCTAATTGACGTATTCAGCATCCTCGAATTCAAAATGAAATATGACAGCTCATGAATACCACTTTTCATTTTACGAGACCCTACTGTGCTTTACAAAATCCCAGCCCAATTCAGCAACTCTTAGTCATCTTGAATAGCTCCGCTACATTAAGTGCTGTAGAACAAGGCCTTATAATATGGCATGACGGCAACGTAATTCCTTAGGATAAAACACCAATGGGGAGTGTATCTGGCTGCCAGACGTCTGGGAGTGTATTGCATAAACCCCATTTGTGATGAAAAGCACTGGTAGATTTTTCATGTCTATGTGGAGCAGATGGGATCTGTACAGAACAAGTACTGAGGAAGCTGGAGACCTGGTCAGTCTTCCAGAGGTCTCAAATACACTGCTGAGATTCTTTGAAGTGTTTAAAATAGTGGTTGCTGAAGTGAGGGTACAAAAGGTCCGTAGGGTCTCTGCAGTTTTTTTACTATTATTTGGGTGCTCAGTCTTCACAGAAGGAAAAGGTTGGGAACAGGAAATGATGCAAGATTTAAAAGGGGAGCTGAAATAGCTTGGCTGCAGTGGATCTTCGAGTTTCATACAGTTTACGTCACCTGTCTCGTTGAAACCGGTGAGACTAGGGCAAGCAGTGCTTGTTGATGACATGCTAACAGTCTTGCAAGGTGAAAAATTAATCTCCTGAGCACTCTAAAACTGGCTGTACAGTTTTAACAAGTGCTCGCTGCGAGGATGCTTGCTCCGGGATTTGTTAGGAAGCCAGGGCACACAATGCCGATGTCTCCAGGAGGTGTATTTTCACAGCATTTTGCTTTGTGCGTGTATGTGTGTGTGTGGTGTTTCAACAGCGAGTTCTGTGGAGAGAACCTCAGCAGACACAGGTTCACGAGGGCAGTGAAGAAGCTGAATGCTAATATCCTTCACCTTTGCTTCTCTCAGGTAGGGGGAATGCACATTTGGATTCTTTAAATAGCTTTTAAAATATCAACTGTGCCTGCGGATTTCCTCCAGTAACTGATCATGTCTTTTTTTCTTACCTTCCCCATGGTAGCATGTAAATTTAGATCTGTTGCACCCACTGCATACGCTCAGGAACCTTATGTACCTGGTCAGCCCAGACACTGAGAACTTGGGCAGGTAAGAAAAGCAGTATCTCAACTCACCTGTGACTGAATCCCTTTTAAGGTTGTGCATTTGCCTTGTTACTTATAAGGGAAATTCTTCTCTTCTGCCGTACCTATAGATCAGTCCTCAGCCCATCAGAAATCAGGGTAGTTACAAGGAGGAGACAGGAGAGGGCATAAAATGGGGATCCTGAGTAGGAAATTAGATTTGAGATGTGTGTACGCTGTGCTTCTGCGTATGGCAGGCTCAGCTGGAGGCTTTGTAGCTGATTATGGACTTGTTTCCCCTATGCCCAGAAGCAGGAACTCCTTCCCTCCAGGGGACAGCAGCACATATGCCAGGCAGTCTCACTGTGCGCCAGATGTGACCCTACCCACATCTTGCCAACATGTAAATACCTAAGAGCATCCAGTAATATACACCCTAAAACGAACACTAGGTAAAGCTTTCCCAAAATGCTTCCAGTCAATGAACACCCTAGACCAAAGTCAACCCTTCAAATATTAATTTCTATGTAAATTAAGATTAAAGACAACTTCTCTGCTAACTTAGTACATGATGAAAAGAACGTCAGTTCCTGGGGGCTGCACGCACCAGATTTCATAATCTTCCTCTTTTTTTTGACAACTTAAATGTAAGAAAGCCAGCAACATTGATTTCCTGTTGGGATAATCCAGTCACAAGTCACTTGTGCCTGAGACAGTCTGCAAATATTTGTTTAATCTGACTGCTGCTTTATTCCCCCTTAAACACAGTGATGTTCCAAAATCTACTTTTCCACTTTGTTCTTGTGTACAGATCTAGTTTTATTTAAAAACCTGCAGTGCCACAAAGAGGAACCGAATGCGTGCCTCTGACCACTTGCCTTATGTTCTTCGCGTCTATCCCTACTGATTCAGCCCAAAGATATGGGGAGCCAAATCTTTGTAACATAGCTCAGTTTGGAAAAAATGATGTGCTTGCTGCTGCTTGTCTGAAAATGAGGAGAGTGCGGGAAATACCCAGAGAATGAAGAGCTGTGTCCCAGAAAGCAGCTGCTGTAAAAGATTCCAGTGCCACAGCAGACAAAAAGCAAAGCCTGACAGATCCCCATGATGTGAAGTAAAAGGGCAGAGCAGGGAGATGGGTGTCACTTCCCTGTGCAAATGTTACAGAGCTCCCCACGCGTCAGTTGGGTCCGTGTCGTAAAATAAGAGGTTACAGGAAAGAGTCGGAGAAAATACCTACCAGTGAGGGGAATAGTTTAGTCTGTATAAAACTGTCCCAGCTCGCTAGAGACGAGATTGAGAGATGACTTGATTTCCGTGCCTTTATGGGGAGAAAATACAGCCTGCTGAATGGCTTTATAGACACCATTAGAAGCAAAGAGTCTAAGCTAGGTTGAAACGAGGCACATGCGCTTAATGCAGAGTTTAATTACCCTCAAGACTGAGTGTGGGGATTCTCTGTTTCCTTATGTCGTCCTGTCAAGGCTGGATGAGTTTCTGGTACGGATGCTTTCATCAGGCAGAAGTTACTGGGCTCAGGACAGGGGGAACGGGTGGAATGTAATGGCCTTTGTTACAGAGGAGGTCACTGGAGATGATCTAATGGTCCCTTCTGGCCTTAAACCTGATGACTCTCTTCTTATGTTGCCTTGTTAAGCAAAATGCTTTGCCAGAAGGCAGCACTCCCATTCCTTTCCGGATTATGAAAGAGGAGTGTTTACCTTTAATGTCTGCGAAGTTTGCAGCAACCAGCTCTTTATTTTCCTCTAGATATCTAGGCCTATAGTTGCCTGATAGTCTCCTTTATAAGCTACTGTTTTCACATACATATAATTCTACCAAGCTTTAATTGTCTGGATTAAAGTTTGCCACGCTAAGTCACTTCTTCAGGCTCCTTTTCCCACTAAGGCTGGGGAAACAGTCTTGCCTGTGTAAAATTCTTGCTCCTGTTTCACTGAGCAGCTTTGTGCTTTGCAGTGGACTTGGGCAGGGGCTCTGGCTGCGGGGGATCCACCATGTTTCACCACCTCCGAGAAAACCTCACACTCTCTGATCGTGGGTCACAGGCCTCTGAAACTGCCTGCTTTGGTTCAGTAAAGGTGTTTTGGATTTTGGCTGCCCGTACTCCGGTGCAACGCCGTGGGATGAGGCGGGATGCGATTGCTTCTCCCACCAGGCAGTGGCAGCAGGGAACAGGGAGTCCCAGCGCGGGTGGGTTTGGCCGGGACCTCTGGAGATGCAGCCCATCGCCCCACTCAAAGCAGAGCCAACTAGAGCAAGTTCCTCGGGACTGTGGCCGGTGGGGTTTTGGATATCTCCAATGATGGAAACTCCACAGCCTCTCCGGGCAACCTGTTCCAGTGTTTGACCAGCCTCATAGTAAAAAAGGGCCTTGCGATGTAGCTCAGGGTGAAGTGCTGCTATGGGAAGTCTCCACTGGCGAGTTGCGCCAACCCAGTTCTGTAAGCTGTAAACTACACCCTTCCCCTCGCTGACAGAGCTGCAGCCGTCTTGGCTTGGCCAGGGCTAGTGTCAGAAATAAAAGCTGTTCCACATCAAGCTGAGATTTCCACCAGTGGAGCCGCGCGTTATTATCAATAGCGTTTTCTTTTGTGTGTGCGTGTTTCGCTATCCACTGCCAAAGCAGAACAGCTCTTCCGCCGTTCCTGCTCCGTGGATTGGAACCCAGCTATCGCTTCCTTGGCCAACTGTTTTCGTTTCACCATTGTTGTAATACGGTTATCTCTGTAGCCAGCCAGTTTCTCTCTGCCAGCTGATAAACACAGAGGTGTTTTAATTTCTCTGCTGTACGCGTGACAGGGCAGGGTGCTTTGGCATGCCTAGGACTCACACCAGCGAAGCGACGGTCCCTCTCCTGCGTGCTACCAGACGGGCTGACAGCGTTGTGTCCGTGTTCGCAGGTCCGGGCCTTTCGAAATCAGCGCTGATCTCGAAGATTCCATGGAGTTCGTGGATCCCAGCGCCACCGGCGAAACGGATGAGAGCGGAGATGAGCACGTCAGCGATGAAGAGACAGACCTAGGGACAGACTGGGAGAATCTGCCGAGCCCCAGGTTCTGCGAGATCCCCTCTCAGGAGGTGGAGATGCTGCAGAGCCAGAGCACGCAGGTATCTCAGCCCATTGCCAGCAGCAGCGCTGGGGGAATGATCTCGTCCGCTGCTGCCTCAGTGACCTCGTGGTTGAAGGCGTACACTGGACATCGCTAACGAGCATGGGAAAAGGATCATAGGATTTGTGGAAGGAATCCCTCCCCGACAATGCTGTAGTAAACCTTACATATTCAGTTAAGTAGTGCCTGGAACAAAGAAAAGGTCAGACTTTCATTTTGTAAACCAGAAAAACCTTTTTATTTACCCAAGATGACTGTGACGGTACCATTTTGTAAATTAGCTAGCTACGTACTTCTGACGGATTCTGTGACGGCACTTTCTGTCTTGGTTCTGTCTGCGTTGTTGAGTGTCGAAGGAAAAGGACCCGGTAGCCTCCAGCTCTACTTCCTAAAGAAGAAACAGATTTTGGAGTATTTGGATCGGGATGAGTACGGAGAGAAGGCTGCTCGGTGTGCAGCCTGGACAGCGGTGCAAAAGCAGTTCACTTTTTCTTAACTCCTTACAGGGTTTTCGTTTGTGTGTGTTTTAAATCTGTCTTGCATAATGCAAAAATGCATATTTCTAAATTTTTTTCATTCAGGACATGAAAATTATGCATTTTTAACATGTTTTTCTAATCTCTGTTGCCATATTTTTAATACAAAGAATCAGCATGGACGGGAATTCACACAGCAAATTGCTCTTTTAGATTTGGTTGTGAATCTCTACCCAGTTTTGCCATAGAAAACTGGCTTGTTTCATGCCGTTTCCACTGGTAGGTAGTCTACAAGTTTTGTGTTGTGCTGTCCAAAGCACACCGGCTCTTTACTCTTAATATCATACACCAAAGAAACACTGGACGTTCTCTTAGCTAGACCCACATTTGACGCCGATACAGGATTGCGTTGTTGCAATAATATTTATCAGCTACAACACCATGTTGCCACTTTTTAATATTAGAAAAACCTCATTTCAAGCTAGTTTAATGAAGTCACACGGTCGCCACACTACATGCGTTTTAAACCCTATTCTGTTTTATGTTTATGGTGGGGTTTGTTTTTTTCCCCTCGTTTACTGAATGCCAAGAAGTTGATTTCATTTCACTGCAGAAATGCTCGCAGCGCAGCTGGCTCACATGTAAAACTACAGGAGGTGCAATACTGACAGATGAGTTCGTTAACAAGTGCTCCTCCGCTTCCTCTGCCTTGCGGTATGTATTACTTAAAGATGGGTTTGCTCAGTGAGGCTTCCAACGTATGGTTTACATTTTATATAGTTGGGATATTGTACTGCTCCCCGGGGTAAACTAATGTAAAAGCATCCTCCCACCCCTCCAGGAGGGGAAGATTTCTGCCACTCTTCCCTGCGGCGACGCAGCTCGTAACGGGGGCGCGGCGGGGCTGCGGGGAGCGATGCGCAAGCCGCGTCCCTGCCGTCAGGCAGCGTCGTCTTGCGGGTTTGAAGTCCCAGCTCCGGGGCTGGCTTCCCCGGCCATCTCGCGGGGTGTTTTCTGGTGGTTTCCCTCTGTTCCTCTGCAGGCCAGCCACCGCTGCCTCCCGTCTCCACCGAGGAGCAGGTGGAAAAGCAGTTTTGGTACCGATGCCTGCGTACCCCAGCAAGCCCCGCGCCAGGGGTACCGGCTGAGCGTCGTGTGTCCCAGCCCCCTGCCCCTCTCCTATGGCAGCTCTTTCTCTTTGGCCTTGGGGATGGGCATCTGTGGTCGGTAGTTTCTTTTAATCTATCTTTTTTGTTGGGTTTATGTTTTTTTTTTTAAACCAAAGACCCTTAACTCCGCACTAACAGTCCGCACGTTGTTAGATGAAGACACCCTCGGTCCTACCATTCTTTTGGTCTAAATCCAATAGTTGGGTTCGTTTGAAGAGAACAGCCAAGAGTCCCTTGATTACTGCAGCCTGCACAGGGACGGTGCCCCCCGGGCCCCCCAGCAGCCAGCGCTGCCCACGCCGGGGCCGGGGGAGTCGGGTCGCCGTTCAGGTCACAGCACTTTACGCACTCGCAGCTATCGGATCCTTTGCAGTTCTGAGCAACCAGCACATACTCACCAGTACTGTACATGGGGCTCTTCGCGTCACACAGCCCCTTCCGGTTCCCCGTTTGTTTTGCACTGGACCCCGCCATATAAATATCTTCTTTTTTTGTTGTTTTTCTTTGTTTTTAATACGCGTTTCAGTCACTCTTTCATTGCTGCCTTTGTGCTACTTCAACCCCCTAAAGGTCAGGCCACGATTCAGCTTCGTACACTGTCATTTACTTACTTAGGGAAAGAAAAACCAACAGGAAAAAAAAAACCTTTTTAAGCCATATACTTCACAACCATCATGTTTTCCAAAATAATTTATTTGCAACCATGTCATATTCTGAAAGTGCACAACGGCACTGCGAGGGTGTTAAAATGCATTGGGATCGGTCTTTCCGCGAAACGTTTTTGTAACAGAATGCAGATTGTGGGTTTTGTTGTGGGTTTGTTTGTTTGTTTTGTTTTCTTTTTTTTTTAAAAGTGTTTTGCACATGTGTAGCTAAGGAAGAATTGTGTGTGTCCAAACCTTGAGTGCAATCGCCAGGATTAGTTTTTCAGGTTGTTTTGGGTGCAGGGGAGGGAGGGCAGGAGTATCTGTAATTATAGATACTTGAAGACAGCCAGCTGAGAGTTTACAGAACGCTTTGCGTAGCATGAATGCAGGAATTTCAGTTTAGGCCGTGACTTTTTGTCTGTGACCAGTGATCTGGGGTGGCTGATCTGAGGGAAAAACCTGATTTCGAGAGTCCAGCCCTCCGCTGAAAATCGGGTGCCTTTGAAGGGTCTCGGGTGGGACACCCAAGGGTTGCTTGTCACCTGCAAAAGCTCGGGGCCTCTCTCTGCGACGTCCGAACTAGATGTAACTAAACACAAACTGTTTTGGGTTTTTTTTTCTAAATTTTATTGTATTATTGCAATAAATCTTTAACAGTAATTTTTTAAAGTTGTATATTTATAATTGTTACTTCTGTGTGGTTTGTTTTTTAACCGTGCTGGGGAAGTACACAAGAATTTCCAGCCTTTGAAGCATCACAGGGACCAGACCTGTTACAGTGCAACCGTACAGCGGTGGAATAAGCAATACCCATTCTAAAAAAATACTCTTACATAAAATAACTGCATCTCCGTGGGAGCAGGTAGAGGAGTCCTGCAAAACACACGCACACGCACACACACGTGTCCCTATATGTACATGTAAACTGATAAATCTCTCGTGTAAGCCTGGCTTTGAACTGCTGCTCTGCTGGGTGACATTCGTTTGTGCAGGGGGTGAGCCTGAATGACTTCTGCATGCAAGGGAAGACGCTCCTCGTTACCAGGCCATTTCAGAAGGACGCAAGCATGTGTCTTCTGAAGGAGGTGACTATCGAAGGGAATTGTCTGTCTGAGCGACGGGGACGGGAAAGGGCCGTGTTAGTCGGCACGAGGCAGGCTCTGCCCGCGGGACCTGGCAGGCTGTGGCGTACGAGCTGCTGAATGACGGAGGAGGAACAACCCAGCCCCCTTCATCTTTTGCAGCAGCTCCCCGACGGGGAGGACTGATGCCCCATGACTCCTGCCTGCTGCACGAGCAGGAGCAGCGCGGGGCTCCTGCATGCGGAGCTGGGGCAGTGTGCTGCCTCGGTCGCAGCGTAGTCAGTCATGGCCGTGCAGGAAAGCAGCCTGTGTGCAGAGCCAAGCCTGGCTCTGAGCTCAGCTCCTGCCTACGGCTTGCTTAGGTCGCTTCTGCTTAAGCGTTGTGATCAGCAGGACGTTTTGTCCTCTGCCACCACTGGTTTGCGGCAGGAGAGCAGCCCCGTAATGCCCTGAGTGCCCTCCCTACTCCAGGGTTGCCTGGACCAGCCCAGCGCTGGCTGGGGAGGAGAAACAGCCCAGCGTGAGGCTTCAGCACCATTCCCACCTTGGAAGAAGTGGGAGTCAAGACAGAGGTCGGATGCATCAGTGTGGTTTTGTGCAGGTGTGAAATGGCAGTTCTGGGGCCTGGCACGGGGGCAGGCGCCGCAGAAAGTGAATTGGGCCGGTGCAAGGAGCTGAACTCCGACAGAGTGTTGCAGAGCCTCCTCACAGGGAGCAGAGACGCGGCAGAGGGGAAAAGCTGCTGTAGAAACAGGCAGGATGGAGCAAGAGCCCCATCACAAGCCCCAGCCACGGGTGGCTTTTTCAGTGGTGTCTGTGCCAGGAGACCCCCAGAGCTTGATGAAAACTGGAAGCTTACGAACAATGGAAATGTTACTACAATTTCTTCACGGGCAGATTTGGAAATTCAGTCCAGACACTCTGCTCCCAGGCAGGGAAGTCAAGCACACAGCACACTCTTTAGTCCTCAGTTCTTCTGAACACTGAATTTTGTAAATCCAACACTGGACCCTTTTTTTCTTTTTTTAATTCCCTCTCAAAAAAAAAAAAAAAAAAGTTCCTTAGACCTTGGGTTCTCCCTGAACTGGTTACTAGTTTATGGGGGGAAAAAAAGCTTGTAGGCAGTTCACCCACTTCTGGATGCAAAAGTTTGTTCTGTAAACCAATTTTTAACGGCGACGCTGTGCAACAGGGACAGTTCCAGCAAACAGCGTAATAAATGCCGTATAAAACAGCCTGCGTTCCTCAGCCAGCTTGGAGGGAGGGCGGGGACGGGCAGAGAGCAAATTGTCCTCCATAGTTAACTGCTCCAGGGGACAAATAGCCCAGTGCTATTATTTTATTCTTGGTTTTTTTCCCCTTGTTCAATGAAGGTGACCAAAATCTCACATCCTGTTCAAAAAAAGAAAAAAAATTACCTCACTGGCCCTTATCTGGTTACAAAATATTTTCCTCTGCTGCTTCTATTTCAGCCTCGCAGGGACTTTCCTCGCCGCTGTCAGCCTGGCACCGGTTATCTCAAGTTTTCCAGAGTCTTGGGTGGGGGGCAGGAAAGCAGTTTCTTCCCCCTCTTCCTTAACTGAAATTAAGCTGAAGGCCTTTGATGGCGATGGCTTGGGCAAGGCAACTCCTGCCAGAAACTCCCTCCAGCCGGCAGATGGCTCGAAGCTTGGGTGAAGCCTGCACCCCGTTAGAGAATGAAGTCACGAACCAGCGCGGGATCCTGCTTCTCCTCTCCCTCTTCGCAGCTGATTACAAGGCAGCCGCACCCTCCTTTCAGATTTCTGATTTAATTCCTTGTGGTTGTCGTGATGGCTGCTGCGTCGGAGGTGGCTGAGCAGCACCAGGGAGGGGTGCCTGACGCCCAGGGTGCCAGGTAAGGCAGGGACTGGGCGGGGGGAAGAAAAATAGCATCCCTTTTAAGTCTACTGCAAACATCCTGAGCGTACCAAACCCACATTTCAGGCTGTAAGGGCTCAGTTTTCTTTCTCTCACTGTTAATAGAGAGAATAAAAGCACCCGCCTTCAAACCCTCGCTGTCCCCGCGCTCTAAACCACCGTGAGTCACTCCACGCGCTCCCACCGCCGTTTTAGGCGCACGCGGGAGAAGCGGAGGGAGGTGGGCCGTTCGGCCTGGCCACCGCAGCCGGCAGCTTTCCTCGCACGTTGCTGATCTTGCAGCGAAGGTGAGAGAGCAGGACGAGCTCGGTGGGCGGCCGCCCCATGCAGGCGCTGCTCCCGCCGAGGGCCCTCACCCTGGCGCAGGTTTGCGGGGCTGAGGAGGGCCCCGGGGGAAGGTGGCACCGGTTCTTCTGGCACCGGGTCAGAGACATCGTCTGCTTCGGCCGCGGTGATGATTGCCAGGGGTCCATCCTCGTTCCGAGGAGGGGTAGAGAAAAACAGCCACAGCGTGAAGCGCAGGGAGAGGAGGGACTCAAGGCAGACGCAACCGCTGCTCTCCACTTGGCCGCCGTAGCCTCTAAAACGGCTGCTGCTCCGCTTACTCTGCTCCCAGGAACTGAAGGCGGCTGCTGGGTTGTCCAGGGCACATTCCCAGACTTCCAAAGCGTCCACCCTGGGGCAGCGAGCAGCAGGGCTGTAACTGGAGGCTGGAACACAGCACGGCAGGAGAGGAACGTCTTCGAGGAAATGCTCCAATAGATGCCACGCTCAGCTCCCATTCAGAGTTTGAGGAATTACCCGTTCGTCTGCGCTTCTGACACAAACGTTCACAACTCCCCTCCAAAAGCACCGACTCGCCCCTCAGAAACAAGATGCCAGAAGCAGAGCAGGGCAAGGCAATGCCAGGATTCCTCTTGCAAAGGAAACATTCCATATACCGCGGACAGCAAAAGCTTCCCAAGGCAACTCCGCTTTCATCCTGCCGCACCCAGGCTCCGTCCTCGAGCATCCAGCGCACAGCTGAGGGGCCGACGCAAGAGTTGGGAAGCGGGACTCGAACGGGGGAGGCCCAGTCCCTGCAAGTCTTACACACCAGCTTTCCAGACACCAGGAGCCTCTGTCGAGCCTCTGCTGCGCGCACGGCTGACGGGAGGGAAAGGAAAAGCTGGAATTCGTGAATGTTACGGCAGGAAGTTCTCCAAGTAACACAGCTTTGGGGCTTTTTGTTTCTTTCTTTAGTAGGAGGACTGGTTTTCTACAGGAAGCACACTGCAAGTCTGAACTACATCACAGTACCAAGTTTCTGCCACGCGTTTTATAGTATTTTTATTTTGGGGCAAAAGTTTTACAAGAGAAAGTCGGGTAAGGCAGATCTAGAATGCACATTTTATTTAAGTAAAAAAAAAAAAAAAAAAAAAACCAAACCAACCAACCAGACAACATGGGTAAGGTAGACAAGAACTTTTTATATTTTGACTATACAATAATATTCCTCTCTTTTTTTTTTTTCCACTGCCACACTACTATAATGGATCTGTTCTAGTCTAATTTTAAGGTTGTCCAGTTTAGTTGTCTGAAGATTCTTTAAACAAGTTGACCTTTACCTATTTAGAGTTTCTTCTCAGAAACATTCATATATTATACAGGATATACAGATTTTTTGAAACAAGACACTTAAAAACACGCACAACTATAGCCGCAACACTATCATAGCTGCATTGTAGTGATTACGTTGTTCAGCCAGCTGTAGACTCTGTATGTACAATTAGTTTTTATAGTGTTATTTACATAGATGGACTAAAAGCTATCTTTAATCTAAAAGGTAAAGGCTCTTGTGTTTAAGTATGTGCAGTTTCATAGCCCTGTGAAAAAAAAACACGACAATTATATACACTGTAAACAGCACAAGGCATGAGAATCTCCTCCTACCCCAAACAATCTCGCAGGAAAGTGTATGTGCACTAATATTCCTCTTCCACTTCGGCTCCCGCTCCTCTGTTTTTCTTATGAATAGCACGGTTAAAGCTGTGGCAGGCAGGAACCCAATGATTGTCATGAAGACCTAACTTACAGCCCGGGATGCCCTTCTGGGACCGGTGACAGCACATCCAGTACCCGGGCCCGTAGGGTAAAGCTTGACAGTACGGTTTGGGATGCCACCGGCACAGCGATACGTCCCCTTTCACGTACTTCTTCTTGCACTGCTTGCAAGGGTCTTCTCTGTAGCGGGGATCGCGGACCCAGCGGGAGTCTGCTGGCCTGATGTTGTAGTATTCAATGATGAATTTGAAGTAGTAGCAAGTGCATTTTAGGGCAACCAGACTCCTAGTGGGAAGCAATCCAAAAATCTTCACTATGATGTGGTGAGGCAGGAAGGCCATATACTGCTGAGGCTCCAAAAGCTGCTGAATTTTAAACCTGGTCTCCAGAAAGTCATGCGAAACCTGCCTTTTTAAGCAGGAAGCATCAAGTACTTGCAAAGCCCCTTCTGTTGGAGGAACAGAAAGGGCGGATGGCTCTGTAGGTACGCTGTTTCTGACGCACGATCTGTCAGATGCCAAAGCATCCTCATCCTCATTTTGGGCTACTTCTGGCTTTTCTTGGGTGCTTTCCCGTAGCGGCTGTTGCTCGTGAACAGCAGGTTGGTCAGCCTGGAGAAAAAACAGCCTCCCGGGGAGCGGATCTTCACTAGAACTGGAGTTAGAGAGCTTCTCTTTCCTGCATCCTTTCTCAGTCTTGGTGACCGATATACTGATGCATAAGGGCTCCTTCCTAGCAGGGTGCAGACTCTGCTTTGGGAAAATCACAGGCTCTTTCGACGTACAATCAACAGTCACATTCTTGCTCTGCAAGGAATCTGGCGGCAACCTGGCAGCGGCTGGACACGTAGACGGCAGAGGTCTGGGAGGCTCAATTCGCGTTGCAGAATCGCTCCTGCCAGCGGTTATTGCCAACACTGCATGAGCAAGTCCCGAATTCACATTCCCCATCCGAGTATCCAGCCCAGAAGGAAAAGGCTGCCGAGCAGAGGCAGCGCCATCCCACAGCTCTGTGTCACCCAGAGGATCGCACTGTCCTCCGTACCCGGCCTCTGCTACCCCCACCTCCTCCAAGCCATCCCCCGGAGCCAGGACCCCCGAGGAGACCTTCCCTGCCTCTCCCTCGGGCTGGGTGCCGGTCGCCAGAAGCACCCTCCCGACGTTTCTGCGGAAGCTGTTGTTCCGCGAGAGGCTCCCGGCCTCCCGCTCGCTCTGGCGCCTCAGGCACTCTGACTCCAGCTTGGCCACCATGTCCAGCACACGCACGGGCTCGCTCTGCTGCTGCTCGCTACTGCCGCAAGGTCCCCTCTCCGCATGTACCTCGCACGCCCCGGCAGCGGAGAAAGGGTCCGAGCTGGGAAGCGCAGCTTTAGGCTGAGCGCTAAGCCTCGTAGTAGAAGCAGGCATGCAGGTTTTAGCACAGTCTACCAGTAAAGCGCTTGCTCGTTGCTCCAGAAAAGCTACCATCTCTATCACCGAGAGGGACCGGCCCGGGAACACACCCTCACCGTTGTCGTTCACGTAATGCACCGAACAGTGCTCGATGCCGCAGGCAAAAGGCTCCGGCTGGGAGCACCTGGCATTCGCCTCCCTCATTCTTTCCAGTTGGATTTTGGCTTTTTTAAGATCTACTGATTTTTTCCTGCGTTTAGCTGTTCTTCCGTCGATATCCCACGTGCTTTTAATTTTCATGGAGCCTAGCCGGGTGTTGCTGCTGCATTGCTGGGCCGCAAAGAACGCGATCTTCTCCTTTGTATTGCCAGGTTTCACTACAGCCCAGACATCCAGAGGCCCTTCCCCTTCTTCACCCTGGTGGATCGTTGCAGACAGGGCGTTCTTCTTTTCCCTTGCACTCGGACCATCTGCTGGACCTTTCCCATTCATATTGCACATAGTATTTGGATAAATAATCCCCAGAAGCTTTCGAGATGGAGTCACGAGGGAGGGTTTTGGGAAAACGCTCAGTTTGGTGCAGTTGTTGGTGTATTTTTCTTCTTGTGCTGATCTCTGATGGCTCGTAGGTGGGCCTCTCAGGGAATCCTGGCTTATTTCTGGGGATCGCTCTTTCTTCTGTAACTTGACATATGGCTTTAAGTGCATACCAGAAACCCTAGAAAAACAGAAAGGGAAGAAGTTATAGTTGCAAAATACACCTGCCTGGAATTAGAGAAGGTGACCCAGAGCAGGCACCAGCGTGCCTCCTACTCTACGTCAAGCAGCCCACACCTCAAAAGGAACCACATGAGAAAGGAAAATCAGCAACCAAGGCTGCAACATCCACCCTCGGAGAACTTCTTGCAGTATCTTAAGAATAGTGAAGATCTTCCCGTTCGAGAAATCTGTTTCCAGGGAGTTGCGAGGAGAAATCCTAACGCGTAAGTTATATCCGTTGTGCAAACATCACTAGTGGTTCATTCTAGAGTTACAGCCATCCTTCTGTCCGTTCATTTCTTAGTTCAGTTGTAAGGTACATGTGAGTCAAAGGGTTTATCTTAACATTAGCCACCAGATAGATAGATATAGAGATATCTAGAGAGAGATATATAGATATATTCTCAGTACATGAAGTACAGAAAATCCAAAGAGGGAAATTGGCAAGTGTAATTCTATCCATCCGAGACCCCAGCAGATATCTAATCCCCTAATACCACCGAAAATGAAACCTATCCTTTAGTATATCACTAACGGCAAATTTGGTGTACTTTCCCATAAGGGTCCTTATGCTATGCATCAGATGCCCCCCCAAAAAGTGACAGAAGCATCACGTACGGCTGAAGAGAACCACCTTCAAGTATGTGTTTCTATGCCTAAGAATTTAAGAGCTGTGAAGGAGACAGTTGGACGCTGCCGACATTACAGCAGCAGCACCACTCCTGCGACGGTCCCAGGCACTCAACGCCTCCTTTCTGTTACACCTTCGCAGTAATCTTCAATTCAAAGCTCAAAAAAATACCCCACAAAACAGAAGCTGAGGGCACTGCCACATAGGATGCAATTATCAGGAGACTTCAGGCTCTTCTCCTGGGAGTATCACATAAGCATATTACAGAACTAACTATAGATTATGTTTCCATGGTAATCTTTGCATTGTTACATTAAAAGGCCTCCTTTTTGAAACGGGGATAATCTGTGCTTGCTAGTTTAAGAACAGCAGGTTCAATGCCACATTTATCATGAGCTGATACGTACACATTCAGACACTGAGTATGTTTCCCTTGACAGCCACCACCAGAACAGTCGCTTTAGTATTGTGTTTCTAGCCTAAAAACAGCTTTTAATTAAAAACCTGAAGCCATAACATCCATAAAGTCGGACAAACGTACAGTTGTAACACCTGCAGTTAACACATATGATAGGTTTGTATCGGACAGATGCAGCCAGAGCCCAGCAGGGCTCTCCCCTGCCGTGCCGCAGTGCGATCAGGACACACACCTACGTCGAGACACCCCCGCGGATGCTCCGCAGAGCGCCCACGGGGTCGGCAGAGGAGGAGGAGGGAACCCAGCTCACCCACCCCTCGAGCAGACCTGCCAGCGCGCACAGGATGGCTCTAAGAGGGAAGTCACAACAGCAGATGCCGACCGAGGACGCACATGGACGTGCCGTACGAGCAACCCGGGCTGCAGCTTGGGGACCTTCCCGGCAGCCCTGCCCCACGGATTAGCCAGGGCTGTCAGCCCTCCAGAGTAACCGATGGCAGAACAGAGAGCTGAGCCAGGCAGCGCCGGAGTCAGCCGAGGGAAGGCCTTGAAAGCAAGAAGCTCCACTTTGCACCACTAACATGACACTCAAATACACGAGGGCAACAACTCAGCCAGGCACCACCTGTGCCTGTCCAAGCAGAGGAAGCCTCCTGCGTTACTAGCAGCCACGCCGCTTAACTGTTGCTTTCCCTTGAGATTTTGGTTCCTCCTTCCGGCCCGAGCAGTAAGCAGCAAGGGGATGGGTGACAAGTGCAGGCAGAGAGGTTTTGGAGAGGTACCTCCAGAGGAAGGGCTTAGTTCACCTCTCTACGAGTGTGCATAAAACCTAGGGGCCCCCTTCGGTCCTGTGCAGTGAAGGCCAGGAGGCAGACACTGCTAAGGATGCTGTTACCTTCTCTCCCCTCCTGATTTTATCGGAAGATCGTCACCTTGCTCTTGCAACCAGACAGTGCCAAAATCATCTGCACTTTACCTACAGGCTGTGGGGATAAGAGAGCTCCCATTACCGCAGATATGCGCCTACCTAGTCCCTGGGTTAATTCTCTCCCCATGCCTTCTACGTGCTAATTCCAGCTTGTGTTGGAATTGGGTCACCTCCCAGTTTAGTCTCCTCTGCAAAATGCAACCGAGCTATTTTGTTTGCCTTCTCAGTTGGATGCTAAAAACTAAAATAATCTGATAAAAATAGAACTTCAGAGTGCTGAAATAGATGAATAAAAGAGAGTGGGAAATCAAGGCCGCTGTGGTTTGCTTCAGCCTCATTTTCCATAGGGTCTGCCTCATCTCGGTGGCACTTTATAGCTAAGCAGGGTCACGCCACCCATGTGCTCAGGCCAGAGCCCAGCCCAGAAGAGCAGCCGGTGAACCACCGCAGCAAGCTGCTGCAGAGGATGGTGCCCGCAGCCCTCCCTTCCCCATCCAGACGGACGTTTTGGAGCGGTGCTTTTCAGTCGAGAGAGTGAAAAGCTCCGGTGGCTGCCCGCCACCGCATCCTGGGGAGAAGAGGTGAATACGATTAAATACACGACTTTGCACATTGAAATCTCATGAGCTAGGAGCAGAAGATCAAATTTCATTCATGAGATTTTATGCCAGGGTGTTTGAAACATGAGCTGAACGTGTTTTCAAAAGGCTTTCTTCAAGCAGTTTTCAGGAATCCAGCAGGACAATCAGTTCAACACCATTCATTAAGAGAAGCTGCAAACGAAGGTGAGACCAGGTATTATACGAATGAAAACAGGACCAAACTGGTTACCCCAACATGCTTAGAGGACATGTTTAGCCAGCAAAGTTGGTTCAGCTGCTCCAGCTATTTCTGGTCTATGGAGAAAGACAAAGAGTAGAGTTATGCCTCACCTCTTACAGATTTCTTGTTTAAGGTTATATTTCCTCCTATGTTTCAGTTAGTCTGTGGCTCGGCCAACAATACCATTTAAGGTTGAAAAGTTATAATTTACATAACAAAATTATGCCTTAGTCAGAAGTTTTACTGCCAGAATAATTGCCTCATTTGAATTCAGCATTCAGTTCGTTGCACTGTTTTAATGGATCCAGATTCAAAGAAAACCTTCATTTAGTAACTTCAGACAGCTATAAAGAGTACTGCTAACTCCACCTGGCCAGCTGAATCACAGTGCCACCTCTGCCTCCCTCCCAGTTTTCAGGCAGCGGGGAAAACTTCCATTTGAAAAGGGATGTTAGCAATGGACCTTACCTGAAAGTGTCACTCGGAAAAAACAGGCCCCCACCCCACATACGCTTTGCTGCCAACATTAAGAACGAGCTTTTAGGCAAACACAGCTTCTTCCCTGCACGTCAGCAGCACATTTCATTTCTAGCTCCTAGAATTAGAACAAGGCTTCCTAGCCGAAATTGCTTTGAAGATGAACCGGAGCCTAGTCCCCACCCACAGACTACCTTACTTCTGCAACATTTCAGTGCTGGCAAGCAGAGGATTGCGGCAGCTGCAGGTAAGTTTTTAAATATTTAAAAACACCAAAAATAGTTGTTAAAAGGTGAAGTCACCGACAATTCCCTATGATACTTAATTCCAGAAAAATTCTGTTCGCTTTCCTCCACCCTTTGAGTTATCAAGCTTTCTAATTTTATCTTTAGAGACAATGGCTCTTCAGAAGTTCATGGAGTAAGCACAAAAGGTTTTGAATCCCAAACGTGCGGTTTTGAGTTGCTGATAAGAGATAATTCTGCCAGGAATGATCAGCACTGAAACAACTAGCAGTGCTGCCTTTACACTGTTATTCCATCCTTAAGCTGATGAAATAAAAGGGCCAGTTTTTCTATTTCTAATCAGCCGTGTCTGAAAAACAGGATACTTGCACTTCTGGAATGACATTGCTGTTTTTGCAAGTCGTAACTACAGCTTGTTTCCACTACAGTTGTGATCCAGTTAGTTACTACACAGGATTGATATAGAAATATATGCCTTTATACGTGCGCAGACACGCACGCACCCTTCCTCTCCCTGCTGAAGGCAAGGGCCACAAGCTACTGTGCCAAGCTGGCCAGAATCTTCCTGCATCCTTTTGTATTTATGTATCTTCTAAATCACAGCAGCCTGAAAAAATACTATATTTGCTTTAGTGGAAGCTCCAAAGTTGGAGGAAAAACTAGCAGAAAAGGCTCAATTTTCACAACTCCTTTCTAAGGTCCACAGAGAGCCTAGATGCCCCTTCCCGCACCTGGGTCAGGGACTCTCACGATGCCCTGTGAAGCCAGAAGATTTCCTCTGGCCAGCAAGAACAACAACAACAACAACAACAAAAAGTGCAATCTGCTCAAACAGCACATTCACACTGCAAGTTTTTTGGGCAAAGCACCGGAAGGTTTTATTAAGGTGAAAATTTCAATCAAAACCCCAAAGTTTCCTGGGGATTTCTTTTTGTAAACACTAACTCCAATCGACAAAAGTTCCTAGCATTGCTGACTGCACAGGCAGTGCCAACTACAACTCTGAAAAAACCCTCAGGACATACTAAAACAAGGCAGAAGCCAAAAAAAAAAAAAAAAAAAAAAAAAAAAGAGAGAGAAGGAAAAAAAAAAGAAAAAACCCAACAACAATAAAAACCCACACCAAGCATAACCTCTGGCAAGGCATTTCTCTTCCCTGGCATCCCATTTCTCTGTCTGTAGAGCTCAGCTCCTCTGTAAAGGCCACTGACAATTATGAAGGACCGAGTACTGAATGCAAGTTAAACTATGGTCAACCACTTGTTATTTCTGGAAGGACTCGGTGGGTCCTTTGGGCTCAATCTCCAGTACCATTTCCATCCCCTTTGCACTGCCAGGGCAAGGCAAAGCAGACGGAGAGCTGCTTCAAAGGCATTCCATGGATTCTGCCGGGGCGGGAAAGTCCCAGCTGAGCAGCCAGGATCGAAGACGCTCTGCTACTCACTGGAGCTTGTTCTGGCACGTGGCAAGTGTCCAAGCTTGGAGAAAGGCGGGTTGGGAAGCACGATGCTCCAGACCAGGGGCGGGTTCGACTTCAGCAGCTGCAGAGGCATCCGATTTCTAGAAAACCCACTCCCTTGCAGCAGTAAATTCATATTAAAGCAACTGCTCCTGACCCACCTCTCAATGCCTGCGAAACTGCTTCTTGCATCAGTTGGAGAGCAAGCGAGGATTATCGCTGGCTTTGAAGGCAAACAGAAGGTATCGGACTGCTGAAGCAGCGCTCTCCGCTTCAGCGGCCAGCCTGGGGGAAAGCGGGAGCAAGCCGAGCACGTGGGGCAGAGCTGGCCCAGAAGAGCTGAGGAGCTAAATGCAGAAGAGGCACCTAGCTCTTAACGTTGGATCCCCCACCGCTTGTTCACCCATGTCAGGTGTTCAAGTAAGCGGACCTGGGGGGAGACAACACCCAAACATAGCTGCACACAGGATCAGCTATAAAATCCGTCATGCATAAAAGTCCATCATCTTCGCCAAGCAGAGGTTTCAGGTGACAGATTGCACATCCAAGCCCAACGCACAGACTACTCCAGTTTGAGGGCTCCCACCCACTAATAAGTTTTGAACACATTTTAAAGTAAACGCACGCACATATACGCCCTTCAGCATAAAGCACAGTAGCCTCAGCTACATTCTACATTTTACACAGGAAGAAGTGCCATTGCTTTGCCAGTCTTGTATAAAAGCACTTACCGTGAAGCCAGCGCCGTAGAAGCAATTCTTTGTTGAGCCTGAGGAAGCTCAAACCCATGCTCCCTGCTTCCGAACCATACTACAGATGGCACAGGGATGACATAAAGCAGAAGGGAACAAAATAAACCGAAGGATTTGGTATTCAAGGTTATAAGCTGCTCCAGAAACATGTAGCTCAAAGATGATGGGATAGCACACATGCCTGTGGTGGAACAAGCTAGGATGAGAAGAAATCACAGAAGGACAGTAAGAAAAAAAGTGGTGACTTTATAGGGCTTCTGCTGAAAGCTGCCCAGAGCAGCACAGACAAGTGACATGTTTCCTTCTGGAAATGTTTTCTCTTTCTTGATTTAACATTTGTTCCCTAATTTATTAACTGCAAGAGGACCAAGACCTCTCTTGATATCACGGCATAACAAATTTCTTCAAACAGTTAATGAACCAACACAAAGCCATGCTATTTATTCTTCGTTTTTGTGCATACATAATGAGAACACATGAAAGGTTGTAGAAATTAACCTTGGACCGCACTATTGTTAAGAGACTCAGAGTTCAAAAGAAAGAATAAGCAAAAGTAGATCTGAAGGCAAGTCATCAGGTTGTTCTTTTGAAACTCAAGACCAAAAGGAACTGGTTCATGAAGTCACCTGCGCTGCGGTGCAGAGGATTTCACTGCAGACAGCGCAACCCAGCAGGCATTCTCCAGGAGTCAAAAGGTGTTTTCATTATTAAGAACACATCCCAGAGAAGAACCAGAGAAACTCCAACTGAACACGTTCCTTCTTCAGGGAGGATACCGGAAGCAGACACAGGTTTCAAGTCACCAGGTGACATCACTTGGAAACTTGTATCTCAGAGATCAAAAAGTCTAGGAATAAATGTGAGAACTGGTGCAGTGTTAAGTCACTGCAGAGATATCTAAAAACAAAGGAGTAGTAAAAGGTTCTTCAGTTTGTGAGAGAGGACAGGGAGAGAAACAGGGCTGCAAGCAAGGTCAGTGCAGAGATTAAGAGTACTCTAGGTACAGCACAAAATTCCAAATTTGACTTTGCATCATTTTTAAAGAGGGGTGGTAAGGGTGATCATGAGGGCAAAAGCCCAGGCATTAATTTGAACAAGAACACTGGCAGGGGGACGATTCAAAAGCTTCATGAAAATTGCAAGGATTGGCTCATCTCAGTTTTAGAATCCAAAATAGATAGGCTTATAAACTGCAGGCCAAGAAGAATGATTTATAAACCTCTTGAAAGGCAACAATATGAGTTCATAAAACATGTGGCACATTGAGGTGGCACCACAGGGGAGAAAGAGAAGGGAGAGAGATCGCAGCCTCTCCAGGCCTGGCAGTCTGACTTCAATATAAAGGTGTCTTGCAAGCGAAGAGGATTAAGGCGACACAGAGAAAAAGGGGGGGAGAAGGAATAGTTCAATGTGCCAGACTAACCTGAAGGTTCTCCAAAAAGCGATCTCTTTAGACAAATGCACTACATCTTACGTGGGCTTCAGAAGGCACAAGGAGATTTACTGGTTGAGACAGGTTGGCAGAGGAATGGGAAAAGAGACAAAGGAGCTGGCTTAGCAGCCGACAGCCCCAGGTGATGCTGAATAAGAAAACACCAGCCTGGAAACCAAAGACATGCCTCAAGAATCAGCCTTGGGAACATCCGATTTTGTTCAGAACAACCTCAGCACAAATACTACAAGTGCACCCACAGAAATGAAGGCATCTCCAAAACAGCAGAGGCACAAAGCACCAAGTAACAGAAATTGAGGACAGCTTTGAAATCCAGGTGGTGACGCACCAGCAAGCTGAGCACCAAGAAGTTTTGGAGGTTACTAAGAAAGGTGCATTGGCCACCATAGACACGTCCATGAGAGAGAGGTAAGTGGAGGTGATTCCGCGACACGTTCAAGGCAGCAGCAAAAAGCCCTCCTGCCAGACCTGCTCTGGAGTGCAGCATACGCTTTTTGACATGACTCAGAGGAGATTCATCCACACCGAGAACAATGACGACAGTTGTTATTCAAGAAGCTACTAGGTAACACTTGGGTCGTTTAGCACAGCAAAACCACAGGTGAGGGTATACAACCACATTTTACAGAATACAGCAAAAGATGTAAACCACTGAAAATAAGAACTGGTCCTTATGCAAAAGAAAAAAAAAGGAACGCAAACTCAAATGAGCATATAAACTGGCATGAATTTTCAGTCTGGGAATCAAAAGAAGGTTCCTAATCGCACAGCTACATCTGTCACCTTCAGTAATGGCTTAATCTACAGGAGAAGAGAAGAAAAGATGCAATTGTTTTCAAGCCAGACTAAGTTTTACAAAAGGGATTGCGAGATACTGCTTGGGAAAAGCAAGGAGCTGGGTGACCCAGGAAGTCTTTTCCAGTGCTAAATTACCATGAGACTAACATAGCAAGTATATGCTGTCTACACAACCACAACCAACAAAGGTTACGGTTTGCTTTAAACCCGCACAGCTTTTGGAAAACAGAAAGCTGGCTCTCTTCTTCCAGACTGAGGAAGTTTAAGAGTCTTGGTTTCAGAAAAAGAAAAAAAAAGGTACAAATATTTTCAAGTAGCTTGAACTCAAACGAACTGGCATGTTCTTGCATTTGCATAAGGACAAGTTGTTCTGTATGATGTTCCTATAACGAGACACAGTGAGAGGCGTTCACTTAATTGTCAAATAAGCACAAGTGTTTGAAATCAATCGTGCATTTCTTCTCAGCAAGAGACACAGGAGAGCAAGCAATACAAAATTTGAGCTTAAACTAATCTAATTACTCTACTCCATAGTAAGACAAACCGCAACAATGATTGCCAGTATTTCCACTCGCTTTAAGCTGACTGCATGTTTTAAAACCTACTATGACAAGCCGTTCTCCAATTAAGCCATGTTCCCAAATTAATTTACAGCTGTTGCTAAAAAACCCAAAGATTTCTCCAAGTACAGTACCAGCTGTAGTGAATCTGCAGTTGTCACTATCAAATAAAAATGTCAAAGAACATTTCTGCCCGTAAGCCATTACAACATTTCACTTAAACACTATCCAAAAGCAAGAATTTAGACCAAGCATTTGACTGACATGCAAGACAATAGGAAAGTAAGGAGAAGGCTAAATCGTTGCTAAATACTTAACTATAGGCAGACCAGCCGGTCTGTTCATACCGTTTGACTTGATGGAAGGTGGAGGATGTGGAATTCAGTGGTTCCCTGTGGAGGCCAGCTCTGCAGGAACTCTTCATCGTAACTACCTCTCCAGCTAAGGCACGCCGTCACAGCCAGTCCATCCTGGGTTACACGCAAGGCTCCCCCATCAGCTCTCCTTGCCCCACACAGAGCTTCACCGTGTCTCTGCCACCTAGAAACTGGACAAGAGGTACATAAGAAGATCAAGTTAGAGTACAGCAGCAATTGAAGCAGAGATCATCAGGACGAGGACTCTTTCCCAAGAGAGAGAAAGTAAATATATATATACACACACATATATGCATACACATACATATATATACACACATATAAAAGATAATATATATATATAAAAATATAAAAGAACTTAACATCATCATGCCATTACTGCACTAAAACACAAATTAACATCCTGAAAAACAGCCCGTCTGCACATACAATGCTTCTTCCCCTTATATACGACTGCAGCACTACCTTGGCACCTCCCGTGGAACAGGCTGTCCTCCCAGCTCAGTGCAAACAGGACGCACAAGATCTTTCTGCTTGTTAGCACCACACCAAGCTTTGGAGGGAAATCACTGCTAGCAGTAAGATTTGATGCTGCCAGGAGTTACGTTAGTGTTCTAATCAAAATAACGTGGCAGATTTCATAAAGGACAAAAAACATACCACCACGCAGCCTCCAAGCCTTGTGAAAGTTGCCCCGTCTTTGCATCACACACAGATAAGACAGCAGATTTCACCAAAACAAAACTGTTCTGCAGTATCTCTCGGTCGCACTAGGTTGCTGCCTTCTACGCCTTGTCCTCCGAGTAGACACTATAACCAGCGCTTTAACGTACTTTGACGGTGAAAGAACAACCACCTTCGAGTTGGAACATAAAAGGAAAGAGTGACACAGCAAAAGAGCCCTGGAAAAACTCAAATACTCAAGCCTGAGTTGCCAGCAGATTGTTTTAAACATCATTTGCTTCCTCTCTAGAGGACCATGCACAATGATGCTGTAATAGAGGAATGCCATTTGAAGATGCTAACTATAGAGCTGTGTCCCCAAGGGATTTGTGATTTAGTGCAGCAGGTTCTTCTCTCCTTTTCAGCAGCTTTGCCCGGTGCTCCTACTGCTGCCCTATTCCTACAGTGGCATTTCCACAGCACAGCCTGGCAGAGGCACTCACTGGAGGTTTGTGCTTACCGGCAGCCGAGCTCTCGCAGAGATGGAGCCTCTCACGTCACCCTTTTCGCAACACCTGCCAGAGAAAAGACTCCCACGCAAAAGAGCACCTACCTATGCACAGCGCAGTTAATCAGGGCTCGACCAATGTGGCTTACAACTCAACACTGCCACTAAACGCTCCCGGCCTGGAAAGCCCGCTCTAACTTGGTAGCCACACTTGCCGAGAAGGTGATGAAGGATAACTTTCCAGGCAGGGACAACAGAAGCTGCTTTAGGTCCAGCTGACTTGATGTCTGCTATAGCAATTTCACAATTCCTCTACTGATGGTGAAGGAGAGGTTAATCATTTGCCTACATTTGGGCAAGCAGGAGCCTAAAATAATATATAGACTATTGTATAAACACATTCCAGTCTTCATGAAGAAATCTCTGCTGAGCTCTACACAAGGCAAAGAAACACGCTGGATGGAGGCATTGCACTGGCAAAGCTGGAGGATAAGAGTATGCCCTCTACTCCATGAACTCAGAAAGACAGGGAGTTAGGCTGCCATGGTGAACAGCAGCAGCAATCAAAGCTTTGTACATAAACACCATTTTCATTACACTGCCCGGAGCCTGTAACAAGGATCTACCTGTAAGAGTGAAACCTAGGCACAAAAATCAGCCATTTCTGGTGTTTTGTGGGCTGCAAAATATATATTCACAAACAGTAATTCAGAGAAAAAAAAGCATACGCCTAGTGCTTCATGAAAATCAAAAGTTAAACACAAAATCATTACTTTCCCATGAACCATCAGTAAGAGGCACTAAAATTCTGACTTTTATCCAAGCTTTTGTCTGGCTTCCCCTTCTGGCTTTACTGACACTAGCATTTCAGACTCAGCAGGAACTGTATCGCAGAAACACGATTATATCCACACCCAAATAAATGCAACCATACCATTTCAAGAATGCCAGTCAGTTTTTCAATAGCTAAAACTCTTTCCATGTATTCCTGATTAGGAACACCAGATGTTTTGTCCTAGTCCTACTCCTTTGCAGATCAATTGAGAAGTAAACGATAAAAAGCCAGACAAAAAAAAAAAAAAATTGAAACCAAAAGATCATCTTGTTTGCAGTAAAGAGCTTGAGAAACAAAACCATCAAGCGAACTTGTTCAGGTCAGGGGCAGCCACAACCCTGATCCAAGCACAGGCATCACATGGGGGGATGCCATGCATTTAAGAAAGGACTAGCATCTACTAGAGGGAAGCAAAAGCTGACAAAATAGACACAGACAAGTTCAGATGGGCACTGCAGCACGGATCCAAACACAGCTCCACACAAAGCATGCTTTTTCCCCTCCTCTAGCTGCTGGGCTATAGAAAAGAGCTGAAATAGACCATTAATGCCAGCAAGCTGACAAATTCCTACTGTGTAAGCAGTAAAAAGCTGTGCTTGTGAATTTAAAAAAATCAGCATCCAAGCTAGCACAGAGATACTTACTGCCTTTTAACTACCACAGTGTTTTTCTTTACCAAGGCTGATCCTTATCAGTAGGTGCTTCAGCTGATTTGTTAGTTTTGCAGAGAGTTGGGTACAGCCCACAAACTGAAATACAGATGCACAGAGAAAGAAAACGTAAGAGGAAGTTAAAAATCTAATCTTGTAGTTCTCCCTTTCTGAAGCCACCCCCAAACATATGCCTTTATGCATAAGATGTGGGAAGGACTCAGATTTTGGCAGCAGTAAGCATCACGTCCTCTCAGCAACGGACAGCAGTTTGCTCAATGGTCCCATGAAACTCCGTGTCTTATCAGTTTTGAACGTTGCTGCAGTTCAGGAAAACAAATTTATTAACTCAACTAGCGGAGATGAGGGGGGTCAAGGTCTCTTCATCTGCGCAGCAATATGCTACAACTTTTGATATTTTGACAGCTAAAGCCTTACTGCAAGAGCAAGTGTGTTTTAAACAGTAGCAACAGTAACTGATAAACAAACGAGTACAAAGGATAGGCACATCCTTTCAGAAATTTGCTTTCTAGGAAGGAGGCAGCGGCCTCCAGACTGGTCCTAAGCAGCAATCACAATGTTGGGAGAAGAAAGTTTGACCATCCCACCTCCACGCAGGGCTAGCTTTAGGGTGCTCCGCAGGGCCATCGCACTGGATCAGCTGGGCAAAGAGCATCAGCACACACAAGATGAGGAAGAAAGCAACGGCAGGTATTTCAGAGGGGACTCAGAAGAGTTAATACCAAAAAAAGAGTCATTATGAAGGACAGGTAATCCTTTAAAAATAATTACAATTAAAAAATGCCAGTGCTGAGGCCTTAAAATAGAGATCTCCACGTGGGTTTTTGTTATTTTCTTGCAAGAACATAGTTGCGTGTCCTTTCCTCTCCAACTCAGCTCAAATTTAAGTCGTTACATGACACTTGTCTCTAAAAACATACTCCACCAGACATGCAATTCTGCCATTTCCCAGCCCAGCCAGCCCCCCCCCCCCCCCCCGGGACACCTGTAACAGCACCAGACTCTCTTGAGCAAGAGGCTTTTGCAGAAAGCTTTCCCTAATCCCAACGTTCGTATTTCATGATGACAACCAGCAACGCACAGCAGCCCCCAGACTAGAGCAGACAGCGAGATGATACAGCTGGTCCTTGTACTCAGCCTCTCAGACACCTATAGGAACACAACCCTTTCTTTTTAACTGTTCTTCGTGTCATATCTACCTATTTCGAACACCTTAAAGAACTACCTTTTAACACTAAGTTCACCGGCTAGGTTTTACATCTTTAACAGAACAGTCTTAGGCAAAATAAGAGAAAATAAGCACGTTCTAACTAAAGCTACCTTATGAAGTTTCAGAGTGACCTCAGATTCGTGTTTCCATCCACCTGCATGCAGCTGGCAGCAAACCCTCACATGAACTAGGTATTTAGTAAAGACACTGTATCCAACTTAGGAGCATTAAGAGATGCAAAGATTAATACCTACAATCAGATGAGATTCTCTGAGTCCTGCTGAACTGCAGATTGGCCTTTTCACCTGCAGCAGGAGGCTACGGCAGCCACCACAGATGTCGTTTGCCTTGTGAAACCTCGTGTGCTCAGCTTCCCCTCCATCTGATGGTCAAAAGGTATAACTTTGCATAGATCTGATGTTATCTAATCTAAAAGCAATAAAGCTGCCACAGGGGCTCCAGCTGGAATAAATGAGGGGAGCTTCCTGTGTCTACTTACACACCAAAACCTGCTGCTACCACTTCCAGGCACTGGGCATCAGAGCTGGCCAAGCGCAGGACCTCATTACGGTGGCCCTTGGCTCATTTCCCCACCAAATTCACTCCAGCCCTTCTCAAAGCTTCACCAAGCTCCCATCCATACTCTGTACCCTGGATAATACCAGACTTTGAACTTGGGCATCCATGTCAGCAGGGAGCACATGGACGCTCCAAAACACCGCGCAGTCCCACAGCCATTTTGGTCACTGTAATTCCTGCCTTGCTGGGGCCTCATCCCTCTCTTCCTCCCAGGCCTTCCCCTGTATCAGCACTGGTTCCCGTCTGATTTCTCACCTGGAGCAGCTGAAGGAGCTGAACTAGGAGAAAATTAACCCAGAAGAGGTCGGTTCCCGCAACCCACTTACCCCCGGAGCCGGCAGGCACTAGCAAAGCCTGGCGGGATGAGGTTCTCAGCAACTCAGACTGGACTCAGCTACCTCGAATCCGCACCTTGAATTGTGCCAGGAAAGGTGTCACCCACAAAGTAGTTTTTAGCTTCTTTCAAGTCAGTGGAAAGGAACGCTTTTGAATGCGCCGCGTGCAAAATACAGAGTGTTTTGGAAGCGGGGAAACAAGGATGTAGGGCTCCAAGGCAACGTTTGACTCTTCACTGCCATCAGTGGTACTTGCTGTACCAATAAGCATACAAAATGCTTAGACTAATGAAGCGACCTGTCCTCCTTCCAAAATCATGTCAATAAGGAATGAAAGACTTCAAATTTCTAGCTCTCATGCTTTCTCTCCTCTAGGTGTGGTTAGTGTTGGAAGGACTAAGTCATCCCCCACTCTTCCCTCAAAAGGGAAAAAGAAAATAAGAAAAGATAACATCTGCTGCACCTTGTTAACCCAGTATTTTAAAACTAGAAACAAAAAAATAACACAAGTGTTTCCCTTGTTCAACTCTTTCTGAAAGGTTTCAGCTGTCTTGCACAATTTGGGTAAGGACATCATCTGTTGTGCAATTGGGAAGAAGTAAAGAACTGGCTCATTAAATTTCTTCTGCTTGATCCAAGAGGAAAACAAAACCAGTAAATCCTTTACTTGCCAATGCTGCTGCAGCGCTGGTGAAAAACTCACCCAGATCAGACATTGCTCCGCTTTACTAGAAAGCTACCACCTACTTTGGCACTCCTTGTCACCGCATAATCTACGGTGTGCCCCGAATGATAAACAGAGGGTAGCTAAACACCCCTGAGCTGGGCTACAGCCCCTGCGTCCTCAGGTTACTGGGTATGGGTAAAGATACTCACTGTAATGCTGCGCATTCGAGGCCACATGATGCATGAGCCACATCTGAATTATTTAGCATATAAAACTAGATTTGTTTTGCCATGCAGATTCTCAGTTATTGAAAGCTCAGCGGAAAGGCTACTTTCTTGGGGCGAGGGGAAGGAGAAAGCTTCCAGAAGCCTTCCTATTATAGAAGCAATAGAGCTGGTTCCAAAAATAGTAGAGAAGCACTCCCAGAGCTCTGGAGATGTTGTGCCCTCGTTTTGTAAGGCTGAGGTCTCGCTTGGTTGCTCCTGTACATGCAAAGAACAGTAGAAACGACTGCAAGATGCAGAAGTGACGTTAAATGGGAGTTTTAGGACAAACACCAGAGACAGAAATCGAGACAGCGTACATGAGAGATCAGCTTGACTGCCAGCCGAGAGCCAACCTGTCCCACTTCAGAGAAAGCCAGTTAAAACCAGCAAGAAGAATCCCATCTTTTTCAAGAACGCAACGTTAGTTTGCTAAAGAAGTTCCTGACTATTATTACAACACTGATGTGGCAGATTAGGATTGTCAACAATAATTTCATCACCCTATTTTGCCTGTGGATGTTAGGGATCCTGGCTGGAGAGGTCCACTTGACTCATTTTGGCACACGTTCGGTAGATTCGTTTTTGCTGCGACAGCTAATAAATTGACCATCACATGGCCGGCCTGACAGTAATTACTCACTAGTTAGCCTGTAATAGTTTGTGATCCAGCAGCACAGCATAACGCCCCGCTCTAACTCTTAAATTTAAAAGTTCCCTTTGCCTCTTTTGTAGCAGCTCTTACAACACCGTGAAAATAAACCCGTTTGCAATACTCCTCTGATTACAAGCATATCTTTGAAACCGTGTACTCCAGCATAGGACTGGCTATTTTAATGGCATATACTGACAAAGTAAAATGTCAGCAGGAAACCAAGAAGCTCATACTTGACACTATATAGGCAAGAAGTCCCCCTGCACCATGGCATACAATGCACACTATAAATTGCTTCTGTACATCTCTCTGTGGGGTATTAAATGGCTTCTAAAGCAGAAGAACAAACCTACAGCTAACTTTTACATATCCAGTAAATGAATACAGTTCCTTCTTTAGAACGTTATTACTAAGAAAAACCCCGCAGCAGGTGACCCAATGTTAAACACTAAATTTATCAGCTTTGAAACTTAATTCACTGAATGAAATATGGCTTTAACTGGTTTATATGGCTCTAACCTGGTTTGGACCAGCCTTTGGGCCGACAGTTCTCCTTTCACAGAGACCGCCCCATATACCCTGATCGCAGGTCCAGTCCAAAACAGTTTGGCAGAATAAGAGGTAATTCATTTTTGTTTACTTCTGAGGAATCTTATCCTTTAACCAAGACGTCATGTTGTGGATTTCTCTGTCTTGCACCACTGCGGATACCTTCTCAACAAAACGCAGGCACAAAACCAAAACAAAACACAGGTTCCCCCCCACTCCCCACCCCCCCGAAACAACCAAACAAAAACCACACACACACACACACCAAAACTCAAAGCAGAACAACATTATTTTGTCCACATGGATTTATTCTGCCAATCCATTGCAGAGTTGAGAGGTTACAATATTCACTAGGCATCTCTAAATCACCCGAATTTTTCCTACGGGTCTCCAAAACCAAATTCAACAAACAGAAACCTTGCTCAGCAACACAAACACTAGATTATTAAATATAACAGTACTCAAAAAAAGCTTTAGAAGTAACCGTGCCATTAGTTGCAAGTATTTCTTGAACTCAAAATGCCCAAATTTTTCTGTCATACTCCTGAATCCACCCTGTTTTCACGTACTAGCATCTTCCAAGCATCTTCCACAATTTTTTGCACCAACGTCTCATGATTTGTCATGAAATCTTAAATCCTTTCAAATTGTTGTTTAAATTAGGACACTGCTGATGCCCCGACGTCGTGCTTTCGCAGAAAACTATCTTTCATCTTGCAGGATAACGTAAAAACACTGAACTCTGAAGTTTCAAATCTATAGGTCAGCAGTTTACAAACAAATTCTGCTCTGCAAACTTAGGAAAACAGTTCTACTAAGTATACCCAACTTCAGGACAGGTTTCATGTAAAAGGAAGCTCAAACTATTTTTCACAGAACATTTTATAACAAGGTGCATCATTACATCTCCTGAGGACAGAAAATTTCCAACAGAACAGATTCATTAGGAGCATCTAAAAACAACCCACCCACCCACTCACAAACAAGACACCACCACCCACACCCTCTCAGCAAGCTTTGGATTCACTGGTTTTTCCAGTGGTATCTTTAAAAACAAATCCAAAAGCCCCCGAAGAACAGGCTACAATGCAAGACAAAAAAAAATCACTAATTAGTGTCAGGTTCTAACATGGCCTCTGTGGGAGGAAGTCTTGGTTGCCCTGGGCCCTTTCCGTTCGGCTCCACCACAACCCACCGCAGGACACAGCTGAGCCCATCAGCCAAGCACCTGGCACCACTGGGGAAAACGTATTTAAGAAAGGGCAAAACACAGCCGACAGAGGAACGGGGGGGAAAAGCCCACGAAGGTCAGAGAAGGAAAGGGAGGAGGAGCTCCCTGGCAGGGCAGGTATTCCCCTGCAGCAAAAGGGGAGCGCAAAGGTGTTGGTTTAGTGTTTATCTTCTTGTTTCTCACTACCTAAATCTACTTTAACTGGTGATAAATTAATTTTTCTGTTTTGCCCTGACTTTATCTCGACCCAGAAGCTTTCTAAGCCTATTGCCACCCTGTGCCGCTGAGGAGGGGGATTAAATGAGCAGCTGGGTGGGCTGTTGGCCAAGGCTAGCTTTTCACAAAACTTTTCACAAAAATCTAAAGAAATTGTTCTGACTAAGTGCTGGTGCTGTTTAACTGACACGACACGCAAGAATCATACAGTTTCAATTAGACTGCACATCAAAGGCTGCCAATCTTTACTCTTCATCAAAAGATTGATCTGCCACGGGCCCGGAGACATTTGCTCACTAGAGGCAGGATGAGGCCCCATCATTTCAATCCAGTAGCATATTTTTTTGCCTACCATTGTGCATTGTGCTAGCATCTCTCCAGCAGCTCCAGGCCTGCAGCATGAAGTCATACACGTGCGTGGCAAGGAAACGGGACAGCGGGGTGTCAAAGCCAGCAAAATAAAGATGTAATCCAAACCAGTGACAGAAGGAATAATGCAGCAATCGGGATGAGACTCAACAACGGCACTTGGCACAACGCCACAATCAAAGCAGACCCCCTAGTTATCCGTCATACAAAATTAGGCACTTGCAGCCATCACAAGGCAGACCTCGTCCGAGCACATACAGCTCAGCAGAAGCAAGCACAGAGAGGAAACAGCGCATCGGTGAGCAGAGCTGGGGCCACACAAATGCAGGCGAACGATGCAGGAAACAGCATCTGGATGCGGAGGATGTTTCTCACCACTAAACTGCTTTGCAGCCTGCAAAACACAGAACTTGCTCAGAGAGACCAGAAAGGATTTTGAACACTCAAAAGCACAGGCGTGTGACCAGTGACATATGAAGGCTAAACTGCTTAAGATGAAGACAGAAGGCGGGCAATGGTACATGCTAAAAATCTTTCCCAGCCAAAGTATCTGCTTGGTTTTATGCAAATTCTTAAATGAAGAACGTACACAGAATGTCATCTGCTGAACTAACTCAGCTGCAGATGAGCTTGGGTTTTTGGCAGGTAAACTGCAGTAGAGACCAACATTAAATACGGTATCTTTTTGCATGATTGTTTCAAAAGACTGCTTAAAATCTAAGCTGATTTTGAAACCTACCAATTCCATGGATCTTTTTTTGGCTACATTTTTAAAGATTTTTTTCCATTAATAACTCAGAGTTACTTGAAGTAAAAAATAGTTTTATATTTTCAGAGCTTCGTAGTTGATATGCCTGGCAACTAACAAAATTAAATTTTCAGAAATTCCAAGCATAGCATAAATTCTGCCGTAATTCATTCTTTAAAGAAAAATGAAAGGCCCCAAAAGAGCATCTAAATTTCAGTATAGGATAGCTTCTGCACACTCAAGTGCCTTGTTAACTGTGAGAACTTCTGCTGCAAATATTCCGCTTTTCATGTTTCAGCTTCAAAATTCAGCAGCACGGACCTATAACAGGACACCAGAAATAATTCTGGCGCAATTCTTTCCAGGTAATGACCATTTCAGAAATATGAACTTTCCCAAAAGTTCAACTGAAAATACCAGATTCAGGTTTGTTTCACACTGCTTTTAGACTTATTAATGCAAAAAGAGCTTTATAAGCAAGATAGACAAGGAAACATAGATGTATTGCTTTCTAACTTAGCATTCCTTACTGCTCCCCGCCAGTACAATCAATATCCTCTTTTCAGGGTTTCCTCCTCTTGGACAAAACAGAGAAAGTATGAATGAGAACCACCAAATCAGCAGGAAACTAAGCAGAAAATAAGGTACCCACAACTGTGTTTTAAAAAGGATGGTTTAAGTGAACCAGATTTTGAGCTGGGGATTGTTACTGTACTGTGAAAATACTCAGCCCGTTTTTAGGCTCCTCAGCGGGGCAGCTGGTGTGCGCACACCATACAGCAGAAGACCATGACCTTACAAATCAAACGTGCCAGCTCCAGAGCTCCTACTCACCACGCTGGCTTTTGTCACCAAACTGCTACCAAATCCCTCTCCCCAAAGCCTGCTGAAGTTTGCTAGCCCAAAAATTAAATTACCGAAATAACCACCAAGCCCCATCAGCTTGATCTCTCACCATTTAACATCTCTTACTAATTCTCTATGAGCTTGCAGGAAATAGTTTCAAACAGCTCCCTCAAGAAAAAAAGTTTCAAGCTTTAGTTTTTCCATTCTGAGCCATCCCTGCACTATTTCATAGCTCTGATAATTGTACCACTGACTAACCTCCAACTGGGAATAGCTGTTTTTATCATCACTATTAAAAACAGTCCCTCACACTGTTAGGAATCTGGAAACTCACTGTAGCCGCATCCCACCCTTCGGCCTCTCAAAACACTACAGAGCAATGAAACTATGTGCTGAAACCAGAGGATCTTCGTGCCGAACAACTCCTGTAATTTCTGGGTAATTGTGACTGCTTCCTAATCAAGGCAGCCATGGAGGTTTGGTTACTGATTTTAGAGGGGCAAGTGGCATGAAGTCTTAGAAATCAAAGTGAACCTAAAGTTTTTCACACTGGACTTGGAAAGTTAAATTATTTTTAGAAGTGTAGCAGTGAGGTGCATGTTGAAAAGCCTCACACATTCACCCAGTTTCGTAGTTGTGGGTTTTTTCAAGTTAAAAAAAAAGAGTCACCTGCAGCTTTCCCTTCCTAATACTACATTATCTTGGTTTTTAAACATTAGCCAGAAGAGTGATTGACAGCTCTCAGAGAAGTAGCAAGATTAAAAAAAAAAAAAAAAAAAAAACAAAAACCCCACCAGTTGAAAAGAGTGGATTTAAAAACCAGCTTTTAATTATCTGAAGGAACAGCTGCCAAGTAGACAGCAGAGAGGCTGTGCATCACATACAGACAGGTAAATTCCCCTAGGTTTATTTCACAATCAATTACAGTGGATTAACCTATTAGTAAGAGCAAAATATTTTTTTTTTTAACGCAAGTTTCAACAACTTGAAAAATCATTGCTACTCATACTTTGATACACAGGATCAGCGATCTGTTTTATCACACTTCCAGTCATCTCTGTCCATAAACACACCCTATAAGCAACCTCTCCCTGTTTTTTAATGCATCTTCTGTCATTATTTCCTTCTCAGGGAACAGCATCCCTCTTGGCTTCCCGCTTTGAGTATCATTTTATACATCCATTATGTTATTTTTTTACTGTTGTTAAAGAGAAGCATCAAACACCTCCAACCTCTTTCATACATCCCCTCGCACAAACTCACAGGTGCTTATATTATTCACTTCTGCCTCTGCGAGATGTCACTATACAACATACTTGTCAAACAAAAAAGCATCACGGCACCGAAGAGCAGCTTTCCAGGATCGCTGTGCTCAATACTGGGTGTGCCTACTTTTGTTTGGTATCAAGTTCCTTCTGCTGGCTCCGCTGCAAGAGCTAACTACATGGATAGTTAAGTTTTTCCCCACCTCCAAAAACATCTGTTCCTTTTCTAAGTTCTCCAGACTTCCTTCCCCTTTACCGTATCACAAAGCCTCTCTTTTTAGCAAGGCTGCCTTCTTGATAGTCCATCAACATTATCTTCTTGTTCGCTGCAGAGCAGCATGAATCACTGAATCTTGCAGAGCTTCCAGCCCTTTCAGCTCAAGGCCAGGCACCGAATTCAAGCATCCTGATTTAGAGAGAGGGTTGTTAAACTCCTTCCCTGCCTCTTTAACACTCTACAGCTTCCTGTCCTGGGAGGCAACCAAACTGCTATAAGAAATGCCAGTTTCTGTTAAATATCCTCAATTCCTGTGACACTGAACATGTAAAGCAATTACATTCCTTCCAAATCTTGTGCTGTAACAGCCTTTATTCCACAAAATGCAGAGATGAGCAAAAATTACTTCAGCACGAAGGAGTTTTAGTTAGTTATTTGCTGAATCCCACAGCATTTCAAGTTAACATTCAGGCTTGGCAGGACCGACCATCCGCTCAAACACACAGCACAATCTCACCACTCAAAACCCCACTGTTCAACCTAAAGGCACTTTTTCTTTTTTTATTTTAAGGGTGCGTCAGCTGCTAACTGAAAGTGGGAATGCTTCATTTAGCACACACACTTGTTAAACTGCTCACAGCATGCAAATAAAATACCGCATTGTGCAAAAGTCATTCAGTCTCCCCATCCGTAGATATGAGCAATGGAACCGCATCCAGGAAAGAGAAACTTGGAACAACATGCAAATATTTCAGTCCCTTATTCCCAATATTGACATACTACACTAAAGCCCACAGCCCTGTCATGCCGAGGGGTGACCGTGTTGAGAATCTGCTGTACGCAATGGGTGGGAAAACGACCATTATCTGTCTTGCCCCAGTACTGCACCCTTTTATTTGTAGTTATTACTGCAAACTGCTTTTTTTCCAGACAATGGTTGTGTTATTATAGGTACCTTCATGCCGTGCCAAAGCACATACACACAGCAATTCAGAACAATCAGCCTTGTTTTCATGGGAGCAAAGGTTGCAGCCAAATGAAATGGGTGGAGATCACATTAAACAATCTTGGAATCTGCTAATAGGATATAGGAAAATGTGACCATAATGCAGATGCAGAGTTCCCCTTTCACCTTCCAATGTTATGGATAAAATAAAAGCTTTGGAAAACCAATTAAACTGTTTGAACAACATTAAGCAAGTCAAAGCATTCTCAGTATGCTCAGAAGACCACTGAGAAGTTCTTTAAAATTAAAACAAGAAAGTGCCCTTTTAAAACTCTGAAACCAGAGAGCAAGTTTCCCCACCCCAGAACACCACCTGTTTAAAAGATACAGGATACCCTGCAAGATGTCTGCTTATCGACATTAAGGAGAAGATCATCACGATGACTGTTCCTGTCTTAAAGACATGATCAGCCCCTCCTCTGTCTAAAAGGGGAATTTTCAGACTGAAGCACCTTGCTTGGTCAGCTGTAACCTGCATTCCCCTTGTTTGCTTTTGAGATGTGCATTAGTCAGCTTTCTCCTTCACAAATCTGATCGTGCCTCTGCATGATCATACACTGAAGTCATGTCCTTGAGTCTGTGACATCAGTCTGTTGCTATAGTAATGTACAGGGCAGTCCAAAATTCAGTATTATGGCATCACTGCGGGATCAGACAGCAGAGCAAGCCAACGCCTGAGAGCTGGTTAATGCAGCACAAACAGCTAAGACATTTCAATCTAAATGTTAAAGTGTAACTGCACTTTATCATGATATTCTTCATAAATGCGGCTAGAAACCTCTCGTCAAGAAAGACGATCCAGAAGGTCATTAAGTTGAAGACAAGCAGGCAAGCCATCATGCGTCACTAAAAAGAAGGGCAGTATTTTTCCAAGGATGGCCACCAAGTATGAAGAAAGCCTAGCTCAGCTCTCTGAATAGAAACCACCATCTGTTCCTAAGGCAACACCAGACCTGCCTAAAAAGATTGTTCACAGAGAAACAGGGATGGCCCCTTGGCACCCTGGAACAAGTGCTGGGTTGCATGCAGTTTTTCTGGAAATCAGAGACCGGAGTGTCACAGCACTGTCACCCTTTTGGAAGAGATAGCATTACATAAGGCCTGGTTCTTCAATTTCGAGCTTTGCAACAAAGTTCAGTGCATCATTAACCCAACCTATAACAAAGCCATGTAGTTAAAAAAGGGTGGTACCTTTAAAGAGTTGTTATTCCATGTAGGGTTAGACATTACAGTTCTGTAGGTTTCTTGCACACTCACGAGAATGGCATTTCTGAAGAGCAAAAGGGAAGGAAAAAGGAAATTAGTTACACATTAACGGTGTTACAACTACTAACCAGCTTTTAAAACCCAAAAGATCCGGTTTGCCCAATGCAAAGGGCATGCGGGAACAACAATCAATGCATTGCTGACAGGTGGAGCACCTCCAATTCCAGGAAGTCTTCTGTGCCAGCTGACCGAGTACACCCCAAAAAGCAACGACAGCCGAAGGCGGGCGCCCTGCCACAAGGAGAAGTCCCACTGGGTGGCTGGGCAGAAGCTGCTTTGGCATCGTGGGAGCCCAGGCTGCAGGGACAGCAAAGAAGAGACACCACAAAGCTCTCAGTAGCCGCGCCGGACCCCATTCTTTACCTGCTCCTCCATTCTTGGCAAGCACATGTGTTTAGGGGTACGGATGCGGATTTCCCAGTCACTGCTCTGACACCCGAGCTCAAGACCCTCGAGTGCCATTGCTTCTGCGTTTTCAGACTCCGTGTAAACACAGCCACTCCCCATACGCTTGACTAGTTTCAGTTCGCCTCCTTCCGCTTTCTCTTATTAATCCACGCGTCTCCTACAACTCACTCAACACTTCCTTCTGCAAAGCTGACCTCCATCCTTCCTATAACCTCAGGCGCACCCACAATTTCTTAACAATGCCATTAACAAGCTGCAGGCACAACAAGGAACATTTCATGTTCTCTACACGGATGTAGCCCTCACCCTCTCCTAACCCCTCCACCCAGGTCCCTGACTATAATTACCCCATGCCACATTATCTAATAACGAACACAAGCCTCGGGGCTGGGAACCATTGTTTATTTGTCTCTGCAATGCCACACGCCCCAGTGGCGTTGTATAAATTCCAAAACCTGTTTGAGCCTGAGCTTGATTCAGACCGGAATTATACCAGTTTCTAAATGACTGGTGCAAACACCTTCACTTGCTCCCTGCTCGCTTTAGCAACACCAGCTTACACAATCAGCCACCACCAGCAGCTCCAGTGCCAAACATCACGACAGCTAATTGCTCCTATGGACCACAACTGCAGAGAAAACAAAAATTAAATCCCTCTACTTTTAAACAGAAATTGCAAATTATAAAGGGAAGAAGAGACAGGCAAGAGGCGCACTCCTCTTAGCATGAGGACACCTGAATGACAAGTTTCATGCGCTAATGTCACCTCTCAGCCACCAAAGCATCCAGGCTTTGCCCCAACCTCAGCCCTTAAACACCCAGCGGGTTACCCAGTTGCAAGTCTGAAGTACCACGGGGGGCTCAGATTCTGGAGGCAACTCCAAGCCAAATGGATTTCAGAGCAAAATAAAGCCAGCAGGCTTCATCTCCATGGAGCTCCTGCAACATAACATCGGCTGAACAAGTTACTCAGGGCAGAGGTCTTACGTATTAACTACCTAGTAAATTCAGATTAAAGTCGGACAGCTTTTTCCCCTCCCTCACATAAAGATCAGATGCTATCCAGCCCTGAGGAATCAATCCAGCTTCTGCAATAAGGAAAACTTGCTCACAGCTACATGACACCACACACAATCTACAGGATTGCGGCCCTTCAGGTACTCATTAAACTTTTTCCCCAGAAAAGTTTCCAGGACTGGATAATTTGCCTTCAATTCAGTTTCTACAGTCAAGATGGATCATAACTAAGTGCTGGATATTGAAGCACACCAGTAGCCCCAGTGCACCCATCCCAGCTCATGAACACACCAATGCAAAGGCCTGTGGACACTCATCATCTACCCTCCCAGTCAAGTGTGCCGCTTCAAGCAACCGTACGCTGCGATCAAACCCCCAAGCTAAACACAAGAAAGAGAGGAAGGAAGTACTGAGGCACACTTCAACCATTAAGAGGTAAATAAAGGCCGGAGAAGAGCCAAGGCTGGGTGGCTGCCGTGGAAGCTTGGTTAACAAACTTCAAGCTGAGAAGCAGATCACGGGGAAGGCAACTTCACCATCCCAAATGGCCACAAGAGCCTTGCCAACTTGCACAGACCCAAGGGCAATTCCCAAATACTAACTGCAGCGCTGAGATGGCAAACAGACAATTTTGAGATGTAGGATTAGCTTTTTTACTGGAGAAAGGGAACACAACCGCACACAACCATTCAACAACTAACAAAGCAGAACCCAGCACTGTGGGTTTGAGACATCTGTGAGAGACACCATTTTGTCAGCCAGCAGTCCACCTCAGCGCAAAAGATGCCAAGCTCTTGCCCTAAGCAATGGTATTTACCCTCACCATAAGCATACAGGTAGAGGACCTTTGCCCACTCATAGGAAGAAGCTGTGCTTTGCAGACCCTTCCTCACTACCCAGCTGAACCTCCTGCCCATACGCAAGTCCCTTCCCACCTGTATTACCCTCCGAGCAGGCTGACCAGCATGAAAAAAAGGTTACTGCAGCCCGTCCCTTAGTTTCTTTTTCCTACAAAGGCAAGGCCCCAGACCTCTTCAAAAAAGGCAGCAGGGCACCCATGCTCCCACACGAGACTCACGTGTCCTACAATCTTCTCCCAAGGAAACTGTGGCTAAGAACAGGCTGGGTAGACTTCCCCAGGCTGGGGGTCAGGCAGACCTGCTGCCAGATAACGCTCCAGGCGTGAACCTAGTTTTTATTTAGGCAATATCTAATCCAACCTGCCAGCCTCCTGCCCCTGCAATATCAGTGGCTAAAAATGGATCCAGGAGTCTGATCAGCTACAGATTTTTCACAGGAATAAAGTATTTTCACCCTATACAGATAAATAGCTCCTTTAAAAAAGGTGATGCAGTTCACCTCATTAAAAGAAACCATATTGTTCTTATCAAAACATGGATCCACTCCAGTGCACAACGCACAGGCCAGTTTGCAAAGCATGTTTGGGTCTTTCCCTCTGAAAGCCACCCTATAAATGCAAGACCCAACTAAGGGACCTTACACTCTTTAATTCTTTCAAATTCACCATCACTTCACCTTAAGTTATTCCAAGAGCTTAATGCCGCAGTTGGATCCATACTGAGTCGCTCTACATGATCAACCCTATCAGCCAAGTTACAACCAACACAACTAAGCCCAAACTTACAAAAAACTATCAACATTTAAGAAGTGTATTACGTTTTCTTTCCCCAGGATGTTTCACCCGTCAAAAAATATCTGTCTTAGTGGGCTACCATCCTCCCATCGTCCTGACTTGAGTTACCGTGCTTACAGCAAAAAGCAGTGAGAGCCAAAAGCACTCTGCCTGGAGTCCACGCAGAGCCTGCAAGAACAGATCCCCTTTGGGGCAGCGACAGTCAAGTTATTTAATGCGAAAACAAACTGCTTTTCCATTCAAGTCAAAAGCAGAGACAAAGAATTGTATGCGGCTCAGACTGCACAGTCAGCTGTCTTTTTAGGGCTAGAGCAGATTTAATAGTTCTATGGAAGTCCAGAAAAAGTTAGCCTGACAGGAGTTTAAGCCTTGCCCAGTACTATGCTATGCAAAATCCAGGCACTCGTCTGTGGTGCTCTCACGGGCTTAGGCCAGTACCTCAAACTCATCATCTTTCAGAAACATCAGTTCCAAGAAGGCATTTTATCAGGATTCAACCTGATGCACAAATGCACTTTTATCCTCTTTCAAAAAGAAAGACAAAATCCCTCTCCGAAGCTCTGCCCAATAATTCTCTTTTGCATCATATGGGCTGCATCTAAGGCCATGTCTGGGGAACCAAAACTATGCAATTCTGCTCCAAACTCGTCAGCGTGACCACTCTCACCGCAGGGACTCATATTGTGAGGCAGCAGACTCAGTAGCGGAGGTGTGCTCGGGCTGTTTTACTTGACTATTCAGGGCCTAATACAGACAGAGAAACTAATTAACAGGCATCGCTATGGAAAGGAAATATAATCTGAACGCTCGCTGGTTTAAATCTAAACCCTTTGAGACATCTAACATCAAAGCTAAACAGGTCTTCACCTGGCAAAGTACTTGGAGAGCCTTCAACTGAAGCTGCCAGGTAAGAGAACACAGTATTTTAGGGTATTTTTGGTACGTACACTGGGGACACACCTCTCACATGCACAAAGCCCAGAGAAGCATCGTGACAGCTGCAAAAAACCCTTTGTCCTGGCTAACATTCACCTAACAAAATTACAGTTTCACTCCAGGGAAAAAGGAAAAAGCACTTAAGTTTTGCTTAAAGTGCTGCAAGCCACGCCACTTATCTGCTATCAGAGCAGACTGCAGGGCTGCTCCAATGATTATTCAGTAATGAAGTAACTGGAATTGGAAGATATGCAATCAGTCTCATCTCCTCTTCCTCCCCCCCCCCCAAAAAAAAGAAAAAAAACCAGCACAGACATTATCACCCCTCCCTCTAGCTCTGCTACCCTCATCACTTAAAATATCTACAAAGCAAAGTAGGGCTGTCACTTACAAGCTGCTAACAAGCCTGGCTTGGCCCTGACTGGCAGCAAAGGTGATATTCTCAGCATCTCCCCAGAAGAAAGTTACTGGTTTACCTAATGGGATGTTTTCTCAAGTACCCACACACATGCATATATTAAGCTTAACATGCCTGCACGTAGCTGTTCCAGTAAGAGTACACCAGTTTTCAGAGAAAAAAAAAAAAAGAAAAAAAGCAAAAAAGCTGTTCCTACTAGCTTTAAGTTAAAGCATCTCTCACTAATCCTCCTGGACACGACCACTGTGAAGTGAATATATTAAACTCAGGACACAGGTATCGCTTGCTGGCACTCTGTCTAGCTTTACTGCCTCCAGACTGAAAGTGTTTGCTCGTTTTACCTGAGCAATTTGCACCCTACCTTCCCTTAAAGAGTTGCACTTTATGTTTGTAAAGTGGTATACCCAGCTTCTTCCATAACTGCGGCTAATATATGGAAGACGCAGAAAGGCCCCAGACACCCCAAAGCCAAATGGCAACTCACAGTAAATCCCTGCTTCCAAACTGCAATTCTGATAAAATGTATGTTGACATTTATTCATGCCCGAAAGCTCACTCATCCTCCCCTCCACCCCAGCGACACCAGTTGGTCTAATTAAAGACAAGCCTTCTCCCAACAGCCTCTGCCTCACGCATACCCCAGTAAAGCTTCTCTATCTGTGATCACCGACTTCTACTACATTTACTTTTTTTTTTTTTTTTTTTTTTTTTTTACATCTCCAGGCTTTCACAAATGGAAAGCAGCCTGGCAGACTCCTTGCTCCTTAACTGCCTTTGTTCTGCCTGTACAACCACCTGATGAAAAACAATTCTTGCTGGTATGCTGTGACCCAAGTAACACAAGGGAGGACTGGGGGACAGGGGGGATTGCCCCAGCCCTAAAAAAAGAATTTAAAAAAAACCCTTACAACCAGTATTAATGCAACTAGCAACATCCATGAACTTGCTCTGTATAGCTCCACTACGGATGCAACAATTTTACACTCAGGTTAACTTCCTTGACTTTTTTCTGAGTTAAGTTCTTCCTAATCTCTTAAAAGCGTTTGCCCAAAGACTAATGAGGCGTCCCTCCAGGACACTCTGGTGCCTTCACTTCCTTGGATTCAGTCAGGCCAGGGATGAAGCTGTGTTAACTTCACAAAATCCATACATAACCCTTTCTTTGCTGGCTACATTTACTGATCCAAAGAGAAAAAAAAAGGGTGAGGGGGGACACGACACCACCTTCTGCAGGCCAGAAGAGCATGCAGAATGCTGCAGAGTCATCTGCTACAGAGGTATGTAAACTACTGCTATTTATCCTACAATCTACCCTGAAGCCTACAGCTGACACATCAGCGGACACCATTTTAACAAGCCCATAAGTTGTTAAAGCCTAACAAAGCAATCATTAGGAAAACTGGTTTAGGCCACCGTTGGTGGCATCCCATGCTCCATCCGTGGAGGGAGCGTGACTCAAACTGCTCTGAGCTCCCATTCGCAGCACAGGCTATAAAGCTGCAGTAGAAGAGAATTCCCAATCACTTGTACCAGAGCCACGTCTCCAACTGCTTCTGCTGCGAGACCAATTCAAAACAAGTTATTACACATTTTAATATGACTACATCTGCAGTCCTACTGCAACTAAAAAAAATTCATAAGCATTCTAAGAGAAATACAGCGATTTTTTTTTCTTAATGCCATGGAAAATGGATTCATTGCTATCAGTAATCCTCCCACAGCCCAAATTTCAGAAGCGGTAGCAGATTTACTTAGATTTCAGACACATAAACAAGCACTCTTTGCATCACTTCATTCATGTGTTTATTAAGATAAGTTACCTCATTAAAAAAAATGATGGCAGAGTACCATCCTTCTTTAGAAAGGAAATTAAAGGGGGGGGGGGGGGGGAAGTGAGAAACCAACAGTCTGTCCCACACTTGATGGCAAGGTCTGGTGCCCTGATAATTACACCAAGGTATAGAAACCCACTTCCAGAGGACAGGCTTTCCTTAAAGGTTTGGTTTTGGTTTTTTAAGAGTTTGCTTACCAAGTCCCTGACAGTTTTCTCAAGCTACCATACCTTGCACACCCTGACTGTTCAACAGTGGAATATCCAGGGCACAAACGTCCTGCGCAGGGACAGTCCTCCTCTCCCCAGGATGGGGACACGGTGCAGGGAGCCAGGAAGGCAAATGAATGAGAAAAAAAATCGCAGTCAGAGCAATAGCCAGCAATACCAAAGCAAGAGCAGCCTAACAGCAGGAGGGTAAGGGGCAGCTCTGCAGATGTGGTTACAGGGAGCTTCTCTCAGCCTCAGGAGTCAGGACAGGATGAAGCACAAAAGGTTTGAAGACTTAAATACATTAAGACCTCAGTCCCAGCGCCAGAGTGGAAGCTTCACGATGGAAAGGATTTTTTACGCTTTGCAATACAGACTTGGGTGAAGCAAAGTTCAGAACAAAGACCTCAATGAAAAGCTTTATCAATCAAAAGGGAACTGGGTTGCCTCTGGAAGCACGTGAGCCGGTGAACACAAACCCCAATTGAACACTAGCTATTATCACTTGATACACAGCAAGTCCTGTTTGAACCCAGTGTCCAAACTCTTTTTTAAAATATAGCCTCCAGTATGACACATTGCGGAAAGCCAAACCACAGGCACAAGCCATGAGTTAGTCTTTGAAGTTTAGATACATGAGAAAATTATTTCACCTACCTAGATGCAGAGGGATAGCTGCTGCCTTTGATGCTACAAGGAATTTTGGTCTTAAACTGCCCGAGAACTTAAAATTGCTTGCTGGGCTGCAGAGTGACAACACCCAAGCCTACACATACACACGAACATAATTATGCCTGGTCTAGACTGGGGGGGAGTGTGGGGGGGAATCTTTTCAGTGATGTTAGCATGCAGAGAAAATAATAGCATGTACAAAGAAATCTCTAGAGTGACTTATGAACGAGATTTTTATGCTTGGCTTTCTGCCAATTAGAGAGGCATTAAAGAGCCTAGCAATATAACCCCGTTCATCCCAAGGAAGAAACTGCATTCTTAAGTGATCAACGGAATAAGAGGGAGGAGGAAAGAGGGACAAAGACACAGGATTGCAATTGCACATCACAAAATAGGAAGTTTCTGATGGTACTGAGTCAGAAAACAGGCTAATAACACAGAAAGAATAGTTCAGATTTTAATATTAATCCAGTATATTGCATCCAAAAGAAAATTAGCCAGTAAACAACAGCATTCCAATAAAGCAGACGGTATTTTTTTTACCATAAAATTCCAACCATTTTAATATTTTACAGATTATACGCCTCCCCTGACTGCCAACCAGCAAAACCAATAAAAGGAGGAGGTCACACGAACAAAAGCAAACCAAGTGGAAAAGGCATTGCTAGACACCTTGAGAAGCTGGAAGTGTGTCAAAATCCAGCCTTTTAGTAAGAGAGAACATTTAGTAGCTATCTGCAACGATGGTTTTAAGCTCCAAAGAGTTTGGATGTAAGAATTCTCACCATGAGACCGGCTTTTAGCAGAATTAGGACCAGACTTGACATGCCCCAGTTTCCCCAAGGTTACTTTTTGCAAACCATCTACACCTAAAATATTTCATTTCTCACACTGCAGAAGAGCAAGCAAAACCTAGCTTCTAATTTTACTGTTTTAGCATTCGTCTTACGAGAATTTAATTTCAACACTTTTTTTATTTGAATGACAGAAGGAATTTTATGTTAGATTGCAGGTTGAAAGTTACTGGAAATGGCAGCAAGCTGCTGTTATATATACATATATAAAGTCATTTCAAGAAGAAATGAATGTTACTTGAAGCTTACTAAATCAAAGCTTGTAAAACACCAAAAATACAAAATGACCTAGAAATAGCTCAGGAGTTGCTAGGGAGGTTTAAAGTTAATAAAATTCTAAATTAAATGGCTGCTGCTTAGGTTTGCCAAAAAACTATGCAAATTTCTAAAGTTCATACATAGTAATTAGCACAGCAAAAAGTGGGTCCCAAATAAATGATGAAGTTAGCCTCGCTCTTATTTTTCCAGCAGATGGAATTAGCTGCATGTGAAGTTATTTTTTGCAATCGGAGATTAAACATATTATCCTGAATATCAATTCTGCAAGTATGACATATTGGATACATGCATACGTGGTATCAGGAATATGCAAAAAGCAATCTGAACCCTTTTCTTCCATCCTTCTAGACTGGACACTAAAAGAGGCTGGGGGAGGGTTTATGTATTTAATACTTCATTTTTCAAACTGATTGACTACCTGCCGACAATTTAGCTGAAACAAGTTCTCTCAAAGTACATTAGCGTTAATGGTCCAAACAGGTTTTTCCAAAGAAAAAAAGTCTGCCTTGAATAAAAAGACATCCTCTTGATGTGCTAATTGACAGAAGACAAAAAGTCATCCAAACTGCAAGTTCGAACAACGTGCATAAACTGGAAGTCTTCAGTTTTTGCCCATTACTTCTCCAGAACCTGGTTTACAGGCATCTCCTTTATCTATCGTATATCATATTTCGTAATGCACAAATCCACCTTTTCCATTCCTATCAGTGATTTGTCACTTCATGCTTAGAAATATACAACCTTCTCCTAAGCCCTGTTATTCCCAAGCTACCTGCTGTGCGATGGCTGAACCACACGTGTGCCCTTGACCAAAATACTCCACCTGCGTTCCACATTCTGAATTTAGTTTCTCTTAAGCGCTCGAGCCAAGAGCTGCCCCAGTATAGCAAGTTACTCTCAAAGACACTGAAAAACCCAGCAACTTTCCTCAGTTGCTTGCCTGCCTTAACCTTGGTGTTTGTATCGTGCTTATAGCAGCACGATCCATAAAGACGTACGTCAATGTGAGTGCCCAGTTTCGGGGGCACCCACCTAGGAGCACCCAACCTCCTACAGCAGACGAGTCTTGAGAAGGTGCCAGGAGGTCAACTAAAAACCACAGCTACCGCACTCAACACGAAGAGAGAGGATAGGCTTCTTCTTGTGCCATACAGACACCAGCTTCCGAAGAGAAAGGCAGCAAAGGAAGCTGCAAGTCTTGCTACACGAACACTGCTTCGTAGCTCCAAGTAGCCCAGAAAAGATTTCCAGAACCTGTGTGTGCTACAAAAAGAACCCAAAACCTACATAAGTAAAGGAACATAGAGAAGGGAAAGTAGAATTTAATTTAAAAGTCAAGTAAGTGACACACTGGATTGAATACCATTAACCAAAACTGTGCACATTAAAAGTAGATGTACTGAAAGCTGTAGGAACCCTGCCTGAAACAAAACAAGAATTCTCATACAAAAATACTTCTGTGGCCAAATGAAATAGTGGGTTTAAGTAAGAAAGCAAGCACTTAAACCTATCATGCTCTTCCCCCCCCACCCCTTCTCAACTGAGGAGTCTCATTTATCTCAAAGCAATCAAAAGAAAACACTTTGATTCTTAATAAGTGAGAAAAGCTGCAAAAAATGAAAGCCCTGCCTGGCACGAACAAATAATATTTAAGAAATCAAAAGGAGACTCTCCAAATTAGGGAAGGATGAAAACAGTTCTGAATAATTTACTTTGCATAGCCCAGTTCCTGCCAAAACAGTTCCATAAACCCCATGGTAGTTCAGATCATTTCCATTCTTAGAACAAAAAAAGCTAGATCGAACATTAGCAACATTAATTGTGTGATATGACCTGAATAATACAAGAACAAGTAGTTAAGTGATCCACAACATCTGCTGAATTTTTAATCACTAGTTGTTTTGCTGCAAGGCAGAAGAACATTGTATATTAGCTTCCAAGCACTGTACAGAACGGCACATTAGGACAGCAAGATTAACCGGCAGAAATTCAGCCTCCGTGCTACCTAAATGCCATTACTTTGCTATGAGCTGCGGACGGAGCAGCACTATTTTCTGCACCCAAAGATACCAATCAGCCATTTCTGAGCAATATATTTATTTTTTTAAAAAGCTGACATTTTCTTAGCAGCCATTTATGCGTCCCTCTGTAGTGTATTTTTACTCTCAAAACAGCATTAAGTAGTCATGTTGCTGCTACAAAAGAGGTAGTTGAACCTTGGATGTGTAGGAAGGTGATCTATGTGAACATTCATATTACCTCTGTACTGCAACAGGAGGTGCAAATGCAACTTGTTTATGCATACCGGAGCTATATTTAGTCTATCTGCCTCTGATACCCACTGCAATGACACTGCAGGCACCTAGGTTTTACCACGAACGAGCTGTCTGAGTGACCGCTGATGGGAGCTGCACAAGCCCACCCTATACCAAAGGCAGTCCTGCTGTGATTTCTCTGCTTTTGATACTCAAAATAGCTAGATTAAAACCAACCACCATGCCTACTGTGGTAAATACGTCTCCAGTTATGCTCTAGGCATGAGACTGCAACAGCAGGATTAGCAAGTGATACAGCAGATATTCCCCTTCCAAAACCAGACAAAAAACAAAAGTTATTTGGGGAATAAACACAGATTCCATAACTACAAACACAAATTCCAAATACAAATCCCACAGCTACAGCCACAATCTGCACTATGGGCAATTACCCCGATTCATATTTTAAGGGTGGAAAAAAAGATACATTAAAAAAAGGGCACCATTCATACATTAAAAAAAGTCTGTCACACTGACTTTGATAGAATCTAAGTTAATAGAATCAAAACAGCTTAGAAAACAAAACCAGTAAAACACGGTACAAATAAAAACTGAGCAGCCACACATACCAAAGCAGCGTTCCTGTGCCCTCCTTACTGCAGAGCTTACAAGGCTGGGAAGCTAATCTCTAACCAGCAACTTTCACTAAGGTCTCCTTCAAAAGCTTAAATGTATGGATAGGAACATCTTGTAATACATCCAATGACCAAATAATCCACAAGAGCCAAAAAAAGCAGCAGACAAGAGAGGTGCACGCTTCTAAAGCTACATTATCTTTAATCATAGGCTTAGGACCAGTCCTATGTTTTCCTTACAGACTCAACTACCGGGTACAAGAAAAGCTGCCATCTTCTCCAAAACCAGGTATCAAACCTGCAGCAGGAATACTGAAATATGCCAGATCTGCTGGTAATAAAGCAACCGGTGTTTGAGGATTATACCAAATTGCTTGTTTTGTTACGCTACAGGGCAGCGAGAAGTGAAAATAACACGTTATGATGAACGTGTTGACACCTGGAACCTCAGGGACAGTTAGTACCCAGGTAGTATAGTGCGTCTACTACACAGCATTCAACCTCAGAGCACCAGAAATCCACCTTGGCACCTCTGTACCCCAAAACTGCAGCCCTTCCTGGCACGGGAACTACAGGCAAGTCTCTATGAACGCACGCTCTCGCTGCTAGCTGCTATTCAAGCCAGCGGAGAGCTCACCAACGCCGTCGCACATGTCCGCAGCACGCTACAAAGACAAGCTTCCGATTTTAAGGGACACACAAAGATGTTTTATACGCCGATAAGAAAATCAGTTGCAGCTTAGCACTTGACAAGTCACTCACGCTTCTTCACGCACTCACGCTTCTTCACGATCCTCATCTAAATGGAGAAAGGATTTTAAAGAGCCTTTAGTGCAAGTGAAACGTACACAGCTTCCTCCTCAACCTCTGCTCCTTCTCCAATTAAATATGAAAGAGACAACTTAGTCATACGGAACATGCAAGATGATTTTAAGACACCGGTATTAAATCAAATCCCACAACTTTTCACACCTATTAAAATGGAACTTTGTCATTAGAAGGGGAGATTTTGATAAGCGCGATGCAATTAACAGACACTGCCTTTGTTACCAGGCTGCTCGTGATGAAGCCCAGAACTCCCTGACATTCCATTTCTTTCCCTCAAAGGCTCTGCATTACAGCAAATTTATGGTTTTAGCGTGTAAGAGGAGAATTGGGTACGTTACCTTCAAAACCAGTCAATAAGACTCTTTCACTCAGGCCCAGGGAAGGCGGGTGGCTGCTGGAAAGCAATACAAGGCGCTCCCTTCCCCCTCCCCTCAGGACCCAAAAACGCTGCATTCAAAACACTCCCATCCCCTGCAGCAAGGGATTAGCCATTTATTAAAAAGGAATCAAAACACTGTAAAAGGCTTCCAGTTAAGATTTCAAGGGGAAAAAAAAAAAAAACCAAACCCAAAACCAAAGAACAAGCAACGCCGGTGCAACTGGAGTCGCATTAGAAATTCTTCTGGGCACTGAAGAACAAGTAGCTCAAACGTAAGCAGGATGTCATTTGTCCGGACGATGCTGTTCAAATGGCTCAAAAGGAGAACAAAACTAGATTTATTTTTTTTTCAGTCACTCATTTTGCTGCCTCCGCGTTAAGCAGTAACAACATTAACAACCTACAGGCATTTACGGGTTTAGACTTTGGACTTCCGAAACGACTGCCTACCTCCACGCTTTTTTTTTTTTGCCTTTTTTTTTTTGCTCTTCTCGAGGGGTGACAGACAATTAGAATGGCCAATTATGTAAAATCTTTCATCCGAGAAACCATGAAGCACTACGCAAACACTCATTAAGACTCACAACTCGAGCCTGCGCCACACGTTAGCCAGTTCAAAGCTAGCCTGGAGATCTCCAGCTACCAAAACTGGATACTGAGAGCCGCGGCATGGCCGAGATAGCACGCAGCACAGCAGGGTTAACCACTTGAGTATTTACACAGCTTCGCAGGCGGGTTTTACAGCCCGCAACGAACCCTGAGCTGCTGCGGCTGTGCTTTACAGCCCCATCCAACCCGGTTATTTAAAAGCAGAGCAGAGAGACGCACGCTGCTGTTGGGCGTTGTACAAAGCACCTCGCAGGACGAGCGTCAGACCCACTTCTCGGGCTGATACAAGATTTTTTTCCCAACTGGAAGGCACACGGCACAAGTCCATAACCTCAGTTTACTCAAGAAATTAAAAGCTACACTTATTGTTTGGAGTAAGGCCTCGGAGGAAGTAATTTTGCGAAGAAATCACTTCCACCCTAATTGTACTTTTAACCTTTCCTTAGGTTCTTACACCATCCCCATGTGAACGCATTATTAGAAGTATTACCTACAATATCTAATAGTGATTAAAGCCTTATTTTTGGTTCATTGTTTACGCTTACCAAGCTTCACAATCCTTCCTCTGAAGGGCTGATAGATGGATGAAGCACGGGGTAAGCCGTGCGGACAAACACGATCAGGAAGTGACAGTACTCGGAAGATCAAAATTTGGGGAAAAATACTTGGATTTTTTTTTTTCTGTTGTTGTTTTTAAAAGAAAAACCCTGCGTGCTCCCCCGCAGGCCCACGAAGAGACCGTGCCCCGCAAAAAGCACGGGGGGGGATAGGACGACCCCCGCACCCCCCCCCCCCCGCCCCCAAGACCTGAGCCACGCGTGGGCCGTCGCCCCGCGGGACGATCGCGTTATACAACCGCTGGGGAGGGGGGATGCTCCGCGACCCGCAGGCCTGGCCGGGGCCGTGGGGAGGGGCCGGGGCCCGGCACCCACGGAGCTCCCCCCACCCACCGCCCACGGCCGCGGGCTCAGGCTGTCAGAGCCGCCGGGCCGGGCCCGCCGGGAGGCGGGAAGGCCCCGGGAGCGCTGCCAGCGGAGCCGGGGAAGGAGCACAACGGGGGAGGCAGCCCCCTCCGACACGGGAGAAGAAGGGTGCCGGCGCGGAGGGGAGCACCGGGGATAAAATTAAAATGAACCCGAGAAGGTGCGGCCGGCGGCGGGGCAGGCGAGCGAGGAGGCCCGGTGCCCTCCGCGGGGCCCGGCGCCGCGCAGCCCCGGCCCGGCGTGCGGCCAGCGGCCCCTCGGCGGCCCCCGGAGCCGCCATGGCCGGCCGGGAGAGCGGGCGGTGTGTGCGGGGCCTGCTCGCCGCCCACCTGCCCGCCCCGGCCCGCGGCCCCGAGCCGAGCCTAACCGAGCCGAGCCGAGCCGAGCCGACCAGCACACCCTTCCCCCCCGACCCGCGCCGCACCGCGATAAGCCTACCCGGAGCGGGGCCGGCCGCGCTCCCGCGGGGAGGAGGGGGAGTCCCGGCGGCGAGCTGCGCGGAGCCGCCAGGGTAGGCTCGGCTCGGCTAGGCTCAGCTCGGCCGGATCCCCCCCACCTCCCCGAGCCCAGCCGCGGCGGCGGGAGGGGCCGCGCCGGCCGCGCCAATCCGCGCCCGGGGCGGGGCGGGACGGGACGGGCCCGGGCCCGCCGGGGAGGGAGGGCCGCGGCACCGGCGGCCGCCCCCGCACCGTGCCAGGCACCGGCCGCGCCGGGCGGGCCGAGCCGGGCCCACCGGGTGCCCTCAGGGCCGGGAGCTCTCCTCAGGGCCCCCGGGGGGGGGTCCTGGGGTCCCCTCAGGGTCGGGAGCTCTCCTCAGGGCCCCCGGGGGGGGGTCCTGGGGTCCCCTCAGGGCCGGGAGCTCTCCTCAGGGCCCCCGCGGGGGGATCCCCTCAGGGTCGGGAGCTCTCCTCAGGGCCCCCCGGGGGGGGTCCTGGGGTCCCCTCAGGGCCAGGAGCTCTCCTCAGGGCCCCCGGGGGGGATCCCCTCAGGGTCGGGAGCTCTCCTCAGGGCCCCCGGGGGGGTCCTGGGGTCCCCTCAGGGCTGGGAGCTCTCCTCAGGGCCCCCCGGGGGGGGTCCTGGGGTCCCCTCAGGGCCGGGAGCTCTCCTCAGGGCCCCCGCGGGGGGATCCCCTCAGGGTCGGGAGCTCTCCTCAGGGCCCCCGGGGGGGTCCTGGGGTCCCCTCAGGGCCGGGAGCTCTCCTCAAGGCCCCCCGGGGGGGTCCTGGGGTCCCCTCAGGGCCAGGAGCTCTCCTCAGGGCCCCCGGGGGGGATCCCCTCAGGGTCGGGAGCTCTCCTCAGGGCCCCCGGGGGGGTCCTGGGGTCCCCTCAGGGCTGGGAGCTCTCCTCAGGGCCCCCGGGGGGGGGTCCTGGGGTCCCCTCAGGGCCGGGAGCTCTCCTCAGGGCCCCCGGGGGGGATCCCCTCAGGGTCGGGAGCTCTCCTCAGGGCCCCCGGGGGGGTCCTCGGGTCCTCTTAGGGCCGGGAGCTCTCCTCAGGGCCCCCGGGGGGGTCCTGGGGTCCCCTCAGGGCCAGGAGCTCTCCTCAGGGCCCCTGGGGGGGTCCTCTCTGCTGCCCTTCCCGGGCCCACGGCTCTCCTCAGGGCCTCAGCGGTCTACCCCCACAACCTGGCTCGCCCTGGGATCCCCAGGCTCGGACTGGAACGCCGGGGTGCTGGTCGCTGTGAGGTTTAGTGACCAACACGGCACTGAAAGCAAGGGGGGTACCAGCTCCCAGCCCGCTGCAAGGCCCCGAGTGGATTTAGTATGGTGATAACAGGCTAAAAATCTATGCAGTGTCCTCTGCAGGAGACCAAAGAAACTCATTTGATAGACCTTCTGATTTTAAAGTCTACTTGATTCCTGACTGCAGGGCCAAAAACTGCTGAGAGGTTACTGGGAGTGTGAAGGGGTAGTCCTTCAGGGTACTGGAACGCCACCAGCGTGGTGCCAGCCTTGCCAGCTGGCTTGTTTTGCCAGCGTTGTCTCCCCAGCACAATCACTAAATACCCTTTGCCGTCGTCTGTGCAGATGCTGCCCTCGACAGAGGAAAACCGGAGCTGCTGTTCCTGGTGTAGATGTACCCGCGGAGGCACAGCTGTGCAGCCCCTGGGCAGTGGTTCGTCATGCAAGTATTGCCCCTGCCATCTTCTCTGTGCCGTCCTCACGAAGCCCTCAACCTGCAGGGAGAGAGAGACGGGCACCGGAGGAGTCCTCCAAAACCAAAGTTATTGAGAACAAGAGTGAAATGCAAAGGGAAGGCACTGGGAAAAGGGGAGTTAAGCGGTGGCACCAGATGGTAGCTTGAGCCTAAGGGGTTCCTGCAAGAAGGAGCCTTCCCCCTCCTCAGAAGATTTCAGCAGTTCATTTCTGCTTAGAGGGAAGCAGGGAGGGATGGAGGTCCCCGTGGGGGACCACAGATGATCCAGGGTGACAGCAAGGCTAGCAAACCAACAAGGACAGGTGTCTCCAACCTGCAGGAGGGCAGCAGCGGAGACACTACTTATTCTGTGTAATGCAATACTGTGAGAAGATCCTTGAGACCATTCTCAAGCTAAAAAGCAGTATAAGTGTGTCAGCACAGCACTGCGCCGCAGTAGTCCTGATGAGGGGCAGAGCTAATTAGCCAAGGCACGGGATCACATTAACATGGCATCTCAGATGGCTGAGATGAATCTCCCAAAGTCTCTGGAGTCCCTGTTGACTATGGCCACTATACACAAAGACAAAGCAAGGACAGGAAGGAAGATAGAGGCAAAATGAGTTGCTGAAGGTCAAATATCAGATCAGTGACAGGACAGAAAATAGAACCTACAGTTCCTCATCCCTCTAGTACTTTCTCCTCTGGACCATAACAAAAGCCCAGAACAACAGCTGGATTTAGCTGCTGCTGACACAGTAGCTTCATGTGTTCCAGGGGAAAATTCTGTATTTTGGTACAGGACCATGGTGAATTTTTTGTGCACACAGAAAAAAAACCTACTTACTAGCATGGTACCACAGTTCAGTGACACACGCTGACACACAAGATATCGCCAGATGACTTAAAGGGGGATGAAATACGTGCCCTGTCATATCGGAAAAAGGCCTCACAACGGTACAGACCCAATCTTTTGTTGTGGGTTCAAAGACGACTAAACGCCATTTGCTGCTAAGTGGCTTCTAATGATTAAACAACCTTTCTCCCCCTGCCCCCCCAGGGCATTTAGTGATAATGTAAGAAAGATTTTGCACATTGTTTAGCTTACATGGCCATCTGGCACTTTTGCATTTCTGTATCCTTGAACATTAAAAAAACAATAGATAAAGAAACCCAGTCCTATCTTATCCGAGGCCTGGAGAAGTTTAACTCTGTCCGAGTACATGGGATTAACCAAGTCATTACAGCTCTTTTATTGTTTCCATCTTAATTAACGGTCATATTCCTCAAAGCTTTGCGTTGTTGTACTCTCTAAACCAGGCTGTTCCTTATCGCCTTTGCATTTGTTTTAGCCGTGAAACACTTAACTCCAGCAGTTACATCCACCTTCCATACAAGATGTTCTGCTTCTGGGCAATGCAGACACAAAGGAGACGCACGCTGAGAAAAAAATACAGAGAGGTTTTAAGCCAAAATAATAATAAAAAAAATACTAGAAGTCTTGTCTAAGCTAGGGAGAAGGATGCTCGTTTCAAATGAAAATGCAACGGTCCTGGCCTAACTCAATTAGAAACCTTCTTAACGCTGCTGAAGCATCATCTAATACCACTGCACTAAGTGGTTTCTTCATCTGCTTTTGGTAACGGGGATAAAAGTACAATTCACCCAAACTAACCCACTCCAGAGTGCCTGGAAACAACAAAAAGTCTGGTCTCAACTCAGCAGTGGCTTATGGTTGAATCCAGCATTTGTTCTTCGGATAATTCCTGCTCCCCTCTTCCCCATGAGAGAAAACCAACAAGGTCTGCGTTTGTTTGGAAACAAATGTGGTTTCCTTAAGAATGTGGCTTTGGGGCTTAGAGGATGAAACCAGCTGCAGGATGCTTTCACCTGTAGCACTAGAGCGGGTTTTTGACTGAAATCTGTAACAGCAGGGAATGTTCGGTGTAAACGCACCATAAATAACAGAGGATGTAAAGATATGCTGAGATAAAAACTACTCAGGCTTTGTTTCCAACGGTATTTTGCATTGTAAGACTGCTAGTTTGCATTTTAGACTAGCTCCAGTGAAAGCTGGGAGCTTATAAATGTGCTACAACATCTAGCTGTTAGGTATCAGGCTGCCAGAGTGCAACATAATACCCAGAGTCGGGTACCTTGTCTTTCTATTTATTTCCCGGAGAGTGTTAGACACCTCCCAAGGGCGAGTGGAACCTCCTACCTACCAAGCAGAGACCCGGCTGCAGGAAAACATCAAACAAGGGACGTGTTAGACTTGCTGTGCAGAGCCAGCGTGTAGGTGTTTCTGTCAGCGCGGGACCCCGGGCCCACACATCTGGGGTGTAGGGGTCTGTAAGTGCGCTTTGAAGGAAGAGAGCAAGGTTACCAATTTCTTTTTAACACCGTGGGCTGCATTTGATGTTGTTTGTGCTAATGTAGGCGGTAGAGCAAGTACCCAGGAAAGGGAAGATGCTCTCCAAGCTCATCCTGGTGGGAGTCCAAACGTGTCTCTCTCCTACCTGCTTGGACCATACCGTCCTCCCAGGCTACAGGCTGAGGCATTACGGTTTGGTGCCTGGCTATCTCCCGCTCCTGTTAAAAATGTGCTACTGTGCAAAATGAAACCCAAAGAACAGAGCAAGAAAATGCAGCGGAAGGCTTAACTCTGCTTCCTAGTTGTTGTAAGACAGGAATTTAGCTTCTCTTTTCTGCTCCTAGAATTTCTTCTGGTTTTTAAACTAGCGACCGCTTCAGATGACAAGCGTAAGCAGAAGTGGGAACAACAGCCAATGCGCCATAATGGTTTTGCTGGACAACGCTTGACCAAGAGGCTCTGAATTAAATTTGGCAGGAGGACTACTCTGTGCCTTCTGCAGCGTCGTGCTGGGCTCCACATACAGTAGTTTGCCTACGGAGGCTTTTCTTTGACTCTGTGCGAGTGGCAAGTATGTGGCGCTGTGGGCTACAGCTTTATAACTCCATTTGCCTGAACTTGCACCAAAAAGATATTCAGAAATCGTAATTATTTCAGGGCTAAATTTGGAGATAGGTTTCCCTACATGCTCCATATTGCTCTTCAGTAAGGTGCATTTATGCAAGGGTAGGAGGAATTACCCTCACAAAGAACAATATCCCATGTGAACAAATGAAGAGTAGAAAGAGCAAGTTAGCAGATTTCCACATAATTATCTCCTCAGTACAAAATGTATCTGATAATGACAGTTGTATTGTCAAGAAATAGATAAATTTAAATTGGTTCTCAAAGCTCCAGTGGCTAAAATGTAGGCATATTATCATAAAATCATCAGGACTGTATGAGAATGACACGGTTAATCTTTCAGGCATGTGTAATATCGGTACAGGATAATGAGTTTATATATTCATATTGCTTGTTTATCTCTATTAAATGGTATGATGTTTATTCCTCTTAACACAATAAATCCAGCAGCAATCAGGAATTTGGCTGAAAAAAATAACTACTATGTTTTATCTTAAACCAACATTGCAATACTTCAAAATCATGGCATTATTCAAATACACCAAGGCCCTTGCGGTGACCTAGGGTCTGTTAGTGGAAGGTGTCACCGCAGCATGTTAAGGAAACCTGTTCTGGCTTTAACCGAGCTAGCTCAGGTACCAGCAAGCGAAGGTGCATGCTTTGAAGTGTGTCCTGCAGCGTTATCACCACTGTTGTTATTTGAGCTTGTGAGATCAAAGCCCTGGCTGTAGTGCAGCCACGCTTCTTAAATTCACTGTCAACATCCACGAGCAGGAATTAGCAAATGCGCCAGCCTAGATGCTCCGAGGAGCAACCAAGTATTGTTTCGGCACGAAGGAACCCTTCAGATGCAGGTATACAGTAGGAAAATACAGGGCTTGGTTGGAAGGAAGACACTCCTAAACTCATCTTTTCCCTAAAACTTGTGCTTCAGCACAGCTCATGTCATCGGACTATACTGTGGTATCATAAGGTAGAACTGCTGAATGCCCTCAAATTCCACTGATTTGGGAGAAAAAGGGGAGTAACAAAAAGAAGCAAACGCCAAGGACTGCACTGGGTTGCACTGTGTCTACAAATACGAACTCCCGTAGCTCTGTTGTTATATCAGATCTTTTTCATACCATTGGGGAACCTGGCAGCAGTCAATAACCTCCATACTAACCTTTTATTATCCTATAGTAAATCAATGATGGCAGGATTAGTCCGGTTGGCCAATATTTGTGAATCTTGGCTGTAACCCCAGCAGTCTATACAGGGAACCAGGGGGGTGACGTTCCTGCAACCGCTACAACCCGTGATGCGCAGAGCCGCTCTCCAACGATGCAAGGCCGATCGCTACCGGGGGACCAGCTCTGCCCTCTGACCGAATGGTCTTTAATCCACTTATTGCCGTCTCCATCCGCCGTTACCGCATTTATGTAACAATTTACTGATGTTTTACTGTAATGCCGTACGGAGACCCTGCACTTTAGACCGTTGCATGGTTGTCCTGTCGTTGACCATCACGCCTGCTGCTCAGCAGTTTCCCGTTTGGCAATATATTTCTTTTTTTTTTTTTTTTTTTCCAAATGCCGTCTACATTTTTGCAGTGCCACCAAGTGGCTGGTTTCTCCGTTGGCATTTTTGCCGTTTATAATTCATAAACAAACGCAGAACAAAACTTGTCTTGCAGGCGAGAATCGCGTTAAACGCAACCCGCCCCAGCAAACAGCAGGGGCCGTACGATGCAGACGCAGGAGGGGATGAATATAGGGGCAGCAAAGCCCGGCTTTACCTCAGACCTTTTAAAGCCTGTGTAAAGCCGGGTTCGGTCCCTCAGGAGACGGCAGAGCGAGCTTACTGAGGTACAGACTGAGGTACAGGCCTAGGCCTAGGCCTAGGCCTGCCAGGGCGGTGCGGGGCCCCCAGGCCCCTCATCCCGCCTGCGGGCGGGAGGGAACCGGTCCCCGGGCCGCTCCCGCCGCCGCCGCGGCCGCCGCCCGGTACCCTGCCCCGTCCGCCATCTTAAAGCGGCTCCCCCGCGGCGGGCGGGACACCACGGGAAGACCTCGCCTCCCGCACTCCGCCGGCCAATGAGCGGCAAGCGCGAGGGGGGGAATGCTCAGCGCAACCAATGAATGTTCAGCGTGGAGATCACGGAACACCAATAAACAGCCAGCTCTGCGATTTAGGCTCCGCCCACCAACGGTCGGCTGGGAGCGGGCCAATGAGAGTCTGCGGGCGGGCCGCGACTGGCCAATGAGCGTTGGCAGGTGAGATTTGAAAGTCAGCCGAGGCGGGCCGCGGGGCTGAGGAACGGAGGAAGAGGTGGCGGGGGCCGGCACAGGTATGGCGGGGAGGCTTGGGGGGCCGCGGGTCTCGTCCCGGGGGCACGGCGGCGGCGCTTCCGCCCCGAGCTGGTCTGAGGAGGCGGTGAGGGAGAAAGGTCTGAGGGGCCGCAGCTGCGGCCGCCCCCAGCCGCCGTGGGGAGCGGGGGCCCGGCCGTTCGGCTTGTCGTGGTCCCTGGGGCTGCCTTTTCATTAAAATCAATCCTATAACTTTTCAGCTTTAATTTTGGTAGTATAAACTAGCCAGCCCCAAGCCTTTCCTTTTGTTTAAGTCCTCTGTCCCTTTCCTGCTACTAGTCTTGAATTTATGCCAATTTACATGCCAATTAATCCCCTAGACTCCTGTTTGAGCAAGGCACTATTCAGAAACCGTAACTTGGAAAGAAAAGGAGACAGGTATTTTTGTCCTAAAGACGTGTTTAGGACATTGGGCATGCCATCCGCTTTTAATGGGCCCAAAGAGATCATGGGTAATGGGTTGCGTTGCTTTTGCTGACCTGGGATATGAGTTAATAATACCTTTGTGGGAGGGTCTGTCTGTATCTCTGCTTATGTTATATTTACCCTCTTCAAGTTTTAGATTAATTCTGCTGCAGGATTAGTTATTGAAGGGTAGATCACTTGCTCTTGAGGCTTATTCCTGGGAGAAGGCCTTAAGTGAACTTACATTACAATAACTAGGAAAGTATTGTTCAAAGTAGAAGGCAGAGCATGAAAATCCTTTAAATGTGTTAAATATTTATCAGTGTTTAAGGCAAATGCGGCTTTCTCTAAGCTTGCTTGATAGGTAATAACGTATATTCTGTGGATAGAGAGTATGTTACCTTCCATTGAGGAACCGAATTAAAAATGGTGCATGCGCTCTCAAAGGACTCTGGCTGTACTTAAAGAGCATGTTTAAGGAGACCCAGACACAGGGAATTTGTCCTGCAAGTCCATAGAGGCTGAGTGGAGAGACTGGATGCTAGCTGCTGCTTTTAGAAATTATTTTCATGCACTGGGCTTAAAAAGCCTGCTTCTTCTAGGAGGTAAATAGTAGGGATATATTACTATTAACTGTTTTCTTCATGGTCTCCTGTAGGAATTATTTATTTCTGTATGCTTTCTGTTTATTTTGGTACTCTCTTCCAACATTTGGATTTTTCAGTTAGGCTGCTGGTGTCTTTGGCTTTGGTAGCAAATGGAGAGGGAGGGGATTGACTTTAAGAAATCTGGTACACCCATAGTCAAGGCTGATCTTTTCAGTCCAGTTCACTGATGATTCCTTTAGCTTGATCAAAACTTCCTGTCTTGAAATGAAGAACCTCAGTAAAGGGCCAATTTAGTGGTCAATGAGTAATTGTTGGCTAATTGGTTTAGCTGTAGCACCCTCCTTACTGTAAAGCTGTTTTCTGTAAGTAGTGGAAGATGAGATTTCTAAAAGACCCTGGTCGAGGTGGCCGACAGAGTAAGGCCGACTGCAAGAGCTGATCCTGCCTTCTCTCCAAGAAGAAAGCATGAAAACCCTTGACAAGACAGGCTTCAGCGAGGTGCAGGGGATGGAACTTTTTACATTGCTGTTAGCACAGCACGTACAGGCCAACCGACGTTTGCGTCAGGTCTTCCTCAGGTTAAAAAAGTAGGGAGAAATCCTGCTTGAAATAAATGCCATTGTATTGCAGTTGCATCCTGGAAACTCAGCTGGGAAATGGTGCCAAGTACTCTGATGCATGACAAAAATGCCTTGCCATCAGATAGGGTATAATCTAAAGGCTCAGTGGCGATGTTGCTTCCAAGTATTGTCCTACAACCTTGTCATTTACTTGCTTGTCTCCTTAACATGGAAAACATCTGTGTTGAAAACACACCAGCAGGACAATCCCTGGCAGTGACACAGCGTCCCCTACTAATTCTGTGTCAGAGTTGTTGACCACTTAACAAACAAGCAAGCCCCTTGAATGCATAAAGTAAAGAGAAATAATGAAGACTTGTTACTGAAATTGTCATTTGCATTTTCTCTGGTACGCATACAGAAATGAAGAACCGAGGGCTTTCTTTGTTCATAATGTGTAAACTCTAATGAAAAGGGCAAACCAAAACATGACAGCTTTTTTCCTAATCATGATGATTTTTGTCTAGGGTCATCAAGATGGCTGCTACCTCCCAGTTTGCCAGTCGATACAAGAAGGATTTGAGTACAGAAGCCCTCAGAACAAAAGTTGCTCGCAGAAAATCGATGCTTCAAAAGGAGAACAGACACAAATTGTTTGAAAAGGGCAGACAGTTTGGATTGGCAGATGTCAATATTCAGGTCTCAAAAGAGAGGGGAATTTCTCAACTAAAGGAGATGAGTGAAATGTGCTCTCAAGAGAGCAGCAGTGTAAAACAGCGTAAGTAAACTTGTTATAAAGCTTTTTTGAAATTGTTAAAAAATGTCTTTAAGTAGATTTAGTGACATTATCACAGGAACCTAGTTGTGGTCAATGTTTTAATTTGAAGATTTTTTTTTTTACTTGAAGATTAGTTTGAGGGTTTAAGATTTAAAAAACAATGACTGCTATCAGTTCATCTAACTGTTAAGAAAATCAAGAAAATAAAGTCTTAATGCAGCTTTACCCTCCTCACTGCTCTGGTGGTATGAATGAAGCTTTGCTCTGATTTGTCTACAGCAGCTAAAGGAAGAATGCATTTTGCTATTAATATTCAGTGGGAAGTCTCTTAATGATTGCTTTGTCGTTCAAGAAGTGAAAAACCCGGATCTAAGTTGTCATCTAACATGTAACTGGTGTCTGTCATTTGCTTAAAGTATGCTTAGAAATGGGTGATTGTATATTATAACTGGGTATACATAATCATGAATGGGTAAAGGCATGGTATAATTTTATTTTAAAAATTTCTAGGTTTTGATGACTTCTCTTTTGTCCCAGAAAATAGGGCCTGCATATACACTGAATTCTGCCTCCCTGGCTCTCCTGGATCTTATGGCATAGGGAATTAAGTTAATATTTAAAAATGTTAACAGATTTCTTTAGAAATATCTTCACCTTCAGTATTTTGATAGCAGAGGGTTATTGGAGAAAGGAGTGCAATCCCTATGTAATCATGTCAAATATGAAATTTAAGGAATTTATATCTTGATTATCTTCAATAAATTTTAACTTTAAGTAGATGCTGATTTTTCAGATATACGTGTAATTCAAGTTTGGCATCACATTAAGGTTTTATTCTTTCATATAACTTCTGCCTCATTTATTCTTAGCTTGAGGCATACCTGGTATCTAAAGCTGACCTAAGCTTCAGCTTTCAATCATGTTAAAAGCGTTTGACTAGAGAAACTGATACAAATAAACTAAATAAGTAGTTAAGATGTTAACTTTAATATTAGTAACCTTGCAGGAACAGCCTGTACACTGTAAAATGGATATGAATTTACAGTATCCCTCAGGTGCAGATTTGGGGAGGTGTATTTTTGAGTTGAAATTTACCATTGAATACTCTTCTAGTGGGAAGGGTTAAACAATTAAGAGAATTTAAGCTTTTAGCAAGCTAATAGATCACACGTATTTGCATTGTAAGACTTTAATTGAAACTTGCAAGCACAGATTCCAGACAGTCTTCCACTCTTTGACTTAGTATGTTCATCTTCTATCTTGGAAAAGTTTTTTGAAATTTTCTGACTTGCTTATTGTTGGCTGATGAGAAACATCTTCAAGATTTTATGACATGTCTGTCTTGCATCTCTGCTTCAGAACAATCTACAAATGTAGCCACCAGGAGGATTAATGAACGAAAGGAAATGCTCCAACGGTATAAAGAAGAAAAGGAACTTCGAAAACTGAGAGAGCAGAGAGAGAAAGCAAAAAAGGGTGTGTTTAAAGTTGGGTTATACAGACCAACTGCACCTGGATTCCTTTCACTTGTACCTGAAGACCCAGTGACAGTGAAGCCAAGAGAGAAGGTAATAATAAGAGTAATAGGAAATATCTAAATGAAGTATATGTAGTATACTATATTAAATTTTATACTTGTATACAAGATTATGTGTATGTTATGCCAAATAAACAGTTTGTTTTGTAAATACTTTATAAATATTTATTTTATAATAAGGAACAATAAAGGAGTAATTTGGCTCTTCTTTTTTAAAACAAAGCTGGAAATAGTACTAGTGATATGTTGATTTTTGTATTTCTGACTATGTTCTCAGTTCAAAAACTGGAAGGATTCATCTACAAATGAAGCAGCAAAGTTATTTTAGAACTGGTAACTTGTTCCTATTTAGTCCACTTGACTTTGAAAGTTTTTCAAACTACACACTTGACCCATTTTGCATGGGCGTGTTGCTTTTCACACTTAGGCTTCTTGCCCACTCTAACAGTGGCAGGGAGGGCGGGAAAGGAGTGTGTTAATTCTTGTTCCTTGGGGATGTTTCCAGGAAACTCCTGCTTTCTCCGGGAGGATTACTCGATCAAAGGCCAAGATCCAAGAAGAAAAAACTGTGATACCAACAGCATCTAAGCACTCTACGGTTTGTTTTTATATAAACTTCAGCAAATGAATTTAGAGAAAAGGATGCGATTATCTTTCAGACCAAAACTCCAGAGTTGTAAGCTTACATGTTGAGTGCTGTCCCTAAGGTTTTCCTGCTGAGAAAGACAAATTGGGTCAGAAAAGCTTTCAGCAAGCTGATAGACCATATTGTGCTGAACTGAACTATGAAGAGTTTGATTTAGGTCAGTACAAACACAGAAAAGTGCACCGATCTGCAGGATCCCTTTTTCAATGCAAAATATTGTATTCAACAAGGACTTTAAGTAGGAGTAGAGGCAATAGTGAGATTGAAGTTATATACTTTGGTTTTGGCTTGAAGAACCAGTGACTCTCTCTTGAATGCTGAAAGTCTGTCATGAATGCAGATTATAAAAAGTCAGTTCGTCCTTCTCCTAGATCACATTCTAGCAGTAAAAAGTTGCAGGCAAACCAGCAAATCAACAGCATTCTTAAAAGCTTGTTACAGTAGGAAAACCCACTTGGTTTTAGAGTTGAGCTTAAAAATATTCTTGCATATTAAATTGCATGTCACCTTATTTATCTACGTGTTTAAAGAAAAGGGCTTGAGTTAGCCCAACTATGATATTAGTTTGACTTCTTGGACTCTATACAGTGACAGATCTGGTGGACATAACTGTTAAATAATATTTATTTTGCTAATTTGGCATCTTAATTTCATAAGGTTGAAATGATATTTAAGCTTTAAAAAATCGTAACGTGTTTCATCTCACATTAAGGTATGCAAGACCACCATTGCTAAATAGACTTTTTTCAGCATGCCGGACATGGAGCTGTCTGTTTTGTCGGGGAATCTTATCAGCAAGAGGTTTTTTGCCTTGCGTTTTCCATACTGTACTCAGTATTATAAATGTGTAAAACCAGTGGCTAAAAGTCAAAGTTGGTATATAGCATTTGTGCAAATTTCTATCTAATTTTTCCTCAAAGCCTTATAAATGGAGATGTATTTTGTTGAGATGCAATTACTGTGGGTATCACCCGTGATTAACCTTTACTGCTCAGAACAGCATTCAAAGTCAAAATCACTTCAATGTTGGCATATTTTTACTGTGAATCTTGGCAGTCCCTTCTGCTATTACTGGTATTAAGAAGCAGGGGGTTTTGAGGAATTTCACCAGCAGTAATCTGTAGAAGAAGCTGTATTTTTAATCTAGCAATCTTGGCTTACAAAACTTGAATGCATTTGTAGGATTTCCCGTCATAACTTTACAAAGGGACACCTGAGTTAATTTTTTTTTTTTCTGAAAGCTGTTTTTTAAAACATGTAGTATGTACTAAGGTGCCGCAGTAATTGGCACCTAGTTTCATAGTAAACTGAAACTGTTTCTTAAATATTTTTATTCTTTTTTTTTGTGACAAATTCTTAATTAGTTGGTTAATGCACATTAACACACGTCTAAAATGAGCTATTTTAGTCATCCTTAATTTCTCTACATATTTTAAAGCCCTTTGTGCCAAATTATTTGACCATTTGTTTTACTGGAGCTTAGGATAGAAAGATGAGGAAAGAAATAGGCTGCTTCATTTCTGGAAATCTGATACTTCACAAAAAATGATCTTCTTTTGTAGGTCTGTGCCAATGGGCATAGTGTGCGCCCTACACAAGCAGGACGTAAGCAGATGAGTACAGGCAAAGCAGTTGAAAAAGAGAAAGGTATGAAAGTAGTGTGATCCCTACACCTGAATCTGAAAGGACACTGCTGGGTTTGGGTTTTTTTTTTCCTGAGTCAGTAGCTGTGACATTATGGGAGGGAGGCAAGGAACACTTTGGGAGAGATCTGCAGTACATTTTTGGGTGTAGGAAACAAGGAGGAATTTTTAGAACGGCCATTCCTACCAACTATGACAAGGACAGCAGCTGGCAGATTACCAAGTGTGTGGCTCTAGGTATCGCATGTTGCCTCGTTGCCTCTATAGGCTGGGGGAAATGGAATTTGGCATGCTTAATGCTGTCTTGGTTACTGATTATTAACCCTAGGAGAGGGAGAAGAAAAAGGTTAGTAGGCAGAATTGCATGCCTGCTAGCTGCCTTAGCATCTGGAGCTGTGCAGAGCTTCCTGTTTGTCTCTAAGAAGAAGATCACCTGTAGTAGCTGCTGCTATTACAGAAGAGCAAGTGACTTCACCTGGAAAGATGAAGAATAGCTGACATAAGTAAAATACAAATTTTCCGTAGTATCGTGGGTAGCCTGAAAAAAAGCTGATTGTATGAGCTGTAAATATTCTCAGTGAGTCTTTCTTCTGCCTGCACAGCAGATAAACTGTTGTCTGTGGTCTCTAAATGAAACTGCTTGTGTAACTCAGCATTGAAAAAGGTTTGGAAAAGGATGGCCTACTGGTAAAGCACATTAGCGTATAATGTTGGAGACAGGAGCCCAAACTTCTGATGCACAGTAGTGCAACTGAGTAAATGTATGATTGTCTTCAATAAATGACAAGCACTATCTTACGTTTTCATATTTTACAACAGCCCCTTCTGTATCTGTCACTTTCTATGTGACAATTACATACATTTCTTAAGAAAACAACAACAGAAAACCCCAACCCATGCCACCTTCAAGGGAATAGAATACTTTTGATTAGAAATTCTTCCTGATAGCACAGTGATGTCCATGCCTCAAGGCTGTCGTGTGGAGTATTGACGTTAATGCGAGATATTCAGTAATTCAGAGTGAAATGACTTTCGTATTGCTAATTTAATTAAATCAGCAAGCAGTAGACCTTTATTTCAATACATTTCAGTGGTGCCTTTGGTGAATACTGAAAAGATCTATTATCAGTGTTTGATATAATAATTAAAACACTTAATTTTTGAAAAATTGTCATCCACTGCACTCAGTTATTCCTTTTTTCCTGAATCAAGAATATGCATTATATGTATTTAAACACTAGTATAAAAATACTAGGGAAGTGAATGTTTGGATAAATCAAATTTATAGCTATTTATCTAGCAATTTTTTCCCAACTTGTCATTCTAGCTTCCACAGAATTGCAACTTGATATTAAAAACACTGATAGCATTAACAGTAACCAATTGGGGCTACTAGATTTCAGGCAGAGGTCGAAAGGGAAGGTATGAAATAAAGAGCTCCTGTTAAATTTTTCTGTGTAGGAGAATGCTATCGTTTTTTAAGTATATTAGAAACAGGACTAAGATACAAAGATGAAAGATATTAAGATGGGTGATACAGTGCATGAACTCGTCATATTTTATAAAATATTTCAGGGACAATTTCTCTTAAGAATACTTTGTCAGATTACATTAAATTCAGACCTTAGAATACTTTCATATAATGACCAGGGCATCACTTTTTTACACAGATGACTTGCTTAAGCTTCCAGCTGTGCAAATAACCATGGCAAGTTATTACTCTAGAAGGCTTCATCTGTAACATGAGGATGATGTTGACCCTGATTGCAGAGATCATTGAGAAGGGTTCCTTAAGCTTTGTACATGGCGTGGTACCTTGATGGTCCTGGATGTACTACTGTACAACAAAAACATCTTCAGTCAAGATCCTTCAGAGCATTGCTTGAGCTGTGCTGTCCATGTTTAGCACTGCTTGCACTGAACTGACAAAAAAACCCCTGTTGATTCTGGCAAACTAATGCAACTAATAACTGCTAGTGCACTTTTCTGATTTCTACAAAATGTAAACTTTCAATTATATTACTTGAAGGCAGCTTCTTATTCAGGTTTGAAATCTCTGGAATTAACATTTCTTACAGTGTTGCAGACTGCCGTCCAGACAACCTCGAATGTAAGAATCACCAGAGCTGCCTCCTCTGCAGCTAGGCAGATGCTGAAAACAACACCTACTGCTGCTACTACTGGTAAGTGAGGCAGTGAATCTAGTCCTGCTTGTGTAGCTCAAGCCTGATTTGTAAGTATTTGGAATAGCGTGCTGTAAAGAGATACCATCTAGTACTGGATAAGCGAGCACTGGAAACAACATATGTACATTTATATGCTGCTGCTAGACTCATTGTCAAATGACATACTAAGACAGCTCTGTTGTCTTTAGGATCTTGCTCATATCTGAGGCACTCTGTGCTGTAGAGATACATATCAGCTTGTTCTGAACTGTCTTAGCACACTGCATTCTGCTGTGTAACTATCTCATTTGAATAGATAGACTGTATGTAACTCATGCCAAATTGTCATGTAAGGAAAGGACTAAATACTATATCACTGAGACTCTCATCTGGAACTCTATTGCAATATTTAAGTCAAGATACTGAAATCAACATTGGACGGTTTACCATAAAATCCATCAGTGTGGAGCATCGGGATCCATATGGTAATTATAAACTGAAAGAACAAAACCAGAACTGGTAAAGATTTGCCAGTTTGGTGTATCGCTGTTTAAGGACTTATGATTATTAAGTCTGATCAGCAACAGACACCTCTGGAAGAGATGAGAGCCTGTGTTCTTCAGGTCAGGAATTTATCTTTGTCCGTGTTTGTCTATTTACTAGAATAGGGGAACATGATGGTTATTGAAGGGGAAATTTTTAATATATATTCTCGTTCTCAGAATATTCTCTAGAATGTTTTGCAGTGTCCCTTGTATTATATATGACAGAATTTAACCCCTAGGCTGAAAGCAAAGCTGTTAGTATTGGTTTCAACTGACCCATAGAAATTAAAAATCTGAACTCAAATTGGCTTGCCATTATTTCTTCAGCCATTAAGGAAATAAGATAACTTTTATTTTTAGTATATGGCAACATCTAAAGACTAATGACTTAATGAATCTGTTTGCCTTTCTTGGTGATACATCTCGTAACCTGGCCTAGGGTTTAACAACCTATTTTCTTTTGAATGAACTTTTGCAATTAGGTGTCTGCCCTCTAGCCACCTCCCACTCAAGAAACAACACAGTCTCTCCCTGTCTCTAACCACTGGACTTTTATGGCAGTCTTTAGGTGAAAGATTGTCTTAATCCAATGCCTTTTTGACCTTTGGGAGTTTCTCTCATTCTAGGTAACCAGTCACAGAGAAAGACAGCAAATGTAGGAAAGCAGAAGAAAGCAGTCAAACCTGACATCACAGAGGTAGGCCATGTAATATTTGAAATGGAAAAGCAGTAAAACTGATTTAAGAGCCAATAACTGTAATTGCAGCTCAAATACACTTGTGTTCAAGCATAGAAGTAATAAGTTCACTAATAAGCTAAACTTTTGGGAAGAAGCTGTATGTATTTATATTGCCGTATTTTTAAAATTAAGATTAAATGTAGTTTGCTTATACGGATGACTTGGTTACTAATCAAGGTCTGGACGATGACTTAAATTAGACAAGAAGTTCCTACATGACATATCTCATGTCTGATGTTTTAACTAGTAAAAAAAAAGGCCTGCTTTGCTGATTTTATCTAGCATTTGTAAATTTTGTGCAGTTCATTCCTTTTTGAAACATGTTTTTTCAAGCTAAGGTAACAATATGAGACTTTAGAAGCTAAGAAATGACCAGGTGACCTGCTTAGCGGGTGAGGGAAAGGCTGTGGATGTTATCTACCTAGACTTCAGTAAAGCCTTTGACTCTGTCTCCCACAGCATCCTCCTAGAGAAGCTGGCAGCTTAGACAGATGTACTCTTCGCTGGGTAAAAAACTGGCTGGATGGCCGAGCCCAGAGAGTTGTGGTGAACGGAGCTAAATCCAGCTGGCGGCCAGTCACGAGCGGTGTTCCCAGGGCTCAGTGCTGGGGCCAGTCTTGTTTAATATCTTTATCGATGATCTGACCTAAATGATTCTATTATTCTGTGAAATAAATGTGTTTTGAATGGTTTTGAACCACGAAAAAATAAAGCTGGAGATGTTATTCTCTGCAAGGTAGATGTACCATAATTAAAGGCAGTCACTGTGGTTCTCAGTGTCACTGCTATAACAAAACTTTTCTGCCTCTGCATAGAGACAGCAGTATGCGAATTCACTGTAGCCCTCCAGTCCAGGTTCCCAAACAATTTGCATGTGAATTCATGCGCTGACAGTCCTGTGTGAGAACTATCAATTATTTTTCTTTCTCTGCACTCCCCCGTTCCCTCTCACCTCGTGTCTCCCTCACGCCTCCCATCTCCACTCCTATTTCAAAAACTGCAGCTGTGCTCTCTAGTATTGTCTTGAAATGGGTGCAATCATGCACAAACACTGACAGGAGGTCACAGGCGCTTACGTCTTTGCTCAGGTAAGTACCTCTTCACGGGCAGGAGTTGCTTTGTGCTGCCACTTGGTAAACTCTTGCTGTAACCTCAGTCATCTCATTACAAGAAGTATGTTAAAAGTTGAATTCAGGCTTACATTCCAACCAGGGGTGTCTAAAGTATAACAAGACTTACAGTGGATTGAAGATGCATATCTTCTTGAAAAACAACCTAAGCCCTTTTGGCTGGTTTGAGCTAACAGTATCTCAATATAGGTATCTCAGAAATGTGTTCTGTATGACTATCTGGTCACTCATCTCATAGGAATGTGGGTTCAACTTATTAACTTTTTCTCCTCTTTTAATGACATTCTGTGGTCCTAACTGCACTTGTCTTGGGCTGCATTCCTCAGCTATCAGCTTATTTTAGCTTGTTCTTCGGTCTTTGGATTAGAGTATGTGTATAAACCGTGATTATTCAACAGACCTAGTTGGATTTGGAGCCAATAATTCTGCTCTTGAGGAGCTTATCACCTTAAAGCATTTTTTTTTTTCTAGCAATGGGAGCAAGTGTTTGCTAATTTTAATTACTGTTTTGGTGGGTGAGGTGTTCTGCGACTTTAGGCCCTTCAGTGGATTGCTGCATTCCTCGTAGTGAAGTGCTATCCCTCTTGCTAGAATGATTTGCAGGTGTCAAAACCAGTTGGGCTTATTGGTAAATCATGACTTCTCTACACGTATGCTATTGTAGAAAGCAGCTTACCTGAAACTGTTCCCTTCCTGATGGCTTTCAGACAGTCATGTTCTAATTCAGCCCATGCCTATAGTAAACATTTTATTGATTTGATAATGTAGTCTTTGCTTTGTCTATTTGTGCTGTTATAGGTAACTCCTTCTAAACATGAAGTGGATAAAAATGCTCAGCTGGATCCAGCAGTGAAAGATTGTGCAGCTGATTCTAAACATTCAGTGTCAGTAGAACTTCAACAGGAACAGACCTCAGCAGAAAACAAAAACAATTCTGCTCCAGGGAGACCCAGAACATGTTCTTTTGCACCTCAAAACTTTGTGTTTCAGCCATTAAATGGATTAGTGACCTACAAAGTTACACCCATGACTCCTTCTAGGGCAAATGCATTTTTGACACCGAATGCCTTCTGGGATTCTTCAAAATCTCCAGTGTAAGATTCTTTCTTCTAATGGCCTAAAATGCAAGTGAACCTCTCTGTGATGCTACAGAAAACTGCAGCTTTCTATAGAGAGGTTCCCTGTGTAATAAACTGTTGTGTTGTTGAAACACCTGATGATCATGGTTGCTATTGTTGCTTAATCAAATGTGGACTTAATACAACAGCAAAGCAAGCTATGTAATCTATAATCCTGCCTATGCTTTAAAGTAAAGCAGCTCCATATATCAGGGACTTGTGCCATGTATATCTCTACACAGATTTATTAATTTTAATAGGAATTGCTTGCGTTCCCTAGTGTTGAATGTAAGATAGCCTACCACATGGGGCATTTTTGTGTTTCTGGCCATATTTAATGTCAGTTTCTCAGTGTGTCTTAACTCTAAAAGTACTTTCTTTGTTGTTGTTTCCAGTAATATAGTTGAAAAAGCCAGTGAAACTAAGGCACAAGAGCCTAATTTAAAAAGTCAAATTTCAAAAAGTAAAGGCGTTCAAGAACAGCAAATCGCTACAAGGTTGGAAGGAGAAAAAGGTACGAAGTTCACCTTTAGTTTATTGTTCTAATGTTTTTGTTTTTCACCAGATTCTGAACAAATACCTTTCATATTTTTCAGCAAGTGAATCAGATGAGAAAACTTCCATTCAGAGATCAAATGAAACAATACCTGTCTCTACGGATATAACAGCGCTTGAAACGAGGTCAGATGATATAAGACAGCAAGAGCATGACGTGCCCTATTTCAGGTTTGTGTTCAGTTGTTTCACTTCTCTGTTTTCTGTTCTGAGGTCCCTGCCATGAGTGACGAGGCATCTTGCAGAGATTAGCTTATGGTGGTTGGCGTCTGTCAGCAGTGACCTGAGTAGGCACACGTTCCTATCTCCCTTTTTGTATTGCTAGTGCAAGTAAAGAATATATATAAAACTCTGGAGACTGACACCTTGTCCTAAGGAACACAAGCTTGAAAGCAGTAGAAAAGAAGTTGCATCTCAGCCAGTCAGCAAACTAAAACAGTCTAATGGCTTCTGCTCAAAGACAGCATAGCTTCTCTGAAAGCAAAAGGATAGTAACCACTAACAGTCCCAAGTACTGCCAGCAGTTAGAAAATTCTCCAAAGTGTGATTTTTTTCAATATCCCTTTATTTTCAGAAACATTCTTCAGTCTGAGACAGAGAGGCTGATGTCTCAGTGCCTCCAGTGGGATGGAAAATTTGAGCTGGACATTCCAGAGGATGGTAAGACTAAACTGTAATAGGCATTAGAAGGGGTGTTACGGTAACTGAAGGGGACAGAAGGAAGTACGTGTATCTGAATATATTTGCAAAATAACACTGTCTACAGCACTTAGTAAAAGTTATATTAGATAAAGTTTAGAGTTGTATCTGCCTCAAGACAAAAAGACATGCTTTATCTCCTAACGCTAAAACTTATGTGTAGTACTTGACGTGATAGTGGTTGACACTAAAGTGAACAAAGTGCATATCGCAATAGTTTTTCTGTTGTCAGTTTTAAATGTATGAACTTTAACCAAGCTGATTTTTTTAAAAAATAAAATTGGATTTTAACGTAGGATAAATGTCCTTATCTGGGAAAATGAAGATGACTTGTCAATGCTTATCTTAAAGACTTATGGAGTTGGTAACATTTTTTTGAATGAAGCAAGTTTAGAGCCGTTCAATGGATAGGTATGCTCCATCTGAATTGTATTGCAGGTCTGCAATAGGTGAAGTTAGTTCAAACAAGAAACAAATTCCAGACTCTTCAAACACTTATTTAAATGAATTGTGAAATGATGGATTATTCTAAGATGTACTTTCTTTATTGTTTTCTTGTGGCTATCAGCTAAAGATCTTATTCGCACCACAATTGGTCAGACAAGACTGCTCATAGCAGAAAGGTTTAAACAGTTTGAAGGACTGGTGGATAACTGTGAATTTAAACGGGGTGAAAAAGAAACAACGTGTACAGACTTAGATGGATTTTGGGACATGGTTAATTTTCAGGTATGTGCTTGCATGTTAACCTGCTAGAATAAAGTTGATGAGGTTATTTATGAACAATGGATTGAAACTATTCTTTTTGTTTTTTTGAATATTCAGATTCTGATTTTTTTTTTTAAATGTAAAAAACAGAGGTCCTTGTTTAACACTTTCTGATTGTGAATAGTATCAGCTGGTATACCATGATTTATAATTCATGGACCTGTTCATCTGTTGTGCCTTCCTGTGGTCTGTCTATCTTGTTTTTCTCTGGAATGAAGGCATGCAGCCAAGTCTTATTCGGGTTTGGAGTGAGGATACAGTCACAATGTCTACCTGGATCAAAAGCTAGGAGCTTTTGGAAAACTCCTGGAGCTCACCTGAAAAGTAGGGGTTCCATGCTTCAGTCTGAGAATAATGCAGAAACTACAACAACCTTATTTAGGGGTGAGCTTAGGTGATAGAAAACCTTCATCTCTATTTCTCTTTTGATGCTTCCATTGATTTCAGAACGAAATATAATACTCTAAAAGATAAAAATAGCTCTTGACAGTATTTGTAAATCAGCATTCCACAAAGGAACTTGTAACTAGTTAAATCAAATGCAAGGATGGATTTATTGTTAAAGTCCTAGTTGTAGATCTTTATTTCCCTCCAGAGAGCGTTAAGGGTTTGATCTGCTTATACATCAGAGATATTTGAGGAGAACTTTGCTAGAACCTGTAACTCAAATAACAGGGTTTTACCTATGTTTACTATGTATCTGGGAGCAGCTCGAGTTTCTCCTGAGCATGCCCACCTTTTCCCCTAGATAAACTTGGAGTAACAGAATTGCTCACTCCATCCCTTTTTGCATTTTTTTTTTTCTTGTTTGTGTCCTCTACGTTTCAGGGAGGCTGTAAAGGACTTGTCACTTCAGTGACTGGTCTGCTGTACATAAGCCTTGTATGGCCTTACTAGCAAATGAGGCAAGTGTCTCCATTACAAAGCCTACAGAGAACAAGGCTGTTGCATTATCGGTCAGGGAGGAGGTCATGCTGCAGAGCTAGTTTGTCTGTAGTCACAGGATGTCACGGAAAAGCACAGACTGCATCAGGAAGCTGTTCAGGCCAGCAGTTTAAAAGAGCAAACATGCTTGCATGACGTGTTTCCTATGTAATGGAAGACTTGTGCTTGTTCGGTGAAAAAATGATTATGCAATGTGTTCTTTCACATTCCTTAAATGCAACCATTGTCAAAGTGCTTAAGTTCAGCATGAGAACAGGTTGTAAACCAGCTCCTTTGTTTAAGATGTTAGTTCTTACTGAACAATTCTATACTTCCCCTACTAACTTTTAAACTACAGAAATGGTACTAGTCTTGTCATCTAATGTGAAGCTTGTGTACGTTAGTGTAACCTTCACGTCAACTGTTTGAGAACATTTAATACTTAATATCTGTTGGTGGTTTAATTTGCTTCTGTCTTTAAAGCAAAAGTACTTAAATGCATAACTATGCTTAAATTTGTTACCTGATTTTATGAAACACTCTTCCATTTTGAATCTGAGAAATCTTGCAAATTAAATTTTGGATTTCCAATAGATAGAAGATGTGAATAAAAAATTCGATAATCTGAAGAAACTTCAAGACAATGAGTGGCAACCACTTGATGTCCCAGGCAAAGCAATTGTCAAGGTACGAATAGCCCCTAAAGTGTGTCTCCTAAGGCATCAAGATGTAACAGTGTGAGATATCTAAAATAACTAGTAAGCTGCTACTGCAGTAATGAATACTCTTCTTAAATGGAGATTCCTTCTAAAGCCTTACTCATCTGGCTTCTTTAGACGTTAGTGTTTAAAAATTGAGTGAAATTCCTCTCTAGATGTACCCTTCTCCCTTGCATCTCCCAAGTGTACTTGCATTAGCTGGTGTTTGTAATGATAGTTGCCTCTTTTGGCTAGGAAGATTAGAACTAAGAATTAACAATGACTCTCTTGGAGTCGTCGGGCTCTTTGCTAGTAAGGCAAGTCTGTTAAGTTTAGAATAGAAATTTACCCTCCAGATGTAGAACACTTTCTCTGGGCCACTGGTGTTGGCACTGACCTAACTGAAAAGGAAACCACACAGGAATTTGGCAGTGACTGCCAGTTCTGAGCTGTGAGTGCAAAATTATAATGGTGTCCCATTAATACAGTGCCATGGGTAGCATGATACTACTAATTCTCTAAGCGCAAATGGTTCTGACACTATCCAGAATAAGTTATTGCTTATTGCAAAATAAGCTTTAATGTAAGCTATTTTATCTAGTCTTTGGTTTGGAATCTATAACTGCTTCTGTTGACTGACTGTCAAGTCATATTCACATTGCCTGAACTCCATCCAGTTCCTTGAGACTGCTCAACTAATCACAAAAACGATATGAAGGTTGATAGGAAACTCCAGGGACAGGAAACTGGAAGGAATGTAGCCTGTGTGAGCTGCCCATCAGTGTCAGAACCCTACAGATGGTACAAGACACAAAATTGCCTTCTTTGAAAAACCAAATGCCAGGAGAGACTTGGCGGACTGGTGTCTGTCTTGCAGTTACTTTATCTCCCTGCCACTAGGAGTCCCTGTATCCCACTGTTTTAAAAAATGTTAACTGGAGCTGTTAGAAAAAGAAAATTGTACTGAGTATTTCTTAACTGCAGGCTTAATATGAAAAATCCTTGATATTGTCATCACAAACTAACCTTAGTAGCTGAATGGCCGCCCAAGAGATTCTGGAGATGACCAGAGACCTTGTCTCCAGCATGCTTATTGCTGTCTCTGTGTGTGGCCAGCAGCTGCATAGATGTTCATGTGCAATTGCTTCTACCTGAAGCTTCCAGATGTGACCCAGACTTTCTTACAATTTCAGAAAAAGACTATTCCAAACAGAGTGGCTAAACCAAAGCTGGGAGCAGCTGGAAGAACTGCTGCCCGAAACCGGCTTGCTGCTATAAAAGCAGGTATGAGGGATAAAATGAAGCATGACGGAGCCGCTGATTGTACACATCAGGAGAAGCTACCAGAAGTAGAAAAAGTGGTTTTTGAAGCGGGATTTTTCAGAATTGAAAGCCCTGTGAAAAATTTTCCAGGTGGGTGAAGCTTAATCATGATTTCTGTGACCTGAAGGCACTGAAGAGAGTTTAACCAATCTCATTGGGGAGAGGAATTATGCTGTTTATACTGAATACAGCTCCAGTACTGGACAAAATTAATATTTCAACTAGTGGTTAATTACGTCAGGGTTCCAAAGTAAACTGTTCTACATGAATGTACTGATCTGAGTGATTATGGCAACATGAAATCTCTGCTTAGACAGAGAGGTAAAAGCGTCTGGTTCGTGTTTTTTTCAGCGCGTGTTTAACAATCAAGTTTTAACCTGAGTGTTCCCAGACTTCGCTGACAAACCTGTTCATCAAAGTCAGTGCATGCTAATGTCCTCTATTTGTAAGACAGGAATTGGGATTTTTTTTTTTTTTAACTAAATCTCTTGCAGTGCTGTCTTCGAAGCTGCAAATAAAGTATACCTGTAATCTGTATTGATATTCAACAAGATTGTAGCATAATTCCAGTCTGCTATAAAAGCAGTTTAGTTGGGTTTTTTTGAGCAGGTGCTCGATATATAACTTTATTTTCAGTATCTGTCTTATTGCAATCTATGTGAAGCCAGTATTTTCAGTAATCCTTGACTCTTTGGGAGCCATTCTGCTTCTCTCCCATTTCTAGTTCACAAGTTGACTTTGAATTTCCCAGGGTTGTGTGTTTTTTTTTTTTTTTTTGTGTAAATCTTTTTCCTCCTCACTAGACTAGCAATTTTTTCATATGCCTCTTGTTAATAGAGGAAACCTTCTGGAAAGCTTTGAGCAACACTGGGTTTAAGCCAGCTCTAGCAGAGAATCTGTTATAAGAATCAGTTCTGAATCTGTGTCATCTTAATTCTATTAAAATTATGTAATGTAAAAGATGGAAATTACTGATAGCTTTCACCAGATGGACTTTTTAATAAGAACGGCAAGTCTTATTACTTCAGGTTCTTTGTGAAGGGATGGCTATTACTAAGTTGCTTAGCTAGAGTTAATGTAGTTTTGTAACTTATTCACTCATCACCTTTTTTCAATTTCCTCTTGCAGTGTATATAAGATTTCAATGTAATATTTGTATAAGACAATTCAGCAAGCAGAAGACAATAGTGTTCCTAGCTAGAATCCAAACAAACAGTTAATTTAATCTTCTGGACACTGCTGTAGTAATGAAACATTAAACACACTTTTTCAGGCATGCTTTCAAAGACACCTCGCAGATCTTCCCAGCAGACTTCTGACAAACTGGCAACTCCAAGATCATCCAGTAGAGCTTTGCTTCAGAGCCTTCCTTCTGTTCTTTGTAACCCCGAGGATACAACTGCAAACCAAACATCACCAGTGCTCAAAGGCTTCCACCCAGCACAAAATTTGAAAATGCACCAATTTCCCTCTGGAGAAACTCCCCCACTGGAAAAAATCCCTGGTGTTTTTCTTGAACAAAGGTAAACATGTTAAGGCAGCTTTTAATTAACTTTGTACAAATACTTTCATAGTTTTTAATGGAAAGAATTAATATCCGTTAAATGTTACCTTCCAGTTTGGCAGTGATAAAGGTTGCAAAGTCCTTGTGTCTTTTCCGTCCCGCAAGCAAATATTAAGAGCTTTGCCCAAATGTAATTTTGCTGCTGGGACAGAAGTTTAGTTTTTGCCCATAAAATTTGATATAGCTGACCAGTGCCAAACAAGCAAGTGTAATTGCAGAACAAATTGTAAGATCAGTTGGTTAAGTCAAAAGATGATTGAAGGTGATTGATTGGAGAAGAATGAAAACATTTTGGTTTCCTTTCAGCATTTCCGTAGTTGCAGAAGAACACAGTCCTGTTGCTGGCACAGCAGAGGGAACTAAGGTAAGTCATGCGTAGTTCATTTATGTGCTTTAAATATTTTATTAGCAAAAATAAAAGTTCTTCTTATTAGCCCCAGACACTTGGATTTCTGATCGAATCCTCATTTAGATGTCTTCTGTATTCGTCAGGCTGGTGCTTTTTCCTTCTCAGTGTGGACATAGATAGGGACCGCTGCAGTTCGGGGACCTTGCCTAGCTCTTTGGGAGCTATCTTTTGTTGGCTGCTGGATGACGACGCTTGTCGCTTGGGCAAGCAATGTTCCTTTGAAGTCCACTACCTCTTTTCTGGTGTGAATTTTTTTAAATGCTTTTGCATTTGGGGACCATGACTAAAGGCAACAGTAGTATTTAGCTCTCTGGGTCCTCATGCTGCTGCAGCAGAGCACGGGGCTGTTATACTCTTTAAAGGTATAGCAAGAGCAGTGTTACCAATACAAGTACCAGAGTTCAGAAATCCATGCCCTGAAGTGTCAGAGGACTTGGTGACATGCCTACCTTTGAGAAGCCTTAAAAAACCAAAACAGGAATGCGGCCTGCATAGTTGAGATGATAATTTGCTACTTGGTGAAAGCCAGTGCTTTGCAGTTAATCATCCCTCAGTACCTTTCATTGGAAAGGGAGTATCTTAATTTTATTTGTTACTGCTTGGATCTGTGCATGACTACAGCAGTTGTTTCCTCCCCACCACCTCCCCGTATATATATTAGTTACTAATTTGTTTTTATGACTTTTACTCCATCCTTTCCCTGTCAAGTGAGAAACTGCTTCTTGGTGATGTTGCTCTCTGGGGAAAACTGTGGTAATCCTTAACTTTCAGTATTGCTGATAGGTTTTTCTTGAGGTAAGGTCTCACTAGAGAACATCCTCAGAATGTTTTTGGCACTTTAAGTTCAAAATCTTCTTTCCTGTGGAAGAACTTCCTTTATACTCTCTAAGAGATTATCAAGCTTACAAGGGTGTTTGGGAAATACTCAGTGAGAAATGGATCACAGTGTTAAGCTGCGAGCCTTGTCCTGCCTCTCCTTTGTACAGTGCCTGGAGTTAAAACCCTGTCTCTCCTGAATTGTCTATAAAAACTGCGGATTAGATGTATGGGCTTGGTTTGGTGTAACAGGGACATGCTGGTTTCTGTAAACTCGCATCCCTTGAATGACATGGCTACCTTTTCACCTTTGTGCTTTCTGCATCAAAAGCTGACAAGCGTCCTTTGTTTGCAGACAAAACAGAAAATAAGAAAGCTTCCTAGTGTCGTAGGTGCTGCCTCATGTCCGTCTAACATCACCGATGCTTTCCCTTTGGCTCTCTGGGAAGCAAATATAGCTGCTGCAGACATCTTAGCCTCTCAGAGGATAAGGAACAGTTAAAATTCCTCTTTTCCAGGTGCAGGAAAATTCTAGCAGTGAATTAAAAGTAATGGATGGCATGGAAGAGATGGAACTATCTGCTGTAGAACAACAAGGACAAGATATTGTCATGTGCAGTCCAGAGAAGGAGACCTGCACGGTGACTGACTTTGCTCAGTCTGGAGAAGCAAAACCACATCAAACAGGTGCATATCGTAAAGCTGCTTAGTACAGTTTGTGTGGTATTGCTGGGGCCTTATGATTATTCTGAAGTTTTATGATAGTCTAAATATTACTCTTTGAAATCACCGTCATTGTAGCTTGGTTAATCTAGGTATGCCATTAGCAAAGCCTCCTTTAGCTGGTATGATTTATATGTGCGTTGCATGTGAGCAAACAGTGCCCCTCAGAGTTTTCTGTATAGTTTCCATGTAATATGTGAAGCAGAAAGCTAACATAAAAGGCTTGAAGTTGAAGTAAATACAGACAGTTTAGGGTTTGGGTTTTGGGGGTTTTTTTTTGGTTGGGATTTTTTTTTCTTCAGTAAATGCAGAAAACAACACTGTTTTATGAGCTTTGGAAGCAACAGAGTAAGATTTATTTTTTTTTTAAATTAAATATTCTTATTTTTCAGATGCTTCATGTAGTGATTTGACATCCACGGGTGGAAATCCTTTTGATATGGTAAGCTGACCTTCAGGTTTATTTGACTAAGACAATCTGCATGTTAGAGTACTGTTAGCTTTTCCTACAGAAACAGTTACTGCACGAGGTAAATTAAACTCTAAGTTGTTACCAAGCCAATTCATATAACTTACTCCAAATACAGGCCACGATTCCTGTCTCCCTGCTCGGGCTCACACTGTTATTCCTTATTGCACATGTTGAGTGTAGGATGAATCAAGACATTTTTAATAGAAGAATGTCTGATTCTTACCAGATTGATCCTTTATAAATTATATTTCTTGTGGATTTCCTTGTAAATATTTACTTACGTGATGAATGGCCTGGCCTTTTCCTTCTGCTTTCTTCTTGGAGTTTTCCAGGTCTGTCCCATCCCGCTTTTTTCTTATAGCTTTATGTTTTAGAGCTGGAAGTAACATTCAGCAGGGAAAAGCAGGTGTGCAAAAACTTTCAAATTGTTAAAAGAATTTGGGTATAGTTTCCTCGGTCTCACGTGAAAAGTCCTTTTTAAAATATGGATTACTGCTTGAAATATTCAGTTCTTATTTTATGGCTGGAAACAAGTTTGCAAAATTTCCCTTAGGAAAGTCATGCTACATAGAGCGGTATTTTGAACTGTGGCTGGTGCTTTGAAACAGTATCTTCATATAAGCAAGCACATTTTAGTATACTTAGTACACCTACTGAATCGCTGAAGGTTTCAGATCTGCTTGACAGATCCGTCCTTTGCTTATTCTAAAGCTGTGATGAGTCCACAGTACTCAGCGAGAGGCAGGAGAATTGCACGCTTCTCCTGTTCCCTTGTCAAAAGCACTCTCTGCTAGTTTTTGCCCCGTGATGTTTAAGGGGCCTCTCAAGTAGGCAGGCACCTAACGTACGTAAGCAGTTGCCTGACAGTAATTACGGTTGGTCTCGTGTTTATATGGATGTCATTAGCGCAGGGGGAATTTGCTGTTAGCTTATTCTGCGTGTGTTGTTGCAGTGGTGTTTTGCAGAGCAGGTAATTGTTCCTCAGGCACTTACTTCACTCTCTGATTTCTCCCGCAGCCAATGCTGGATGCTGAGCTTCCCTTCACCCCAGTCAAGAGCAAGGCCCAGAAGTTTGCAGCAGCTGAAGCATTCGGTGACCTTATTGTATTTTCTCCCCTTTCTCCCGCTGGGGAAAAATGAAAAGTGACTTGAAATTCAAAGTGCCTAAATTATATTAACAAAAAACCCACAGAGGATATCTGGAATACAGTCTGCTACCCTTGAACTGTTCTGCGTGAATGAGTACCTGTAGCATTTTGTAGTGGAACCCATTAAAATATTTTGTAACGTTTTATGGTGCAGTCGTTATGCACCGTAAGTACCGCTGTATGTTAGCGGCGGGGTGTTTGGTTATACCTGCTGTATCCAATGACTGCATATTCTGACTACAACCTGAAATACTTTTATTTTCATTTCATTTCATATATTTCCTGTCTACTTCAAGCTGTAAAACTACTCATCTTTAAGCTTTTCTGTCCTGACCTTGCTCCCCTCATGAATTACTAAGCTGCCTATCAGACTAGCTATACCTGTGCCCTGTTTCTGACGCGAGGGCACCTTCTGGGGGTGAGACTCAGCCTGTTGCCTCCCCCGAAGCACTGTCCCATACTCAACCGCTGTTGCGAGGGTACTCTTGCACCCGTAGGCTCCCGTATTCTGTGCATTAACAACTCCGCCTCATCAGCAGATGTGGCAGGGTTTGATGCATGTAATTCTTTCCCGTGGGAGTGTTCCGGGTGTTTAACAACCGCTTGCTTTGTAATAGTAGAAACTATCTCAGAACAAGGATTTCAGAGTCAGATAATGCCTTTTCCTGGCAGTATTTTAAAATAGGCATTGACTATTTCCTTTAATGACACAATTATCTATTGAATATCTTAAGTACCTTCAAGCCAAACCCTTCTCTCTTTGCTTTTTCATGTGAATGTCTCTTAACCTCTTCCTCTGAACACTTGACATGTTAACCTCAGCCTCTTCTTGCATCTTGTTCCTTATGCATTCTCTTATCCAGACTGTTATATATTTATGCATAAGGAGCATGCCAGTTGTATATACTTTATATTTGAGTAGTAGTATTAGAATACCTCCAGTTGATATATTTTTGACAAATACATGACTGGGCTTCTTCTTTTAATGGCGACCCGAGTGTAATACGCACATTCTTCCACTAGCCTTTATTTTAAACCGAGCAGAGGTAATTCAAATCCCTCAGCAGAAAGCATTGCCGCTACAACTGGGGGGAGCTCCTCTGACTTAAGTTTTAACCTGGAAGCTGTGTACTGATTACACTGAAATAAATAGAGGAAGCTAATGTGGCTTGGGGTTGCTGTGCTGGAATCAACTTTCCTCATTACTAAACTCCAGTTATGTGGATAGTTTCAAAGAGAGAGCTCTTAATGACTTGCCTGCTCTGCTCAGTTATCGGCACTGTGTAATAGTTGTGGTAATGAGGGATTTCTGACAACTGACGTATACACGTAAGCCGATGTTAGCAGCGCGCTGGTCTGGGCTACTGCATCTGCTGGAAATTTCAACAGTGTGCTTGTTGTAACTTGGCATCTCTGAGTATATATGAAGTAACTGTTATAAAAGTATGAGACGCATCAAAGAGGTCCTTGAAAACTTTAATAGCGGCTATTGAGCTGTTCTTGTTTTGCAGACAAGACCAGAATGACTCACAGCCAAGGGAACATACTTTGTTTTCCCTGACTCATGAGGTGAATTTGCCAATAAACCTCCCCACCCTTGAAACGGGTCTTGACTCACGCAGAAGCGATGAGGGGAGAGAAGCACAAGGCTCGTGACCTGCTCCACGGAGTACCTAATGCTTGTATAAATGGGATCTCCCTTGGGAGGGCAGTGCGTTCAGGACTTGGGCCACCAAATGGGCAGAACGGGCCTTTGAAACCAAGGAGAGGGGTAACTTTTCTAGCCATGGTCTAGGGGAGAGGTTTTGCTTCCTCCAGCTCTGAACCCCCTCTAAAACACCTCATTCTGGTCGGGCTCAGAGGCTCTCTAGTATTCCCTGTTTTCCAGTGTTTCCTAGTGGACAACTTCAGTGAGGCGACGCTTCTGTGAATTATGCACGACCCGTTCAGAGCCTGCTCGTGCAACTCCTCCTGCCCTGGAGGGGCGGAACTCAAGTCCTTTGCTGTACTTTTTTGATTCCTTCGGTGAAAAAGGAATAACTGCTTTACCTAGCAGAGCAACCGAGGCTAAAAATACCCGGTGACAGACTGCTGTCTGGTACTTGGAGAAGATGGGGTTGAAGATTGCTGCCCTAGTCCACAGGACCAGCGGCGCTACACCGTGGGCTGCTTTCCCAAGTACTTCCCTCCGTACAAATCAAACGGCTCCCAGTCGTCATCCTTTGGCAAAGAGATTCTTTGTCTCTACAGCAAGAATTCAGATACTTCCACCCTTGAAGTTGGCTTGCTGGAGGATGTTGTATCTTTTGAGATCTTACTGAAAACAAATTCTACTTGTGAAAGTATGTTTTATTACCTCAAAGTATTCACGTAAGAAGGCACTTCTGTTACAGCCATATTAAGAGCACTAAGTTTGCATTAAAATTCCACCACCATAGTTATATCATGGTGGGCATGACGCTGGTGAGGGTGATGTCCCCGGCAATGCAGAGTTTGGTGATCTCGTTCAGCTGCTTCTCGCGGAAGTTGTACTGCAGCAAGTGAGCGTCATTGACCGCTACCTTGAAGTGATCCACCTCGCAAAGGACCTGGAGCTGAAATAAAAACCCCAGAAGATAACCATCGCATTTGTTCTGGGAAAAAGTTTTAAGCCACAGACTCGAGCAGGCTGGCACTGGCTAAAGCTGCCAGCCGAGTCCGCACCGGCACTATGTGGCTGAGCTGGTGCAGCAGCTCTCGGCTGCAAAAACACCAGTGACCTTTGCCTTCCCCAAAGCCCTGCCGTACTCTTCCTCCTTTGTGTTTTAGCCATGGTTTCCGTCTCCTCGTGACTATGATAGTATTTTCAAGAAGCAGTACTGTACGGTTCGCCCGGCAAGAGCCAAGTTCTCACCAGACATGAACCTATTTTGCAGGAAAAAAAGCTCGTGAAGAGAAATTGGCTGCTAATGGGGGAAATGGCTTTATAGAAACCTGCCCAGCAACTGCAGAACAACAGTATAAATAAGGAGGATTTAATAATAAATAGGAATAACAGAAATGGGGAGGATTTATATTCTGGACCTGCAGGAGGTAAGAAGTGCACTTGTGGGTCGCACACTGGGCAACTGCCCCGAAAGCACCTCTGGGAGCCGACTCCTGTGCAAAAGCACTGAGGTCCTTCGAGTCAGTCTTGTCACACAGCCCTGACCAAACCCTCCCAGCCCGCTGTGCAGGTGCTATTGGCACATTAAGACTGAGCTGGGGGGTGGTGGTACCTTGAAGGGTTTTCCAGCTTCAAATGGAAACCGAGGAGCTGTCCTCTCCTCCTTTCCCCAGTTATTCTGAAACATTGAATTACAGACGATGACTTTCCTGTTGTCTTCCTTAAAGCGGGGATTAAAGTGGAAGGCAATGTCATTCCCTTTCTTGAAATCCAGTGAAAACCTGCAAAGACAGCAACGGATTTGCTGCTTTTTCTATGAAAGCCCTGGGCTCTGTTACAGGGCTTGCCGAAAGTAGCAGCAAGTGGGCAGAAACCCACACACACACACACAGACCCCACTGGGCGATAACAGGGTATTTACCCATTTATTTTGTGTAATATTTGATTTTACACCAGGTTATTCAGGAACAGAAAGCAAATTCCAGCCCCCCTGCTCCATCCAGCAGTGGAAACTCCCCACCCTCGGAGCTGGACACCCCAGGTACCTGTTCGGGTTGGGGTTGACGGTCCCTGTGATGGTTATGAGCAGCCGAGGGACGAGTCCTGCCTGCAGGGGCAGCTCGAAGGGGACTTTCTGGGAGACAACAGGGATTTGGTGTTAGCAGAAAACCACGTACGAAGCCAAATGCTCGGGCGGGGGCTGGCTCTTGGTGTGACAACACACCGGGCAGCCCCGTGACACAGTGACAACCCGTGCCACCCGCCCTGGGGACAGCCAGCCCCAGGTCCCTCCCGTGGCCAAGCAAAATCAGACAGTGAAGACACAGGAACCCTTATAATATGATGGAGCCGTTACCATCGGAGGAGCTGGTCCTCCCTGCGGAGGAGGGGGCTCAAATCCAGGGCCACTGGGCGGTTGTGCTGGGGCAGGATACGGCCCTGGTCCTGCTGGTGCTCCAGGGAATGCTCCAGGTGCTCCCGGATATGCTCCGTGTCCTGCTGCTCCTCCAGGATATGGCCCCGGTGCTCCGGGATATGGCCCCGGTGCTCCGGGATATGGCCCCGGTGCTCCGGGATAGGTCCCTGGTGCTCCGGGATACGCTGGGAACCCCCCAGGAGCCGGCGGCTGGTTCCCCCAGGATGGCCAGCCTTGGGGTGGGGGGGCAGAGGGCGTGGGGTTGTTGCCAGTGGACAAGGCGTCGGATAACTGGGGATGGATGGAGGGGAGAGGAGGAGGGTTAAGTGGGTGACGTTAATCCTGGGTCAGGTTGAGCCCTCCAGCACCCAGCTCCTGTAGCCTGCAGCGCGTGCCGAGGGCAAGCGCTCAGCTGCTCCCAAGCAGTGGCGGAGGGGGGTGAGTGCCTGGGCTGAGGTTTCCAAAAAAACCAGTAAATGCCGATGTAACTGGAGCGGATTTGGGGAGTTACGCAGGTTAGCAAAGCCATGCTCCCAGCCCTGCTGAAGGTCCTCGCTTCAAGGCAATTAAACAATCACAGCCCCCACTTTTTTTTTTTTTTAAAGAAAGCCATACTTACAGAGAAACCGTCTGACATTTTTCCTAAAACAAAAGACAAAGGACACTTAAGTCATTTTTAACATATGCTATCCAAAAAAATAGAGACTTTTTTGAGAAGAGCTACAGGTTACAGCGGCAACGGGCTGGAAATTGCTAAGTCCCCGTCGCATACCTGCCAGGCAGAGCCGACAGCTCCGGTACCGCAGAACAAACCCTCGTCTGACACCTGCGGGAGAAATAGAGGGTCACCACCACGAGCAGCCCAAATGGCTCCGGGGGGTGGATCCAGCCCAAACACCGTCCGGATGAAATCGGCCACTGCAGTGTTGACGTTAACGCGACGCCATCATTGACCTTACGCCGCCGCTGGTGTCGAGCAGAGAGGGGACACCGGACCGCGGGGACCTGGTGCTGCTCTGCCCCGAGAGCTCTCGGCTCCCTCCAGCCTCTCGACGTGTTTTTCACAGGGTTTTTGCTCTTTGCCCGCAGGGAAGCACCGCGCAGCATCGCAAAGCGCGCGAGCACCCTCGGCCTCCAAGAACCACGGGTCAGTGAGGACCCCTGCATTTGACCTAGGCAAAAAAAAAGTCTGTGCCAGGTCTGCTGGGCTCAGAAGTCAGGAAGATTTACCCCAGCCTCAAAACACTTTTTATAAAGGAAAAAAAAAAAAAACACAAACCCGAAAGGGCAGCGCGGTGAGCTGTTCTTTCTGCCTCCAGCAAACTCACTCTGCAGCCAGCCCTCCGCTGTCACCCCGGCTAGTTCGGCAGTGCCGGAGGCTGGCAGGGCCCTGCCAGCAAGGCCCTTTCTGGGGGCGTGACGGTGGTGCAGGGGGGACACACGGCCACCTCCCTGCCCTGGCCGGGGGGTGCCAGCCGTCCGTGCAGGACACCGGGTGACACCCACACCCACGCAGGCTCCGCGCAAGGGGAAGGCGCCCGGTGACAACGCTCTGCCCTTGCAAAGGCACGTGAAGGAGCGGAGCTGCTCGGCGGGATGAGTAACGCGGTGTCGGCGCCCACGCGTGTCCCGGGAGCAGGTTTGCCCTGCGCGCTGGCCACAACCAGCGTTATTCAATTCCCCATCCCCGAGGCATCCTCCCAGAGGAGATTCAATAAGAAAATCCCAAACAAAATCCCTGGGCAGGGCCGTGGCAGCAAACACGAGCTGCGTGGGGGGCTACAAACCGGCCCAGCACGTCAGGGGGACACGCAGCCGCCCCACGACACACGGGACGGACGCTTGCGGCAGGCCTGGAAAGGCGAGAGGAGCGTGGCACCCACGGGTGGAGGTCCCCTTTCTTCCCCCCACACAAATCCACGCATCCCTACTTGCTCCACACCGGCCGGAGGGCACGGCGGGCGGGACACACGTGCCATCGGCCGCTCCGGGCCAGCGGATAAAAGCTGCTTTACAAGCTTTATGAGTCCACGCCAAGCGGGGCCAAATGCAGACCCGCCTGCGTGCAGGAATAGCAGCAGCCTGGGCTGGATTCCTCCCCTCAAAGAGAGCATTCATAAAAGAAGAGGGGAAAAAAAAAAGGAGAGGCAGAAATGGAGAAAGAAAAGGAAAATTCCAAATTGAAAGCAGAGAAGGAAAATTCTCTCTGAAAGAAACAATCTGATGTACAAAGGCCAAGGCAAATCTGGCTGCCCTGCCTTAGGAATAACAAAACCCCCAAGTTTTCACGACCAACAGATAACCTCTTTCCCTGCAAAACATTCGTACTCCTGAGCCCACAAGATTTTTAAGCCAGTCTTTCAACCAGCATCCAGAAGCCCGGACTGTTTGAGCAGCCCGTATCTCGCAAAGCTTTTATTTGCCTTCGGGGGTTTGTTTTTTTTTAAGCCCTCGCGTTTGCCGTTTCTTTGCCGGGTGAAGCCGAGGGTGCGCACACGGCTCCTGCGGGCTCCCCAGGCCGGATCCAGCCGGGTTGGGTTTGCTCAAGCCGCAGGTATGCGGCTGCCGATGGCTTGTGCTGCTCTGCCTGCAATACCTCAGGGAGAAGCAATTTTGCTCCCTTGCACGATTTCTTATCGCTTCGGCCCCGGTGGGACGGCATGGCAGGAGTCTCGCGTCTCCCTGCCGGGACTGAGATGGCCGATTTGCTATTTGTAAACAAAGCCTTGAAAAACCACCGTTCCTCTGCCACCAAATGGTGCCGCCGAGCTTGGAGCCTGCGGTCACCCCGTCCTCTCTCCGTCACTGCAGTGTTGGAGCTCTTGGACGTGTGTCCCTCTGGAAATGCTCCAGTGGGTTATTTGCCGGCTGTCACGGCCGTGGGAAGGGGATTTCTCCCACCCGCAGCCCCAGGCAGCTCTGCTCTTCGGCAGTGCCTCAAAGGTACATTTCCAACGCTATTTGGGCTGCCGAACTTGAACTCGATCTCTCCCCCGACAGCTCTCTGAGCTCTCTCCGGCCCAACGGGAGCTCAGCTGCCAGGAATGTCCCAGGGCAGATCTCTATAAAGCACCCCAAGTATTTCCTACATTCATGCAAAGCAGAAAAACTTCTATTTGGGAAAGAAATAGACATTTTCTTCCCCTCGACGCTACTTCTATTTGGGAAAGCAGCCTCTTCCCCTCGGTGCTATTTCTGCAGTGATTTTCCAGGGTGTCTTTCGGGTGTCTCCAGCCTCCCACGCACCGACACTCACTCCCACCCCTCCGCTTGGTTTTTGGGGCATAGGCAGGGACACCCCGGCACCCTGTGAGGTGCAAACAGCTTTATATCTCCTTAGTATTCACCATCCCACCGTTATCCCTAAAGCCAGCGAGTGCTTTCTATGCTCTCCGGCTGCTGTTATTAACCACAGAGCCTGTGGCACAGCGGCTCACCCCACCTCCCACTTCCACACACAGCTGAGCACAGCCTTAACCCTTTCTTTGCAAGGCAATACACGCTGTAACCCCACTGCTGCTCCCCCTGCTCCCACTCGGGACCTCCGTGGGTGGATGCATCCACTCACCTGCGGTGCAGCGGCTGCCGGTGGCGGCTCTCCGGGGCTGGGATCCCACGGGAGCGGGGACCCCGCCTGCTCGGGGCGGGGACGGGGCAGGGACACCCATGGGGAAGCCAACCCCACGCTGGGAAGGTCGCTGGCAGCACAAGAACATCATTTGATTTCCCTTTATTAAGCGGTGACACCACCAACAGGCAAAACTACGCAGGGAAAAATTTGAACTTCCCGTGTTTTATGTCTCGAGTGGGTCTATTCCCAAGCACCAGAGGTTTTCCTTGTCCTGCCCTGCGAGAGCCGGTCCCCACCATGAGTCACTGGCAAGATGTAGGTCTTGCAAGAGATTTGTCTGCAGATCTCACAGCTCCGTGCCTCCAGCTTTATTGAAGCTCAGTAAAACACAAATTTGCTTTTAAATTTGAAACGTTTTCTGCTTCCCTCCAGAGACTGCCAAGAAAAAAAACCAAAAAAGCTTTGGTTTTCACCCAATCCAGCGAGGCCAGCAGAGGACCGGCGCTGGAAGGCTGTTAGCGGCAGCTATAATTTCAACAAGCACAGTTTTATTGCGGGTTAAGGGTGAATCATCTCCTATTTGCTCAACTGGCTTCACAGCTTAAAGCAATAGCAAAGAAAAAGGAGTGTTTTCCTGCAGAAATTCTGTCCTGCTGTATGGTGCTGCTGGGGGAAGGGAAGGGAAAGGAAGGGAAGAGAAGAGAAGAGAAGAGAAGAGAAGAGAAGAGAAGAGAAGAGAAGAGAAGAGAAGAGAAGAGAAGAGAAGAGAAGAGAAGAGAAGAGAAGAGAAGAGGAGACAGAAGACAAAGAGAGAATATTTCAGTTGGAAGGGACCTACAATGATCATCTAGTCCAACTGCCTGACCAGTTCAGGGCTGACAAAAGGTTATTAAGGGACACACACTTTAATTGGTGTCATTAAAGACATAGAAACTACTTCTTAAAGGCAGCAGCTGAACTAAACAGCTTAGCCGATACTGCAGCTGACAAAAAAAAAAAAAAAAAAGGCAAAAATATGTTGAGTTTGGTTTAAATGAATTTCAGTATAACTTCTTCCCATTTATCTCTGCTTGTCTAAAAGACTGGGCTTTAAAAGAGGGCAGCCTCCTCTCTACTGGGGCACCAGCCTGGACTTTAGCATCCTTCAGCTTCATACAATACTTGTCACGAGGATTCAGCCCAAACTTACACGTGCAAAAGTGCCGTAGGCTGATGAGCGATGCCAGGGATGGCCGAGGGAGCAGTCCCCACGGGATGCTCCACTCGCGGAAATACGTAAACAGGGAGTGCTGCTTCCCTTGCCTTTCACAGCACCCAAACCTCACCGCAGTAAATAGACACTGCGATATCTTTGGGGATGTTTTAGGGCAAAGGGACCTGGAGAGGATTTAAACCAGTAATGCCAAAGGATCCCTGATGGGCTGCATGAGTATCTGGAGCTTCCTGAGCCTGTAACACAAGCAGGAGGAGGTCTCTGCTCTTCAGAGCAACCCTTCAAGTCCTTGCTCCAGCACCTGTCTAAAACACAGCCCTTCTGAGAGTACCTCAGTCTAGAGGTGCACATGTGCAGAGCACGTGTTCCTAAAGTTGATTAAAGTGACATGCACTAAGTGGTTTTAAGCAGGTACCGGTGACTTCTGCTTCCCGGATAAGGCTGTATTAACTCGTTAGTGCACCACTTTTTCCCTTCCTCCCTAAGATCCCCCCAGACGTCTTTGGCAAGAGATGTTTTCATGAAAAACCTGTATTGCTATTTTCAGGATTTTACTTGAAGGCTCCAAACATTTACCGAAAAGGTTTGCCTGGTTTTTTTCCAGCTCCCAGTGCCATAAGCTTTGCGCTTCCAGTTACCCAACAGCTACATGGTGTTAAAAATAAAAAATGTTTGACCAAAAGTGAAAACATGAGTCAAAATCTGAGCTAATTTCTTCACTTAAATAAACAAAGCAGCAGCGAGGACGAGGAGTGAGCATCCCTTCAGCATTCACGGGGTGGGTGCTGAGAGCCCTTTGCACGCGGAGCTATGAACCATCCACATTTCGCTTTGCTCCACTTCCCCTGAGTCACCACATTGTGACTCACATGGTTGGACACAGAGATGTGGCAACTCTGGTTTTCAAGCTTTGCCTCTTGGGACAGAGGAAAGAGTGCAGCTGGGTTTATTGCCAGAGGACTAAGCGAGCAAGGCAGCTGGGTTTATTGCCAGAGGACTAAGCGAGCAAGGCAGTGCACGAATGCACGGGCTCTGTGGGAGATGCAAGTCACAGCGATTGCTTGCATCTCTCACTTGCAGCATTGCAACGCCTTGTGGTGCATGGCCCTGCAACCCAGGGCTGGTTGCTTTTCAAAAGTGGATTAAAAAAATAGTAATTTCTCAAAAATAGGCATATACTTGGGGTTTGGGTTTGTTTTTTTTTTAAGCACTCATAAGTATCCTGTTTGCTTTAGAGACTGTTAATGTAAAACACAACCCTGCTTGGTACCACGTACAATTTAAAGCCCCAAATTGCAAACTCAAGGGGTGGGAGAGACTGGGGATGCAGGCAGACGGCTCAGCCATCAGATCACACCATGTCTTAGGGATGTACGCTCTGACTTGCCCTTCACTCTGGCCAAACACTTCCTCTAAACACAATTTACCTTCCCCATTTTAAAATGCCCAGCATTTATCTGGTAGCGTGCAAGAGCCTAGTGATATTTAATGGCCATCCAGCAATAAAGCTAGAGATGAGCTCAATTCCACAATGGGCTCAGGGTCAGTCCCGGCCTGGGAGTAACCCACCCACCAACTCTGGGTCCCCAAGACACTCAGGCACCATTACACCATACAGCATCACACATTATTAAACGTTTTCCTCTAGCAATAACCTCTGACAGGCTGCTCTGCTATAGTTGCGAAGTGCTACCATCCATTGAGTGCTGTTTATTGAGGGGCTTGCCTGCCATTGTGTCACAGCAATATTTACCATTGGTTTAATTGGTATAGAATCATAGAATCATAGAAAGGTTTTGGGTTGGAAGGGACCTTTAGAGGCCATCTGTTCCAAACCCCTGCCGTGAGCAGGGACATCCCCAACTAGATCACGTTGCTCAGAGCCCCGTCCAACCTGACCTTGGATGTTTCCAGGGATGGGGCATCTCCCACCTCTCTGGGCAACCTGTGCCAGGGTTTCACCAACCTCACTGTAAATAATTTTTTCCTTCTATCCAGTCTAAATCTGCCCTCCTTTAGTTTAAAACAATCACCCCTTGTCCTGTCACAACAGGCCTTGCTAAAGAGATTGTCCCCATCCTTCCTATAGTCCCCCTTTAAGCACTGAAAGGCCGCAACAAGGTCTCCCCGCAGCCTTCTCTTCTCCAGGCCGCACAACCCCAACTCTCTCAGCCTGTCCTCGTAGCAGAGCTGCTCCAGCCCTCGGATCATCTCTGTGGCCTCCTCTGGACCCGCTCCAACAGGTCCGTGTCTGTCCCGTGCTGAGGACCCCAGAGCTGGACGCAGCACTGCAGGGGGGTCTCACCAGAGCGGAGCCGAGGGGCAGAATCCCCTCCCTCGCCCTGCTGCCCACGCTGCTGGGGATGCAGCCCAGGAGAGGGTTGGCTTTCTGGGCTGCGAGCGCACATTGCTGGCTCATGTCCAGCTTTTCATCCACCAGCACCCCCAAGTCCTTCTCCGCAGGGCTGCTCTCCACCCCTTCATCCCCCTACCATACTATGGTAGTTTAAAAGAAGCCATTTAAGCTGAAGAACTGCACAAGACTGAGTAGATTTAACTGGATTTAGACTGAATGCTAGAAGCCGGGAGAGTGAGCAGAGGCGATAGGAGAGCAGGGGGCTGGAGCAGCAGCCATCTCATGCCTCTGCATTGGGCAGGGACCGGAGGAGGTGACCAGCTGTGCCACGGTAGCCCCTGTCCTCTGCAGGAAAGGGGCAGGAGGATGCTGAGTTTGGTTGCTTAAGGCTTGAGGGTTGGTTTGTTTTGAAGAACAGTTTAAAAAAAAATATATATATTTCTATACATAAAATACACATACACATAAATATATGCATAAATGACAGTACGCAATTACAACTCAGAATTATCAACCCTTTACTTGGTCCCAGTACTCTATTCTATGCTAACTTATGTCAGGAGTTAATGTCTTCTGCATCTTTTATTCTTGTGGATACCAAGTCTCCCAGAGAGGCAAAAGACCCCATCCCGACGGGCGATCTAGCTCTATAAAGTTAAATAACTGATTCAGACATGCCACTTCAGGGCATGGTTTAGGAGGCATGGTAGTGTTGGATTGACGGTTGGACTTGATGATCCTAGAGGTCTTTTCCAACCTTAACAATTCTGTGATTCTATGAACTTTAAAGCAGTAATTTCAAACTGCTTATTGGAAATCAATAAACAGAAAGCTGCTTCTCTCTTGTCTTCTTGATGGTAAATTAATAGGAAGGAAAGCAATCTAGAGGGCAAGAAGCTCGATGGCACAAGAGAGCCTCTCCCCTTCGCAGAGCAGAACAACGCACAGCTGCCTGATTTTATCAGTCTCGTGATTTCTGTGGCCCGACCTGTGCATGGGGTTGGCAGCAACCACCACGTGCAACATTTGGGCTGCAGATCTACCACCGAGGCCACGCTCAGCGCAATCCCAAGGTGCTAAATTCAACCATCATCTCTCCTTCCTCCCTGTGCAACCTCCCAGGCTGGGGAACGGGAACTGCAACAGCATCCCTCCTTTCTCAGACACAGAAATGAGGTTCCAAGTGCCACAAATGCCTCTGCGGAGCCCCACGCTGCACCTCCCTGAGGTATCACTCCAGTTTCAGCCCTGCATGCCAGCGGCTGAGTCACCTCCGCCTCTCCACCTCCCCGCAGCAATAAAAAAGGGCATTGCAGCAAAAGCAGGCCATGGGACTCTCCTCCGTGGCCTGCCAGGTTTATGCAACAGCCTCCCAAGACTTCTGAAAACAGCCTCCTGCAGAGAATCAAACAGCCCCGCTCCTCCTCATACAGCCCTTTTTGGGGAGATGGCTCATTCGAGAGCTTCCTTGGCTGTGTTACTCACCCCCCGCCCCAAACACCACCTTGCCCTAGTGCTAGTGAAAAATTCAAAGCAGGGGAAGGTTGAGAACTTCAATAACTCAAGTGTGATGGTAAGGAAAGGAAAAGCAACAGATAAAGAGCATCAATGGGGAGGTTTAGATTGGATATTAGGAACAATGTCTTTACTGAAAGAGTGGTCAGGCACTGCAACAGGCTGCCCAGAGAGGTGGTGGAGTCACCATCCCTGGGGGTGTTCAAAAACGTAGACGTGGCACTTGGGGACATGGTTTAGGAGGCCTGGGGGGGTTGGGTTGGCGGTTGGACTTGATGATCCTGAAGGTCTTTTCCACCTTAACAATTTTGTGATTCTAATGCTCGCAGCACCATCCCTGCTGCTCATGTGTACAAGCAAGTCTGGACTTGCTCTGTCTTTCCTGCAGCAGCCCCCTTCTATTCTCTCTTTATAAAGCACAAAACAAAACTCCTGCCTTCATAGCTTCCTTCTAGAAAAGGGTACTGGTGCAAAATTGCAGCCAATCCAGTTCCCTCCTGCTCTTGACAGTGCCAGGAGAACAGCAAGTCCACCCCCAGAAAGCTTCACACAGCTTCTAATGCTGATGCTGTAGAAGAGCAAAGCCATGCTACAGTTCGAAGCTTTTATGTCATTAAAGATGAATAAATGAGAAGCACTTTGCACTTGACGTGCCAATCTGAGCATTAGGTTGCTTTCCAAGCGTCAAACGAGTCTTGTAGCAATTTGGGTCAATAGATTTACAAAAGGCCTTAACCCCCCCTGGCTTTGAACTTAATAGTAACTATCTCTGCCACCGCACCAAGCTCTGGGCAGCACACTTCTTGGGGGGCCCTTAAGGAAGGTATTTCTTCCTAATGTTATTCAATAACTGGATGGGAAATCCCTACAGCAATTGTCAATGCCCATGCAGATGGGGTGAAAGACCCCCATGGCTTCTTGCCACCAAAAAGATGAGGTCCTGGCACTTTGCTGTGCTCTGTGCTTGCCCAAACACACAACCAACTCGTTCAACCTTACAGAAAACTAATCCAGCGTAAAAAGCCGAAAGGAAGAGCGCTGCGTTGCAGGAGGAGGTTGGATCAGTTCAAGCCTACCCCCACCAAAGCCAGGCTGGGAGGCTGTGGTCTCTCAGGGCGTAGCACGAGGAGATCCAGGAGGCAGGTGAAGGGTTCACACAGCCAACCTGGCCCCAAGGGCTTCCTGCCTCCAGCTGGCCCAGGCCCGACTTTGCCATGGGAAAGATGCTCGATAAGGAGAGTAAAAGCCCCATGTGATACCGCACTGACCATATGGGGTTGGAAAGGAAACGTGAAAGCCAAATAAAGACAGGACAGTTCAGCCTGATCCAGCCAAAGGGCAGCTGCAATACCAACCACTCCGATGAATTTACTTTAAAAGAACTTTATTACAACAGCAATTTGTGGCTTTTTACTGCAGTTCAGGAAACCAGAAGAGATGGGAAAGGGAAGAGCTTTGTAAGAGTCCCACGCAGATCAGCAGACTTTCCTTCTCTGCCGCACTGCTTTTGATACTAGATTTTTGCAGAGTCCAGAAATTCATTCTCCGATGAAACCTTATGCTAAACAGGGCTCAGATTTAAATCTCGTGTACAGCGTGCTTGTCTTCTTCCCGTACAAGTCAAACCAAATGCAGTTTAATACAAGTCTGTGCAAAGATGCAAGTTACAACGCCATCTCCCAAACAGCACTGTAAGTCACTAAAATGTTGCCGGTTTTTCCCCATTTTTAATCAAGTTCAATGATAAAAACCAATCAATACCAGATACAGCCTTCCCTACGACGGAGGATTTGCCAAGGAAGGAGCAGACGGCGGGGCTCGGAGCAGCACCACTGCCCTCTGCTGCTGGCAGGAGGAAGGTGGATGTGCAGCTACCAGCTCAGAGAGCACAAAACCAGAGGGACCACATCAGGCTTTGCTTTGACACAACAGTCGTGAGCTCATTTTTCCAGCATCTGATTTTTCTTTGAACCACTCAGAGCGCTTTTTGCTCGGTGTAACTCCACAGACCTTTCAAGATAATCAACTCTGATGTTGTCTCCTTGAGGAGCGCCGACGAACTCCAGCTTTACGCAGTGAGAACAAGCGCCAGGATATTAAAGCATTCTTCCCACTTGCTTCTAAGCAAACTTAAAATAGGATATTCTGCCACCTTCTCTGTGCTGGAGGGTGTTGCCCTATAACTGAAGGGAATACAGGCAAATTAGGAAGCACAGGATTCAAAACCCCGTTGAACAATTTCTATCATAGGAAGCACCGTATAAAGCTTTTCACATCATGCAAATTAAGCACGTTCTTGTGAAAAGGCACCATCACAGCTTTACTTTTCATTATCCCTTAACAGCTTAGGAAAACCGAGTATCCTGGCAGCTCACCCCTTGGTAGCACATACTGAGTTCCCACCAGAAGTCATAGATCTACCCCAGAACAATGCTGCATTAATTAGCCAGATAAGCCCAAGAAGTCACGAATGAAATCTGTAGTCGTTTGTCACCTTCTGAATTTGTTTCAAGAAGGGATGAATTCCATGTTTGCTTTTAATCAGCCCCAGAGCAGTGAATTTCTTTAGAGTCAAGGGGTGATTCTGGTGGGAAGGGACATCAGGAGGTTCCTAACCCCTGCTCGGAGCAGGGCCAGCTCCAAGGTCAGCCCAGGCTGCTCAGGGCTTTATCCAGGCCGGCTTTCAGAACCTCCAAGGACAGAGACTGCGCCACCTCTTTGGGCAACCCACCCCCTCGCCTGACTGTCCTCACAGTGAAAAAGTTTCTCCTTGTTGCTGGTCTGACTCTCGTGCTTAAACTCACACCATCACCCAGTTCTGCAGGAATACAAGCCGGTGTTTGCTTTAGAATACAGTCTCCACCATATTCTTCCAGCAGGGAGTTCTCTTTAAACCTAAACTATAAATAATTCCCCCCCCCATTTCACACTGAGGCTGCCAGCTCCAGCCTAAATGTCACTCAGAAGCAGCAAGTAACAGCGTAAGGCATGGTAGGGTACCCAACTTCTACCCCACCTCCCCCCAGGATCCAGCCTTTAATAATTTAAATACCTCATCCTCCCTAGGATCCCTCTCTAGCTCAGAGAAATTAGTTCCTCTGCAGTGCCTGAAATTAAATGCTTACAGTGGACACGTGCTCCAGCTCCTCTCCCGGATGAGCTGCCTCCCACTGACAAACAGCCCAACACAAGCATCTCCTCACCAAGGCCACGGTCCCGTTTACGCCGCTCTCTGCGGCAGCGCCAGCTTTTTGCACTGCGGAACGCTTTGTGGGATGTACACGGGGTCATAGCAGAGAAGTTATCTGGTTTAAGGAGAACTGGAGCAAAAGCAGAGGGAAGAGGGGGGGAAGAGATAGGGAGATGTACATTAAGCCACCATTACTGCCAAGCGAAACAAATTCAGTGATTGGTGGCACAGCTTGATGCAAGAGTTTAAGGGTTAAGTGCTACAAGAACTCCCTCCCCTAATCACAAGAACGTGAATCTGCAATAGCAGGTAGGATCTTGTTCAGACAACAGAACTAGGACCTGAAGTTAAACCCCAAGGCATGCTGCCTTCTCAGCACCGCCCTTCCCTGCCGAGTGCCATGAGAAAGTTGGGAAGAGGACAGAAACACAGGTACTGCTATTTTATCTCTCCATCTCTCATTTAACAGGGAGGATACCCTTCGGAAAATGACACTACAGAACTGAAGTGTTTGTACCATTACACTGACTATCCCTTATCTAGGCGTGACTTGTAACTCTACTGGAACTTCTGATCTGCTGCATGGAGGATACAGAGTCCCCACCCTTCTGTCTTCACCATCATGAAACGGATCAACTTGAACAATCAGCAGATCTCCGAAATAAAAGTACCTGCTGCGTTCATCAGCGTTCATCAGCGTACTGCCTTGGTGCACGCAGCTTCTAACGCTGGATTTCTCACATGCCTGCGAGATTCTGCAGGCAAGAGCGACCAAAAAAAGAAAATTTTACCTTGCTGTTATCAGCTTAACAGGTGTGTGCACACATGCATGTTTTTACACTGAGTTAACTCAAATTCTGTTGAATTGCGAGGGCAGAGGAGACATAGTTGATCATCTCGCTACAACTACCTTGAAAACGTATTTGGGAGAACCGGGCCAAGAGGAAGTGAAGCCTGCAGACATCTTGCCTACCCACCCGTTACCCCTCTTCAGACCATGACCTTTAGTACCACAACCGGCGCATACACCCGGTATCGGTGGCTCCCGGGTGGGGCCCGGGCAGCGAGCGCAGAGCTCGCGACTCCCAGCGTCACCAACACCTATATCCACCCACGGAGCGCGTCTGGATCCAAGTCCACTCGAGATCTTTCTCTAGATGTCTCAGGGTAAGCACGCCGCATTGTGTAACGCGGCGACAGTTAGTCTTGCAGCATGCACTAGTTGATCAGAAGCTTATGTTAAAGTTGAAACTTGCGCTTCTTGATTTGCCAGATGACTCTTCACGTACTAATCCATGACGTGCCTGGTGAAAAACGGCTGTTCGGAGTGTATGGAATTGCGTTCTAGTGATTGGAATTTTGTGCTTAACTTCAGAAATAAGAAAGCCACTATCAAGAAAAATATGTACAAAAGGTTTTTGTACTTCCTTAGCTGCCTAAGGGCTCTTGCTACCCAGAGGCTAAAGGATGACCTTCGTATCAACATCCCAGCCTGCAGACAGCGCAGAGGCAGCTTTGAACAGGCTGGTCAGTGAACCAATGCCTGTGCACAGAAATGGGTCTGAACTTGCCTGGAAAGAGTTTAGGCGTCTGCCTTCACAACAGCACGGCCAGAACTAACGATTCCTACACGGTGGATCTAACCATGCACACACTCACCACTTTGCAAGGCCCCTGGAATAGTTTTTCCAAAACTAACTACTCCCCTAAGAATTACGTAGGTAAGTATCACTTGTCAGATGCTCCCCAAAAACTCCATTGAAGTTTTTTGGGTCTGCAGGGCAGTAAGCCTTTAATGTAATCGGATCAGCACACCCATGTCCTCATCCCTACCAATGCAAGAGACAGGTAATTTGAGGAATCCAGAGAAGCGGGCAATCCCATAGCCAGTAAGATAAAGCATTGGCCACGCACTGTATTGTTCTATTAACAGCTGTAAGGATTACATTTGATGCGCAGCCTAAGAAGAGCTTGTTTTCTAAGTCTTAAAGCGGATAAATATTTTTGTTTCCACTCTTTACTGCTCACTGCTGCTGTTTTCACTTTCCTGAAAGGGTGAAGGTGTGAACGAAGGCAGCAGCATCGGCCAGCTCGGTGTGAACTGTTCTGTGAGCCACTATATATGAAGAATGTAAACGCAGTGCTGAGCGATGCCCGAACTTTGTAGTTCACATTGCTGCCAAGCCCCAGAGTTTCTTACTCTTGTTATCCACCCTATCCCATCAAACTCCTGATAAGCACATAAAAGATTGGTTTGCAGGTCACTTACCACATCCACATGTGTCAATCTAGCCCGGGAGCTGTTCAGAGCCAGGAGAAAACAAACCACACCACACTCTTCACAGGTAAAAAAAATAAAGTCCCATTCCTCCTCTAGAACCAGAAAGATCAGATTTTTTCTTTTAATTGAGAAGGCACTTTGTGCACAGGCATTACCCGAGGCTGACATCCTACAACATCGCAATGGCCGCATCCGCACTTAATACGCCTTATGCACAGGCTGCAAAAATCAGAAAAGGAAGAGGAAAAACACTCACAGAAGTCAAGTAATTCTGATTTTATATTCAGTCTTTGCAAATCAAGGATGTCCTACTTTTACTATCCATTCAAGGCAAAAGTCTACACAAGCATGTCAAAAAGCAGTAATTGAAAAACAGTAAACACAACAGTCTTGAAAATACGTTTAATGTCTAATCTTATACAAAAGTGACAGCATTTTCAAAAAAATATCAAATCCTGTATTTATAGCTTCTCACTATCATACAGCAATATTTGTTTCATCTAAAGAAAATACAGCAGCAGGTGATAATCTATACTTTAAAGATGTGATTGCTTATATTTCATATTGTAAACAAATGCAGTATGTCAATCTCAAAGCACAAGTCAAAACGAACTTCTCAGCAATTTAACTCAAATGATGCATAGAAATGTACAAATTCCATTGCAAAAGCTTCAGGCCAGAAGTTGCTCACACTTGACATAACATGTGATAAAGTTACTACACGGTATATAGTGACAACTTGAGTTTTTACACAATAGATTAACAGGTATACCCTTTTCACTGCTATGCAAAGAACTCTGCTCACAAAAACAAAGGGGTTATGAAACAGTTTTCATGACCTCAAGAAATACGAATATACATTGAAAAACATCCCATATATACTGAATTTTAGCCTAAATGTTCCAGTAATAAATCCTGCCTATTTCAGGAAGAACCTAGAAGTCTAGTTACTTTTACAAATCCCATTTCCAAAAATCATTACTTGCTACATTTGCTTTATCCTTTCCTACCTCTTCCCGTTCCCTGCAGAGACACATGGCCGGTGCAATTTCAAACTGGAGTGCTGCTACTGCATGATCCGTTCATTTGGAATAAATGCTTTTTTCATTACATTGATTTATAATCTAAGGCTGCAGGTATCAAAAAAAAAGCACTTGAGCAAATGTAGTCAATGTTCTCTTACATTAATTTTTAATTAGTCTTGCCAAGATCAAAGCCAAGTCTGTTTGGGGAGGCAACTGGGGCTTGTTTAAGGTTAGTGATGACGTGCACTTTTGGTTCCTATTTCTAGGGTTACAGATGCTAGGTTTTAAGCTGAAATGTTAAGTATTTTTGTTCAGCTCCAGTACTGTCTTTCTAAAAGAAAAAAAGACACATACCTTTTCTATTACCTTTCATGACATTAGATTAAAACAGCCACAGCTAAGCTGACTGCTTTCTTCGGCAAAAATATTGTGGGACTTTGCCACAAAGGTTAAGACAAGCATCGCCACCAGGTCACCCCATTGGTTTTTAAGAAGTCCATCACATACATGCAGGAAGCCACAAGAAGGTACTGGAAGAGAATTGACTCGCTTTCACAGTTCCATGAAACAAAGACTCCCTAATGAGCTACAATGTTAAGCAAAATTTGTTCCTAATTCTACCGACAGAAGCTACATTAGGACATCCCCAGCTGGGGACGAAACAAACTGTCCGTGGTCGAAGTCTAGGCTATGAAGTACCACAAGAGTGCCAGAAGTCCTCACTGACACATGGCTGCATGTCTTGGCAATGCTAAACCAGCACTGCAGCACCCCCTTGCATGCTCTTTGCACAGATATGGCAGGAATATGAAAACTTACTGCAGCGTCCCTTCAGAGGGGGGGACAGCTACACAGCAGTGCACAGGCTTCTAGACATTCAATTACTCCCAAATCACACTGACTCAGTGAGGTATGCGGACACCGAGCTGAGAACAGAGGACTTCTCCCCATTACAATGTTCAGCGGAGCCCTGACGAGACCGCCTCGCTCTCAATGAGGCAATAAGGGTCTTTGCAGCTGATAGAACTACATGCCATGCCAAAAAGTGCTGGGAAGGGAATTGTCAAGGTTGGGGTTTTTTTTTTTTTTGATCTTTTAAGCTCAAGTTCAGTTTCTAGGGCCTCTGAGAAAGTCTGCCGAGTTTATGCAACCCAGCAGCAAAGTCAAATTTGAAATGACTAGAACCCAGGTTAGAAATAGGGAAGTACCTTACCTAAGTGGGAATCAGTTTCTCTTTACATAGACCAAGCCAAACTTCCAACCACCACAGAATGAGAACTGGCAAAATGATGTCCTCATTTGCATGCATAAAACTCACATTTGTTGATTCAAAGTTAACTGCACATCCAGGTTATTTAATTTGCACATAAATGCCTGTTTGTGAACACGAACAGTGTGCTGACAAGTCAGACCGAGTATTTCAAATGCGGATCTTCTCTTCCGTAGTCCCAGACTGAGCAATTGTTTTGAGTATATACAAAATGCTGAGAAAACCTTCCAGTTCACATGCTCTCTTTAGTTTGAATTACTGTAGCATGTTCAAAAATTAGGTTTCTTGACAAAAATCTTGAAACACTTTTATTGACATTTTGGAATAACCTGAAAATAGACAAAATATGACTATCCATCCATTCAGTGACCAGCACAAGTCCGGCAACAAGACTTAAAGCATTCATGAAAATTTAAGAATTAACTTTTTTTTTTTTTTTTTAAGTCCTTAGGCCTGATTCTTTATAATCCTTACTTGGCAACTCCCATTTTTCCAAGGAATACTTGCCAACATAAGAACCACAGACGTTAGTTTTACTTCTGCTCTTTGTAATTAATTTTATTAAACCAAACAATTATGCCAGCATATGAGCAAGGTAAATTTATGCAAATTGCTCCTTCATACCTCAAATGCACATACAAGAGGCAAGTATTCTTCATAGCCCCAAACATTACTGAAACAAAAACTGTAAAAATCTCTTTAAGTAGTGGATGAAGGTGGAAAGCTACAGTATTTTGTTGCCCAGAATGTATTCAACGGTAAGGCTGCAAGAGACAATAATTCATGGTCAATACAGGCTTTTCACAAAGCAGTTAATTCACAGTTACAAAAATTGTAATTAAGAACAAATTCATCCTTATAATTCGATATTCCCTCCCTGTGTGCCCTAGAAGCACGCTCTCTAGATTACAGAGACTAGAATATTTTCTCTTTCAGAAATTATTACAAGGCTTTCCCCCCTTTTCTGCTCTTTAGAGAAGGCTTTCCAAGTAGTGGAAGACCACTATAATGTGTTGCTTAGAGACACTCCAGCTTGATGTCATTTCCCTAGTTCTAGTGTATTTAGTTAAGCATTTAAGAAGAAGTTGGCTATTATTCCACTGACTACAGAAATAAGAGAGATGTCCTGAAATTCCTTACCTGCGCTACCAGGTCTTATGCTACTGGATTTCCACGCTTAAAAGTATAACATTTTAGAGTAATTCAAAACCAAAATTAAATACTCACATGGGGACCACCAGGCATTGATGGAGCACCAGCAGGACCAGACGGCACTTGAAAAGGATTAGGGGGCGTAGGATATAGTCCTGGAGCTGGATATGATCCTGTGGGTGGAGGAAATGGACCTGGCGGTGAAGGTCCCCATGTTCCAGGTGGGACCGTACCCCATGGTACTGTTGGCGCAGCCCCTGGAGTCTGGGTAGGAGCGGAATATGGCCCTGGGGGTGGATATGGCATGCTAGGTGCAGGATACTGCCCTCCCATTGTTGGTCCCCATGCTCCAGAGGGCATGGATCCCCATGGCCCAACAGGAGCAGGAGGTGCAGCTGGCTCTGTTGGACCACCATAAGGTCTTGGAAGCTCTGGAAAGGGCATATTTGGTGGAGGATATTGCCCTGGTGGGACAGGACCTGGCACAGTTGGGGGTGGATATGGACCACCAGGAGGAGGGCAAGAGGGTCCAGTAGGAGGAGGAGGAAATGGAGCAGGCGGTCCAGGGGGCATTGAAGGATACATTCCTGTTGGTGGAGGTCCGAATGGCACGCTGGAAGCGGACGTGTTTGGTGGCAGTCCGGTTGGCGCCGTAGGGGGAGCGCTCGGGTTGTTCCAAGGATTCGAAGCTGGCCAACCCTGTGGTGGCTGACCAGGCTGCTGACCAGGTTTTGTACTGCTCACTTTGGAGGTTTTAGCAGGCGACTGATCTGGTAAAGCATCTGCCAACTAAAAGATAAAGCATCAGTGAGAATGTAAAATGTCTACTGGACTTACTGGTTGCAGACATTCACCCACTACATGTACATGTTTCAGTTGCCAAAATGGGACGAAGAGAGCTCTTTGTTGCTGTGCACAGATGATTACATTCATTTTTGTGCAGCTTCTATCGTTAAGGTAGAAGAGGCATTCTGACATGCCGCAGTTAAAAAAACCAAAGATAAAAGGCGACCTACCCCACAGAGCAATAAGCAATTTCAGCACAAATCCAGAAAGAAAAGATCTTCATAGATTTCCATTATAGCTTTTCTGACACTATTAAAACACAGCTCCTTTGTTAATATCACAGCAAAAAAGAACCCAGAAGGCACCTAGCGGCTTCATAGGTTTAGTCCGCAGATTGCTACATCTACCCAAAAGGAAAACACAACTGCAATACAGAGGAAATCGCCTCTCAACTGTAAGATCCCCTCCTTCTCAAAAAAGTATGTCAACTTTTAGAATGAAGTAACACAACTGGCTCATCTTCAGGAAAGAAAAACTGTTACTTACCGAAAAATCATCAGTTCCAGACATTTTGCTGAAAAGTAAGGTAAGATAAAGTGAAATTTGTTGAAAATAATAGAACTATTTCAAGCAAGAGTTCAACTGACAAACTCTACATTTGTCTCATTCAAACCACAGTAAGTGTTGAACTGGTAGCACTCCTTAGCGGGTGCTTTGTTGGAATGACTCTGGCCCATACAGGGATGTGCTACCCAACCACTTTCCTCTTGATAAAAGTTCTCATGAAAAGGAAAGTCTTCAGCCTCTACCTGTCTCATCTCAGACAGGACCGACACAGAATATAAATGGGTCACATTACACTAAGAAAAAAAATATTTCAAATATTCATACCAAGTAGGCAGCCCACCCAGAAAGTGATGCCTGTAAAGTATTCAAGGTCTTTTCTAAACTGGGGCTCAAAAGTTACAGCAGGCTGCTTGCGGGTAAAGATAATGCACCTAAACCAAAACATGATTAAAACCCCATGCAGATCTTATTGTCAGAAATAAAAGAACTATAGTTTGCTGATGCTTCATCCTCCAATTATTTGTGAACATACTAAAGGTAGTGGATGCTCTTATTTACTTTCACTGACACCAGCTAGCTAGGCTTAACTGAGAATAGATTGGGCAAAGGTGTCATTAATGCGTACCTAACTTCTAACCTCTCAACACTTAGAAGAAACACTGAAAACAGGGACCAATGACTCAGATGCTATCTTTCCACGAAGGCAACTACTGCACCTAAGAGCTTTCCAGAGCTTTACCACAAGAAACACTGACTTGCTTTGTCAATCTTTATTAGCCATACAAAAGGGCAGCTGTCACAAACCTGAAGTTATGTTCAGTGTGACTGACAACAAATACTGACTAGAGGTGAAGAACTCTTGAAAGGATGACCAAGAGCAGGTGAAAGAGGTGGACATGCCCCAGTGCAGCCAGAGGGTTTTAGGGGTGAGCGTAGGAGATAGAGAGGAACATAAGAGGCGGAAAAATGCAAAATATAAGTCAAGAGTACAAATACTACTGCCAAGCTGACCCCCACAAAAAACAATCCATGTTTTTCCTTGTTGACGGCAAAGACCTGGCTTTTAGCACAGAGACTGGTCTCAGGGACAGAGGTTTGTACAGATAGCCTATGACAAAGAGGTTTATAAACTCCATTAGATTATAAATTACGTAATGCAAATAATGCACATATTAACTAGAGTCTTCTCTGAAACTGTATTATAAGTTTATTACTACCTACACAATTTCCTAATCTTAAGACAGTACTGGACCAGAACAAGGGGCCGTTTAGCTCAGCATGCCCTTTTATCCTCAGCAACGACAGCAGGGAAGAACAAGAACAGGGATGACACTTGCCCCAATACTTCAATGATGCCAAGCTCAGATACTTCCTAACTTGCAGGCAATTTCTGTGGAGTAACAACCCTCAAAGAAATTCTTTTCCACAAACACATCTAGTTTCTCCACTTGTACCTACAACATCCATCGATGGGGAACTCCACAGGGCTGCTACACCTGTTTGTTACACAAAAAGGCACCTTCTTTTTTGTTCTAAACCTGGATCTTGCTTCAGTTCAGTTGCTCCTTCGTTCTTGCAGCTGAGGAAATCAGTAAATCCATTCTTATCCACTCTGTCCATTATTCTACAGATTTTTACCATTTTCTTTTAGCTGTTCCTTCTCCAGGCTAAGCTCTAGCTTATTTCATTGACCCTTGTGCGGCAGCTATTCCATACCTTTGATTATTCTCACTGCCTCTCATTGAGGCTTTTCCAATTCTTTTGTGTCTTCTGAGATGAATGACAAGAACGAACCACACAGAATTCAAGATGTGGGATAACCATTGATTTATGCAGTTTCATAATTAGGTTCTGGTTTGTCCTCTATTTCCTTCCTAATACTTCTTCATGTTTCATCTGCTTTTTGGTAACTACAGAACTAACATTTTTGTGGCAATATTTCACTCCTCAGTGTTAAGGGTCAGCCCATCATTTTAAGTGCGAAATTATATGCACCACTCTACATTTACCTACTCTGAATTACATCAGATTTATTGACATTGAATTATATCTGTCATTTTATTATCTAATCCTTACTTTCCTGAATGGCTTCGTATCAACAAGACACTGCTCATCTCATTTCTCAAGTTATTTATGGCCACAGCGAGCAACCCAGACCCCTGCGGAAACACAGTGAACTTCTCAAGTTACACCTAATAATTCAAATAAACGTTTTAAGAAATCCATACCTACAAAGTTAGGGCCCTGATGGAAGCCAGCACCTAACTGCATGAATCCAAAGGTTTGTTAAAGCTCCAACACTGGCTTATAACAGCAGTAGTTCCTTCAAGCAGGTACAAATACCTGCATCGTTGTATCAGACAAGGTTCAGATCGATGACCATTTGCTTAAAGTTGAGAAACCAACTGAATTACATCAGGAAAGTGGCTTCTGCTCCCATTATTAACAGCTCAGCTGTTTGAGACACTTCTACCAGAAAAAGCTCGATTCCTCTTCAATAGACAGCTCTTATGTTAAAAAAGAGTCCGTTAGTTTTTGCAATGAACCATGCCCAATATCAACTTCTGATTATTATGTGCTTTTTAGTGGTATTTGAGTTCAATTTATCTATACAGACACAGAAGCTCTTTAATATAACCCACAAAATATAGGAAATCAATCATTAATATAGAAACAAGTACAAAAATAACTTTTGACATAAGTGTGAATGTAAATGTGTTCATAAACAAAAAAACCAGGTTAGCAAAAAGCAACACCGAAACAGGCCAAGAGAGTCATCCTTTCTTTACAGGCAGCTGGAGAGATAGGATAAGACCAACTGAAAAACAGATCTACAAGATGCTGAAAAAAGCCCACAGAAGTAGTCTGAACATATGCTGCAAGGGAGAAAAGGAAGAGAGGAAACAAACCTAAAGGAGAACTACGAAGAAAATCCCATGATCCGTCACAAAAGTGACAGGGAGTAGTAAATTCGAGTCAAAGCAGTGGATGAACACAGTTGAAACAGGCCTGCTTACAAAATATCAACAAATAACCCCAATATTTGTCAGCAGATATTTTCAAAATATTTCTGTGCCATGAAAATTAAGGAAAGAATTCTGCTACATGACTTATAAAAAAAGCGTAGTTAAGCATAGCTTATAATGAGATTTAGTGGCTTTTTCACTTTGGCAAGCAGACGACAGCAACATTTGTTGGCAACATTTGGCATAACTGAGTCGATGCCAAGCATGTCAAGGATCCTCTCGCAGACAGGATGGCCTTCTTCAGGGATGTTTTTTAAACATACATTTAATCTGGGTACTGCCACCTTCATTTAATAAAAAAGAAACTGAAATTATCATTAGACACATTCAGACAACATATGAACTAATTTGTACTTAAATCTAGAATCTATATCCCATTCAAGTTGTTCAACACCAGTATAAAGAACTTCAACCTTACGGATACATTAATTACATTTGTAAAAGTATTGGTGTGCTCACAAATTAGACTCAGCGACACCACCAGACAGAAGAACTCCAAGTAACTCCATTTTAAAGTCACCACTGGTCACATGCGGGCTCAAGATTTTAGAAGAATGTACCGAATGGTACCTGCACTAGATTTTGAGAGCCAGCAGAGTTAACAAATGGACTCCCATTTTATCTTGAAGCTTTCCTAGAAGAGCACTGCACAAGCACTGATATGAGGCAGAGAAAAGCCGATTCATGTAACAGACATCTGTTTTGTCACATTTAACCTCTACTTCAAATTATTCTTTCCTGGAACTGGGGGGAAGAAAGAGTGAGTGGAAAGAAGGCTCAGGAGTTCAATTTGGCAAGGAGTAGACAGACTACAGAACTGGCAGCATTCAGACCAAAGTCCTGCTCGCATTCACTGTGCTGTAGGATAAGATTTCCTTTGTTTTCTGAAGGCTGCCGCCCCTGGAAACATCCCCCCCTTTCCAGAAGCACAGAGCCTGCCTGCTCTAGATCGGCTGGTCAGGGCACCACTTCTCAGCCACCCCTGGGAACACATACGGGCAGAAGTGCAAAACTAAAGTGAGGGAAAGAGAGATGACTGATGTCTGCAAAAAAGGCATCTAGGAGCAGAATCTCTCTCATCCTTCATCCTAAAGAGTGATGGGAGGGCATGGAGGGTTTCCACCAACACCTACCCAGAAACCTGCACAGGAAAACCTTCAGACCATGGTCCCAGGCTTCCCAGACACCCATGAACTACTCTGGAGAATTAACAGCAGGTAGGTGAGACAAGCAAGCCTGCTGGGCTCCACGCGGCAGGGTGGAAGAAGGTCAAGAAGCACTCTGACACAGCAACGGTACGCCAATTCTAGCAACGGTGCTCAAGACCAAGTGGTGATTTTCAGAGAGGTCTGCAAAAACCACTTCTGGAAGCGTGGTGTTACGTGTGACATACTAAATCCATCAGCTTCCACAAAAAAATAGCTCCACCGTGTTTTTTAAGCTCTAAACCCTCTCTGATCACAAGCAGCCCAAATGTAAGTGATGGATGTAGTAGCATTTTTTCCCCATGCTTTTACCTTTCCTGGCTTTTATCCATCACCAGTCCCTAGAGATCCCTGTTAGAAACAACCGTCCGAAACACTTTTTCTTTTACTAAAGCTATCCAAAACTAAGCATCAACTGCTTTCCCTTTTTTTTTTTTTTGAGTTGTATGACATTTTTCGAACACTTGATGCGCCAGATTTAGTTCCTGTCTCCAAGATCATCTTTCGAACACAGAAAAATGCTTTCTAGATGCAACAGGCTCTGCTGCATTTCCACTGGGTGGCATGGCTCTATCAGCAAAGAGGTTCTTTTGTCACTGTAACATGACTAATACCTACCAGCATAACCTCATCTACAACAAGATTTCTGCCCACATAAGTACAACTACCCAACATAGCTATACAGATAAAATGGAAGAGAGACCATATCTTTGACAGCTTCCAAATGTTTTCTAAAATATGCAAATTTCTGCAGCTTCTACCTTCAGGCATTAAGCGTCAACATTTTATAGCTGGCCTTTCCCCATCTTTAACGCCTTCTCAGCAGCCGCGCTGATGCGCTTGCGTACCGTGCAACCGTTTAGTCTGACCTGCACGTTTACTCATCAGGAGAATAAAGACAATTGGCAAACAGACTGACGTGGGGGGGGAAACACAGTTATGTCATGAGTAGCTGCTTGAGACTTGGCGATCTTTTTCCCCATTCCTGTGTCTGCCTTGACTGAAAAAAAGGGAGGTAAGTCAGATTTTCAGTTTTCATATTCTCCAGATAGATTGAATTAAGAGCAACAACCAAAACGCTGCATGTTAGTGCATTTGCTAGAAATTATCAACTACCAGAAAAAAAACAATCCTTCAAAACAGAGGTCTTATCAGTTTCCAAGGCCTGTAAAACATAAAGCCACAAGGAACTGTAATCTGTTCCAGTTTCCCACCCACGACAGGCCATTCAGTTTCACAGCTGCCTCCTCACCAAGACCAGACCTAATCACTTCAGATGGTCACCACACCGCAAGCAGATGGCTCCAAACCCGGCAAACAATATATCACTTCTGAGGTGGCTTGTTTGTGTGCCAGCTGTGACACAAAAACAGGGGAGAACAGCAAGTCTCCGCTGCCAAAGATTACTCCTGTCCACACCGTGCTACCCTAGGAGTCTTGCAAAAGATGTAGTAGTCCAGCAGCTTTTTTTTTTTTAAATTTATGTTTATTAAAACATATCTTCCATAGTTGCCCCTCTAAACTTTCTTGGGAGGTATGGAGCCCATTCTCATTGTGTTATCCTAATTTTTAAAAGCATGTTTTATTTCTCATTTATAGCTTTATCTTCTAACCATCAATTCCTCAGAAGTCTTCCTGAACTAGCTGTAAAAGCTATTTAAAGAATACCTGTGTTCTCCTCCTATCACAGCTATGTACTCAGGAATTATCACCTTAATTATTTTTATTTGGTTTGGATGAAATAAACATACTCTGACTCTGAGTGTGAGTGACTACCAAACATCTTCACTGCAGGGTTTTGGTGTCCACCCCCAATAAAAACATCAAAACTCTGTGTCATATCCCAGTTCTAGCCTCAACAGTGACAAAAAAAACCACACACCTCTTCTGCTCCTTTACAAAGGCTCTTTTCTGGGATAACTGCTTTTCAGGATACAATCTCACTGCACTGATACAGCTGGTGTCTTTCACATCTTGATTTGACACTGTTAAAACGTACTTGAATGAACTCAAGCTTCCAGAATATCAAAAGTGCTTTCTAGGACCGCCTTGATATTTACCACAAATTTTAACATCAGCCACTGCCCTCCACGGGTCTTGGGCAGGGCAGTTTCAGGGTGTGTCAGTTTTGTTTAAAAAAAAAACAAAACAAAACAACAAAAAAACAAAACCCAAAACAAAAACCAAAAAGAAAAGCTACCTTTGTTCTTATATCCAGTGCCAATAAGGTTGAACAGCATCAGGCCAACACTGTTTTCCACAAAATTCACCTAGAAACGAGTCCTCTCTCAGAGATGAAACCCATTAGTTAAGTATTTCGCTCTCCAAGCAGCGTGCCCTTTGATACCACGCAGCCCTAGCTCTCCCCGTAAGTCAGCCACCCTAAGTATATTAACATTTGATAAAATGAATCAACTTCTCATAAACTGCGAGAGATTGACTTGCCTGAGACCTTCTTTAGTGAAGAACCTTCGAGTTAAACAGCCACTCATATGCGATCCACATTCGTTTACAGAGTCACGTACAAATTACGACCCTACAGCGTAAATACGAGCCGACAAGGGATTTTACCCAGCCACGACACCGCAGGTCCCGCCGTTAGACAGAGCCAAACGGGATCGGCTACCCCGGAGCCGCCTTTGCCTGCGGACGCCAGCACAGCCGGCCGCAGGTGCGGGGGAGCGGCCGCGGCCCGCCGGAGCCGCCCGCCCGCCCCAGGCGGCGGGTCCCCGGTGTGGGGGGGCTGAGTTCCGCCACTCACCCGAGGCCGGCGGCCGAGGGCGGCTCCGTCGGGGCCGGGGGAGGCGGCGGCGGCTCCCCGGGGGTGTGGGGGGGGGGGAAGCGCCGGCTGCGGCGCGGCGGAGCCGGGGGCGGTGCGGGACGGGACGGGACCCCCCTCACAGACAGACAGACAGACAGACAGACAGACACCCGGCGGTCAGCCCCGCGAGGGGCCGGGCGGTGGCGGCGGCGGGTACCTGAGGCGAGGCGGGAGGAGCGGCGCGGCGCAGGCCGGGAGCGAGGCAGGAGGCGGCAGGAGGCGGCGGCCCGCAGCACCCACCGCCACCCCGACGGCCAAGGCGGAAGCGGAACTGCGTCACACGCCCCGCCTCCCCCACCGGCCCCGGAAGGTCGTGCGCTTAGCCGCTCCCACTCTCTCCCCGCCCACACCGCTGCGGGACACGTGACGGCGTCGCCCCGCCCCGCGCGGTTTCGCTGTCACGTGACGCCGTCCCGCAGCCCCCGCGCGCCCGGGGGAGGCCGCGGCGCTGAGAGGAGCCGCCCGGAAGAGTCGTAAAGTCACAGAGTCACTGAGGGTGGAAAAGACCTCGAGGGTCACCGAGTCCAACCGCCAGCCCAACCCCCCCAGGCCTCCTAAACCATGTCCCCAAGCGCCACGTCTGCACGTTTTTGAACACCCCCAGGGATGGTGACCCCACCACCTCTCTGGGCAGCCTGTGCCAGTGCCTGACCGCTCTCCCAGTAAATAAATTTTTCCTAATATCCAACCTAAATGTTCATTCCACTGCCCACCGAAGTGTGACTTCAGCGGCCCGAAGGTGCGCCGTAGCCCTGCACCATCTTGGCCGTCTGGCTTCCCTCTCAGCTGGCAGAAAATCCCACCAAATTTAACTTACGGTTACCGAAAATGCCCATTTTTCACATTTCAGACCTAAAGGATGGAGGGTGCACCTGAAAGCTTGGCAGGTTTTCTCAGGTAACTACCCCTCCCTGCGTACCTTCATCTCATCGGACCCTCACAGTAAGGAGGACTAAACATGTAACACCATTACTCCTGCCCCTCCGAGTGATGGCACTAACCCTGCAAGCGTTTGCATATACAGATCGTCCCGTTGAACTCAGCAGAAACGCGGGCGATGCCAAGCACATCCCGATGGTCGCGTCCCATGCACCTGCGCCCTTCCCCTTGCAAGTGTGTATCTATTTGCACTTTTCAAGGTCATTATTCAGCCATTTCTGAAGCAACTGGGAAAAATCAGCAGCAGGAGCAAACCCCAGGCACTACGGTAACTGCAACAGGCGTGAAAACACCATATTTTTACTCATTTATTTGCATAAATCATTACTACCTAAACTGAAGGGGTATTTGCTACAGACCCAGGCCCACGATGGCATGATAGCTTGGTTAATCTGCTCACTCCAAATTTAATTAAACACCATGGAAAATTTAGGCTGACTTCACAGTTTTTTCACAATTGCCTTTCCAAGTACGGCAATCGCTGGGAGTTCATGTAGAAACAGCACTTCTGGCATGGCCTCGTTGGGACAAATGAGCAAATAGGAGTGAAATCAGCCTTCCTCCCAGCTGTGTGCCAGGCGCAGCGGTTCAGCTCACCTTTGCTCTTCCACGCTTGAAAGGGCCCTGCCGTGGGCGGTTGCTGCCGTGTCCTGGACTGCCAGCGGTGACAGCAGGAGTCCTCAGAGCATGACGTTTCTTCCTGAGCAATCTGGTGGTTAGAAACCTTAATTAACAAGCACACATGCAGCCAATGACGGTGATGATGTCTCACCTTAAATAGCAAACTGGGACTGTGAGAGCACTTTTGATCAATAACCTTACCAGCCAACCTTGCCTACCTTGACGTTAGGATCACCTGATGTGTAATAAATGTACCCCCCTTTCTGCAGAAGCAGAAAGGATGATGAGGTTTTGTACAAATATTTATTTGTATACACAGCTTTCCCCTGCTGTAGGCAAACATGGCTCTTCACCTGTACGTATGTATATGCTGAAGGTTGTAAAAAGAGCTGCAGACTTCACATAATTTGTGTGCAACTGATCCATCTTAGTGGCAGGAATAGGACTCGGGGGGCCTAACACCGAGCCCTGGCCGCATCCTATTGGAAGACATTACTTTGCACTGTAAATTATGTAATGGAAAACAAGTTGGGATGAAATTGCAAATTTAGAGCTTGCGTGCAGCTCTTAAAGAAGACAATGGAAGCTGTGTGAAAGAAATTTGGCTCCCAATTTGTAAGAGACATTATTTTCTATGCCTCCATTGTAGGACCTGTGATGGTATTATTTAAATTATTCAGAAAGGCTGTTTGGCGTGATAATGTGAAGGCAGTTCTTTATTACAGGTCCACGTTGCAGGGCCTGTGCTGTTGCCTGTATTTTACAAGTCTAGGCCACTTTGGTTTTTTTCTTCAGCATCATATAAATATTTGGGTTGGAAAGAAGCTCTGGTCTAACCTCTGGCTCAAAACAGGGCTAGCATTGAGCCTTGGCCGGCTGAGTTTTGAATGTCTCCAAAGATGGAGATTGCACAACCTCTCTGGACATTCAGTCCAGTCCCTAAATATGGTCACTGCGAACACTACTGTTATTCCTTGCATCTCGTCAGAATTTCCCTTGCTGCGACTTGTGACTGCTGCTGCATGTCCTTTTGCCACGTACCTCTGCGAAGCATCTGCCTGCTCTGTAACCCCGCTCTGGGTGGCTGCAGACTGCAGTGAGATCCCTCCTCCCCTCTCTCCTAGCCCAAAAATACAATTTGCACAGCCTCTCTTCACATGCCATACGCCTTCATACGCCTTCTGGCCCCCCAGCCATGCCAGCGGCCCCGCTTTGAACTCCCTCCAGTTTGTCAACATCTCTCTTGTCTTTCAGTGGCAAAATTGGGCATAATTACCTACCTTAGCCTTTATTTTGGGGGAAAAGGCCAACAGACAATACTTAAATTAGGTTTTGAATTCTATACTATAAGCACTACCATAGCAGGAGCATAGGCAATGTCAGCATTTGGATCTCTCCTGTTGGATCCTCAATTATATATCGTGGGATTTCAGTTCCTGGCTTCCCAACAAGTCTGATTTAGTACTTTTCAGGGACAGTAACACAGATCTTGAAATGTGACAAGCATCAGAGCCAGGAAACTTTATCACACCCAGAGGGCTGTGCATACCACAAACAATAAATTCAGAGGAACAATAACAGTATCTTTTTTGTACCTCCTGCTTCTAGTCAGAAGGAGGAAATCCGAGACACAGTGGAGGCATCCCTTTTCTAGCCAACCAGAAAATTAAAGGATTAGTTTTAATTTTTTTTTTTTTTAATGAGATTAAAACTATGGAATGTAACGTCGGTTTTAGTTAAGAAAAAGCCAGTCTCTGATGATGGGCTAGAGCCGTGAGACAGAAGATATTAAGCTTCAGTTACAGTGTTGATTCTTACTGGGCGATGTCACTCGGCTTTTATTTTCATGCTTCACTGTGCACTGTGAACATTGTGCGCTCCGAAGAATTAACTGAGCCACCCTGAAGCTAGATTTTAAAGGATACCAGATGGTAGGTTCAATGCATGTGGTAAGCTTTTAGATGCTTTTCCCCTATGGCCAATCACTGACTGATCATTTATTTCAAAACCCTCGTAAAATAAATCACTTTGAAAATGATGCTGTCTGTAGTTAATAAGTGCCCTTTCTCAAGGCAGAGGCTTGTTGCCATGAAGATAAAATCATAAAACTAGTTCAAAGTGCGCTGGGATGGCAAATGCGCCCTGTTGAGGAGATGAGATAAACTGGATTGAACTGGAGAGGAAGCACGGCTGTCTGCTTGTTGTGAACTTATGAGCAGGTGAACTGTCATTAAAGACACTTTGACATCACTTAGGTGCTAACACTCAGGTTTTCTGTGACAAGGAGTGAATTCTTTGGGTACATTTTCTTTCCGCAGTGGTGGATATGTAGAGCCTTGATCAAGTGTCAAGCTACTGCGCGAGTTTGTTTTCAGATTTTGGAGCTAGTGATTATATTTGGCAGCAGAAGACAGAGCTCTCTCCACTTTTTCTCGTTCTTTAGTGATTAAGAAGTAGAAAATTCCTCTCTGTGTGACACCAGTGAAACCCACCTCATCATCTGTTCCCTTCTCCCCATCCCCAAACAGAGAAACACGCTTCTGCCAAGGGGGTCCAAACCTTTATCCGTCCCCTTTCTGTCCTCCCCTTCCCCTTCCTCTGCATGCCCCATCCCAAACTCCAGTTCCTGGTGCAGTGTTGCAATCCTCGTGGCCTCTCAATGAGTTTTGTGACATTTGCTCTTTGGCTTACCGTCACGGCCCCGACAGGCAGATGATAATACGAAATTATGGCCCTTCATTCTCTGAAGGATCATGTTTTCGAGCGCTCTGGAGAAAAGCTGGAAAATTTCTTTTCTCAAAACCTTGAAAAGCAAAAGGCAAATAAAAGGACCTCTTATTTTATTTTGCTCTAATTTTGCAATTGTAAATGAAGCTCTTTTTCTGGAGAGGGAGAAGGTCGTGGTTTAATCCCAGCCAGCAACTCAGCCCCACACAGCTGCTCGCTCACTCCCTGCCGGTGGGATGGGGGAGAGAATCGGAAGGGTAAAAGTGAGAAAACTCGTGGGTTGAGATAAAGACAGTTTAATAGGGAAAGCAAAAGCCGTGCGCACAGGCAAAGCAAAACGAGGAATTCATTCACCCCTTCCCATGGGCAGGCAGGTGTTCAGCCATCGCCAGGAAAGCAGGGCTCCATCATGCATAACGGTGACTTGGGAAGACAAACGCTGTCACTCTGAACGTCCCCCCCATTCCCTCTTCTTCCACCAGCTCTATGTGCTGAGCATGACGTCGTATGGTGTGGGACATCCCTTGGGTCAGTTGGGGTCAGCTGTCCCGGCCGTGTCCCCTCCCAACCCCTTGTGCCCCCCAGCCCCTCGCTGGTGGGGTGAGGTGAGAGGCAGAAAAGGCCTTGGCTCTGTGTAAGCCCTGCTCAGCAGGAACGAAAACATCCCTGGGTTATCAACACTGCTTCCAGCACAAATCCAAAACGCAGCCCCATACCAGCTACTGTGGAGAAAATTAACTCTACCCCAGCCAAAGCCAGCGCAGAGAAGGAGGTGAGGAGGAGCTGCCTTGTGGAGGCGTTGGCCTGGCAATGAGGGCAGAGCTGGTTTTTCCCATAGCCCAGATTCTCTAACGGATATAAACACACAGATGCACGCACATCCCTGGTGGACAAACTGAGGAATAGTCCTAGTGGGCAGACCAAATGTCCAGCTGGCCTCAAGTCCTGTATAAGTGTGGGCAACACCAAATACTTAGGAAAAGGAGAAAGAAAAGAGATGTGGAATGATGCTCCCCCAGCAAAGCCCACAAGCCCCTAGCAATCGGCAGGTGGGGGTTACGTCTGTGTCAGCAGCAGCCAGAGACCCACTGAAGGCCTGGCCAGTACAGTATGCAGGTATCACCTGTGCTGTGGGGTGCTTGCTGGTTTTCTCTGCCATCACATAAGCAGCTCCCAGCAGGAAGAAGGTGCCCTGGATTGCTAAATCTCACTCAGTTTTTCATCACTTCCCTGTGATGCCATTTGTGGCCATATCTTTGTGCCTCGTTTTATCTTTCTGTGCAAAGCAGTTGGGATCTGTTCATGGAGAGACGCTTCTGTGCTCAGGCACTTCTCTCTGCCTGGCACACAGCGCTTTCTCTGCAAACCCTCCAAGATCTCCAGTTTTGCACAGCCACTGCCGTATGCATTTCTATATGTGAAATTAATTGTTCAATACCAAGTTGCTCATATCTCTACTTCAGATGTATATTGATGGCGTAGCCATATGCTAAGGTCAACGATCCGCTGATGGGTGCCAAAGAACACATTTACAGTCAAATAGCTTGTAGTAATTCAGGGAATGATACACACGAGGATCATTTGAGCTTGTGAAGGATCTGTAAGTCGCTGATACAACAAAGGCACTACTGAAGGGCATGCAATGAATTATTGACATGAGTATTCGGTATAAAGCACCACATGGAAAGTGTTACATCCAGCCCTGATCCAGGGGTGCATAGCAGCGTGGGCCAAGCTTCCTATTCTGTTTTGGCAGAGAGCCTGACTCCAGGGGGCTCTTGTTTTACTCCCACCTCTGGGAGGTTCATAGCAGCTGAACAGAAGCTGGCCATCTGACCCAAAACCCTCCAGATGGAGACCAAGTTGATGCTTACATACGAATTTCAGTAGTTTTAGTAATTTCTCAGAGTGGGGCAATTTTCCGCCTCACATTTCTACGCTGAACCGGGACAGACATTTACCAGGTACCTGGTGCAGCTGAAGGAGTTTACTCCATTTCAGGACTAAGGCTTTGCATCTTACCTTCACCCTCCCTGCTCCAGGCAGGGACTTGATGGCTGCAATTGCCATGTCAGTTTCGGGCTACCCCATCAAAGAGCACAAATTTCATCCACTGCAACTTTAATACAGTAAAATCTTGTCCCATCAGCTAATAGTCATTTAACACTCTGAGAAAATCTGTGGGAATAACACCCATGTCATTCCTCCTCCTTCTCTTCAGCTTTCAGGCCCTGATTCAGCAAATAGCTGAAGTGCCGTGCTGAAGTGGTGCCTTTTAGTTGCTAATGCCATGCAAAAAAGCCCTGAGAATAAAGGGGGTTTTATGACCACTGTTTAGAATCCGCTTCCTTCTTTGGGTCTTATTTTTTCCATCAGCCTGCTGGAAGAGGTACAGCCGGAAAACAGATTAGCCCAGGAAAGACTTCTTCTGAACTAATAAACATACCGCAAATACACTTCTTAGTCATATTTTAGGTCAAATGGATGTGTCAAGTCGATAGTCACCCAAGTATGAAGGATTTCTATAAATAAATGAGACAAATATTTTTAGTATCTGCCTGACAGAGCTTCTTTAAAGTGCAAAAGTGGCTGGAATTAACTGAAGTTGGGATCATTTCAAGCAAGAGTCATTAAAAAAAGGAAAGAAAACGAAACAAACATTTGAACTTTTTAACCTTGGGGTTGTTTCCAGCCACATCCCTTACAATGATAATGAATTCAGAAAATTCCATGAAAATCTCTATTCTTCAAGGCATTTAGCATAATGTTCTCAGTTCCTCTTCTCTCTTATGAAAACAGGAAGAAATTATGCAGGGTAGTAGCTGTTTAAATACTAGAAAGTCTCCCTGGGGAAAATTACAGACATTTCAGTGATAAATTGGAAGTGAGATAAAGGAAGGTTTGGAATGAGCATGATCCATAGTTCATTCCAAAGCTTCCTCATTGATTTTGGGGCTTTTTGTATGAGGTTTGAGATGAGAAGGTCTCAGCCCAGCTGAGTTTGGGTGACAGGTTTGTCTGTGCAGCTTTACCCTGAGGACTTCCCAGCGAAGCAGGGCAAAAATGTTAATCCGGATTCTTTTCATGGAAGTCCTACATCTGAACTTCATCCCGCGTCTTCCCAGCAGCCAGGCTGCTCTCCTCCCCGCCAGAGCAGAGTCTTACAGCTCCAGGCTGTATGAGTGAGCATTATATGTTATCTCAGTTCTCCCTGCCTGGGGGCAAACACTACTCCTCCCTGTAAATGTTTGCAATATTGTCTGGAGAAACAAGATTTCGAATCCCCACTGTAAGCTGTTCCCCGCCCCAGGGGTGAATGCATCCTAATTAATTAGCAGAAATACTCCTCCTATACAGCCCTTTAGAAAGAAAAGGAACTGGCTGTTGGAATAAAGTACATTGCAAAACATGCTGGGCTCCACTCTGACAATATCACAGGGAGCTGAGGACGTAATTGCTTTGTTATTTCGCGCTCCCCAGGGTTGTGCTGGAGGCAGTTGAGCAGAATGGGCACTTAAAAACTGCCTCCAGCAAACTCCGCTCCCCCGCTGCCACTGCTGCCTGCTTTCCCAGGTCCCCCGTTGCCTTTGCTCAGCTTGGCAGGAGCTCGTTCTCCTCCTCCTCCTCCTTCGGGAAATTCCCGTCCTTTGATTCCCCATCCCATGACTGCTGCCCTGGACTGGGTTAGTACCACTGCTGCAGAGCCCACTCCCCTCCACCATCTCCCCTAGATGCATATATTGTTTCCCATTTTATGCTTGGACTTGAAATTCTTCAGGAGATGGAGCATCTCCTTGTTTGAGTTTCGAGATTAGCAGTACCGAGCTACTGTTGCAATACAAATAACGAAGAGGAATAACACTTCCTCGGTAATATTTCAGCCCGGCATCACAGGGTCCAGGCCGGTTGGTGACCTGAGAAAACCAGTCTCGTTCTGGACCATGTCACACTCCCTCCTCGGCGCTACTTTAGCTAAACACATTCTGGGAAAACAACAAGATGTGCTGCCAAAATAGCAGAACCAACTCCCCAAACAGGAGACCTTCCCCCAGCTCCACTATTTGAACCACAGGTTTAACAAAGTAACAGGAGGTAAAAACAACAAGCACAATGTTATTTAAACTTATGAATAGCTCCTCATCACACAAATTGTTTCTGAAGAACAAGTAGACGGCACGGGTTGCAGGATCGGACTCCGAAACGATTACACTGAAGTGCAGTAAAAAATGGACTCTTTCCCTCTCAGCAAAGATTTAATAGCCAGAACTGTAGTTAGGTCTGATGCTGCTGGAAATTACTTTTCTTTTAGACAGAGTATACATTGCCTGCCTGCTAAAATGTATTTTCTTCATTAAAAATGAACTGTAATTGGCAAATGAATTTATACTTTTGTGGAGATCTGCTGTCATGCATTCACTGATTTCCAGTTGTTTGTTTGCAATGAATCTCCCTACTGTTGGAAATTAAGACACACGATAGGATTTAGACTGTGAAACCACTAGCATACAGCCATTTAGAGCCTCATTCAAAATAACTTCGTAACATTTTCACTGCTAGTAACGCTTATATTGATTCTGAGACAAGTGAAGCACCCATTGCTGAATTGGGCCGGCCACTACTGGAGCTACTCTTCCTTGAGCTTTCACTTGGGGCCACTGTTGGGTTTTAGCCACTCGGCTAGAGGCTTTTGGCCCAGCCTGGCGTGGCCATTCACGTGTTCCGCTTCTATGTAAAACTAGATAAGTCAGTGTAAAAGTCTTGTATTAGAGTACAAATACAATGACGCCGAAGCTGGCAGAGGCAGCGAGAGAAAGGATTTTGGATGCTCGCAACAGTACTCCGGCCAATGTGAGATGGACGGAGGTGTACATCTTTTTGCTTTGCTTCCTACCACTGTGCATTGCTGCACTTGTGATTTTAGCTGCTACAACATTAAATTTCATTTGCTAACCCCGTGTTATTTGTGTGATAACAAATGTGCCATTTTTAGCTCATAAAGCGTTGAACAAATTTATGTGGAATAATTTCTACCCTAACGCGGCCGAACATTTGACAAGCAGAGTTCCAAAACGCGCTTTCGGGAGTGCTATTTGGTTACAGCGTGTGGGTATCAAAGCAGTTAAGAGTACAAGCTGGGGGAAGAAGGGCAGGAGATTAAAGAGCAGGGGCACCACGCTTGGTTTGGGAAGCCCTTGGAGACAGGCGGCTCTGGTTCCCCAGTTTCCTTGCCTCCCCTTTCCTTCCCTTTAGGTCTTCTCTGTCCTCCCCTTTCCTTTCCCCCTCAATAATCCTGTCTGCCTGGAATCACAATAAAGGAGCGCATCAGCTAAAGCAAGGGATTATTTACTTGTGCTTTTGCTATTAAATGAAGAGCAGTATCAAAGTATTCAGTGCATCCCCCTGGCTCATGTGAAAGAAAAGATCCTTTTATTCCTTGGCTAGTCCTTTGTCTAGCCAAGAATCTGCCGCCCACTCAGGTAATTTGTACCAACAGATCGTACCTGTGGTAGCAGAAGATCCTGTCAGGAGGGAATATCCAGCTTAAACCAGGCATTGCTCATGCGTGAGAAAGGCTGGCTGGCAAGGGGTGAGAGCTGATTTTTTTTTGGACTCACTTGGAGGAGAGAAGGACTTGGGAAGAGGCATTTGCTCAAACATGGAAGTTTTTTTTATTTTTTTGGCTTATCTTACTAAATGTATGTGTTCTTAGTGAATCAACGTAAAAGAGACAAAGGACAAGTGCCTCATCTGGCTGGCATACTCAAACTCACACCCTCCCACTCAGTGCCACCTTTGAAAATATCTTCCCCAATAAAACATTCTCCTATTTCCCCTTCACATTTGCCCTCTCTTTGGGCACGGGACCAAGATTCCTTGTGTACAAGGATACCAGAGCCAGCAGCATCACACCAGGATATAATTTGGCTGGGAGAGTATAAAAAATGACAGGAGTATAAAAATGACAGGATGTCCCCCCTCGCCAACCCTGCGTTACCTTGGCGGCAGCAAGATCTCAGGCATCTTCTTGTCTAAGGCCAGCATTTGAGTGGTAAAAAGATGGACAAGAAAAGCCTCCAGCTTGCCAGGTCAAAGGTGCCCTGAAAAATGAGGAATTGCTGGGGAGGCTGAAGATCACGCAGAGATATTCCTTGCCAAAAACACCAGGGTGGAGATTTCCCACTCCTACTGACAAGAGGCCATAGCCAGCCACACAGAGAAAAGCCCCTGTTGCACCCTGGCACTGGCTTCCTTCCTCGGTTCAGCTGTCACCCCAAATTCCCCTTTCTTAGAATCACAGAATCACAGAATCGTTAAGGTTGGAAAAGACCTCTAGGATCATCAAGTCCAACCGCCAACCCAACACCCCCAGGCCTCCTAAACCATGTCCCCAAGTGCCACGTCTACGTGTTTTTTGAACACCTCCAGGGATGGTGACTCCACCACCTCTCTGGGCAGCCTGTGCCAGTGCCTGACCACTCTTTCAGTGAAGACATTGTTCCTAATATCCAATCTAAACCTTCCCTGGTGCAGCTTGAGGCCATTTCCTCTCGTCCTGTCACTTGTTACTTGGGAGAAGAGACCGACCCCCACCTCACCACAACCTCCTTTCAGGCAGTTGCAGAGAGCGATAAGGTCTCCCCTCAGCCTCCTCTTCTCCAGGCTGAACCCCCCCAGCTCCCTCAGCCGCTCCCCATCACACTTGTTCTCCAGACCCTTCCCCAGCTCCGTTGCCCTTCTCTGGACACGCTCCAGCACCTCCATGTCCTTCTTGTCCCGAGGGGCCCAAAACTGAACACAGCATTCGAGGTGCGGCCTCACCAGTGCCCAGTACAGGGGCAGGATCACTGCCCTGCTCCTGCTGGCCACACTATTGCTGGTACAAGCCAGGATGCTGCACTTTCCCACTCAGGTTATCCTTCGTGCTCCTGCAGACACCCTTCCCTCGTGCTGACAGCACCCTTTACCTGTTTGAAGGATTAGATGCCTCTGGAATAACGCTAAGGTGCTGATAAAGTAAAGAAATTAAATTTGGGGAGCTGTTCATTTCTAATGTGCTAAAACCATCAGGAAAAATACCCACAAACCTGAAATTATCTAGTTTTGCAACTGTGCTGGTGGAGAAAAAGACTATTTCAGATTTAGTAGAGTTATTCCCTTCCCCCTGCCCCTCTCTCCCCCAGTATTTTCTAGAGACCTTTCCTCCTTCCCCCAAGTCGGAGGACGTGACTTTTCAGATGGCTCCGAATGAGTTGGATAGCAACACAGCCAGTGTTCATATTGATTTTTCTTGACTAAATTCGCTTGATCTTTTTTTTTTTTAGGCTTTGGATATCAATTAAAAGAACACTACTCTTTTGTCTTCTGTGTTGCTCCCCTACAAAATAATGAACTGTTTTATACACTAGAGGCAATTTCAAATTATCTAGTTTAATGAGGAAGGTTGTGACAGAAGATTTATTACCCTTTCTGATCTGGTAATGTATTTTCCCAACCATCCCAGCAGAACCAATCACCGTATTTTCATTATACACTCTATTTTCAGGGGTTCATTAGTTGTAGACTAAAAATAACAGCAAAGGTCTCAGTCTGAAAGCTAATCCAATTTTTTTAATTGGAAACAAAATTTGATTAGACAACTTTCTAATCATAACAGCATCAAGCATCAAGACCCTTACTGGGTGTTTTGTCCAAACTGAAACTTCATGTGACTATGCATAAAGACCTGACCTAGAAATACAATCACGTAACTGCTACGAAGGACAAGCCCAGCCTTCTCCTTAAACAAAAACCCCAACGTCAGCACAAGCAATGGCCTGCAGTCTATTCCAATTGATGTGCATTGGAAAAAAAAAGGTCTGGAAATGAACCCGTTCAACCGAGACAAACTCAGAGATGCTCTTGGCCAGTGGCTGAACATGAGACTTAAGAAATAACTAAGAATTTCTTTTTCCCCCAAAGAATTAGAAAGAAAAATAAGGTAAATGAGATGGAAGAGCTCCCATACAGCCAATAGGGCCTCCTGCCTCGAAGCTGGATTCAAATCTTTCTTAAGTTGGTACTTTCCAGCAACAGCTTTGTGCTGTTGGATTACAGTATGTAACACAAGCCCTGTGTTTTTCATGCTGCACCATTTGGATACGCAAGAGCAACAGGCATAACGAAGAAGACCAGGAGACGAACATTGTTGGATTTTACAGGGCATGCTCTTTGCAAAAAGGCTTCACCACCACGGTGGGAATGTGGAGGTGCCGGTGCCTGTGCGGCAGCCTCTCCGCAAGGCAGTCATCCTCGTATCTTTGCACCAGTGGGGCGAAGAGGGACCCGTATTCACGACGGCCAGCTTTAGCAGAGGGACTCTGGCTTTGGCCCTCTACAGCGGCCAGAAATCCTTAATGGACTAACGAGCCTGCTATGACTTGTAATTACACCACGGCCACCATGGGCCCCACACTCTCTGATCCAGACATCCCTCTGACTGGTTCCAAACGCACGCTGTTCACAGGATTGTCTCCAGTACTAAAATAACGAGTACCCACACGAGGATATCCTTGGGGTGCTCGGCAGTCTTTTCTGACCCTGCAAGGAGCCCCGCAGGAAGGTGTTCGTAATGACCTGCCTGCGGGGGCAGCTGGGCTGACGACGCACTTTGGCCAGATAACGTATCACTCAGACACCCGGGGGATTTTTAAGATGGATGTAGGGAAGAGGGAAGTTATTGCAACTCTCATCAGCCCCATGCTATAGATTTTAGATGCATAAATTATATATTTACATTCAAAACTCTATTATTCATAGAGTTGAGTAAACAAGTATTGATTTTTACACTATAGCGCCAATGAGTATTTCTAACGATGCAGACGGAGGCTCTTCTTCCATCCTCTGGAACTCTGACCTCATCGGCGCTTCCTGAGAGTAGTATTTAACAAGGACGATCAAGTTTAAAACCAGTTAGCTGCCGCTGTTTGGAATGGAAATCAATGTGCATTTCTTTCTGAATGGACAACCTCTCCACCCACGCCACGTCACTGCACGGCTCATGCTACGGCTGTTTTAGATGCTGAACCAGACGGATGCAGACGGAAAGCAAGCGAGAAAAGGATGCGTGCAACGCTCTCAGCTCACAGAGTAACCTTAGCTCTCCCGCTGTATGGGAGGAGGCAAGGACATTCTGGCTCGGTGAATATAGCAGAAAGAGTAAGCTTTGATGTATTAAAAAAGTCCTGGTGCTGCAGAGCTCATATTAAAGCTTTTGAGACAGGTCCTGCTATCGGTATGCGAGCTTGTGTCAAGATTTCTCTCTATTAGATGTATGATGCTACCGTGCACATTTAGGGGTGGCAGAAAAAATCCTTTAACTGCGTTTCCCAGTACTATGCTGTTTCAGAGGTTAACCAAAATCACTTACTTCATAGCTAACTTTGCTCTATTGAATCAATGTACAAGTTCCTTATTGGATTTTTATTGCCGATAAAATTGACAGAGAAAATTACTAGGATATACTTAAAAATGGGAAGGAAATGTACGTTTACAATAAAAAGGTCTCTAAAGGTCTCTTGTTTCATAGGAAGGAAGCTGTCTTTATATTGCATGAACTATAAAAAATGATTAAAACCAAAGAGAGACAGGAAGCTGATAATTTGATTTATCATCTTAATGGCTATGATTCATTAATAAATAATATAATGGTTTATGTCTCTCTTGTAAAAGGAGTAGAGAAGAGCAATTTGTCTAATAAATGACTTCAAAAATTACAGCTGAGTCTTGTTTGCCACATTTGTTCTATTTAAAAAGAATGAGTGAATATCTTATTTCTTATTACTTACTAGGACATTTGTTGTATTATTTATAAGAGTCAAAAACCTTAACTAAAAGCCACTCATCTCTGATCACGGTCTCCCATTAGCTTTAAATTCAGGAAAGAGAAAGGGATTGATCACTAGATCAATAAATCTAACCTTAGAGATGACTAAAAGCTTCCTTTAACCTCTTTCCTCCAGCATCCTTTTTCAAAATTAAAGTATCCCCCTTTTAAATTATTTAAGAGCATGTCAATTTTACAGTAAGGCGATGTATGACTGCATCATACAAGGATTTCATCTTTAGATTGGAAACACAGCAGCATCTTTAAAAGGAATGCACTGAAATTACGATCACTAGGTTGTTTTTTTTTTTTTTTTTTTTTTAAGTTGGATATGCTCCTATAGACAAGATACACATATCCTGTTCCACATCTCATGCCCTGGATTCCATTGAGACAAGTGCTGAGAACAGGAAAATCAAGAAGAAACGCATACTCCCAATTATCGGACACACAAACTACCCCAAACCCATCAATGCCTCTGATGGAGTTGGAAGTTGCCCTGTATTGATGGCACTGGGCCAACAACTGATATTACAATAGAGCTGCAAAAAGTCACTTCAGGCAAAAGCAAACTCCGGAGAACAAAATTAATGGAAAGAGTGTTTAATTTTTTTAAACCATCCTGTAAAAATAACTTGGATTGTAGTTTGCCCAGCGTGCATCAAGAGCCTGACCCGTTTTTTCCCCCCTTTATATGAAAATAATGTATCAAAATCAGATCTTTTTTCTTACCAGAAGCTGTTCGCACTGATTCAATATGCTGTTGTTTCTACTGTCCTCCTACGGAACCGCCTTCCAAACACAAACCACATCACGCAGACACAATTCCTGATGCAAAACTGGCTGGGTGCCCCAAAACAGGGGGGCCACGGCCAGGGTCACCTCTGGATCATGTCCTCGCTCGGCCGCCGACCTGCTGCGTAGTCTTGAGAGCGTGTTTTTCCGCACATCTCCGTACCTTTCCTTGTTCCATGTTTAATCTTCATCCTGAAGAACTTGGGGTCTCTGTCTTGCAAGAGTCTGGGCTTAGAAAATGGAAGTTCTTACCCTGTTTCTGAGGTTAATTTTTTAGAGGGCTTCAACACTGAACTTCAAGGCTCAGTTATCTTTGGATCATACTTCAGAGGCGAGGTGTTATAGAGTATTCTTGGGGCGAGCAGCACTGGTAAGGCTGTTAATGACAGCAGCGGGAGGAAAACTTTAGGATGACAATTCTTGGCATATTGTAAAACCAGTTAATTTCTACAAGGCTTATTAAGAAAAGAGAAGAAAAGAGAAAAAAGGGTATATGGATTTAAGCAAAATAGACCTTTTGAGTTCTCATGTTTCATAAAAAAGTGTATACTTCATGAAATGGACCTTTCTCTCAGACCACACGTGTACGCACAACTCACTGCCATTAGGTACAAATGTCACACAGGTATGAATGATCTGCACAAATAAAACAAGAAAAAATAGGGTGAACTTCCCCAAAAAAACCATTCATCAAGATTTTCTACATAGGAGTTCTCTAAATAAATGCAATTAACTGGCCCACAGTCCAAAGGCACTATTTTTATGTGCCGCACCTTCTTCCCCCAACTGCTATATTATGTAGGTCTCCTAAAATTGGAGTGCTCAAGATATTTTTGGGGTAAGTGATGCATCAACAAATGTCAAAACAACGTAGGCTGCCTACAGAATGGCAGCTGCATACAGAATGATGCTGAAAACACGGCGCCTTGGGGAGCTATACCCCAAAAAAGGTTCGTTCCTGGCCTTTAATTTTGAAGGGACAAAAATCTTTGCTGATTTTGAAAGAGACGGTAGCCTTCGCGAACTTCCAAAGCAAGTACAACTTTGGGCGAAATCTATTTTTTGTGGTCTTGTGATAAAAACAATGATAATGCTAATCTCTATCTAAAATTATGGGCTTTTTGCCCTAATTAAGAGTTTCTGAAAGAGAATTTTAATCAAGCAGACTGCAAACATCTCTGGCGCCACTCTGTGAAGTCAGATTTTGAACCAGATGCTATTACTTCCTACTGCAGCCATGCAAGTCACAGGCCACCATTCCACCACGATAGGCACAGCGTAAGAGAGGAGAGCAAAGATGATCCCCACTGCTCACTCGCTTTGTATTTGGAAAATGGTAGCAATAGAGGGAAAAACAGATTTACTAGTATGAAGCTGTCCTTGATAAAATACAGTTTACGAGAAAGGCAATGCCAGTTGAATGGAAGCAGCGCAAGGAAAAGATTGCAGAAAAACAAGGGTGATTTTCCTGACATCAGTCATACAATTGTCATTTGCATATGGAGGAGGGAGAATCTCAGCTGGTAGAAGCTGTTATAAGCTTATCAATAAAGCCATGCTGATTTATAGCAGCTGAGAGTTTGTCCTGTAGCGTATTCATCCATGTGCGATGCGATAGATTGATGCGTTAGCATTTTCTCCCTGGAGACTTTGGTTCAAAAACCTATTTAAAACACAGTGAAAACAAACAGGCTGGTCTCTAAGCAGATGTCCCTGGAAATCTGTTTACATCATCACAGTGACAGCAGTTTAGTGGAAAGGGTATTCTCTGCTGGGGGGGGGCAAGGGCAGGGTAGCAGGTCCCCCGTGGAGTTGCATGGCAAAGCTTCCTTGGTAACTCCCAAGTACCCAGCTTGCAGAATGGATTTGATGACCACAAATCTGTGGGATTCTGTACAAGGTGAAATTAAAAGATTCAAACAGAAATATTGCTTAGTCTTAGTCTACAATCTGGGAGCAAGACTCTACAGCACTGTTCTCTGCCATTCCTAGCCTGCACACATACATAACCTCATGCACATGGGTAATTGCTGATTTTTGATAAGCTCTTTTGCGTGCATGAAATTAAACGTGCAGGCTTGGGGTCTCAGTTTCAAAAGCATTTCAAGAGGATACAAACACTCCCTGCGATCAAAGGAGAGGAAACAGCATGGTTGTAGTTACATCACCTCTCACATACTTTTGGCAGAGTAGTTCTAGGCCCGGTTTTGCGAGAGATGAAACACATACAAGCGAAGGCAACAGAATCGCAGGTCACCCCTGCGCCTCCTGGAGCCGCACCCCGAGCCCAGCCTAGAAAGCAATTGAGTTTCTTGCCTGAACCCAGATCCACTGAGTCTCACTGGGATTTCACCAGTAATTCAGCAGCAGATCTGCCTACCCATGTAATGTAAGTAATGCTTTTAGGAGCATTATCCATGCATGGTTTTCCCGTACATGGAATTTGGCAGGAGGCCATTCGACCAAATGCTTCACACTGCAAGAAAAATCTGCAGACTACTTTTTTTTATTTTTTAAACTATACTTATTAAAAAAACCTACTAACAAAGTAAGAAAGTTATTCATTATCACCTCAGGATCAACTATGCAAGATCAGATAGTTTAATATGCAGATTTTTAAGGAAATATCTTCCTTCTCACCCTCCCACATTATGTTTTATCATTTCAGAAGCAGCAGCTCCTACAGTGAAAACTGCATGTTTTCATAGAATGAAATAGTAACATAAAAACAGACTTACCAAGTCCAAGCCCCACCTATCCTATGTAACTACCTCATTATCCCTCCCAGACACTGATCAAATCCCAGTTTATGAGTAGCTTGCTTTTGACTGCGATTATACAAAATGAAAAGCTGTTCCAGAACCCCACTGCTCTGACGATGACGAGCCTTCCTCTTTTCCAACCAAAAATCTTTTCACACCCAGTTTATACATGTCTGTTCCTGTACTGAGTGTTGTCCTTAACTTGAATTGTTTTCCTCCTCCCTGGTGTTTAGTCCCCTGATGTATTTATAGAAAGATCATATCCTCTTTCAAACTTCATTTTGCTAGGAATAGTAATGATAGTAATAGACTGATGAATTTACTGTATTAGATACAGATGGGCATACATACACACACACAGAGGCAAGAGCACTCATTTTAAAATAAATGCAGAAAATACAGATAAGTCAATCTTTAGTTAACAGTGCGTTATTTCAAACATGTTGGCAACGTATGTAAGTTACAATATAAAAGACAGATCAAGTTCAAAACTGATTTTTAGGGTTTTTTTAGATCTAAAGACTATCCATCTATAGAAATACCAGAAAGCCTACCTGAAATTCTGAAAAAACTCTAGTTTGGGAACAGTACCAAAAGCCCACAATGAATATAATTTCTAAAAAAGAGAGCTGGGAAGACTCAAAGTACATTTGGATAAAAAAACCCTTAGACAGAGGCTAGTCTGGGTGGTAAATAATCTGCAGGAAAAAAAAAAAATCGCTATTAAAAAAAAAACCCTAGCAGGAAGAAAGACCAAACATACTATTTGTCTGTTTAGAGACAATTTCATTCTTACATAAAAATATTTTCTAGCTTTGCTGCTCTGGTACATCAATCCTGAGTACTCTAACTTTTGACTTATAATGATATTCCTTCAGATACAGCTTCACCGATGGAGGAATGGGAAGTGCGTCAATACCATCGTAAGTTGTACAGTTGCAAATGACTGTTCTACATATATGTTGAAGAGAAAAAGGAAAAGTCCTGTTTAGCGGAGTGGATAAAAGCGGTTCAAAGAACATACAGGAACTTGGATCTTTGTAGTGCTCTAGGAGTCCCGTGATGTCAGGAGAGTGGAAGACGCAAGGATCGTGGGCATCAAAGCTAAAGTTGTGATTCCACTGCTCTATCCGCGCATGGAGGGAACGACTGTAGCGCCTGAAGCTCACAGAAAACAAATAGTCTTCTTGGGCAGAATCTCGTAACAAAAAGGTTCCCTCTGGCTTTCCTTCTAGCAGCGCCTCAGCTGCGTATTTATCCATGACTCCCCAGTAGCAGGGATTGTTATTGATCTGGAGGAGATCTGGGACTAGGCAGTGGACATAATCAATCTGTGTATGGTATTTTGGCGGCGTTTCCATCCGTAGCAGCTCATCATCGGTTTCCCATTTGGGCTTGTTTCTTTTTCTAGAACTTGTGCACAGTGTTATAACTTCATCATCAGAGTCCATATCGCTCTCATCTTTACTGCTCCTTAATGCCTTACCTGTAACCAACTCAGACCTCGAATCGCCCCTGGAGGAACCACTGTCAGTAAAGTCACAGGACTGGGAGGGAGAGTCCGCTCCCCCGTTGGCAATCTCGTCGTCTTGCAGCTGATCCTCCCTTTCCTCATGCTGGGATAAATCAGCAATTATCCAGTCTTCCGCTTTTGGACTTATAGGGGCTGTATGTCTTTTGATCAAGTGCCACCGAAAAGCTAGCTCTGAGCGCGGAGGGAAAGGACACTTATCTAGCATTAACTCACTGATATGAATTTTTCTTTTTGATGGCAGTCCTGAGGTGTGCCGACTGCTACAATTCTTTATGGGAAAACACTGACCCACAGCATCTTGCAGCTTCTGTTTGAGAGACCGGCCTAAAAATCTGTGACCACACGAACGGTCTAGATCCAGCTCAATAGACGAGCAGCTGTATTTCCTCTCTTGGCTCCTTAAATTAGCCCCCGATCTTCCTGCAGCACTTGCTGTTTCAGCGTCAGAACAGTGCTCACTCTTTTTAGACCAGGAGAGCTTCTTTCCACTCCAGACATAACCATCCTTTCTGTCTGCACTTCTGCTCCGGCTGCTTTTGGGTCTCACATCTGTGTTTTTAATATTACTGTCCTTATTTTCTGCCATTTTGACAGTTTTGCTTCACAAGTTGCCAGAAAGCGTGCTGTGTTCTTCTTCAAGGGTTTTTCTACATAAGGAAGCTTCCTCAAGGCACTTTCCGGAATTATCTAATGAAAAAGAAAGCACAGCTAAGTTAAGAGGTGCACACGCACACAACACAAGACCAATGCAGGTGTATACAGGACAACAGCAACAATTAATTGCTAACCATGTAAAAATAATATGATCAAGCTGAATTCACTAGAACACCCCATGAATACCGGCCTGATCCCACACAAGGCTCTCTTGACCCTTCCTTGGGAAAAGCATCCTCTGGAATAAACCATCTGAGGTGTTTTTAGAGTATCCATTCTGACTATGCAACAGAACAGACAGTTTTAGATGCTGGCAATCCTATTGTGCTATGGTCCATTTTAAAGGGAAGCACTTCATGTGGCAGGTGATACTGCTTTAGCTGTTTACTGAGCAAATTCTGCATCTCTTCCAAATAACCTTTCAAGAAGAAACAAGCCAGAACAGAAACAACTAGGTCAGAGTACAAAGAGCTACTGTACCTAGATGATATGCCTGTTTGCTACTAATCCATAGGGTGGGATGCCAGAGATCTTTTTCTTAACTGACACTTTTGGGTCACTTTTGGGATAAAAAAACCCTTAAATTATATCAGTCACAGATTCCGTCAGTTTCTGAAAGCTGTTTTCCTCTGCCTTTTCAATCGGAGCTAGAAAATACTGAGCCCCTAAGGGATTGAAATATCTGGGGCTTTACATACTGAAAAGGATTAAAACAAATCCAGTCCCTTACTAAAAGCCATTTTAAAAGGCCATGAAAGATGGAACTGCTTATTACTCATTAGAGAAGAAAGTTTACATTATTAAAATCAGTGTTGCTCTGAGACCTACGGTTGCTGATTTCATTCTCTGTTGTTTCCAAAAGTGTATTGAATTCTCAATTAGATAAGAGGTTTCCTTTTGAATGTTGCGCTTTGAAAAGGAAAAAAAAAATCCTCTTTTGATTACTCAGTTGAAAGTAGAGCAGAATTGTTTCAAGGTACATAGATAGCAATATGTCATGTATGCTATACCCTCCTGAGGCATGGCAGAATGTAGAAATATTTCCCATCACATACCATGATGCTTTTGCACCAAATCAATTTACAGCTCCTCTATTCCACTGGGTTTTTTTGGCTGTGGGTTTTTTGTTGCATTGTTTTTTGGGTTTTGGTGGTTTGTTGGGTTGCTTTTTTTTTTTTTTTAAACTAATTGACATGGTAAATACTAAGCAGGAAAAGAAAAGGGCATCCACTTCCTCTCTCCATTCAATCCATTCTCATCATCAGGATTAGCCAGCATGACACAACCTCTCTGCGGTCCCTCGGGGCTGCGCAGGCTGAATTCTAGCCTCTGCTTTCAGTAAAAGAATAAGACTGCTGTGCCAAAAGGCTTACATGCAATCTGTGGGCCAAATGCATCCCAGATGGAACTTTCACCCAGGAATTTTTGACATTGCATTCCTCATTTACAACCCACAAACCTGAGAGCTGTGGGGGAAAGGAAAAGAGAGGGAAAGGGAGGAGACGCAGAAACATAGAACGAGAGTAAGATTGCAAATCTATTGAAAAAACCTGGCATTAAAGCAATCTAGGTGAATAGTATCTCACTGGTACCAAGTGGAATCACAGAACGGGGTCCCTATTCCAGCAATTACAAATCAAAGATTACAATAAAGATTTCTCTTTCTTCTCTCATGATTTTGCAAACCACTGCAGGATGCAATGCAGATAGGAGAAAGGCAACATTTGTACATGAGACCTGAAACCCCTTTATTTAGACCAAGATTCATTGATTGCTTTGGTAACATTGATATTTTTTACCCAGAAACAACTAGAGTGGAGCACTGACTTTTCTCCACAGTTAAAAAAAAGAGGGAAAAAACCAATCTCATTTACCCTGGTGATAATCTGAAGTAACTGAAGACACAAAGTTATTCTAGATTAATCCTGTGGTAAAATACATTAACTCTCTATATACAGGATTTTTAATTGGACAGAGAGATATCACTGAGGTTGCAAAGTCAAGTACTTAAAAATTAGGATATGACAGTTTGTAATTGCTTTTGAAACCTTCAATTATCTCATTCTGCACATCCAGTCCATATAAGGAATAAGAATATGCAGAATATAGGCTTTTAATTAAAAACTGCAAAACGTACAAAACCCAGAAGTGCTGAAAAGGCCCGTTATCTCCTAACTTCAGCCTTGCCACTGGAATAAGCTCAGTATTTTATGTCATTTCTGGGTTGTTGCTGCATTTAACCGTAAAGCCACCTTCTACTTTGTACCTTTCTTCTCTCGTGAATCATTAGTGGTACCTGAACCCTGAAACTTAAACTGGAGAACTAGCACGTGATGCTGTAAGACATGCACCATTAACCAGCAACACAGAAGGCTGTTTCCCTGGTGTTTGAAGGCTGCTGGAACCGAGGCGCCAATTCTGCCACGTCAGAGCCATAATTGCTAATCAGACCTAACACCAGACCCATGAAAAGAACGTGGAATAAATGAAGAAAAAAAGGGATGTCAACCTGCTAAAGCCAGGTTTGAACTTGACCTTGCGAAGGAAGAGTCAAGGATGGTTCTGTGATCAGCTTGAAACTCGGGAGACAAAATCTCGGTTTCCAAATCTGCTACAAATGTCTCCATGCTCGCAGGCAAGCTGCCTTCTGAACGCGCTGGCCACAGTGTATTTAGGTGCCCAAATCCCACCGCGTGGCATTACAATAAGTGGGTCACGCCTTCATACCTTTCCGAATCTGCGATTCACAGCCCCACCAATAAAACGGGGACCAAAAATAATTTGGGTGTCAGAAAGAAAAATGCATAAAGGGCAGCGAGGCATTCAGTGCTGTATTACCACTTAAGGCTGGCCACCTAAACCAGCTATTCCTTGCACTGCAAATGTCCAAAGGAAATGCCGTGTCCCGTATATCCATTAATGGCTGGAATGCAACTGAAAGAGCAGGAGAGGAGGGCAAGGATAAAAGAGAGGGAACACGGAGTGTACTTTTCCCTACAGGGCAAGGTTAAATGGAAGAGTCCAGCACCGTGCAGCTTACACACATCAGTTCTGAGATCCTTTCGGTAGCTATAATTAGTCTCCTGCCTACAAAAGCCTTCTTCTATGCAGGGATACCTTAGGCATCTCAGAAGCAGGCAGATTTGACAAAACCGTTACGCTTGAAACTCTTCCGCCTAAGCAAATGGCAAAGATAAAGCAATGTGCAGGGATAAGTAGAGTTCACTTCGGGCCATGGGATCCAGCTTGTAGTTCAAGGTTATCCAACACTGTCACAGCTTACAGTCCCTGAGGACAAGCAGAGAGCCGGGTGGTTTTTATTGTTGTTTTCATAATGTGCACAGCTCCCCCCTTCAGAGGCACGTCTCCTGCCACACTGCGGAGCGGGGGGGAGCAGAGGGCTGCACAAGATGCTTTTTCTTTCAAGCGCTGATGCCTCAACACTAAGACTTCAAGCCGAAACTAAAAGCAATAAATATCTAGTACCTATCTGGAGGCAGTAACAATATTACCTCCTAGCCAGAGGTGGGCTGCAATCAACAGCCATGATAAGACAGTTACAGCCTCACCACATGTCTAATTAAATCAGTGACAAATACCCACTAACTCCAATAGGAGAATCAAAACCGTAAGCGTAAACAGACCTTTTTATTTATTTATTCAATAAATACTGATTTGCTTTAACTAGCTGTTTATGCCCTGAGCCGCTGGACCCTTGCCTCTAGCCCAGTACCTCCAAGTCCTCTTCATCAAGCTGCTTCCCTTTCGGTATCATGAAGAAGCAGATGGTGGGGGGTCCCCAGCCCACCCTCCCACTCGGAACAGGACCAGCATGGGCACAGGGGAGCCACGGCAGTGCCTGGCCACATTCTGAAAATCTCTGAGGACAGAGATTCCACCACCTCTTTGGTGCTCTCACGCCGCACAACCCTTCTAGCGAAGGAAATACTTTGAAAGTTTTCTGTCCAAGTACACAAAAGCCAAAGTGTCGCTGTATTATGCCTTTAGTTAAACAAGAAAAGGAGACTCGCACAAAGAACAGTAAATCAATTTTGGAATTGTTGTAGAAGTTGATATCCTTCTACAGCTGATAAAATCATGAGAGAGAAGAGCAAGCCATAATAAATTGGAGTACTTGTTCTTTTTTCTTTCAACTTACATAAAAGTTTTTTAAATAACTTCTCACCGGTCACATGCTGTTTCCATTAATTTCACCCAATTAGATTTTGGCCGCAAGACCGCATTTTAAAACCTGACCTTCTACTGAAGTTGAGCTGTTATTGACTTATTTTGGAAAAAAGCCCAACCTATTAAGGATAACATTAAGTCTCAATTCCTCTGTCTTAACTTATTTTTCTTCAGTTTTGACTATGTTTATTTTGATTTATGATACTGTCCAAAAATACCTAAGCTAGACTCCAGAGTCCTTTCCGGCAAATTAAAGCAATAATCACACACACACACAAAAGAAAATGACTGTCTAAGGATACCAGGGATAAACTAGAATACTTCTTACTTGGAAATACCCTTGATTCATCTTGGGTCTTTATGCCCCAAAACTATAGCAGGAGCTCCAACACTGGGGCTATTTTATTCACACTCAGGAGGCAGAAGTGATCTGGAAGCAGGTGCCAAAGGTGAGGGCAGCTTGAATCTACTGCTTTAACAAAACTCTGATCATGTGGTGAAGGAGAGACACACGCAGCACTTGGCAGACCGCAGCAGCACTAAATCAGTAAAAGCTTTATGGTCCATGACCAACACTTCGTGCTCCACCCAGAAACAGAAGAGGAGAGCAGCACGATTCCCGGCTCTTGCCCTGCCGCTCCGCTCGCAGCCACTTACACTTATTAATCAAGTCAGCAGCAGGTTGAGTTCCTGACCGGATTTAAAGAATAACCTGGCGTTTGATGCCGTGCCACTGGGGATGTGTCAAAGCCACTGGGCCTGCAGCCCCTTGGCCGAGTGACCCCCCCCGCCCCCCAAAAAACCTCCCCCCAGTTTTCCCATGCCATTCAAAGAGTCATCCCTCCAGACAATGAATTCCATTGTCACATAGAACTGAACTTAAAACGGCTTTTATATTGTAGGATATTTTAGGTGCAGTTTGTATGAGAGTTTCTGCAAATTAAAATAATAAAGAAAAATAAATAGTCGACATGCACTTGTTTCCATCCCCAGCAGCAGCTTGCAATAAGGCTGCTGTAAGAATAGCTTCGTCTTCCCACTCATCTGATAAGCGGTTCAGCTCGAAACATTTTGCTGGAACACATTATCCTCACCAGAAATCACGATTTACTGAAATATGTCAGGATACACCCATGGAAAACATGTCTCTACACAGCTTTCACAAGGTTTAATAATGAAAACTGGGCATATATATATTTAAAAAAAAAAGTGTGCCTGCTTTGTAATCCTGTCACTTACTCATTCATGAAAGTACCAACAATGCGACCGTCACAGAAAGTCCGACCACATTTCCAATATAAATACATCAGCCTGCTCACCGCAACCACCGATAACTCCGCTGCAGAGCAAAACTGAAGATAAAAGGGTTTTGCCTGGAAGCATTTTTTCTTAGAAGTAGGAATAAACCGGGCCAGATCATTAAAGCGACATAAAGGGCAAACAGATAACTCTGATTTTTTTCTCCTTATTTCAGGTATGTCGAGCTCTCACGTGTTTTGTTCCTTCAAGAAATAAACCACAATGCTTTCTTCCTATTTTTTGCCACACGAAAGCTTAATGATTTTTGCAGCGCAATCGCTACCTGCCTAACTACAACCACTGTCAACTATATCTACCACACACATCAGGATGGCTATAATTACTGAGTAATTCTGTAATTACCATAATGAGCTCCGAGTGGGTTTGATCCTGCAGCCTTTACCCGGGCGACAGCACTCCCCAGCCTCTCTGCAACACTTTGCTGTCATGGGGGTTTTGGCTAAGCGGGGAGCGCCCCTCATTTGGGCTTTCCTTGCTGCTCCTGTGCCTCTGGAGGGACTGCCATTCAATGGATGTACACAAGTATATACAGTAAATATATATGCGCTCTATACATCAAGATACAGGCATCGGGCGTACAGCCACACAGAGGTTTTCACAGAGAAACTGAAGGCCCGCCGAGGAGCGAGCCCACCCCACTGAGAGGGGCACAGACCCCGGCTGAGACCACCTCACCCCTCCTCAGCCCACCTCACCCCTCCTCAGCCCACCTCACCCCTCCTCAGCCCACCTCACCCCTCCTCAGCCCACCTCACCCCTCCTCACCCCTCCTCACCCCTCCTCAGCCCACCTCACCCCTCCTCAGCCCACCTCACCCCTCCTCAGCCCACCTCACCCCTCCTCACCCCTCCTCACCCCTCCTCACCCCTCCTCACCCCTCCTCACCCCTCCTCAGCCCACCTCAGCCCACCTCACCCCTCCTCAGCCCACCTCACCCCTCCTCAGCCCACCTCACCCCTCCTCAGCCCACCTCACCCCTCCTCAGACCACCTCACCCCTCCTCAGACCACCTCACCCCTCCTCAGACCACCTCACCCCTCCTCACCCCTCCTCAGACCACCTCACCCCTCCTCACCCCTCCTCAGACCACCTCACCCCTCCTCACCCCTCCTCACCCCTCCTCAGACCACCTCACCCCTCCTCAGACCACCTCACCCCTCCTCAGACCACCTCACCCCTCCTCAGACCACCTCACCCCTCCTCAGACCACCTCACCCCTCCTCAGCCCACCTCACCCCTCCTCAGCCCTCCTCACCCCTCCTCAGCCCACCTCACCCCTCCTCACCCCACCTCAGCCCTCCTCACCCCACCTCAGCCCTCCTCACCCCACCTCAGCCCTCCTCACCCCACCTCAGCCCTCCTCAGCCCTCCTCAGCCCTCCTCAGCCCTCCTCAGACCACCTCAGACCACCTCAGACCACCTCACCCCTCCTCAGCCCACCTCACCCCTCCTCAGCCCACCTCACCCCTCCTCAGCCCACCTCACCCCTCCTCAGCCCTCCTCACCCCTCCTCAGCCCCCCTCACCCTCCCCCCTCCCCCTCCGGCCCGCCTCCTCCCGACCCCGACTTACGACCCTCCGGCGCGAGCGGCCGATGGCGCTGCCCTCCCTCCCCGGGGAAGCCGCTCGCCGCCCGAGTCGCTCCCTCCGCCGGGCAGGGCGGCCTGTCGGGCGGCGGGCGAGGCGCGGGGGGTGACGGCAGGAGGAGGAAGGCCGCCGGCGTGAGGCGGTGGCGGCCCCACGTCCCTCACCCGCCGGAGCGGAGCCGCTGTGAGGCGGCCCCGGCCGCGCCTGCCGCCGCCATCCCCGCTCTCCCGGCCGGGGCCGGCCCCGGCCCCGCCTGCGCGCAGCCCCGCCCCGGGGCTCCCGGGGGGGGTGGGGGGGGCAGGCCCGGCCCCTCGGGGCGGGGCCGGGCGAGGCGGCGCCGAGCGCGGGAAGGCTCGAAGCGGGCGGCGGGGCCGGTGCGGTGAGCGGGCGGGAGGGGGAGGCGGCGCGGCCCCGGGCCTGCCCCTCGGCCCGGCGGTGCGGGCGGTGCGGGCGCCCTCCCGGGGCGGGGGCAGCCCCGACGGGGAGCGGGGAGGGGGTCCCTCCCAGGGCCCGGCGGGCGGCCTGGCCTGCCTGGGCCGGGCCTGACATCTAACATGGCCCCGCGTCCGGCATCATCCGCCGCCCGACATCCACAATCCGCCTCGCCGAGCGCCGTGTCCCCATCCCCGCGGGGGGGTGGGCGGGCGTCCCAGCAGCTCGGACCTTGCCCTCCCGCCCGAGGCTCTTTCCGAAGCGTTTTCTTTTTAAAATGTATTTCTTCCCCCTTTTGTCCTCCCTAAATCAACAGGTGAGAGCGAAGATGCCGTCCGCACAAAAGTCGATGCGGTACGGCCACACCGAGGGCCACACGGAGGTCTGCTTCGATGACACTGGGAGGTAACTACCTGATTCCTGTCCCATTCCTAATGCCCGTATTTATGTGTCTATATAGATATGTATATATGTATATATATGTGTATATTGCCCGTATATATGTGTATGTAGGTATACATAGATGTGTGTATATCTATAAAAACTCTATATGCACTTTTTGTGAGAGTGGCTTCATATAATCTAGCAGAAATCACTGTAGTGTGGGAGTAAATATGTTCACATATGCACTAAGAAATTAAAAATACAGTCGACAAAATCCAGTATTGGGCTTGCTGTCTTTTCTTGGTATTCTTGCACTAGTTCTGGAACGTACAAATATAAACTAAATATTTGCCGTTACCTTTTTATTGATTAAAAATAAATGATAAACCAGAAAATAAGCCCTCTCAAAGTGAACTCAAGGGGTAAGTCTTACATACTGAGTACGGTTTAAGTCTGTACTCTCTTATTCCTTTCTTTAGCCCATTAGCCTTGGTACAAAGACAAAGACTACTCTTAAGAGTCAGTCTAATAACAATCCCTCAAAAAGCCTTGTTTGCTATTACAATGCAAATGTTTAGGAAAGGATGCAGACATCGATGCCAGATACCACTGGTCCACTACTGCTGGACTCCCCAGCATTGATATATTCAACATCAACACAGTGTTGTGGTGCTGTCAAAGTACAGACCTTACAGAACTAAGAAGAGCAACATCACAGCTTCACCACTGGCTTTGTAACTTTTTGCTCCTTAATTAGAATTTTTTGGGACTGCAAACAACTCTGGAAAAAAAAATGCAAGGCTTGATTATAGATTCATGATGTCTTTAACTAAAAATCCCATGCCATCTTCTGTGTATTTGCTCCGTGACTTCAGATTATTGTTTACTGCATTAAAATAGTGAAAGTTAGCTCCAGCAAACTTGAATTCCATATTAACTATTTCTTAAGAGTTCTGTAGGCCTGGAACATGTTAAGCTTGTTTAACTTCAGTCAATTATGCATTAGCGCTCTTAGTTTTGCCCTCAACTTTGTAATCAGCTGTAAGGTAAGCTTTCAAAGTCTTAAGAAGCAATTAAATGCCCAGTTCTTAGAGAAATCAGTGCTGATTAAGTCCTTTGAAAAATTTGCTCTAGGTCCTGGAAAAAATGGACTGACCGATAGTATCTAAGGGTCAGTCCAGGTAAGTGCCAGGCCTAGGTAGTTATCAGAGGCTCAGGGCGCTGCGTTATGCGACCAGGCATGACTTTTTTCCCCTATGTTACATAATAAACGTAGGTATTTGCTGTATCGCATAGTATGTGTTGTGTTTCAAGTTAAAAAAAACCCTAACACTTTAGGAACATTTTCATATTGGGATTGAAAGTCACAGTGGCTGTCCATTCCATTCCTGAATGTTAACGAGTCCTGTGTCTTTCCACAGCTGCATTGTAACTTGTGGCAGCGATGGAGATGTTAGGATTTGGGAAAACCTGGATGATGATGATCCGAAGTCCATTAACGTGGGAGAAAAGGCCTATTCGTGCGCTGTAAAGGTATCGTCGTTAACAGAACTCTTCTGAGTTGTGTCATGCTGGTGTTGGATTTTGAAGCTCAGGGATGATGCTCATGTGGGTAACATTAAACATATACTGGGGTAATGTACAGAAAAAGGCAAGAGTAATACTGTATGTAGCGCATTTCAGTCTGATGTATGTTAATTATGTAGATCTTTGATGTATGTTGGATATGTACATCTTCGTCTTCAGATTTAAATTTGAGCATACAGACACATTCTACCTTTATGTCTAAGTGAAAATATTAAAGCAGTATTGAAAACATAGTTTTCTGAAATACTCAGAAATTTAATTGATTAAATGTGCCTGTAGACTTAGTATTTTAACTAAATTTAACTAACTAACTAACTAACCTTTATATAAATCAAGAGTACTTCTGACAATTCATTTTACCCCATACAGGATTGTAGAGGAATTATTCCTTATACTAAACTTCTGTAATATTTTTTTCCTCCTCTTCCTTCACATTCAGTTTTACTCATTTCTGACTTTGATCTTCTTTCTGAGAAGCAAACCCAGCAGATTAAGCTAATTATGCAGTGAACTTTTTAGGATGTTTCAGTTTTTTCTCACAATGTGAGTTGCAGAAGGTTTCCCAGCATACAATGTGATCATCAGGTATCAGGAAAAAGAGCCAAGAAATTGTTTTATGTGGGCCTGTTTTAAGGTCCAAGGAATTACAATCTGTATTAGTCAAAAGCTACTTTCACAAAGTCAGTCTCTGGTAATGCTTTGGTGATACTTTTTTACAATTGCTTGGTATTTTGCTCTCAAAATTGTCCTTCAGCCTAAAGATGCCTCTGACCCACCATTCCCAAAGTCAGAAGAGAACAGGATTCTTGCTTGCATAAGTGTTAAGAAGTTGTGAGAATGCTGACTAGAGGCAATTTCTGTAGGCTGACTGACTGGCATTTGAAGCATAACCTGCTCAGTTTGTTCTAATGTCAAGGCAGTTCCTTTTACTATATCTTGCAGGAGTCATTAGTTGCAAATAAGTTACCTATATGAATTTGTGTAATAGAAAATAATTCTTTTTACTATGCACGTTCATGTATTTAGTTTGAGAATTCTCACAGTGTTTCCTTTATGTGCAATTATTCATATATTACATCTAAATGCTGTCTACAATGCTGTCTTTGTGGCAACTGTAGAAGAGAGGAATTCCAGAAGTCTGCAGCAGTTCTTTGTAGTGATAAAGGAAAAATTTTAAATTGTTTTTCAACTATTTGTGATTTTGGGACGGAGTATGAAAAAAGAAATAAATAAGAGTTAACATATATGTATTGTATTTTAAAAATAATCCTTTGAAACCATATTCAGAACTACTGCCTTAAGTGAAACCCCTTTCTTATATCCCTTTTAACGTACCTTATGTATCTGTTCCTCAATACCTGTATAATCTATTTTCCTCACTGATTTTTAAGGGTATTTTGCAGTTGATTTTCATCACATTACTTATCTTTTCACAAACCAAGTGAGGTGACTTGAGTGAGTTCTCTTAGCAAATCAGTGGCAGAGCTAGAAATTGCTAAAACTATTAATGAATAGAGGAGGGAAAATCTGGGTGTTAATTTTTGACACCAGTAGGAAAAATCCTGTGCTAAGTTTATCGTAAAGTGCTTTTAGTTTTGGGGGATTTTTTTATTTTTAAGTAGTGACATTAAGAATTCTTTGTGAGACTTGACTTCAGGAAATCTTATTTCAAAAATTATTCTTCGTTAATGAAAATGTCGTGAGGAACTGATCTGAGATGTTGATGTAATCTAGGTAATAAATCTCACCTCTTAGTTAGGTTATTATAGTACTGGCTGCTGCTTTATTTATCTTCAGGATTTTTACTGTAGCTTCAGTCAACTTAAAAAAAAGCAACACCCCCCCCAAATCAAACAAAAAAACTCTCAAGGAAATAAGGCACATTTATATATTTCAAAAACTTACTGCGATGTACAACCAAGGAATAGCATTGTCACTTGAAGAAGAGATATTACTCTTCCAAGTATAGGATAATTATTTCTTTTGTTTTGCACTTCTTTTAATCTGGATTAATTTTTAGTAAACATCTGCCTTCTATTTTCTGAAAAGAACTAAGCTATAGCTCATGAACTTCTCATCTTTCCCTGGTGGTATTTAACTGAGACGTTCGGTCCAAGGGTGCCCTCTCCTGATGCTGTGGCATATTAATCCAAATAAGATGCAAGGTTCTCCCTGTTCTAAGAGTTTTCTTGCCTGTATAAAAGGACTGAATTTTCCATCCACCAGAAGAAGATTGGATAGTTGTCTTTGGAATTCATTAGTGACTTTGAGTATTCATTATTTTAATAAAGATACAAGCTGGGAATGTCTTGGTCCAGTAAATTGCCATATAGTTGGCGTAATGAATGTTAAGTCTGCTGAAGCAGCTGGAGTTTCAGTATTAAATCTAGCAGTGTGTTTCTACAGGACTGAAAGTAAGAATAATTTTTCTAGTTTTTAATAGTTTGGTTAAAGTGAGACAGTATTAAAATTACTGTGCTTGTCTGTATTTTTTGGGGAAGAAATAAAATTTAAAGAATATTTTCCCTACTACTCTTACTGTCAGACCTCTCTTCGAACTACTAAAGTTAATCTGCCCAAATATTGGGAATATCAGAGCATTTTTTTGGGCTCTATGAGCATAAATGTGTTTTAACTAACAATTTTTTTGATGGATTTGTTTTTAGAACGGAAGACTGATCACAGCAGTATCGAACAATACTGTTCAGATACATACATTTCCTGAAGGAGCTCCAGATGGCATCCTTACTCGTTTCACCACAAATGCAAACCACGTTGTCTTTAATAGTGACGGTACCAAAATTGCTGCTGGATCTAGGTAATCCATGCATGATGAGGAAAAGCACTGCTATCGTTCAAAATCTGGCAACTTCCTTGCATGCTGATTTTTGCCAATGAGATCATTAATCCGCATACCTTTGAGGGTTTTAAAGTATTGCAAAATGCCTTCTGGGGGTGGAGGGGAAGAAGGGAATGAAAAGGACTTTAGGAAACAGTGCTCTGAGAGATACTTGATCCACCAAATAATTTTAAATGGAATTCTGGTGTTATGAAATAATTCCTTTTCTTTATGAGCCTTGAGTGTTTTCAGCTTTCAGTCTTACAATGTGTAAGCATAAGTCTTATATGGCCCATATGGATCTCATTGCAGCATCAAGGATTTTGTTACTGTGTGCTAAAGATCATATCCTGACCGTTCAGGATTGTGGTGCTGTGGATATATATACACAGGCAAAAGTTAGATGGGTTCTAATTTGCGCGAGAGCTTTGAGTCATTCTCTGGCGTAGGTATCATCACCATTCTGCCGAATGATAACAGATGAGAGTTGTAAGACTTGCCTGAGAGGAATTAAATGCATAGTTTAGTTAAGTTCTTAGGGCAGCATGTTTGCTTTTACGTGATATGTGCTAGTCCTTTAACAGAGATATATATTGCAAAATAGCAAGCAGGCAATATTTTTTTTTCCATTTATTTAAGGCTCAGGTGATTCTTAATTGGATTTGGTGGACTCTCTGGGCAGCTGTAGCTAACTCAGGCTGTCTGCTTGCCTCTCTACTGGAATTTGTCTTCCACACTAGAGATGACAGAGCATTTCATCTGCTCCTTGGCTCCTCTAAGTGTGAACTGAACTAGAAAGCAATTTGAATGAATATGCCGGACTGTGAACTCTGGCAGCTGTGGGGCAGCCACACCAGCTCCGCCAAACCTGGGAGGCTGGACAACCCGCCAAACCTGGGAGGCTGGACAGCTGGGGGCAGTAACCACTGTAATCTCTAAGTCTGACCAGGAATCATGAGTTTGGGCCCTTTGCCAGTGCTTGTTTCTGAGAGAACAGCTCTGCCCCAGGATCTGACTTTGATTAGAAAGATTAGGCAGACAGCAAACTCCTTTCTGGTGCTAAAACTTTTACAAAAACCCAGTACTTCTGCAGCCTGGCCTGGGCTCCCACATTAGGAAAAAGAGCTCATAAGACTGTGAGGTCGCCCCTCGATGAGGTCTTCTGTAACATACTGAAGGAGAAGGTGACGGCCATGAAATGAAAGAATGCAGCTAATAAGAATTGCTTTTAGTTGTCCCAGACTTCTCCATTTTTTACATGAAGTCCGCAAACTTCAGTTTATTTGGAACTTTAACATCCAACTGGCTGCCAAAGTTCACATGAAGTATTTGAAAAATAGTTGTGTGGCTTCTTAAATAAGCAAAAAATATCCTATTGCCTGGGTTTTTTTTTCTTTAAAGTTGTCATGCATTGTTTTAAGAATGCTAACATAGTTTTAGTTGTCTCGCAACAGAGCTTATATATAGACTTCCTTTTATGACTGTTAGGATAGCTTTAGATAGTTGACAAAACTGAGGTTGTGTTTCTGAGTATAGTTAAAGTGATGGTTAACGCTACAGGATTAGGTCCTAAAATTAAATTTCTCTCTGAGGGTGTTGCAATGAAGTCTGAGAGAGAGTGGTACCGAAAGATTGTCACAGGAGCTCTTTGGCTTAGAAGTTGGCATTGATATTTTGAGTTAAACTGCAGTAATGTTTGTAATTTTGGAGGAGGGAATAAAGCTGGAAAAAAATCTGTTCATGTATCTGGTACGTTAAATGGTCTTAAAAATCCTGTTAAAATGTCACAAAATAAACTACTTGCTCTATCTTTTTTTAAAAAAAAAACAGTGGCCAAATAATTATAGTAATGAATATGGGTCCTATTCAACAGATAGTTTTTGTTAAGTCAGCTCTCTGGTATCTAAGCAGGGGTTTTCATTAGGTCATATAGAATATTATATTAAACAGGTATATGTTCTGTGTGTACATAATATCCTCTTCAAAGAGCAACCGTATTTTATGAACTTTGACATGAACAAAAATTATTTTCTGATAAAAATAGTGTGGCCTTGCTTCTATTGTAGTAAGCCTCAAGATTCTCATTTTCCTGTAGATCATACAGTGTTGAGAGCCATAACTTCCCAATTTTAGTTAGTGCCCAATTTTTTATTGCCATAAACACACAGTTTGTCATTGTTAATTCCGATGTTAATACTTCTATGTCTGTGGCATTGTAATCTACAGTGACTTTATGGTCAAAGTTGTGGAGGTGACTGACAGCAGCAAGCAGAAAACATTCCGAGGACACAATGCTCCTGTTTTAAGCCTGTCTTTTGACCCCAGGGACGTTTACCTGGTAAAAATACTTTCTTGTTTGCTTTCTACTTTGAATCTCCTTTTTCCTGGGAAAGAAAATAAATATATACTTTTTTTAAAAAAAAAAACAAACCAACAAACAAACCAGTGATGGGGCACATGAGACTACTTCATTGCAGCTAACCTTACTGATGACGGAATGTGTGACAACTTGTTGCCTCCCAGGAGAACTCTGTCTGTGCTTTACTACTCAATTACTGTCTCTGTGTTCTTCTGGAATCTAATGCTGAACTGATTTTAAAGGGGAAAAGATGGCCCACTAAAGAAATTTAATATTAATTTTGAGCCTCTTTTGCAAATAAGCAGCTCACTTGAAGTATGAGGGTTTGTAATTACAGTAGCTTGGAGCTGAGTACAATTGTCAAGATGACAGTGTTAGAAAGTTTTAAGTCTTAAAATGGTTTAAACAGGGAGGCTTTCTTCTAAAAACTGGCTGTATATATATGTGCGTAGCATTGGTTATAGGGATTTTTTTGATTTTGTAGCATTGATTTCTCTATGTCTTTAATTTGTTTACAAAAATCTCTTATGTAGGCATCGGCAAGCTGTGATGGATCTGTCAGAGTGTGGAAAATCACAGATCAGGTAAAAGGCCTGCCATTCAATGTTAAGTGTTTCATAAGAAATCCAGGATTTTACAGACGGCGAGAAGAGCTGAACTGAAATAACCCTGCTGGAATAGGGTTCTCTTTTTGGGAAGAAATCTAACTACGCTTTACAGAATACTTTATGTACTTCTGAGAGGAATTCCGAAGCCTGATGATGAAATGTTGCCTGTGTAGCTGTGGATTGTTCTTCCTGTCTGTGGAATCCCCGATTTCTTCCGCTCATCTTTTTTCGTTGGCCAACATTGTGTATTTTGTCCTCGGCACATTCAGAAATAACGTTTCTGTGTAAAGATAGCGATTGACATCAGCTTTCTTATTTCAGAATTTCAGCTCATTGCTTTCAGGGTTAAGGAAGGATTTTTACTCTAATAAACAACTGTCTAGGTATATTTTGGTTTTATTTATTTTTACCAAGCTCCCTATGAAATAATGAATAATTTTCAGGATTGTAGACTGACTGAAGGTGGAATAATGCTCTGAGATGGTACACAGTATCTTCTTTTGTAAGTGATCTGGTCGGTTAGTCTCGTTAGGAATACAATTACTTTGACCTGAGATTAGGAAGAGATGCAGATTTCACATGCCAGGATCACTGAGATGATGCCCATGATGATAACATTTTTCTTTGATAGGGGACTTTGGGCACAATGTTGCTTCAGCGTTTCCGGCTCTGTGCGTATGGCACACATACTTCGTTTTCTAAGGACTCGAGGTTCAGCTCAGTGCATTTCAACCTTTTAGATTTGAGTGAGTTTAAGGCTGTTGACTTAAGGGGCTTGCTATTCCACTTTGTTTGTTTTTATGAACTTTGCAACAATTTCTCAGAAGAAGGACGTAAATCAGAGTCTGAAGAACATAATTTATTAGAAATACAGTATTTGGGTTCAGCTCGGCAGTATTTGGCTGAGATAGTTCAGGGCCTGTATGAAAGCAGATTCAGAGAGAGAATCAGGTTTAGACTCTGCTCTTGGAACTCTAAGGAACTTTAAAACAGGGTTTCAAGTGAACATTTTAATAAGGCAATTCTGCATATGTACATGGGATTATTTTTGCTAAATGCCATTGACTGGAATAAGAATCCATATGCAATTATTCCTGTAAGGACAGTTGAAAATGTACTCCCGCACTTGTGGACTGCTACTTTTTTAAAACAAAAGCATACTTCTAATGTGAAATCTCGTGTTCCATACTGACAGCAGGTGCCTTTTGGGGCAATTAGACTAATAGTGTCCTAGGATTGTGTCAGTATGATGTATGTATCTGTGCTGTAATTTGAGAATATAGCCATTCATTCTTTATACTGCTGTGGTGAGATTCAGGCTGATGTGTGTCACCTTGCTGCAGTTGGTCTGGGTTTGACAAATGCATTTTGGCCAGATTTCTCTATAACCTAAAAATATGTGAACTCATTTGTTCTGTACTTGATTAAAAACACTCGTTCTGTGATTTTCTTTCTGTTACAAGTAGTTGTATTGTCGTTACAATAGTTTCAGGTCTATATTGGCAACGTATTTTTTCAGTTTGGTTTTTTTTTTAAGGCTGTATGTACCATTGTATTTGGATGAAAGAGATTATTTCAGTTCCAAAAATAGTATATCTTTTTTTCCTTTTAGTTTTTTCCCACACTTTTCCTTTAAGGATTTGTACTATACAGTAGATTTTTCACAGAGCTAGAAAACTCATTTTTTCATATTTTGTTTTCAGACATGCACGACAAGCTGGCCACTGCTGCAGAAATGTAATGATGTGATAAATGCTAAATCAATATGCAGGCTTGGCTGGCAACCTGGCAGTGGGAAGGTAAGTGACATTGTTTTAGCCACATCTTAATCCTTTTTTCTTTGGGTGTCCAACAGTAGAATTCAATCTGGGCAAGCCCAAATTGCAGCTCCTGGGACTAAGGAAAATATTTGAGGTGAAGTTCACTTTTAGGAAGAACAAAAACCTGGAAATGGTTACTTGTTTAAGCTCCAGACTGTGTTTGGCAGTAGTCCAGCTGTCAGCCCGAAACAACTTTAAACAGTCATGTTGCCCTTAATAGGAAGGAACATTTTACACGGGGGAAATACACAAATTGCGCACAACAGAACATCAAAGGAGTTCAGCCTTTCTCTACTTTAAGTAAATTTTGCCCTATCAGTAATCTTGCTCTGTAAATATTTCCGTAGTAAGTTGTGACCTGAGGTACGAAGTTGATTCTGTTGTGACTAAAGGTGATGCTGATACACACTACAGGACCAGTGGATGGATCACCAATCGAAATGGGGAGTTAGTATAGCTATATAGATGTCTCTGTAGCACGTAACCCTGAGCACCTCTGCATTATAAGGTGCTGCAAAGGGGAGAGGAGGAAGGAGCAGGTAAATGTGACCTGTATGAAATGAGGCATGGCCTGCCATACTTGAAGTAAAGGACAGGGAACTGAGCAAAAGCTGGCCATTTGGAAAAATTGTTTTATGACTTCTGTTCTTGCCTGCGATAATAGTGTGGCAGAACCTATTTGTCCTTTATTGACATTCCAGTATACTGGAGCTAAAGAGTATTTTCCAGTGTTTTCACACAGTTCTTACCTGAATAATCTTGTTTCCCTGACCTAGCCTTTGTGTCTGTCTACCTGTGTCCACTCTTCAAAATACCTGGCTGCTATGATAGCATTATGTATAACTTTTCTGTGGAAGAGAGAATGTCACCTGCAGTACAAGTTGTTTCAATATCCATATTGCATAAAAACAAATACTTTCCATTTTCAGGGTAATTTTTCACACATGCACACAGACAGACATAGACACACACACACACACACGAAATGTAAGTGGTTGTCTTGCTTCTCTTACAAAGCAAATTGTTAGAACTCTTTAAAAAAACCAAATCCTAAAAAAAAATAATCGGGCAGTAACATTTATGTAGTTTTGTGAAAGACGAAATGAGCTATTCCAGGAATCAGCTATTCAAATAAGATTTATTGAGAAATTGTAATCTAATCAAAAGAGGTTTGGGGAGGGAAGGAAAAGGAGAACATAAGCCTTGTGCTCAGAGCATTGACAACTATTTATATGTGTGTGTGTTAGCTGTTTCATAAATAAGAACTTATAACCTTATGGTGCAGCTGTCATTATCCTCAGCTTTCTGCCAGAAAGAAATTAAAATTAAAATAAAAACAGGCATGCTTTGCTATGTTGCATGTGGAAAACATTGAAGAACCTTGTAATTTAAGTTACTTCAGCTTTCTTTACTTTCTCAGTTGACATTGCTAGGATGCTAGAGAACTGTTAAATACTGAGGCAGTCACAACCATGATACTTCTGAATGAAGGAGCTGTGCTATTTGAATGTTCTCTTGGAAAGGTAACGTGTTCTAAATTGTCTGATTCTTGTTTCCTTTGAACAGTTGCTGGCAATTCCTGTAGATAAAGTTGTTAAACTATACAGGAGAGAGACTTGGGATAGTCAATTCAATCTATCAGATGCATTCATCACTCAGGTAGGTACATAAACCAGGTGCTTGCTAAATCTTCCATAATTTAAGTGTTATTCCGCTAGAAATTATCTTCTGGACAGTATCTCCCTTCCCTTCCCCTGCCTCTGCCCCACTTTGGTAATGATTGCTCACATTTTCTATTTCATTTCTGATCCTGTTACTATATGTTGGAAAACAAGGCAAGAGATACTTGATGAGTGTCAAACATGTCTTTATGAGGCTCTGGTTCCTCTCTTTCATTTATAGTAACCCACTACATCTCTAATGTCTACTGGTGAGTCACCAACTGCAGCTGAAGAACATCTGTTTTCACAAATTGCTCTAAATACATAGCTTTTTAGGGAAAATGGCAAGAGTATTATTTCTGTACAGAACAGAGATATCAGTTGTTCACTTCAGATTTTATTAAGCTGAAATTTAGCTACATAGTAGCCCTAACTGTGCCATCTTCTTTCTTTTGACCTCATTATATACTTGGAAACATTTGGGCTAAAGAGAACTACTTTCCTAGTGTTATTAAGATACAGAACACACAGTCTTGGAATTTAATTTATGAAACTGTATTAAGTTCACAATAAATAAAGCTATGTTTAGTGCTGAGTTTGCAAAATATACTATACTTCTGTTTACGTGTCAGAATCAGGTTTTGTTCGACTTCATGATAGTGTTTAATGACAGAAGATGGATATTCTTGAAAAAAAATAAGTGTGCTATCTTTAAAGAATGGTTCTTTCAGGGAACTGTCTAAAGCCAGCTCTAGTACAGGAGGCTGGATGTGATTTGCTAAAGGTCATTGTTATTTTTTTTATTCCAGAATACCTGTCTCTTAAGCTCCAGAATATGAATGCTGTGGGTGCCTTGGTAATAAATTTTTTTTTTCTATTTTTTCCTTAGCCCTTGAATGTTGTGGCCTGGTCTCCTTGTGGGCAGTATCTGGCAGCTGGAAGTGTGGATGGTGGTGTAGTGGTATGGAATGTGGAAACTCAGGAGTGCATAGAGAGGTATTCAGTGTTGTTCCGTAAATCCCTAAGTCATGTTTTTTCTTGAAATGGAATTTCTTATTATCTTTTCTGCAAAACATATTTGTGCAAATGTAAAATCTGCCTCTTGAAAAGCCTTAATAAGATATACAGGGCAAATCTGTAAGTTTTCTGCTAATGTTCCCTTGAAAACAAGCACCCCAGGAGACAGCGTTTGAAGGCTCAGATTGAAGAATACCATTTACCTGGCCTCACAGAAGGTCTCCCAGCTGTTGGCAGGGCTGGGAGCACATCCACAGAGAGGGAGCCAAAGCACACGGGTCAGAACAACTGTGTGAGATCTGGGTGATGGTGGGAAGCAGGGCCACCACTCAGTCTAGGCTTGAGCAAGAGGAGGGCACTTCTCTTGTGCAACCCGAGTGAGGTGCGCTAATACTGCAGTTTATATGCTGAAGGGAATTCAAGGGCTGCCGTATCATTTCTGTGTTCTACAAGGAAGCAGCTTCCACAAGAGTATAGCTCTTGGTGGTGGGTAGAAGTGTGGCATTGTTTTGCCTTCCCCCACCACATCCAGTATGCACAGAAGTATGTTCTGATTCATGCGATAGACTGTTTTCCTTTCTGCATAGCTAGAAGGATCTGGAAACATTACATTCTTAGAATAGGGGAGGGACATGAATGTGGATTTTGTTCAAATTCCGTAGTCTAGTTTTCTGTGTGCAAATATCTTTTATTACTTTTTAATCTAATAGTTGATTACAGAATAGTTTTTATGGAAACAAATTTTCCTCACATCCCAAATGCCAAGATCATTGGCAGTAAGGTGTATTTTCTAAAGGGAAAGGGAAATACAGATACATCAGTCAGCCATCCTCACCTGTAGGCATAAAAGGACAAACTGAAAAATTGCACTTTATCTTGGTTAGTTAAAGCATGTCTCTTTCAAAAAAAAAAAGAAAAAAGAAAAAAGAAAAAAAGGTATGATTAAGTGAGGTAGAGAAGAAGAGAAGGGATGATTTATCTGTCTGAATATTTTGGGTAAGAAACATGATTGTTACTGTAACGCTTATGTTAAGAATTAAAGACAGATTCTGTAAATAATTAATGGGAGGATTTTTTGTGAGAATAAAGGGTGGAAAAGATAGAGGATTAACTCATCAGTTTGGTACAAGAGAAACAACTGAATGTTCTTTTTATAACTGGATGGTTCTGGAATGTATGACTGCAGGGGAATTTGTCTTTTCTACATGTATCGGGAAGCTTTAGTTTTAAGAATATGATTCTGTTTGATTTTTAAAGCTTAAATTATTTTCTCCATATTCTCCATAGAAAAGAAAGGCCTGTATTTTTTTTTTATAGTAGCTGTTTATTCTAAAGGTGATCTATTAATTATTTTATGTGTGACATCACTGTAACATCACTTTCTAATACTAGTAAATATTACCACTTTTTACAATAACTCTTGTGGATGTTTCTGCCCTGAGAAGCTTACTTAAAAATCCATAATTTTTATATTCTTTTTAGGACGAAGCATGAGAAAAATTACTCGATTTGTGGACTGGCATGGCACCCCAAATATAGGCAAATCGCTTATACAGATACTGAAGGAAATCTGGGCTTGTTGGAAAATATCGGTGATGGAAAGAAACCAAATGATGAGGTGATTATTTCTTAAATTAACAAGATTATTTAGGTTACCAAATTATACTGAATGTTCTGTATTGTGTGTTGAAAGTTCTCTCTTGTGTGTTAGTTTATTCTTTGAATTCTGTGTCCGAAAGAAGTTTTATGATAATTGTTAACCTGGTTTTAGGTTGCCAGTACAGTGACGAAAGACTACGATGATCTCTTTGATGGAGAAGACGACGACTATTTAAAGGGAGATATGATTGAACCACAGTCTTCCCCAAAGGCTGGAGCTAATGAAGATGATGGTGATGATGATGACCTTATGCCAACCTCAGGCCATCGGAGACTGGCAATGATTGATGATGATGATAACTCAGTAGGTACAGAATGAACTAATTTTCCAGAGCTCTTTAGTGCTGTTATTGGGACAATCTCTTACCATCCTCTAGTCAGATATATTCTGCCTCATTTTTCCAGAGAAATCCTGACTGGTTTAAATGTTTTTTGCCCATATTCTGTCATAATAATATGTGTAAGATGTAATTCTTTTTTTAAACTTCTAGATATTGGGATGATAAAAGCTAACTCAAATTTCCCTCAAAGGGAGGATGACGATGATGATGGGACTGGTGGCTTTCCAGCTTTGCCACCATCATCTACACAACAGCCTTTCTATGATGGTCCGATGCCAACCCCCAAGCAAAAGCCATTCCAACCTGGCTCCACTCCTGTACATCTCATGCATCGTTTCATGGTAAATCTCACTGCTCTGTGGTTACGTAGATCTATTTGCTTTGTTAATATTGTCCACTTCTTGCTGGACAATCTGATCTTTAGATCAGCTTAGAATCATTTAATCTTTAATCTAATCTTTTCTAAGATCTTTTTATTTTGTCAATAATTCACAGCGTGCAGCTAAATGGTGTAAAGTAGCTTTGTGTTAATGCAAAGACCGCATAATGTTTTGCTTTATATTTTGGTTGCTTTTGATGTAGAAATAAATACTTGGCTTAGACAAAAGCAAGCTATACAGTCTGTACCTGTGCTGTTGAATTCTAGCAAATCTTTTTTAAAATTCTTTTTTAGCCAGAACTTTTAGATATTTTTGTGCTGTTAAGACTTGTACCTGAATCATCCACTGTTTCTTTCTAACTGCAAGTTCTTCACACTTAATTTTGTAAGGAGAAAGATCGCTGAGCAATGAGGATGAAAGTAGTTTCTGCCTAATTCAGCTGTTTTAGCAACTACAAGTCCTGACTACACAAGTCTTCATTCTTTCTCCAGCCTCACGCCTACTGTTGTTTCAGATGAGAAAGTTATAGCAGGCTGTATGCTTGTATAGGGCAGTATGCTTGATTTATTGGAGTTTTTTTTTGGGGGGTGTGTGTGTTCTTTTTAATAGGTATGGAATTCTGTTGGTATCATTCGCTGTTACAATGATGAGCAAGACAATGCTATAGATATAGAATTTCATGATACCTCCGTACATCATGCAACACACCTGCCAAACTCTCTGAATCACACGATGGCTGACCTCTCTACTGAAGCTATTTTACTAGCCTGTGAGAGTACAGAGGAACTTGCAAGGTAAGTCATGGCCTTGCTCTGCAAAACCCGTAGTATGGAATCACACTTAGCTTGTTTCAAGTATTGCGCTTTTAATTTCAACTTCTCTTACTTTTTGAGATTTTTGGCTTTTGATCGTGCTTTTTATTTATGGGACCACTTTCGAGGAAGATTTTCACACCCACCTGCTTGAAGACTTCAAGAATAGTGAAAGATTTATTTTGTTTCCTGAGGATTTTTTTTTTTAATCCCTTTTTCAAATATATGTATGTACCGGAAACTTCATGCATTGCTAGCTCAAAGGAAATTGTAAACATGAACAGCAGTTTTTCAGTCTGCTCAGATCAAAGATAGATCATAAGGGCTATGCTAATTCTTTTCATACTGTTGCTAAGGAGACATGTTTGGAGATAGCCAAAAAATTATAAATGTGAAGAACACAAGTTTATCAAAACCATAGAAAGCTTTAAGCAGCTGGGCCAGCTAGACTCTGTTTTTGCATTTAAGAACAATAGCAACAATATTTTACTGTTGGTTTCTGTGGAAATATCTTGAAGAAAGAATTTTCTTCTTATTTTCACACATACAGCATTGTGATAAGCTGAAAAGCACCCTTTACCTTTAAAAGTATTATTTGTACATATCGGTTGTCTGACTCTGAAAATTTCAATTTTTTTTTCTCAATGAAAGTGGGTAATCTATCAAAAGCCATGGTGTCTGAATTGGTGACAGGCATTTTTCAATTGTTAAAATGGCAGAACTGAAGTTCCTAAATTTTTTTTTTTTTCCCTTCGAAAGATAGCATAATGTGACAGACTTGTAATGAGGGCTGATGTTGAGGGGTACTGAGCAGTTCTCATTAATGTTAATTAAGCAGGACACTTACATGCTTCTATCTAAAAAAATCTCCCCTCAGACCTCTAAACTGTCCCTGCTTCAAGTTTTAGAGGCTCTCAATCTACAGTGCTGGAGGTCGAGCTGGCTCTTCAGTTCTTGAATACTAAGAGTAACACCTTTGCAAACAACCAGTTGTAATTTGTAGTCCTTTCTATGACCATCACAGATTCCAGGTGTCTGATAAAAACATAATATATTGGTGTATTTTCAGATATTGCCTTTTTCTTCATGTTGAGATATTTGACTATTGTTCTTTGTCTCTGCTTTAGCAAGCTCCACTGCATTCATTTTAGCTCATGGGATGCAAACAAGGAGTGGACAGTAGACATGCCAAAGGATGAAGACATTGAGGCCATCTGTCTAGGTCAAGGCTGGGCTGCTTGTGCCACTAGTGCCTTGCTAGTTCGTGTGTTTACAGTGGGAGGCGTTCAGAAAGAGATCTTCAGTCTCCCAGGTCCGGTGGTGTCTATGGCGGGACATGGAGAGCAGTTGATGATTATTTATCACAGAGGTAGTTTTCTCCCTTCTGTCTTTTTTGAACTGGGGTTATGTTTTCAATACTTCTTTGTTACTGGCTTCAAACACCGGTTAATTTGTACGTAATCACCAGGAGTACTTTATTCTTCTCTTCTTGATGATGCTTTTACTGTCACAACCCATGGATCTTTGACATCTGACAGCAAAGTCTACATTTAATATTGGGATGCCTAGATTAACCTGTGGGGAAGGGGAGAATTTTTTAACAGTGACATTAATAGATTAAACTTGAGTTTCAGATATGCCAGAATGAATTACTCTAGGAAATTAAGGAAGTAGTTGTTATGCACGTTTGTATGTCCAAAATGACAAATAGTCACTTGTCTGACAGTGGTATTCGTGGATAACCCTGCATTAGAATTAGTTTTCGATTCAAAACTTAAATTTAATCAAGAGACAAGACAATTCGTTTCTAACATAGTCATTGAACAACTTCTTCCTAGGTACTGGGTTTGATGGGGACCAATGCCTCGGAGTACAGCTGATGGAGCTAGGAAAAAAGAAAGAACAAATTTTGCATGGAGAGCCTCTTTCTCTTACAAAGAAATCCTATTTGATATGGGTTGGATTCTCCGCAGAAGGTATGAAATACCTGTATGAGTGACATTGAGAAATCTTGACACTCTTGGGGGAATTTTGGGGGAGAGTTTGGCTAATTAATGCTCTTTTAGTAATGGTGCTCTTGGGACTTAGACTTTTTTCAATCTCCTCAATGCTAAACAAAACTCTCTTTTTCTATTCTGTCAAAATATTTATCAGAAATCTTTAATATGTTTCCACTGTGAATAGAATACACTTGAATGTTACAGAACTTGTTTTCCTGATTGATTGCCCTGCTCAGCAAAAAGAAATAAGCTGCATTAGTACACCATAAAAGCCACATTCAACTATCTTGGCAAAAGTCTCCCCAAAATAGTTGGTAGCTTGGGAGGAGTTTTTATGATAACCAGAAAAAGTAATTGGAAACCAGCTAATTTTCTTTGGGAATCTACCCAGGTAGTAGGAACTTGATTTCTTCATAAAATGTTTTAAATTTGAACTTGAGTCAGTTAACTAGCAGTAGTGTTGACTGTCAGAAGGTGGCGCATCTTTCTAAGGGAACTAGTTTTTCTCAGCTAGGTTTTACTGTTTGAGTGAAAGGATGTCGTATTTGAGATATGTAAACCATGGTTTCCCAGCAGTATCCAGCAGTTCAAACTTACTCGTGTTGCAATGAGTTGCCTGTCAGAATAATTGCTTTCATTTGTAACAAAAAGGTACCCCTTGTTACGTGGATTCTGAGGGAATTGTGCGGATGTTGAACCGAGGTCTTGGGAATACTTGGATTCCGGTGTGTAACACGAGAGAGTATTGCAAAGGAAAATCTGATCATTACTGGGTAGTTGGCATCCATGAAAATCCCCAGCAGCTCAGGTCAGATATTTCACAAGGAATTGCTTTGTTTGTCTTGGTTTTAAATTACAGAGCACTTCTTACTGAGAGAAACTGGAAACAACTTTTACTAGAACAGGTGGCTGGTAAATATGCACGGTAAATGATGTAGTTCATGAATGTAATTCTACATGGATTTTTCATTACTAAATTGGTTTTGAATGAACTCATTAGAGTTTTATAATTTGTAACTGACTAATTGTGGCTTTTTGCCTTGGCTAACAGGCGTGTGTACTTTATTATGAAATCACAGATCTCTGTTGCAAACACATTCATTAGACTGCATTTTGCTAGAGAAACCTACTAAAAAGTTATGGTTGCTGTTAGGAATCTGCTTCTGCTGTTGATGGTTTTTGGGGGTTTGGGGTTTTCTGGTTTTTTTGAGGAGTTTTTTTGTTGTTGGGGGATGTTTTGGGGTTTTGTGTGGGGTTTTTTTGTGGGTTTGTTTGGTTTCGGTTTTTTTTTTTTTTTGCTTAGCTATTTTTTCCCCTTTTTGTCCCTTTCAGAAGAATCCAGTCCTGTAACTGATCTCCATCATTAGGCATAGATAAATCAGAACTGTCTGTTATTATATTAAAATTTAAACTGTGGCCACGAAGAACAATTGTGTATGTAAAATTGCTCAAATATTTAGCTGAGAGTAGGCATTACTTTGGAAAACGTGATACTGGTGATGTCTAAATAACTCTGTTTCTCTGTATTGTAACACACGTCCTGAACATTTAGTTGCTAAGCTTTGTTTGTAGTCCTCTTTATTCGGTGGTATGTGTCCTTTTCCTACCAGGGCAAAATCCATCAGCTCACATATTTTATTGAAATTTAGGCTCTTTTACTTGCTAGTCATGCACAATTGTAGAGGTCGGTGGGAAACTGCATCTTGTTTAAATTTCTGTGACATTCTTCATAATCCTCTTGTTTTTTTGTAAAAAGGGAAATAATTTGATATTACTGGTGAATGTCAATTCACTGTTTCCTCCTCCAAATTATTAAGTAATGTTGGCCTCCAGAAAATTCACCAAAAATGTTCAGGATACATCCCATCAATGTGATGGTCAATTGTGAGTCTGTCATCGTGAGTTTTTTCCTTCTGCTCTGAGAAAGAGAGTGCTGCTCTCTGAGTTGCAAAGAACATTTTATTCAAAGCAACTAGCATATTAAAGATAAGAAGGGGGGAGAGTTGTAGAAACACCATATGCCTTAATTAACACAGATAGCCAGAACACTAATGCTTCCTGTTCCTTTTTGGTTTGTTTTTTTTTTTTTTTCCCCCTACTGTCTGAAATGGTAGCTTATAAAACCAGACGTTTCTGTCAATGCTGCATTGCTGCTGCTGGAAATATAGATCTTCCCCAATCAATGTTTTGCTTAAGTGATTGTTACCAGGAAATACTAGTTTAAATATAATGAAACAATAAGCCTATGCTTTTAGTACATGCTTATCTGTTTCACCCCTCTCTTTCCCCCCTCACCCCGCCGTGTGTGTCTGAACACAGCACTCTTCTCATGAAGTCCAAAACTCCTCATCAAAATAAATTGTAGACGTGCCTGCTCTTTTTTCCGGTGGTCTTCAGTTGTTCAGCAGTTTCTGATTTTAATAAATTGCATTTACATTTTGTAATAGCTGTTAAATCCTGTATTGTGTGAGATAGAGGTCTGTGTCTGTTATGTGCCACATTTGGAGTTTCTGGTGTGAACAAGAGCAGCATGTGCTTTGCTGGTTTTAAAATCTTCTATTGGTTGCAATATAAAAATAACCCTTTATTATGCAATCTTACATATTGCTATATTTAAGTCAGTAATTTAATTACTACTTTTAAAGAACAAATCCTCTTAAAAGTATCTTGCTTCTTAGGAGACATGATTTAGATGTAGAACGACTGGTGACTGTAGCTGATGAGGGTTGTATGTGTGTTTTGTTTGCCTTGCACAGGTGCATTCCTTGTAAAGGAGCCCGATTCCCTCCTACGCTACCACGGCCTGCTGTAGCAATATTATCTTTTAAACTTCCTTACTGTCAAGTTACAACAGAAAAGGGACAGATGGAGGTATGGAATGGTGTTGAGTCCACAGCTGATAGTCTCAGATGTCCCCGTAGTAGGGATTTTACAAGATTCCTATTAATCATCTCTACTATGAAAGAGAGTAGTACAAACTCTGAGTAAGACATGTGGCTAAGGAGGCTATTTGGGTTCAGCGTTTTGTATAGGTTTTCTGGTTTGGTTTAGTTCACAACTGTTTCTAGAAGAATACAAAATAAAGCCAGCTGTTAGAACTGATGCAAGGTTATATTTACACATAATCTGTTTCCGACCAATGAAGTCTTCTATCCCTCTCTTTTTTTTTTTTATTTTTTAGCGGGTAGTGAGTAATGTTCTAGGAAGCACCACATTTTGGGATCCAAATCAAGACCCTCTTGAAGGTGCCTGGTTTTTAATACTTTAGGCATAACAAAATTTCTGGAAGATGTGATTTTGAAAGATGTACTAAATGCTCCGATTCATATAATCGCTCTGAAAACACAGGCCTTCAGGCTTTCTTATTTTCTTAAGGTAGAGGCTGGTTGAAGCAAGATGTACCTGTGGAGAACTTCTAGAAGAATATCTGTATTTCTTCTTCAATTTTTTTATAGGTTTAGCTATTTCAGTCTTGTGGGGTTCAGCTGTAGTGCACAAAATAGAAATGAACATAAAACTCTAGCCTCAACCTTAGAGACAGTTTAATGCTATTTGAAATTTATTCTCTTCTGATAGAAGTGTAGATAAAAAGTTTCAATAGTAAACACATGGTAATTTTGAATGAATCCTCCTTCATTTGGTTCAAGTCTTTTTGTTTTTTATTTGATGCGGTACATCTTCCACACACCCCCAAAATAATAGAAGGGAGATGCCAGGAACTGTTAATTTTGCTCGAGGGAATACGTATTTCTGTGTAAAGAAGCAGATTATTCCAATACCTTTGATGAAAATGTACTGGTTTTGAATAATTTTATAATTATTTTGTAACAGAGCTAGCCTCATCTAATAGCCATACTACTATTTCCCTGAACAGCAAGAGTTATATTTTCTGTTTACCTGTCTCACAGATGATGATTACTCCTGCCGTTACTGAGTTATTCTGGAATACATCCTATTTGCCCTGGGACACAAGTTATAAGATAAAATAATCAGCTTGTTCTAGAATTGTCTGTCCTGGTAGCATACTGGTGAACATGTAGGTCTCGCCCTGCTGAAAGCCTGTAATATAAATGGAATTTAACACATATGGCGACTGTTTGGAACAGTTTGTATACGGATGGTTGTTAGTGTGGTCTGTTTTTTCCTCAGTAGACATTGGCTTTTAAAGAGAATTGTCTACCCCTCGCCCTCATTATAAGATGAAAGGAATGTTTAAGAGTAAATTGGTAAAATAATTTGTAAATTGTTAGGCTTTGCGTTGTGGACTTTTGTTTCTCCCGCTCTGACCTCCAGTGTCCATCTTTCTCCCTTTTTCAGGAACAATACTGGCGTTCTGTTGTATTTCACAACCATATGGATTACTTATCAAAAAATGGCTATGAAATTGATGAAAATACTAAAAATCAGTCAGTGAAAGAACAGCAAGAGCTTTTAATGAAACTGTTTGCCGTAAGTACAAATAAATAAAAAATAGAAAGAATTTATTTTGAGTCAATGGCATTTGATGTAAATTTTGATGTGATTCCTCTTTTTTTAAGTCTGGCTAAGGACTGGCAATCCAGCTAGTTCACAGACTACAATGAGAGGTGGACTGCAGTTAATATTGCTATTGCTTATCAGTATGAAGGGTGGGAGGAAAAAGAAAAGAAAAAAAAAAAGAGCTTTTTCTTTGCTATGCAGCTCATAATTGTTGGTGGTTTGTCTTTATTCATTCACTCCACCAAGACTATAACATTCCGGTCCTAGAGTCTTGAAGAGCTGTGTAATTGTGAAGTGTGTAACTCTCAAGGCTTCTTTTCTTTCAGCTTTCTTGTAAACTGGAGCGTGAATTTCGTTGTGTGGAACTTGCTGACCTCATGACACAAAACGTTGTGAATTTAGCTATCAAGTATGCTTCTCGCTCTCGAAGACTAAATTTAGCTCAGCGACTTAGTGAAATGGCTGTAGAGAAAGCAAGTGAGTTGGCAATGGCACTGGAATATGAAGATGAGGAAGAGGATTTCCGAAAGCATTCGAGTGCTGGGTAACACAAATTTCTGTGATTAAAAAGCTGGGAACATTTTTACTGATCTATTAACATTTTGGTCCCATTGATGCACTTTTCTGGACCGTAGTTTGCAATATATTTGGTATGAAGTAAGTTTGTTTTGCTCCACTCATAAATTGTACTTACAAAATGGTACGTTCTTGTTGATATCTTGTGAGGGCTCATTGGTACCAGATACTAACACAAAGGGAAATATTTTCACTCCTTGCTTACTGTATGTCTGTGTACAACAGCTTCAGAGGCAAAGCAGACTCAATACCAAGTTGTTCTGATTAGAATTTTTTCTTTCTGCCTGCACCATCCCTTCCCCTAGCTCGTGCTGGTTTGGTCATTTGACTCCAACCTAGTTTTTATTCTTTGTCTCAGTCTCTCTGTCTCATTCCACACCTGTCTTAAAATCCTTCTATCTTTCTCCAGCCCTCCCCTCTTTCAGTATGCCATCTCAGTGTATCCTATTTAGTCGTATTCCCTCCAAATTAATCCCAGCTCTTCAAAGCTATGGAAATACTACAGGTTTGCTCTGCATTTTTCCCCTCCTCTGTATCTGTGCTGTATACGTTTCCTCTCCTACTTGCATCTGCTTTGTAAAGCATGATGAGGCAAAAGATGTGTGTTTTTTGTTTTTGTTTTTGTTTTAAATATAGACCATACAGAAGAGCTGTGTTCTTGCTTGCCCTCTCAATGGTACGGCTGTAAGGAAAATAATTGCCAACCACCAGTCTGACAGGGCAGATAAAATGGCATAACCTTTTGTCAGAAGCAATGTCTTCCTGTAGGAATTTCATGTATGAAGTTTGGAACTTAGTTAAGCAAGAGGAAGAGTTAAGTCCCTGAATTTATCTGTAGCCTTCCCCTTATTCTTCTGTGTGAAACTGCACATTTAAAACTCCTTTCTAAATGCTTTACCTTGTTCTTCTGGACCACGAATGGAAGCTATAATCCCATGTCTGTGACTTCAGCCACTCTGAGGGTTAAAATTCATCACAAACACTATACTGTTCTTTGTGCCAGACTTATTTCAACCAGAATTTCAGTGGTTAACGAACCTTTAGTTTATATATACACAGATTTTAGTAATCAGCAAAGATTAGGAGGGAAATGCAGGAAATACATGTACTCCTACACCGGGAATTTAGAGAATAATCAGATTAAACATTAAAACTCACTTCTTAAGCTTCAGACTGAAAAAAAGCATCTATGTTACCACCTGTGTATTTATTCATGTACGCAGAAAAGTAATCTAGTATTATTTATGATGTTGGAGGTATACATGTTTAAATGCAGATTACAGAAGTATGCTTTATGTTTGCATTTGTATTTGTGCCAAAGTGTTCTGGCAATGATAGCGATGTGCTCTGAAGGTGGCAAAAGCTTGCTGTTTCTGTTCAGGTGCTTGCTCTTGTGTGCAGAGCTGTTTGAAGGCCAGTGCATGTATTTTTAGCTGACTGTGAATTTTGGGCAGTTTCATAGCCATGTGTGGTCTTAAAACTACATGAGTACCACTTCAGGCGACGGCACTTAGTGTTTCAGGGTGAACTGAAGTGATCAATGAATCTTTATTTTATTTTTAGTAATCACCACAGTTTGATCAGAGGTATAATACAAATTAAATGCCAAATGTTGTTGTTCTTGTTTCCTAAACTAGGTAAGTAAGTTAGGCTTCTTTTGTTCCAGTTTTCCTTCTGAATGTGGTGAGCACTTCCTTTCTGATGAATTCCTTCCATTTAGTTACAGCAACTCTGCCACGGAGCGGAGGCAGCCGCCAGTCAGAAATGTTCAGCAGAACCAAGAAATGGAAGACGCTGAGGAAACTGATGCCTATGAGGAAGTAGAAGAAACACCAGAAGAGCAAAAACAGAGTAAGAAAAAATATATTCTCTGAATAGCCTTGGAAGTTATCTAGACATGTCTTTCACAGACTTAATGAGGAATTCTGGAAAATTCTCAGATAATTTGTAGTTTGGATAACTCAGCAGTCGATAGGACTGTGGAAATAATGGGGTTTTCTGTCTATTGTTTTGTTTCGTTCTTTTGACATAAAATTTAGGAAAGACAGGCACACCGCCTGTCAAGGGGCACCACAAGTGAGGTACAGGAGGTTTGATTTAGAAGCTGTTTATATAAATAGAAAATAATGGCATTTGTTTCACTGAGTTTGGAAACACTGCAACTGTAGCAGGGACTAGGTTTTCTCCTACCTAGTTAGAACAGGTCTGGTAGTTTCTGATCTGTCTTATTTGAGTGCTGACATGTGAAAAACTATGCAGTAGGAATAATGGGGTGACATGCAGTAACTCCTGCCTCTGAGCTTCCCGTTACCTGGAATTCCCTGTGGGAGATGAGTGGTAGTGCCTACCTGAGTGAGCGGGTGCATATTGCAGCCTGTGCCTGCAGTCACTGCAGAGTAACAAGTTTAGTGCATGTCGTCTGCTCTGTAGCGGCTTGTTCGTGCATTGTACTTAGTAACTGAAGGACCTTGGGGGAGTTTTTCTGTTGTCTGATACTATTTCTAATGGATTGGGTCACCTTGTGAAACTATTACTTTGGTTTCAGCTCAAATCTTGCAGGAGTCAAATTGATAGAAAAGTAGTTTGGGCACACTTTAAGGAATAAGTTTAAGGTTTAGGAAGTAAGTATACAACTGTTTAAGTTAAATCTAGGTAAAGGTAACATGGTTTGGTAGAAGTGTATGTACAATTTGAAAATGAGAATCATGCTTTAAAATATAAATTGCTTTACTATAACTTGCTTGTCTGTTTGGGGTCTTGTTTTTTAACTAGTTATGCTATTTTATTGCACTTAAATATGTACCTCTTTCTTTATTCTGAAGGGCCAAATCCTTTCTCCAAAGCTGTCACTTCAGCAGAGGTGACTACTCCGAAGTCTGGTGAGTAAATCTCCGTTTATTCAGGGGGAGAACTTTGTCATGCTTCACAACACCTGCTCTTGTTTTTATCCCCTGTTCTCCCATTGCTACTAAAATTTAGTGCATAACAGTGTCCTCAAGTGGCAACTTGCACAGATTATTGTTCTCACATTTTTAAGAGGTTCCCTATTTCTGTTGATGTCTTCATTACTTAATGATGTCCCATACACTATGCCGATTGCCTTAGCTGTGCCAAATGCTGAATCGGTTCTCTGCCTGGCTGTGTCATGAAGGCATTCTTTGGGACAGGGGAAGAATGAGAACAATGATCAGTTGATTTGTTTTACTAATCACAGGTACATTTATTGGTTGCACTTACAGAGCAGAGTTGGTAACCCTGCCGTAGGACTGTGAGTCTGGGCAGGCAGGGGCAGAATGCGACCTGTTGCTGCTTCTTGCTTCTTCCCTCCTGCCAATCCTCTCCAAGAATAATAGGAGTGGAAACGGATTTGGGAGTGGAGGAAGTACTGGGTCTTCCTGTGGATTTGTATTCTAAGCTGTTGGTCCTGTGTGGCGTTTCTGATGACTAATAATAGTTGAGAACGTACAGTATAACCTTCATGGGGCTATTAAAGTGTCTTTCTCTTTATCTGACCACTTTCAAGCTGGGTGGGAGCTTCTTTTCTGTGGTGTGGAATAGCTGATGCCTCTGATTTAGTCCTCCTCTTCAATTTTCAACGAATAGAGGCTGAAACGCACAAAAGGAGTGTTAGCCTTGTTTGGAAATGTGGCTAATGTTTCATCTACTCATCTAAAATGTGCACACTGCTTCATAGATTTATATATGTGCGTGTGCATGTACACTCACGCACACATTTTTACATTCTTCTTTCTTTCCTATTAAATAGTTCTAATTACATCAAGCAGCCAAGGACGAGTGAATCCCTTTAAGGTAAGAATTTTGCAGCTGGTTTGATTTTGGTGTTCTGGAAATCACAACAGACTATTATATCTAAAGTTTACAATGTAACTATAACAGGTATCTTGAAGGGACAGAGGAGGGGAACATGACAGAAAATAAATAAAATGTCTATTTATTTGTTTTGCTAGGTGTCATCTAACAAAAAGGACGCAGTGGTCCCCGCAGCAAATGTTCTAGACTCTATGAGCAAATACTCAAAGAAAACTTCTTTGTCTAGCAGTCGAGCTGCAAACAAGCAGAACCCTCCAGTTATAAAGCCCCTGATTCCCAAACCCAAGTCCAAACAGGTAATGTTTCTGGTCTTTTTACGTTGTTTCAGTGAGCAAAGAACAGTAAATTGAATTTACCAGCTTTTATCAAGTGTGAAACCCTGTTGATTGAGTAAAAGCATCTTAGATGGCAAAGTTCATTTAAGCATACTGCAGAAACTATAAAAGCATGTAAAGCAGGAAAAAAAAAAAGAAATCAGCTGTAGGAATTACATTCTGCACTGAATCTTGTGCTTTTATTTTAAATAGCGTTAACTAAACATCTGCTGTGCTGAAATTGGATGGATTAGATGCTATATTAATATAAGTGATTATTATGTCTTTAGGAAAGGCTTGGTTTTTGTTGGGCTACATGGTATGTGTTGTCTGAGAGTGAGGTGTTCTTACCTTTTGTTTGTTTGTTTGTTTTTAAACCTCCATTTCTCTAGGCTTTAGCAGCCTCCTTCTTCCAGGCTCGTACACATAACTCTAGTGAAAAAACAGTGGAAGAAAGAGAAGAAAAAGCAGGAAACGAGTCCCATGAAGTCAAAGACACTGCACCCGAGAACACTGAAAAGAAGAGGTGAGTGGACACTTGGATCTCAATGCCATATTACAATTTTGGTAGAATAGGAAGTCCAAAAACTATTTTGTTTCTGAAGATGTTAGACTGGCCCAAGCAGCGTCACATCAAGATTAAAGTGTTAGCTCGCATGTTGTCATGTTTGTGAGCTCGCTTCGGAAATTTAGTAAACTGCTACCTGTGCATATTATCAAACAAACCTGCATAAAACATGTTGGTTGAATTTCCAAATTGCCACACTACAATCACAGTGAACGTACAGAGAAAAGCATTCTGTTCATTAAATCTTTCCCAGTGTGCATGGCAGTGTTATTCAAAGTAGAAGTTTTGCATTGGCCTGAGACAAATACGTGTGTGAGTGAATAATAAATGAACAATGCAAAATGTAATTTTGGGACTCTAAGCAACGATTTTTGCCTTGATACTGCTTATGCATCTGATAATGACCTTTGAATGAGAAATGAAACTGTGCTGCTGTGCCAGTTCCAAGTGTAGGAAATACTTAAAGTTTAAACATCTCTAGCAAATCTCCAAGGAGGTCTAAAAGCTAAGGGTTTCACGTAAAAGTGTTTAAGCTTTGTTTTAGTGTGGTTTTGGAAAAAGAAAACAAACAAAAAACGTACATCACCTAAGGAGCATGTCTCTTCTTAGCTGAGACTCTAATCTGTCTTGTTCCTCTGGAGCAGATGTATTTTCTAACAATCCCAGTCCTCATGAAACTTGCATTATTATAATCATGTTTCATTTAGACTTCATTTAACTGAGGAAGATGAAGGTAATTATTATTCATTTGGACTAGCATTCTTTTCATTAACCTTTACAGATAATGTTATAAAACAAGTGGCAAGGAGAATTGCGAAAAGGATTAGCTGAAACATGCTAATATATGTGCTCTATTTTTAGGTTGATGGGACCTTGTCAGAAAGGAAGAGAACCATTATGCTTTGTCATTCTAAAACTGAAATGTTAATCTCCATATATATCACGGTTTTAATAAAAATGCTTGACTTACTCTTGCCTTGTCAGCATGTTCTTTAAGCATACTGCGATAGGAGAAAGCAAACTGCTGACCATATATATGTATTTTCTTTCAAGAACAAAAAAGTCCTGTTAGGTGTTGTTTAGAAATGTTGTTTTGGGGGATATGGTTTTCCTATAACCTTCTTAAAAGGACAATTTTTGTGTGCTTGTTTTAGACTGAAGACAGGATTCCAGATGTGGCTAGAAGAGAACAGAGCAAACATTTTGACAGATAATCCTGATTTGAATGAAGCAGAAGTAATAAAAGAAGGCATGAGTCGATTTAGAATGCTGTCATCAGAAGAAAGAATGGTAAGACAGCATTCTCTAATTCTGGGGGGTTTTGGGAACTTTTTTCCCCCACAGAATCCCTTGGTTACTTTCGGTTAGGAATTTTTTCTTTAAATTCCGCTGTTCTCCATCTTCATGGACTTCAGTTTTGAATTGCCCGTGATCTATGGCATATACTTTATGAAAATATAAACTATCTGAATAGTAAGTAATAGCAGAGAACAGCTTTTTTCCAAAGTGGGGCATGTGAGAGAAACATAATCAATGAAGAAATAACAAGAGAGAAGGGAAGGTGTTAAAAGTGACATAGCCAGGCTTGACAATTAAGAGCTTCAATTTAATATACAGGCTCAAATGAAGTACAGTTTTGAAGGAGAATGCTGTTACAAAAAATGAAAGTGAGGAAATTGTTCCTAACTTGATCCTTATCAGTTCGTAACAGGAATTATTTCAGTGCTTCCTTATAATCAGAGAAAGAAGGTGTATAAAATAAAGTGGTGAGTTTTGTGGCCTAATTTATAGTTTTCTGTTTAATGATGTACTTTTCTTCAAAGGTGTGGACTGAGAAAGCAAAAGGAGGAATGGTTAATGATTTAACAGAAGATAAAAAGCGAAAGCATCCCACAGCTGATGAAGATGAAGCGAAAAAGAATCAGGAGCAAAAGTCAGAGGACTCAAATTTATCCAAAAAACCAAAGCCTTCAGATCAGTCTACAAACGTCAGACTGTCAGCTTTTGCATTCAAGCAAAGCTAAGTAATGTGGTACCTTCTCAGCGTCGGTTTTCCGAAAACGTGAGATAGTTCTGTACGGAGAAATTTGCTACTGTGCTCAGAGAGTACTAGCAAAAAGAGTGCCTTGCTCCAAATAGTCTTTTAGAAAGTATTTTATTATCAGTTTTTGAGGGAAATGTTGAATCCACTCTCCTGATCTTTTGCAAGTTACTAGCCTAAAGCTTGATAGCAGAACTAATGCTAATGGACCTGTGACCTAGAAGCAGAGTTCCACACAGAGTTGTGTAGCTGTGTGCCTCGATGCTTGTAATATTTGATGCTAAACCCAGATTAGTCGTTCTGGGGAGGAGAAATTATGTCCAAAAGCTGTCCTATGGTTTTAGAGAGGCAAAGTGATGGCTTCTGTGCTATTCCTTCTGCCTGCTGCAAACACTTGTAAGGGAAAGACGCTCAAAGAAATGAGAGTGAGGGGAAGATAGCTTCACGTGGTGCTGATGTTCAGCTGCATCAGGGCAGGGAGAGAAAACCAGGACAGAAGCTGAATTAGGAAGGTCAGGTGTGCAAAGATGAGCCATTCCAGACTGTGTAAATGTACTTTCCCAATCTGTGCCTCAGCAGGGTCCAGAAAGTGCTCAGAACTTGAAAATCTCCGTATTGTTTTATGAACATTTGTTTTTAAAATAAAATGGGAATGTTGCCTTGTTTTAAGGTGGTGATCATCTTTGCAATTTTTATAATTAAACAGTCTTCTACCTACAAGTCATAAGGCAGTCGTATTTACCTTCTCTGGAGAAAAGGCAGTATGTCTAATAAATGTATTTGAAGCAAACTCAAAGTTTGAAACTTCTTTTTAAGGATAAGGTAAAATAATTTAACTCTAGCATAACAACTGAGACTGAAAAGTTATAATGTAGGGGTTTTTTCCCCTGGCTTTGCATATCCTTTCACTGTTTGCTTTTTTTCATTCTTTATTTGTATTCACATTATTACTGGAAAGGCAAGCAACTGTCCATTTAGAACACATTTGCAACACCGAAATCTGCAGATTGAAGATTCAGTGGGATTTCTGTAAAAGCCACTAAACCTTAGTGTCATATGTGTTTTGCTAGACTTTTTTAGCAATTGTTGTAGGTCATTTTGGAGAAAACGGCTCCTGTTTTCACTGTATGTAAAAATAAAAAAAAAAAAGGGGGGGTGGGGTCATGATGTCAGCCAGGGATGGTAAATACAGAGAAAGACCTGAAGACCTGTCCATTTAAATGCTTTTTTTTTCCATCCACAGCTCTTACATATTGTTACACATTTTACTTGTTCAATGCTGGTAGTAGACAGCAAGTAATAATTAACCTAAGTAATAATTAATTTTCTGTGTTGACATAATGCAGGAAGTTCAGGAGAGTAGTGGCATATTATAGTGATTTTTCTACATTCTTTGGAAAGAAATTATTGTTTCAGAGACTGGAATTTATTTTTAGGCAGTAAAGCCTATTTCCACCTTTGAGTGTATTGGAGAAAAATGGAATTGCATTGGTAAGAAAAACATCCTGATAGAAAAATCACTATGAGCTTGGTGAACTGTGTAATGTTTTCTTTCTGCTAGACTAGGTTGTTCTGATGATGACTTAAGTGTCTTGACCGTGGTGCTGCGAGATGGGCTGACTGTGAACGGATGGCCTTTCTTTTAATCTATCCACATATAATCCGTGTTCAAGCTGAGCTGCCTGCCAGGTGCCCTTTCTGCAGGCCAAATACGAGAAGTCAAGTCACCCTCTGCAGGAAGCAAGCAAGCTTTTTGAGTCACTCCTCAGGACTTCTACATAAAGGCTGCATAAAATTACTTGAGCAAGATATTTATACCTTGGGCTCCGGACATTGAAGCCAGTTGTGCTTCTGGCAGTTGGGACAGTGTCTGCCCACCGTCCCGCCCCGCTGTGCAGGCTGTGCTTTGCTTCAAACTACAGGCACAAATCCTGTACAGCTCCTGTTCTACACCAGCGGCGGGTAGGTATACACTGCTGCAAACAGCTGGTCCCACAAAGCATCCAAAGTCCTTTTGGCTCCTGTAGGAGGGAGAAAACATCCAAAGTAAACTTCCACGAGAGTGTTCTGAGAGCTGGACGTTTGCAGTCATGTAGCTCATCTGAACAAACATGCCAAAGGTCAGTTTAAAGGGAGGCTTCTGGATGTATTGGATGGTTTCATGGAAATCACTGGGGATGTCAGGTACCATCCTGCATGTCCCCAGTTCCTGTTTGCTTTTCTCCTGGCTTAATTTTGGCTGTATAATGCTTGTGGGTTTCATCAGAGCCAATGTCTCCAGCCTTGGGGTCACAGTCTGGATCTCATCGCTATCCCCACGGCTGGTTAGAGGCGGCAAAACTGTTTCCAACATCAGATTTGAAATTTTGCATTGGAGCTGCGTGGCTGGTGGTGGCAATTGCAGCAGTGATTTTTAATTATGACAGCTGCTGCTATCCACAACAATAAAATAACAGCCCCTGTTGGCTGTATGAGATCATGGAAGCAAGTATCCGGCTGCCTTTATGCTGGGAGGATCATCTCCCACTAGGCTGCTGTTACGTTTCTTTTATCAAAGATGGGTTTTGCTCTATTACACAGCTCCAGGCAGAGCCACAAATACACCCTCCATCACCTGGAGCCTTCCAGGGAGTTGCGCTGAGCCAGCCGGGAACGGGGCGCGCTCATCCAGCAGAAGCAGAGGCAGGACAGCACTAAGTATAACTCTCAATTCGGGTGGAAATGAAATGCCAAACCAAAAATGAACGGAAAACGTGGAATGGATTTTCAAGTCAAAGTTTGTCTCAACTTTTTTTTAATAGAATTTCACTGAATTCCTCAGAAATGCTTGTTTGTCCAGAATTTGCCTTCTTTCCAATGAAAAACCAGAGTTTTTTTAGAACAACCAGCCTGGAAACTGTGCCAGTAAACCTGCCTGATGTTGGTTGTTCCTATTGTGCTCAGAAAACCAGAGAGGGAGGATTGCACCTCTGAAATAGCCGATCTTTGGATCGGATTTGAAAGGCACCAGCTATTGACTCGCCGCTGGGGCTCTGCTGCAACCGTGCTCTTTGTGTTGCTGTGCCAAAAAACTTTGCTATCTCTAAACCCAACCCCAACTCCCCTATGTGATTATTGCCATTCCTCTTCAAATCCCGGGAACACAAAGCACCTTCTGTTCCTCGCTCTCTGCGCCTGAGTCTGTTGTCCTTTTCTGTTTCAATGTGTTATTCGACCTTAAAAAAAAATCCCTTCCTCATGCACCTTTTCTGAAGAAGAAAGTCATGTTAAAAAGTAGCGTATGAAAACAGACAGCAGGTGATGGAGTCTGCAAAAGAGAATATTGCTGAATATTTGTGCACGTGGCATTTTGTTCTGTCGCTCCGTATTTAACCCAGAGATGCTCCTTGCTGGAAAGAGGCAGCTACTAAAACCCAACAAAGAGTCCCAAAATGATGGGCAGAGTCTGACAGCTTTTCATGGGGGATAGGATCCAAAGTAGCAAACACCCACCTCCCTTGTCCTGCAGCTGACAGAGCATTTCAAGCCCTTTATCTTATAAAAACATCTATAAATTACCTACTAGGTATGCTGGAGTGTTGCTAACATGTTGGACTTCAGAGGGAGTGCCGGATTCGCAGGAAGCTTGGCACTTATTCAGAGAAAGAGCAATTGTACTAGAAATAAATAAAATATCCACTCATCTCCTAAAGAATATTTTATTTGACTTTCCCAACACTTGCTCCATAATATAATTCTGCTATGAAAGAAAACAGCAATGCCGCGACACTGCTGAGCTGAGCTGATAAAACCAACGCAAAAAGCCTCGTTTGCCTTTGGAGCATCGTGTTGCTGTATCCGGCATGAGCTGAGTGTGGAGGATAACAGGCACGCTCGGGGAGGAAGGCGCTCTTCTCGCGACGTTCTGTTTCCTACCGGAGCTACTTGCTGCTGCCTGTCCCTCGCTGCCGACGGGCAGGCGGTGTTGCAGCTGGGCTCCAACAACAGTGCTGAAATCGTATTTTGCATACCTTTTTTTTTTTTTTAAATGGCGTGTAATGCCAAATCCTGACAACGAAATCTCTCCGCCCTTCGCATGTCGTGAATCTGTGTCAACCTGCGCTATTTTGGATTTGGAGAGTTTTCTTTGGCTGTGCTTTAAATCCCAGCGACAAGCAGCATCTGGCGAAGATGCTGAGTACGCGTGGTACGCAGCACAGAGCGGTAGCTGCTTTCGAGTAACTGGTGTAAAGCTGATTGCTGCTTTTCATCGTGGGAGTTTTAACTTTTTTTGGTTGTTGTTTTCAGCAGAGGTAATGGGTCAGATTAGAAGGTTGATTTGCAGCACATCCAACAAGTTTATCTCAAACACTTGGTACTGGAGTGCGATAGCAAATATTTTGGAGCAACACAATTCCAGTTAAGATACTCGTCTCCATCAGAGAAGAAAGATGTCTCCTCCTGGCTTCTGGGGATGTCCTGCGTCTCCATTTTCCACAGCAAACCTGGTCCATCCTTGCGTTAGCTCCACTGATGTTGCATTAATAGGTGGAAATTTAGCACTGTCAGCCCGCGAGGGATGCACTAACAGTCCGATCGCTACTAGCCCAGTCGTGTCACGGCCAGATCACTAATAGTGCAGTTTATCACTATTAGCCTAGTCACGTCCTGTAAAACTTCTCACGGCCAGATCACTAGTAGTGCGGTTTGTTGAAGGAACAGAAATACGGGTTCTTATCGGATTGCGGTGATAAAGGTACTGTCTGCAAAGCATGTGCAAGTACAAAGCACTACAAAACAAAACACAAAATAACAAGCTTGTTCTCCACATTTCCCGGGGAATCACTCGGTATAACCAGGTGTCCGAGTCTTACTCAATAGGTGTCCCTATGGGGGGGAAGAGAGGTTCAGCCTGTCAACTGATCCCAGTAGTCCGCAGTGGTATCTTCCCTAACGTCCCTCTCGCTTGAGGTCGCTTTATACTACTTTACGTTTAGGTGGGGCTTGGGTGTCTGTAGTCACACATACCTTCGTTACTGATTAGTGTAGAAATTCCTCGCTTTGATTTAAAGGTATAGACTAAGACAAATTCAGAGTGCACGCTCAGTGAGGGGTGGTCGCACCTTGGAGGCGGGTAACCTTTGGGATGGAGGTGTGTTTTAGTATTATAATGAGGTTATAATGAGCAATGTTCATCTTCAGGGCACAATTTTGCAATTGTACGGTGCTGGCCAGGGCGTGGTTCCATGGTCCCATCTAGTTCCCGGACCTGTAGTGATTTATGGACGAGTTTGGCTGTGGAGCCTTCGTTCCGCTCCCTCCTCCAATTATCTTTCTCAGAACTAGTACACCGAGCTCTCCCCGTGTTGCCAACATCTAAGAGTGCAGGTGGTGTTGCTTAGGGAACGGTCACTGAACCGATATTCAGCATGCCAACCGTATTCCACCCTGGAAGTTAACTTTTATGAAAAGTGGATATAACTTTAGCCTCAATAATTTCAACCTCAATAATTTCACCCCCAGTAATTATTCCACAGCTGACAGTTAGGGAGCCGTTGGTTCTCCAGGGCTTCTGCTGTGTCCCTTACTGGAGATGTGCACCCACCTAAGTGAAGTTCCTGTGGCTTATTTGGAATTGCATTCCCTGGTTAGAAAATTAATAACTGTTGATTATAAAATCTCCCTTTGTTGCTGCAGGCATGAGCAATGCCATCAGACTCAAATGAAGATTTGCTTTACAAACCCAGTCCCTGGCCTCTGCGGTTGTCACCAGCTCCAATGGTGTGCACAGCCGGGGCAGCTTGGTTACTCCAGCTGGGAGAGTTTATCATAGAATCACAGAATCATTAAGGTTGGAAAAGACCTCTAAGGTCATCAAATCCAATTGCCAATCCAACACCCCCAGGCCTCCTAAACCATAGCCAGAAATGCGACATCTACACGTTTTTGAACACCCCCAGGGACGATGACTCCACCACCTCTCTGGGCAGCCTGTTCCAGTGCCTGACCACTCTTTCAGTAAAGACATTGTTCCTAATACCCAATCTAAACCTCCCCTGGCACAGCTTGAGGCCATTTCCTCTCGTCCTGTCACTCGTTACTTGGGAGAAGAGACCGACCCCCACCTCACCACAACCTCCTTTCAGGCAGTTGCAGAGAGCGATAAGGTCTCCCCTCAGCCTCCTCTTCTCCAGGCTGAACCCCCCCAGCTCCCTCAGCCGCTCCCCATCACACTTGTTCTCCAGACCCTTCCCCAGCTCCATTGCCCTTCTCTGGACACGCTCCAGCACCTCAATGCCCTTCTTGTCCTGAGGGGCCCAAAACTGAACACAGCATTCGAGGGGCAGCCTCACCAGTGCCGAGCACAGGGGCACCATCCCTGCCCTGCTCCTGCTGGCCACACTATTGCTGGTACAAGCCAGGATGCTGTTGGCCTTCTTGGCCACCTGGGCATACTGCTGGCTCGTGTTCTGTTTCTTACCTTGTAGGCAGTAAAGAAAGGTGATACCAATGAGTTATGGTTTTGGGTTAGGAGAGTCAAGAAAACTTAACCAGCTTGGATGCTTGGGATGGACATGGGCAAAGGAGACCCTGTGTTTGGACAAAACACCTTCTGGCTATGAAACGTACCTCAATTTCTTTCCAAAGAACATAACTGTGTTGGTCATGGAGTGACTCAACTTGGTGGCCCTGGATGGCTAGTCCAAGGAGAAGACAACAGCGGTGAGAATTGCCTGTGAGAAGGTTGGGTATCTCATGCAGTAGTTTTTTGATGGAGAACAGCAGACCTGGCTTCTTCTCTCTCCACCCGGCTGATGTGCTGCTGTATAAATGCAATAGTAATTAATTTACTTAAAGGCAGGCAAAACATGAATACCTACCTGGGCTGCAAAAAGATCCACTTGATGTTGGACTCAATCAGACACAAATGGCAGAGGAAATTTGCAGGAATACTTTCAAGCCTCGTGTTGCCAGGGAACAGTCCAGTCTACAAATCGCATTATCGATCTCGGGGTAATAATGGTGAGATGCAACCGAGGGGAGGGATGCGGGGACACAGCTGCTATTCCTGTCTGCCCGGCGCATGAATCAAAAGCTGCCCTTGGTTTAGGAATGGGCTGGAGGGACCTAGAGATCTCCCCGGCTGATGTCAGATAGCTCCTGTCAGAAACGGGGTACAGGTCCACAGGAGCCTGGAGACTTGTGTTACACGGCTCTTTTCACCTTCTTAAAAGCAGAAACATGAATTTACCTCCTACAGCCTGCCTGGGCCATCCATTTGAAGCTTTCCAAATTTCAGGGAGCAAAGGCTGGAGGTGTCCATTAGCGTGAGATCCTGTGTCCCTGCTCTGTGAAGGCGTGAAGGGAAAGCTGGGGCAGGGCAAAACTGCCTTTTTCATTTCCAGTTTCAGCTCTAAAATGTGAGACCTCACCAGGGATGGTTAAATGCAGATCGCACTTGAAGAAGACCCCTCAGACCTTGGGGATCCTCTGTCCTTACAGAGCAACAAATCCCCCTGTAAGAGATTAGTATTTTAGGAGCCTGTAATCAATTTTGCTTGTTATTCTGGGTAATAGAATTGAATTGCTCGTGATTCACCCTTTAAATTGATGCACTGTGATTCCAGGGGCTGATAAATCCCAAGCTGCATTTCCAGGGCATGGGAAGGATGTCAGTAGGCTGCGATGTTGCCATCCATTGCTGCCGTGGGCACAGCTATTATTTGAGGATCACATTCGGGTCACATTCTGGCTTGATGTTAATAGCAGGATCGATGTGCGTTGCTCTTTTCCTGCTTGAGCTGTTAATGATACGCTGGGTCAACACAGATGGTTTGAGAAGGTGGAATTCATCATCTTTAACTTTAAGCTCTGAGCCCAGTCCCAAACGCTCCCGCTTTATGGTCAATGGGGGAAAAATAGGTGTCTTTTGTGTGTGATTTATCTCAGCTTTTTAACAGCTGTCAGTGCAGAAATTGCCCTTGAAATACCTTTTAGATAGCTTCATCTGACCCAGTGAAGACTGCCCAGGGTCTCTTCATCCTTAGCCAGCTTGGTGCAGAGAGGTTTCTTTCGAGAACCCACTCGGGAGCATCTTGGGTACGCAGGGAATGATGCATCAGCCCTTCCTGGCCAGGTCCCACTCAATGCCACCAAAACCGCAAGGAAGTTCTAACAGGTCAAGGAGCTAGAGCCTGAATACAAACCCGCTTCATCCTATTTTGTATTCTCCCTACTTTCAAAGGCGAGAGAGGCCTCTGATGGGCTTTACCGTGGACCACACACCCCGGTGCGCCCACCTTGGCACCCAGTAGCATCCCCAGGCTTTCCCAGGGAACCCCCAGATACCTGCCAGAGGATGCGTGGGGCTTTCACCTGCTCTAGACCTTATTCTAGACGTGCAAATAATTCAAGTTACAGCCTCATGGCTTTTTGCACTCCCTGTTTTGTTGCTTTTTAAGAAGCTCTCTTCAATCTTTGAACAGCAAAAATAACCTCCAAGCTCTGAGCGAGGGCAGGAAAGAGAAACAGTGCAGATTCCCTCTAGGAAATTCAGAGTATCTTCTAACAATGTTGCATGTTACTGTCTGCCACTCTTCTGTTTTACAACCTGTGTTTCACTTTTTCGGGATACATTCAGAAATAGCAAAGAAAAATTTCTTGGGAAGGCTACATGAGAATGTAATTAATAAGGAGCAATCAATAAAATATTATCATAAGACACCTAAAAAAAAAAAAAAAGGCCAAGCATTAGTGCTTCTGCTTACCCAGCCGATGTGGGTTTGTGTTTCAGAGGGAGAGGACTTTGCCATGGCTGGAAATCAGGCTGTGTCATAAAACATCCTGACACATATCTAAATTGCCTGAACCAAATAATTCCACATTTGCAAATACTGCTAGCAGAACTGCCGGCATCGGTTCCCGTGTGTGCAACCTCTCCTCAAATACACCCAGAAAAAGTGATTTTCTGCGAATCCACACAGTGCTCACCCTAGCAAATAAGTTGGCAACTGCCCTTCTCCCCACATAAACAGGAGAAAAATTATAACCAACTCCCACAGCTGCTGAGTTCAGACCATTATAAAGTCCAGGATGACTCTCAAGGGAGCTTATCTTCTTTTCCAAGCAAATAAAGGTAGCAAAAACTCGGGAGTGCCAAGATACTTAGATGCCCTTTACTAACCCCTTTTTCATACAGATGATTAGGTCTCAGTGATTTGTAGCTCCTAAGAAATGCTACCCAGCCCTTTAAACCGTATCAACTTGGTCTGGATCCAAATGAAAGTGGTAGTTGTTGCGCTGAGTTCCATGAGCATTTTTGCATGTTTCTAGTAAGGGAACCCATCTAGCTTATACAGAGGATTTGGACATCCTCAGAGGGTTATGAAATGATGTGTGGTGCCCAGCTGCACCTCGGTGGGTGTCTGGGGAGGAGCGGGGATGGAGTTTATGGCTTCAAATCCTCTGGTACAGCAGTTTCTGTTCCCGATCAGAGCCCAGGGCAATAAAACTGGGCTAAAGCCTGGCTGGCTGCAGGCCAGCACCAGCCCCTTGATTTCACCTGAGTCATCCCGGCTCTCTTCTGGTAAAACCTGTGATCAGAAACCGAAAGACAAATGTGGAGCGCATTACTGCTGCTGTGGTTTTTTGTTTCTTTTCTTTCTTTTTTTTTTTTTTTTTCTTGTTGTGGTTCAATGTAGCTCTTGTGCCAGGAGGAGACGGAGGAAAGCCAGTGAGTCAAGCTCTGTGCCCCATCCCTCCGACAGCTCCTTCCCCTCCTTATCTCCCTGGCAATTCACCATTTCCTAGGCAGAAGGGGGGAGAATTTGTCCCTGCTGCCTTACAGGCAGATCGGGTGTGAGAAGAGAGGGCTTTGCTGTATACCTTTGCATCTTGGCCATTTATTTTGATAGCAGTCCAGAAAATATTAGTTACCCTGCTTGTGGCTGGGGTGACAGAGCGTACACCCTATGCTCGGCTGAACCGTAAGACTCAGTTTCTATCTTATAAAATCCCAGAATAGCTTTGGCCAGAGGGGACCTCCCTTCCAAACCACCCACCCCAGCATTTATTTGTTTGACAACATTTGAACCCTACGTGGGGCCGGGGCAGAAAGGCCTGACAGCTGCTGTTGGCAAAGACAAGCTGCAGAGGATGCAGGATGCTCAAACCACTGGCAGGGGTGACATCCCAGCCAGATCCCCATGGAGACCCCAAAATACTTGGTCTTAGTCATCAGAGATGGTGCATTCCCAGAGCCACAGGGGGGAACAGGAAAACATGGGAGCACGTGAGCCATGCAGCAGGAAGGTGTCTGCAGAGCTCGTAGGTTTGAAGGGACTGAAACCCAGCCACGACTAAGCAGTAGGGATTGTCATGAAGGAGGATAAATCCACACCCGGGATCTTTCTGGTGGATGCATCCCGCCACCAGCGACTCAAAGCACCCCAGAATGGTTGTGATGGCATTCCAGCGGGGAGCTACTGAGCGGGACGCACTGGCATCACCCTGGCAGGAGAAGGACCAGCTCTCCGAGTTTGAGAGGATGAAGAGAAAATGGAGAATGATCCCTGGAGACATTCAAACCCACCTGGACGCGGTGCTGTGCCCCCTGCTCTGGGTGTGCCTGCTCAAGCAGGGGGGTTGGACAAGGTGATCTCCAGGGGTCCCTTCAAACCCCTGCCATTCCGGGATTCTGGGATTCTGTGATGTGGGGAGCTGCTGCACAGGGCAAGGACCCCCATCCCAGCAGGACCCTCCCCACCCGTGTTGTGCCGGAGCAGCCTTGCCGCTCGCCCCAGGCTCCGCACGGATGTTCCTCACGATGGAAGGGGGTTCATCTGTGGCAGTTTGGGGGCTGACCCCCCGTACTCCCATCCCATCCCCATCCCCATCCCATCCCCATCCCATCCCCATCCCATCCCCATCCCCATCCCATCCCCATCCCATCCCCAGCCCGTCCTATCCCATCCCATCCCATCCCATCCCATCCCATCCCATCCCATCCCATCCCATCCCATCCCCATCCCATCCCCAGCCCGTCCTATCCCATCCCATCCCATCCCCATCCCCATCCCATCCCCAGCCCGTCCTATCCCATCCCATCCCATCCCATCCCATCCCATCCCATCCCATCCCATCCCATCCCATCCCCATCCCATCCCCAGCCCTTCCTATCCCATCCCATCCCATCTCCATCCCCATCCCATCCCCATCCCCATCCCATCCCCAGCCCGTCCTATCCCATCCCCATCCCATCCCCATCCTATCCCCAGCCCGACCTATCCCATCCCATCCCAATCCCCATCCCATCCCCATCCCCATTCCCATCCCCATCCTATCCCAGCCCAGCCCATTCCCATCCCCACCCTATCGCAGCCCAGCCAAGCCCAGCCCAGCCAAGCCCAGCCCGCGGGGATCCCCCCTCCATTCCCCGCCGCGGCGGGCTGAGACCGGCCGGCTCATGACACAGAGGGTGACGTCGCGGCGGCGGCGGCCAATGGCAGCGGCGCGGGCGGTATAAAGCGCGCGGGCGGGAGCGCTGAGGGAGGCGGCGGGCTGAGGGCGGGCTCGGCGCTGAGGGCTCCGCGCTCCGCCACAGCGCGCTGGCGGCGGCGGGCCGGGCGGGGGGGCCCCATGGAGGCGGCGCGGAGCTGTAACGGCTACGCACGGCAGGACAGACCGCCGCCTCCGCCCGCCGCCTCCCCGCCGGCGGGCACCGACAAGCCGCGCGTCCCCGCCGGCGGCGGCGAGGGCTGGCGGGGCGAGCGGCCCCGCAGCGAGGAGGACAACGAGCTGAGCCTGCCCGGCCTGGCGGCCGCCTACACCACGATCCTGCGCTCGCTGGGCGAGGACCCCGAGCGGCAGGGGCTGCTGAAGACGCCCTGGAGGGCGGCCACCGCCATGCAGTTCTTCACCAAGGGCTACCAGGAGACCATCTCGGGTAGGGAGCGGGCGTCGCCCCGGGCCGGCGGGGTGCTGCCTTTCCTACTTGATTCCTTAAAACGGGCATCGGCAGGATGCGGCAGGAACGCCTGCGCCGCGGGCTCTCGCCGTCCTCGCCTTCCCCCGGGCCCCCTCAGACCCCGCGTGGGGGAACTTCCCGCCCGGTCGCGGGCTTCTGTGCTTCTGGCTTCGGTGAACAGAGCAAGTGCTTTTCGCTTTCCCTCCGCTGCCGTAAAACTTCCCAAGCTCTGGCGTGGCAACTTGTTGATTGTGCCTTCCCTCCACGCCCGGCTGAGCTCGGCTGGGCTCGCAAGCCGTGCTCGCTCCTGTGAGCAGACGTAGGTGGCTTGAATCTTCTCAGGAAGGGTCCTGCTCTGCTGATGCTTTTATCAGGTGAGGGTCTCCAAAGGTGGGAATGCAGCTTGAGAAAGGAGGAGGTCGGGGAGGTCCCTGCCCCATCTCGGGGTCCCTGCAGCGAATGCAAGGGCAGAGAGGTACCCCACGTTCACATCCCCGGCAAGCGTCTCACCCGCTTGCTGGCTGCCAGCTCTCTCTGAGGGCAGGAGGAGAGGAACCAGGTAGGGTTTGTTCTCTTCATCACCAGCAACTCCGAAGTTGTCTCTTGGTTCCAGTGCAGGGTAAATCCCACTTGAAAACTTAGTTTTACATCAGTTTTCCTCTGCTTTTCCCGGTACAAACAGTAAAAAAGGGACTCAGGAAGCTGGGGAATTCCCCCTCCTGCTGCTTCTTACAGTAAAAGGCAAGTTCCTGTTATTGCGTAAAGGATGCGAACACTGTCAGCAAAGACCTTTGAATGCGAACCAGAAAGGACCTGAGCCTGTTCTGCTCTCCAGAGTACAGCACTGGTGTATCGAGCGCCCCAGAACTGCATCAGGGTGTTGCAGCTGAATGAAAAGGCTGAACCGTGCTGGTGGCTGGCATCAGGGAGCTGCCTGCTAACACGTCAGAGTTCTTCTTAAGTGCGCTGTGCTTCAGCTTGAAGATTGGCTTTCCTGTTTACTTTTTTTCACTTCTCTACTGCTGGCTCTTCTGAAATCAGACTGCATATAACTTCCAGTGTTAACTTACTTGTGGCCAGCTGATACTCATGTGCTGATGTGTCCCAGCTTCCCCCAGGATTGGCACTTCTGCCTTGGCATTTGTTTTGCCTTTCATATCAAACCAGGTTTTCATGTGCACATCTGTAGATAGGCTCTGGGCTGCAGTGGCCATCCTCGTTCCTCTCTTCCTTTAGTGCTGCTGCACGGTGTCTTTGAGATGGGGTTTCATAGGGTCTCACAGAATAATCCTTTGTCTACTGGGAATAACTTTCCTCATTTGGGGATTGCACGTGTCTTTTTACTGCTGTGAAAAACAGGAGATCTCTCAGCCATCCTGCCAGTCTCTAGCAGAAAAATTTTTTAGTGATAGTTTCTGGGCATAAATTTCTGTACTGAACCTGGGTGAGGTTGCTGCCTATCTTAAGTCCTTTCTTATCTTGCTGCCAGTTTTGTGCGCGGAGCCACACGTTCCATTATGGTTTTTTTAATAGCTTTTTTTCTGCTCCAGTGTGGGTTCTCTGGGACACAAACGGTCTGTCCCAATCTCTCACATACATCTCATTAAGCAGGGTGGTTCTGGATAGTCCCCTCCCTTGAATATCCATACCTGGGAGAGAGCTGTATTATATCCAAGAGTGGAAAGTGTCACTGCTAGGTGCTGTACTCCTGGACTTCTTTTTTCTTTTCTTTCTAGGAAATAAAAAGAAGCTGTGGTTTTAACAACCCTTCCTGTGTCAGGTGGGGAATCCTTTTACCTTCTAGCTACTTGCCACTTCTTACACAATGCCAAGCTTCCAGTCTTCCCACTCTTACTAGCCAGACAGGGGAGAGCTATAGCTGAAGGACAAGCCCACAGCAGCTAGCAAAATGACTAGTGGATGAGGAGTTGGCTGGGAGAGTTGATATGGAAGTAACTTCCCCTTGGGAGAGTTTTTTAAATGCGTCGTGAAACCTAGAGCCAACAACTACAAAGTCTTTGGGAACAAAGCTAGCTGTGGGACTGCAGTTCTTGCCACTCATCTCTGCTGGTGTGCTGTTCACTTGGCTGTACTAATACAAGTGCCTGGCAAGCCAAGCTGTGAACTGGACCAGGAACTGGCTTGTAAAAGTAAAAAAAAAAAAAAAAACCAAAACCAAAAAACCCAAAAAACAAGAAACCAAACCCCAAAACCAAAAAGACCACAACAAAGCAGCTCTGACCTCTTGTTTCCTCAGGCTTACTTTGCAGCTTATTCCGTTCCATATGTGGAACTGTCTGGATAGGCAGAGGTTAAAGCAATAATCTGTGGGATGTGATGTGTGTTCAAGTTTATTCCCCAACAGGCAGAAGATAAACAGATATGAAAAGATGGGCTTACAGCTGTTATAAAAGGCTTCTCAAGTAAAAGCTCTGTCGTAGTGATTGTACAGACACAGGACTAGAAGCAAGGTGTTTTGCAACAGGCACCTGTCTTTAGCTGACCCCAGCTGAACTCACAACCCTTGTCAGTATGTGGAAACGTTGCCAGACTGTGCAGCTGGAAAAGAGTGTCAGACAAACCAAGGTAGTGAACGTTAGTACAGCTACAGGCTTTAAAGTCACCCTTCTGAGTTTGCTTGAGTATCTATCTGCCTTAGGAAGGCAGGAGAAAAGCAATTTGTTCCTGATGGCATTTCAATTTTCCATACAGGAACACAAAAGATGTAATAGATTCCCAAATTATGAAATACAGTGAAGGCTGGAGAGTGTAAAGTTGCAAGTAGACTGCAGGAGGTCTTCGGAGTTTAATGTGCTTGACTCAATCCTCACTCGCTGTGGTTGAGCACAAAACTAAGCTACCTGGATGCTTGGAATGCTCCCCACTGCTCTCGGAGGTTAGTGATTTGAGTAGTGCCTTGCTCTTGCTTGTCACCAAATGCTTTTGAGTGCAGTCAGGTTGCTGGAAGCTTTTGGGTATGGTGAGGGATGAGGGCCTTACCTGCCCTGCAGCAATCTGTCCTCTGTGGTGGCACTGGAGGAGAAGATGACCAAGTGGTGTGAGTGGGGAGTTTGGTTTAAGGAACCTGTAAAGCTTTTGGAAGCTGCTGAGCTGATGGGTGGTTTCAACAGAGTCAGCAAATGGGTATTGGTTTTGAGCCTTGATTGATAATTCACTCTTCTTAAGAACAAACTATTTCCTTGATCTTTTTGGTTACCATGTGCCTGAGAAAACAATCCGCTTGGGGCATGGTTAAATGTGCTGAATATGGGTGTTGTCCTTTCCTGGGTGTTGTCACTTTGCTTCCATGACACTTGATTGTATTTGTATTTTCGTACTTTCCATAGCTGTTTTGTAGGGTTGTAGGGAAGATTACACCTAAATTCTGTCCCCTCTCTCCATTCAGATTTATCTGAGTACCAGAGAAGCTGATTCTGCTTTCCAGCTTCCATGGTGTGTTTATTTCCTAGCTTGTTTTTGATAGTGCAGGGTAACAGTGTTCCTGTTTTACCTCTTATTCATCTTTGTTATCTGTGTTCTGCAGCTGGTCGGTATTGTATTTCAGAGCCATTAGTAGAGTTTACTTGCCAAATGTCTAAATCTGGCGCTCTCTTCTTTTTAGATTATGTCTTTTCTCTTATTAATTCTGCCTTTACTAAAGGCCTCAACCTTTCACAAAATATTCAACTGTATTGATCTCACTTCTGTAGTACTAGTCATCAAACTTTCATTGGCATAACATGAATGCCTCCAGTGATTTCACATAAAACCCACCTGGGGACTGGATTAAAGAATGCTAGCAGTTCACACTTGGGCATCTGTGTAGACTAACAGCCATTAAGACAGAAACCCTTCATGTATTGGTAAGCATGGCAGAGCAGATGAAATACCAAAAGTTCTACTTTTCAATTTCATGCAGTGCTGCATGAGCATCCAAGAACATGTGTTCTATTCCAGGGTCAGATCTGTCAGCTTCATACTTCTGGGAGTAAATTATATGACAAAATAGTAACCTGTCCTCTTGGTTAATAAAGCTGAGCAGGGCTGTTGACAGCCAGTTGCCTTTAGCTTTTTTATAGTTGGTTCAGGCAACTGCCTGCCACACAAAGACTAAACCTTGAGAGACCTGTCCTCCTCTTAGTAAAGGCTTAATGTCATACTCAGAGGTGCTGTCTATGAGTCCATTTAGAAATAACACAAAGTCAAGTGTGTGCAAATGCAGTTAATGAGTGAACAAATGGAAATACAAGATTGCAGACAGTACTAACTTGTAACTGAAGCTGAAGACTTCAGAATCAATCTGGCTAAGCAGAGCTAACTGGTAAGTTACAGAAACAGTGTCAGTTACAGTGAGTGTCAGTGATGCTAGCTTCGAAAGGTAAATCATAAAGGAGTTGGTTCTGACCGTGTAATCCCGTAGGAAACATTAGGCGTGGGGTTGAACAAGCTGCCTGCATCTGCAGTAGGAAGTTAACTTTTCATCATCCATAAGCATGTTCATTAAACAAACAGCATGTTCATTAAACAACATACTTGCTGGGAATGGTGATAGTTGTGACACAAATAAAGGCTGGAAGGCTCTTCTGGTAGGTAGGTTGGCTTTCAAGCATGTTGGCAGGTTCAGCTGTCCTTTCAGCATGTTTAACAGGGAAATTAAATCAGAAATACTGTGAGAGGATAACTCTGCTTTCTGAACCTCTGTGGTTTGAAAGGCTGCCATGTACGCTTTATTTGCCTGGAAGCTAAGTGACTCTACTGTGCAGTTTTTAGTTTAAAGCAAACAACAACTAGTTAGGTCTCATACAGTAGATTAACACCTGCTGAACTGTGTGTATGTTACTTTTCGTCTCATTAGTTTTATGTGCTTTTCCTATGGTGAAGGGTGAAAAAATGTAACCTTAATACTCTTTTCTTCATCTTCTTGTCTGTGTGGATTTGGTATTTTGACAGATGACAACAGTGGTGTAAGCTCACATTTTTCCAAGCCTACTCAGTTTGCTGTGGATGAGAGGTGCTAAGCATTGCTATGTAAAAAGAGACAGGCGGTACCTTAAACAAACAAGGCTGTTTGATCAGCAGCAGTGCCCTTTGCTGATAGCTGGTGAGTTACTTCATCCTTTCCTGGAAACAAGGTACTGCTAGTTTTCTTGCTTCTCATAGATGCAACAATCATAGAATCATAGGATGTCCTGAGTTGGAAGGGACCCGCAAGGATCATCAAGTCCGACTCCTGTCCCTGCACGGGACAGCCCCAAATTCACACCGTGTCTCCGAGGGTGTTGTCCAAGTGGTTCTTGAGTATCGCCAGCCTTGGCGCCGTGACTGCCTCCCTGGGGAGCCTGTTCCGGTGCTCCACCACCCTCTGGGGGAAGAACCTTGTCCTAATATCCAACCTAAACCTCCCTGGCACATCTTCCTGCCATTCCCCTGGGTCCTATCATTCTTCGCCAGAGAGAAGAGACCAGTGCCTGCCCCTCCTCCTCCTCCTCGTGAGGAAGCTGCAGACCATGATGAGGTCTGCCCTCAGCCTCCTCTTCTCCAGGCTGAACAAACCAAGTGACTTTAGCCGCTCCTCATAGTCTAACCTATTAATGACTTAAACATCGGCATTATTGTGAAGCCATGGCTTGTTTCTTGTAAACCAGAGGGTGGGAGATATGGGGTTGTTCAGGGTAAGGTTCTTGAGGGTTTCTTTCCTCAGCCTCTACCCCCACGTGAGTGAAGCCTACCATGCTGAAAGAGGTAGTCAATGCAGTCAAACGTCTGCTGGCAACTAGGACCGTAGGACTTCCCAGGATGATCTCCCCTGCCCATTAATGCTCAAGTAACACCAAGTTTGGGTTTATTTTGGGAATGTGTTAAATGTCTTAACCTCTTGAATCTTAAATGATTCTGATCTCTTCATGTTGCTTTCCCAAAGTGTTGTTTCATCTTCTCTGATTTTCCTTTGTTTCAATTTCAGCACATTCTATGACATGAGACATTAAATTGTTATTGAAAATCCTGATACATTTTAACGAGCATCTCCATAACCCTGCTTTCCCTCATTAATAAACCTCCTGGCAGGGGACAACTTCTAGAATCTTATCGTAGCTTCATCTGAGTCTGCAATAACTGGTTTCTTATGAATAGACTTGAGTCTCTCAGTGCAACATGGAAGGTTTCTTATAGGAAATAAACAAATCCATACAAATGATGGTCAGAATTAGTTGAATAGCAATAATGCTTTTCCTCCATCTTTGCTTTTATGAAATGTGCCTTAAATTACGCATCTGGTTGACCTCTCCTGGTAACTGAGGAGTTAAGATTTGCTTCTGAAGCAAATGTTCCTGTCTGAAGTTGAATGTCTGTTTCTAGTCCTCTGGTGTGGCAGTGATGAAATCTGAAATATTAGTCATAAACTTGTAAATGCTTTTGTCTGAGGTTTCTCCTGGTTCCTGTTAGGAGGGAGTGTTATGGCAAGGAAGTGACACAGTGCTTCATTGTAGCTTTTGAACTCTCTTGCCTATTTACATAGTAATGTGGTATCTTAGGCTGTGTCTCTTTCTAGAACTCTTCAAGACTTTTTGAAGCAAATGGCATACCCAGACCACCCTTTCTTAGCAACCTGAAGTCATTAACTTTCTGCAGCACTACAAACTCTCTCTTTATATGAATGTTCTTGTAGCCTGATTCTCTTCTCTGTATGCATAATAAACTCCTGGTACCTTTTTAATACTGAAAGTCTGCAACAATTTTCTTGTTTCTTGTCTAGAATATTTTCTTTAAGTACAGTTATCCTGTAGTGTCATCAGATGAATTAATAAAAAATTTTGGTTTTGACTCTACATCTTACTGCTTTTACCCAGCAGCAATTGAAAGGATTTTATAGCATTTTGCTTCCAGATTTAACTCTGACCCTGTAGTCACTTGGTTTCCCTACCGCACATTCAGCTGCTAGCTCACGGCTCCTGCTCTGACAATTACATCTGTCTTCAGATGATGAGGAGCTTCTTCCTGAGAAAGACAGTCAAAGGTATCTGCCAACGTATTTAATGAATGGTTAGCCTTTGGTCTCTGGCTTGTGGCACTGCTGTTCCAGAGTATCCGGCTCCGGTTCACGACCAGTTCCTAGTTCATGCGGGGTCCCTTGCCATTTGTTTTGGTGTAACTCAGTCTGTCTTCCTGGGAGAGCGGAAGGTACCTGACCTCAGCCTGTACTGTAGTTTGTTCAAGCTAATAGCCATTAGTATGGTGTGACTTGCCCCACCACCCTCGTAGGATGTCTACGTCCCTTGGCCTGAACCCATTCCTATGATGGCCTCGGCTGCCTGCTCTGACTTGTGGGTCACCGTGGCGAGCACAGGGCTGTCAGTGAGGACAGTCGAGCTGTGTAATGCGTATCAGGAGAACCTTGCGCCTCTTGTCTCTGCCAGGGTGGATCTGCTCGGGGAACAGTGTCAGGGAATCTCTGAGACTGCCTTCATCCTCTTGACACTGAAAAATCCTCAGTCTGACTCCTCTAAAGTGGAGCAGTGGGGCAACTTAACACCAGGAGGAAGTACTTCAACTCATAGTGGGAACAACCTACATCACTTAAGTCTTCTGTCTCCCAGGCGTAGTAAAAATAGGACATCTGAAGTGCTGTGAAGCTGATGCAGTGCTGCTCTGCGGAGTGCTGCCACCCTTCATTCCCTTCACCTACTGAGCCAGCTGCCGGGTGGGCTCTGGCTTCTTTGGTTGCCAGAGCTGCTTTTGCTTTCCTATGCCACACTAAAGCAATGCAAATAGTTTCTATAGCAACAGGTCTTTTTACTTAGCTCCAATGCAAAATCCTGAAAGGTCTTTCTCCTTCTATCTTCATCCAATTCTGACTTTTTTGCTTTTATTAGATCTTCTTGAAGATAAAGGGGAAAATTAATTCTGCTTTGTTTCAGGAGTTAACTTGCACCAGAGGTGACTGTTCGGCTTTAACAGCCCACTGAAGTTTCTAAAACAGGACTTGATATCTGGGCTGAAGGAAGAAACAGCTGGAATAATCTAGAGTGCTCTGACTGTGCATATAATGCTTGTTCTGGTTCCCTGCCTCCCAGCCATATATTTTTAATTATAATATTAGCTTTTCATTAACATGATGTGTCTAGGCTTAAGGACTGAAGCAGTAAATTCCCTTAGCATTTTCTGGGGTGGTGAAGAAGGAAAATGGTGTTATTTGCTGTCTCCTTTGGCTTATGGACAGGGCTTGGTGGCAGCACTTGAGCACAGTTGTGACTAATGAAAGCAGAGTGAGGGGAGGTTTGATCTGAGAGGCCAAGGGATGATGTATGACATGCCCATCGTCTTGCTACCAGAGGAGACACTAGTCCTATCCTGCTGATGCAGATGATTACGTAGGTGGTACTTGGGGGGAGTAAAAGTGTTGCTTCATTTGAGAGGAAGAATTTCCTTTTTGTGTTAAGGAAAAGTAGCCTGCTGAGGAGGAGCCCATCTGAGCTGCAGGTGCCTTGCTTTGTCAGGAAACCAAGCTAGCAATATTTACTTCTAGCCTTCCTCCCCTCTAAAAGCCCTGTTGACTTGTACGCTTTTACTTTGAAGATCCTGGTGCTGCAGGAAGAAGGGCTGGAAAAGATGCTGTTGCATTGGAAAGGCAGGTGGGTATTAGAGTTGAGCCAGTGCAACAGCCCTGTTCCTCTGTGTGAACTAGGACAGGCCTGGGGAGAGACAACATGACCTCTAGATCTCGCCCTGAGTGGCAAGAGTAAATGTTTTTTGTTTTCCTGATTTGTAAATTTGTTTTCCCAATGAGGAAACTGAAATCAAGCTAGCGAAGCGGGCAGTGTGGCCTAGTAGGTAGAAAGAAAGAAGAGGAAAAGAGGCACGAGTTTGTCCCCAGCTTTGCTTCTGGTCTGGTTAATCTGAGGCCCTGTTTCCCCTTCTGTCCTTTCAGCTCTGTTAAGTTCTTCAGAATGCGTGCTGCAGGACGCAGGTGAGCTTGTGGGGCCATGTTTGATGCTGTTGCAAATTGAATGACTAAGAAAAAAAAAAAGGCAGACAAAGATAAAATGGTGTTGCCTCCCCACACAAAGCGTTTGAGTCTCTGCCAAACAAGTCTTTCCTGTGTAATTAATGAAAACAAGTGCTGCGGTGGGACATAGCACAGCATCTTGTCACAGCTACTCTTACCTAACTCTTCTTTTGTCAACACAAGGCTTGGATTTCAAAGAGGGAGGTATAGGGATAGACAGGCTTCAAGCTATGCTTATTTTCAGGAGAACAGGCTTGTGAGGTGTGAGCAGGAGGGACTGGAGCAGGATAGGGGTGACTGGGGCTCTCTTAACACTGTGGCCATTTACTCAGGTAGTGGCCTTCAGTCCAACATTGTGTTTTATCTTTGTCTCCCTGTATCTTCTGGCAGTTGTGAAGGGGTTATTGGAGGGGCTAACACTAAGCTGGTTTCTTCCTTTATGGGCTCTGGCCTTCCTTCTCAAGGAATAACTGGTGCTGACTTAAAATCAGCATACTGTGCTGCAGGCACAACTGCAGAGCAGGTATCATCTGCAATCTGGCTGCAACTTGCTGCTAATATTAAATAAAGCTAAGGTGCAAAATTGGCAAGACCTGTATAAATGAGAAGCGTGCAGCATCCCACAGGTCTGTGGTTATATTCTTGACGCGCGGATCTGTTTGCTTACACACCTCAAACTCCCTTGGCTGTGAGGGGGCATCGCCCAAACTGCTGACTCTGGGCTGTAGCCTAAGAGGGGATACGCAAGAAGGATGGATGATCTTTGTGTTCCTGTTTGATTGCTTTAGCTGTGAGAAGGATGCATTTTGTTCCTGAAGTTGCCTGTGTGGTACTACAAAGGTCACTTAACCTTCTTTTCCCCCCAGCTTTAAAACAGGGCTAACAGCTGTTTCCATGATGCAGCATAGCTCTTCAGGATGCCAGTAATAGAGTTCCTTAGATAATGTTTGTAAGGATCTATTAATATTTATTTGTACATGAATAAGTGTGTATATGCATATATATGTACATATATATGAGACTTCACGGCTGAAGTACCTTCTGTTGTAGCTTTGGCCTTACGCTGTGTCGCACATTACCATGACTTTTAATGAGAATGTGGCCATTTTTGATTGTTCTGGACAGGCTGCTTTGCGAGTGTGCTGACGTAAATCCCTATCTAACATCAGGCTCTGATATGCTCCTGGCAAGGCTGGTATGAGCCAAGCTGGGGGTATAATAACAGCAGCAGTCACTCTGGAGATGCTTTGTGGATCCGTTTGGATTTTGTTTTAATAATGCTGGGCATAGTAGCAGGTTTTGTGAAACCACTGTTTGCCTTTCTGCTGTAGAAATGGCACGTCTGCAGGGTGCTGCGGGAGGGAGCTAAGAACCCAGACGGCTGCTCTGTCTTCCCTTCCCTGTCCTCTGAGCCTGCTTTATTTTGGATGCTGGTTATTCCTGGCTGAATTCGTAGTTACACAACTGCATGGTGCTTCCTATGTAATCAAAATCCTCCCCGGCAGTGTTTGGAGTAAACTAGACTCTGAAATTTGAAGAACAAAATTATGTACCTTTACAGAGTTCTTTCCTGACCTCTTTTATGCTCCCTACTCCTGCTCTCTGACCTGATCAAAAGCCTTCTGGGGTTCAGCCTCGCTGTCTTGCAGGGCTGCCTTCTCGGGAAAGAACGTGCGTCGCAGGCAGAACATCTTGCGCACAGTTTCCAGGGTTACCTGTGTAGTGCTGATAGCAAGCAGGAAATTAAAATGCTCCATGGTGATGATACGTTATCGACAACAGATGGTGGCCATTAGGTGTACGTGCATGTCAGGGGAAGGCATAAAGGCAAGTAGAGCAGACACAACTATTAGATTTGTGTAACACTGCGGGTGCTAAACTCTGCTGTGGATGAAGCAGGGCAGTTCCTGAGCACCCTGGTTCCCCTTCTGGCCACGGTGTATGTGACTCCGGCTCCTGGAAGTAACTCCAAGTAGACAGTGTGGCTCCAAGCTAACCTGTTTGCAGAGTTCCTTGTTATGATTATCAATCCTTCTGTACAGCCAGTTCTCTCTTGTTATTCTCTCTAATTTCTCTCTTCTATACAGCTTTTCTCTCTTGTCCTTCAGAAGGCTTGTGCTTTCAGCCTGAGAGTGTTCTACTTTTAACCTCTCCAAGCACGGACTAGCTGCCTGCAATCTTTGTGGAGACTATAGTGATCTGTTGTAACCTGTGTCAAGATTGCCTGGGGACTTTTCAGGGGACTGCTAAATCTGGAAAATCAACTGAGGGTCTGTTCTGCTGAGCTCTGAGACTAGCAAAGTGTCATGTTGTATGTTCCCTTTCTTACTGAGCTGTCTTTTCTTCCTTCTGTCTTTGTGGGTTTCTCCACCTCAATTCTCTGTTAACTCTGAGGTGCAGAATTAGGCCAGAGTATGCATATGCATGCCTGCTTTCTGTTCAGGACAGCCAATATCTCCCTGATTGGTGGACACAGATCTGTCTCTTCAACTTTTGTGTGTGCCTGAACAGCTCGTGGCTGGTGTGCTTCAGGATGAAATAAGAGTATCTTATGTGTGTGCAAAGCCTCCTTGAAGACAGTGATGCTGGTGTTGAAGTGTTTGAACAAACAGCTGTGATGGCTTTTCTCAAACTTCGGGCTCAGCTTTGCTTGTGGTATGTGGAAGCACTAATGGAAGCCCGCTTTGAGATGTGCTCTCCTCCTCAGTGCTGGCTTTATCAGCTGCAGCCTTAACTGCTCTTAAGAAGTCAGTAATTCTGCAAAGACTAGGCTCGTTCTAACCTGAGCTCAAACTATTATTTAAATAAAACACTATAGGCTGACCTCTGGTGTAGCACGTAGGTAGTCTGATGTAGCACCGTGGCAATTGTGTGATAATATGCAAACCAAAGCGTACTTGTGGTGTTACTCCTTAATTGCCTCCATATCTTAACCCTAAAACCTGTAGTTCTGAGAGAGCTATGCTCTTGCTACAAGCTGTCTCAGATACTGGCTGGAAGACCCTTCCATGCTTGTGCATTTATTTTTTTTAATGTGAATGTTTAATTTCAGATGTTCTGAATGACGCCATCTTTGATGAAGATCATGATGAGATGGTAATTGTGAAGGACATAGACATGTTCTCATTGTGTGAGCATCACCTCGTTCCGTTTGTTGGAAAGGTAACTCTTCCTCACAAAACAAATGTGGGAATACATGATAAAAGACCTAAAGTACATGTAAAAGACTTTGTAGCTGTAACTACAAAGCTTTTAAAGCTGTAACTATTTACTGCTTACGGCTATGATTCTAGAAGCTAATCTTCAGAATACAAATAAGGAAGACCTCCTTAATGTGAGTTTTATTTGGATTTAAGCTCCTAAAATACAATGCTCAGCCTTTCCTAGTCTAAGTAATCTAATGGTTTCTGACATTTCATATCAAAGCTGCTCTTCGTGAAGCAGCAGCAAGCCTTGAGGGCAGACATCTTTGATATTAAACCAGCTCGCCCTGCACGCTGGCTCTGTCACGGATTTAGCTTCTGACTCAGAGCTATCTAGTGCAGGTTCATCTTGGGAACCCCTCGTGAGTGGAACAAACGTCTGATTAGCAGCCCTGTCTTAAATAAGCAAGTCTAGTCAGGGAGGGGGTGGTCAAAATTAACTAGCAGGAGGCTGCTTAGGTTGGGACTCCCATGAAAGGGGCTGGTGTTTCAGATGGTGTTGAAAATGTGATGCTGACAACTTTAAAAATAAAATAAAAATTCTCAAGTTAACTGCTGTAAGTGTGACGAAGAGTTCAGAGTGGGTAGTCCCTTCTGCACATCTCAGCCCCTTCACTCTCATATCAGCACAGAAGGATGGATGGAGCTTATTCTGATCCATCTGTTCTGCCATAAAGTATTCACAGGCCAGAGAGTAGCAAGTGCTTTTGTTGTCTGTAAAATTCAATCAGTACCACATATGGTCCAAGTAAACTGTCTCCCAAAAATAAAATACCCGAACAGAAACCAGCTGTTTATTTAGTTGAGTCAACTCAATTTCATCTGCTTTCTTTTCTTACTGCTAGTATTTTATACTGGAAGACAAGGTAACTTCTTCTGTACAAGCTTTCTATTTTGCCTGTTATTCTTGGCTACACGTACTGTGTATATTCTCATTGTTACTCCTGTGGCAATATATGCATTCTTTTTACATCTAGTTGTTTAGCCTGTGTGGTTTGGAGAAATCTCCTTGCAAACACCGAATTGGTCCTGCTCGTATAATGGTCTGCTAAATGACTTGGTATGCCTCTAAATATTCTCAGACTAACCGTTCTCCTGTTGGGTACATCAAACAGGCTGTAAATACTGACCAGTAGGTCTTGTATTTGCAGTTCTATCTTAAACAAAAATAAGAAATTCACAGAAATACTCTCTGGGGAACAGGATTCAACGCTTATTTCTAAGTTATGTCTCTTACTTTATCTGAAATGTTTCATGTCTTTTCAGGTGTCAGTGGGTTGATTACCCAACAGAAGTGATAGGAATGAGCAAGTTAGCCAGGTAATTAGGTGCACTGTGGTACCTCTAATTGCAGGTACAGTGATACAGGATTCTGAGATGGGGCCTCTAGGCAAAGTGCTAAGACAGAATCCTACACTGACACTCCCCTGCTGTATCTTGGCTAATTTTTCAAGTCTCTGGTACAGTGACACAAATGCTGGCTTATAATCTGTTATAACTGTAAACCCACTTGAATTCCACAGCCTATGTTGTTTTCCAAAATCAAGAAGCTAAATGGCTTTCCCCCAGCTTTGTGTCTGAGCACTTTTCTTTTCAAGAACTTATTCCAACTTAGTGCAACTACGTGTTTAGTATGAATGTTCAGCAAATCCATGTTTGAGAAGGATGGTAGTTGACTTAATCATACAGTGATCTATGGTACTACCAAAGCGGAGGGGGTGGGGGGGTGGAAATCAGTAAGTGCAGCCTGATTTTGGTGGCGAAGTACTTCTTGCTATCAGAACTTTCACTGGAAGTAAAGTACAGTCCTTCTCCCTCCCGCTCCCTAAATCCATTTTAGGTCTTGAGAGAAAAGCATGTTTATTTTAGATGAGCAGTGCTGTGCTGAGTAATAGACTGCTTTTTGTATCCAAATGTAGTAGAACTCTGTAGCATTCCTGAGACTTGGAACATAAGCCTTGACTCTTGAACGAGTTGTGATTTTTCTCCCCCTCAGAGAACTTACCTATTCAGGACACTGACCTCACCAGGCATTTACAGTCTCCGTTAGCTCCACAATTTTTCAGGCTTGCATGGTAGCATGTTCCTCCCACATGCTAAGACTTCTGGACTGTTCCAGAGTTTGTTCTGGGGCAAATGCACATCTCATTCTCTATGCATGAGTTTCATATGCATTTGGAAGTGTGGTTTTGATTCTGTTAATGGTTTGTTCTCTGTCTAGGTACATATTGGCTATCTTCCTAACAAACAAGTACTCGGCCTCAGCAAGCTTGCTAGGTAAGTGTTCATGTAATAAAAGTGATCCTAATTTGTAAAAAGGATTCCAAGCTGTGCTAACTGTGCTAATCTTTCTACTTTGGTATCCCTCTAAAGCTCAGCACACTTTGTGTCCTGGATTTGGATTTAGACCAATTAGGTTGTTTGTGGAGAGGACAGAAGTCTTAGAGCTCTGTGTTAATTCACATCAGTTGACTGTAGTAGAGTTGTAACGCTTTTGTATGTTCATCCAAAGCATTGGTGTCTGCAGGGAGCAGAGAAGCGAGAACACCAGAGACTTTGGTCGTGTTCTAAGGCAGGCCACAAAAACCAGTGGGGATCTCTAGCTATATATACTAGCTATATACGTAAGTAGTACACACTACTTGCATGTATATTGGGATTTTTGTTCTTATCGGTCAAACTTCCAAACTGTAGATGAACACGTTCTATGGATAGAAATTGAATCTAAAGCTTTCATCTGTTAGCTGACTCTTTAGATGAATTTGGCATTTCTTTCTTTCACTCAAGACCTGCTGAGAGCGCCATGAGGTAACACTTGAGAAATCCATTTGTTATGTAAAACAGCTTTTTCCACAGCAAGTGCCCTTGGATCAGTTGCTGCACCGAGTCTTGTTATCAAGTGACACTTTCTAGTTCTGGTGAGGAAGGGGATGGTAGTTCCCTTCAATAAGCAAATTACTGGGGACCAGAGTGGAAGGGTCTCTTGAGAAATGCATCAAAAAAACTGGCTGTAGTTCAGAAAGACCACGTAGGCTTTGCTTATGCTTTCCCCAATAACATCTGTTAATCTTGCTGTAGTTCCAATCATACTAATGAGAATTAGCCTTGTAAATCTGCCTGCCTGCTGGATTTTCTTAGTGGGTAAGAAATGTGTAGGATATGATACCAAAATGCTTTAGAGTCAGTCAGCTCTGTTGTGCAAGCAGAGCACAGAAGGGTGAATTTGGTTTGGAGACGGAAGGGCCCTTAGAGGTTGTGTCTTTGCTAATGTAACTCCTATTACAGGGAGGCCACCTTCCTGTCTCCTAGCAGTGCTTATAGGAGTGGACTTAGCTCATTAAGAGGCTGAAACAGGCAGTTCAACATTTAAATTTTTTTGTATGTGTTTTCTGTGGCTGTTCTTCAGTGCTGAAATTGTAGGATGAGGTTCCGAGCTGACAGCACTGCAGTTGCTGGGCAAAAGGCTTTGCCTCCTGTAGCTGCTTACGCCTGGGGCTGCCTGTGTGGCAGTTCATGGCTTGCCTTGTGTGTTGGCTGGCACTCATGTGCCTGGATCTTTTTAAGTGGTGAGGGTGTCTTTTTGAGTTGGATTTCTGAAGGCAAACATCCTTCCTGAAGAGACTGTCTTTAGCACTTGGTTTCATTTCCGCAAGGCTTGAATGCAGGATTAAAGATCGCATTTGAAATATGCATCAGTTGATCTGTGCTTGCTGTGGTCTCCAGTTAGCTCTGAATTGCAGGTGTAAAATGGAGCTCAGAACTGGCTTTGATTTTTAATGCAAGTGGCAACACGGTGCTGGAAGTGTACAATTTTCCTACTGTTTATTTGCAGTATAGAAACGTGCATGAATATGTGCAAGGCTTCCTGCGCTGTGCTTGAAAGGTTAAATCTTGCATCTTCTTCAAGTTGGGGTAAAACTCCTGTATACTGCAGTAATGAAAAGATTAGATTCTTGAATAACAAAATGTTCTCAGTCCTCACTTGCTTCTGAGTGGTTACCACGAAGAGGTTGGTGTGCCAAATAGCGCGTCCCTTTCGTGCCCTGTATAATGCAACCAGTGTTCAAACAAGATTTGTGAGGCTGTTGGTACTGTAGGCCTAATCTTTCATAATAGGATTAGTCTAATGTGGTGAGTTTCTGTAGTTATGGATGACCTGTATTCAGTAAACAAACATCTTTCTTTGGATTTTAGGCTCAGGCTTGAAAAAGCTAATGCAGATAACTGTTTTTACATAAACATGCTTACAGGACTTCTTATATGCAATATCAGTGTTAAAAAATATCTGACCATCAGTTTGTTTACTATCCATACATTTCATCTAAATATTATGGTGCTTTGTTCAGAATAGCTATAACATGACCATTTCATTTCTGGAGGAGAGTTTCTGCATATAATTCTCTCTCCGAAACAGCAGGCAAGTCTCATTGTCAGAAATGCTTCTTGTAACTAATGCCTCAGGCTGCCAGCCAGTGTCTGGTTTTTGTCTAATCTGACCAGAGGGGTATTGAAGCTTTCTATAGCAACTTCTTTACATGGCCACTTGACGTGCAATTAAGCATTTGAGGTTGGCGTGAATAACCCATTGTATTATAGAGCAGTTATAAGACTTCTCTTAAATGTGTGGGTTATAGTCCTGTGGTTATGAATGATGGTAGTATCACTTGCATTGTCCCACAAATGGCTTAAATTTGAAGTCATGTTTGAGAGGAGCACTAAGGTGATCCCTGCACTGAAATGTGAAGGATGGTGTGATATATGGGTAGAGAGTATCTGTTTTAAATAAAAATAATTCTGTTTCATTGTTCTTAGTTAAACCTGTGGTTAAATGCAAGAATCCAAAACATTTCCTGCTTAATTTCAGTAGCCTTCTGGGAATCCCAGTATCTGAATTGTCCTTAAAACACCATTTGGTTTGGATTGCAGCAAAAGGAGGTAGTTTGACCTCAGTTCAAGGATTAGCTTTCAGGGAGTCTTTGGGCACGGATTCCCTTGCAACTGTGTGATGCAGGTGGGTGGTGGTGGTAAAAGTAACTCAAAAGTAACAGCCAAGAGAGGAAGCTCTAAGGAGAAGTGACAGGTTTGCCCCAAAATAGTTTCTGGGGTGGCAGGTAGGGGAAACCTGTCACTGAACAGAGTGATGTGCCGAGGGAAGTCCTTGAGCAATGGCAGCCTGGGGCTGAGCAGCAGCATGACATTGTGTAGACTTCCAGGAAGGACATGGAGCTGTACAGTCATCGTCTTTGATAGTGTCAAGTTAATTGCGAAGATCGGACAACGGTTAGATGGGAATAAGTATAACATTGTCTTTTTCCTTTCTCCTTTAGGATTGTGGAAATATACAGTAGAAGATTACAAGGTAAACAGATGAATTTTCAGTTTTGTTGTGTGCAGTCCTTTGCTAGCCAGCTCAGGGTACTGGTAATTGTAGGTGGACTATAGCTGTCCAAATCGGAGTGTGAAGAAAACCACTGGGTTCTTGAACAGGTGTTTCTCACCTGTCATCTTAGCCCCTGTGTTTCCAGTGAGGGCTAAAATCTGCCTGTGCAAATAGATGTAGGCAGTAACTGATTCAGAGGATAAATGTGCTACAAGGTACAGCTGCCAGGAATAACTAACTAGTTGGGTGCTGCTGGAGATGAGCTCCCTACAGATCATTTGAGATGCCTTCAAGAATTCTTGTCTGAAGAAATTGAGAGCTGCCATGTTATGGGCTGCCTGCCTGCTGCCCCCTAAGAAGTGAAGGAAGCTGCGGGATCTGAGACCTTGGGTTGGGCTCAGCCTGCTCTCATTGTCCTGCAGTTAAATTTGGCCTGTTCTTGGTGACGGAAGTCTTGGTGACCATTAGGTGTCAGACTGGTGAATAGAGGGTGCTAGACCTGCAGGAAGTGAAGCTTTGCAGGACAATAGACTCTCTTAATTTCCTCTTTTTTTAATCTCCATTTCCTTTCCATTAAAAGAAATTGTGTGTAGGGAAGGAGTAATGCAGCAGTAAAGCCAGTGAACACATATATAAAAACTGAAAGAAAATAAAGAAGCAAGAAAATCTAACTGCATAATGGGAAATGGAAGAGCTGTTGTAACAAATCATGGTAATGCAATTCCTGTGAAGGTATAATCCAAAATGACTCCCAATATAAAAAAGCAAATATAAGCTCTGTTCCAGGATACAAAACATAAGACAGGATTTGGTACTAATAAAATTTATTTAGGAAGAGCAGTAATTGTGTGTGTGGTGGTGGGGAACAGGCACACCTGGAAGTGAGGATGTAATGTTGCTGTCCACATAGTGGTGGTGCATTTGATGCTAGACAGATTTAACACTGTGTCTAAACTCCCTGTTGTTCTTCCAGTCCAGGAACGCCTTACCAAACAAATTGCAATAGCCATCACAGAAGCCTTACAGCCCGCTGGAGTTGGAGTGGTTATTGAAGCTACGTAAGTTACTCTGAGCTGTTCCGTGGTAGCGTACGGGCTGTGTGTGATTCCGGTTGTGTGCTGCAGAGCTGTTGTGCGCTGCCTCTTTGGCTGTGGTAGCTGTGTGCCATGCTTGTTTATGATGCAGAGCGCGGGCAGGAGTGATCCTTGCCCGTTCAGTGAAATGGTGTGGTGGGTTGGAGCATTTTAAAGTGCGGGCCTACCTTATCCACTGCAGAGATGTGGCAACTGGCAGGGTGGTCAGCTGTCCCAGTTGCACTGGGTCCGTGCTTTGCCTCAGCACACCTTCTGCTTCCTCAAGTAGAGCAAAGCTTGCGAGTAGCAACAGACGTGTCCCTGTGATCCGAATGCAGCTTGGAAAGGTGGGGTTTTCCTAGGATCAGAGGAGAGAAGGCAGGGGGCTGGGAACTTGACCCTTTTCCATAGAGGACAGCTGAGGTACTATTGACAGGTGTCCATTCTGGATAGAGATGTTTTGTCACTTCCCCAGGATTTAATGTGACTGTAAGAAACATCTCTCTGTGGGATTACTTTCTTTTGAGTATGCCTGATTTATTGACTCCCCTCTCATTTCTTCTAGGCATATGTGTATGGTAATGCGTGGGGTACAGAAAATGAACAGTAAAACAGTAACCAGCACAATGTTGGGGGTATTCCGGGAAGATCCAAAGACCCGTGAAGAATTCTTGACACTCATCAGGAGCTGAAACTGTGTCATTCTCTGAATGCACCGTGGAGATTGTTCTGTCCAGTGTCACTGTCTGTTCTTGTTCCTGCGTCTCACTTTTAAACTAAATCGTTGTGAATCGTTGTCATAGTCTTTGTGCAGTAAAAGACTTCTGATGGCAAATGAAAAATGTAATGATAAGGTAGGCTTCTCCTGGATTTCCAATGATGCTGATGATACAGAATTACAAGCTACAAACAGGGTTTTGGAAATGTTTTTCTATCCACAATGCAGAATATACTGCTGTTAGGAGAAAAGTGAAATGGGTATTTATGAAATAGTTATGTTTATTAGAATAAATATGGAGCAGCACAGGAAAAAATTGAAAGGCTGTGGATCCTTGTAGGACCACTTACGCTGCAAATACCGTACCTCTTGCTGAAAAGGATGGTCCGGAATTATCTCTGACTATATTACAAGTTCTGCAGTGGCTGTTTCAATATCTGGATATGTATGTTATACCTCTTTGAGATGTTACCTCTGGTGGTGTTTTATGTTCTTGCTAGTATTAACCCTCCTTTTTTTGTGTGGGGTTTTATTTTTTTTTGAGACTTAAAACATTTTTCCTAGCCTCTTAACATGCAGGGAATTAACTTCTAAATTATTTGGGGCACAGTCTTATCTCAATATAAAGGGTTTTATGCACCTTTTTTCCTCTGTGCGTCAGAATGTTTGACCACTTCAGCTGTAAGTTTCTTACTATTTTTAAGCAAACTTTAACAGAGGTCAGGGGAAAAAAACCCAGAGTCTGTCTGCAAAGTGTTAAGATATCCAAAGAGGTTTTTAATGATATTTATACCTTGAGCTTTCCTTCTTGGACTTTTGAGGGTTAGACTGAGAAGCTAAATCTAGTCTGATAATCTGAAAATGAAGATTCCTTTTCAATTATTTCAAGATTTGCATCTCAAACATTGGACCAAAGGTAAGCACTGAAATCCTGAACACAGCACATTGTACCTCTCCTGCCTGACGGCAGGTCATTTCAGGGCAAAGTAACCTGAAATGACGATTTATTTTGCAAGAGCAATTGAGAAAAGCATTTCCAGGGCCATTGAAATGAATTAAACCACATTTTTCTGTGTATGTGGCAACATCTGTATGTGGCAGTATTGGTACAAAGTTTCAGTCAGCTGGACTTGGCTGAACTTCTTATACTTTTGTTACAATTTTAATGGATGTTTTGTAACTCTTAATTGGGAAAACATGAGGCGCAAATGAAAACCACCCTTCTCAAACTGAGCACAGGAGGCATAACTTAAAAAATAAAATGTCAGCCAGGGTGTCAGATGCCCACAATGCAGGTTCCCATGGTCATATCTGCTTTGCTGAATATGAATCCAAGATGTTCTGTACGCTAACCTAAAAGGCAGTTCCTGGTCTGGCGAGCTCAATCTTACCAACATTCCTGTCTCTTGCTTCAACCCGCGTCGGAAACAAAATGAAAATCATGGCTGGTGAAATTTCCATTTGGCCTAAAGAACTTTCAAGAACAACAACTTCATGTGTTTAATTACACTGATTTTACCTTGATGACCTTTACAGCATTATTGGAAAAATCTTTTATAACACCTTCTGTCCTGGATTCTCTAGAGTTAGGTGCTATACAGGTGTTTGTCTGCTAGTGTAAACAAGGTTTGTGTTGCACATTTATGTAGTACACTGACTCTGTGGCATTAGATTTCCTTAAATGGCTGAGACCAGATATTGCCACTTTTCTGTTCCATATGTGTATCCAGCTGAAAAGCCTTAAATCTTTCTTGCCTGAAGTTCAGTGTAAAACTCTTTTTCTCTCTTTAGCTCAACAACTGGAAGGAGAATTTAAGGGCCAAAGGGGCACATGCTAGTACATTTCTCTTTGCTCGCTTTAGTTTGGAAATTAAGTCTCTGTAAAACACTGTCTTGCTCCTGAGGTAACGAAAAGTTGCCTTTTAACCACTTATCTCTATTCAGGATAAAGTTCGTATTGCACCACCACTGTTTATTTCTGTATGACCTGTAGTCCTTAAAACATACCTCTCTGTACTTGTGGCCTTGGATTTTGTTCCCATTTTTGTTGTCGTAAGACTTGGTGCATTTTTTGGAACATTAGTATTGTTCAAATACACAAGCTTTAACTACAACCGGTGTGTATATATGTATAGTACGTACAGGCTGCTGTTGTACCACGTAAAAGTCCATTGTCTCTAAAACATTAAAGCACAGTATTATCCCTTGGAGTGGTAGCGTCCTTGGTGACTTGAAGGCGAGGGCATCGCACACGGAAGCGGCACAAGCTCTGCCCCCTTGGGTGGGGGTTGTTTTTGCACTAACAGGTGCTCTAAGCCTGTGATGAGATGGTGGGTTGCTGCTCTTGGACAGTAGTTGCTGTTGTCCCCAGCTGAGTCCCTCTTTGTTGGCTGGGCAGCAAAAAACCGCCGAGATTTGGTGTCGCCGCCTTACTGGTCCTCAGTGCCAGAGGAATCGACAGGAAATACATTGGGGCAGGGAAGGTGGGAAGCAGTGGCTGCTTTGGCGTGGCTGTCACGTGCATTGAGGCTCATGTGGGCTTATAGTCCTCTTGTGCATTTCTTAAGCCATTCTGGATGCCTCATCGCACTTTACTGAGGGAATACCTGTTTCCTGGCAAAATGTTCAAATTACCTGAATAAATGTGTCCTAACAGCAGATGTGACAAGAGACCTTGAAGCTGAAGTCTTTGTGCTTTGTCTTGGTTGGGTCACGCCACCATGTACCGTGCATAGCAGTGAGCTCAGCCTTTGCTGCGCTGCTCCTTCAGGGTGGGGAGGCTGTCTTAAAGCCACTGCCTCCCTGCTGCCCTCCCAGGATCCAGATACTGCTCAGATTTGAGGGAAGAAGAAAAGATCCCAGACTCCTGAGGAGCATTGTAGCCAAAGCTTTGCCCGTGGGCATTATGGAGGGAAGGGGAACTGTGTGGGCTGTGTGTGACTGTGCTCGTACACCCGTGGACATCTTGCAGCTGCCCTGTCACTTCTGAGCACCCAGAGTCACCAGAAGGAAAGCAGGCTGTGCCTGCGTGCTCCAGGGGAGTCCCTTTGTAGCCCTTTCATGCTTAACGTTTGCTCTTCTGTATTGCCAGGCAGTTTCAAGGGGCAGACGGTGACTGTGCTGCGGTTGGAGCCGTGACTGCACCGACAGATGAGTGTGACCTGCAAGCTGCCGATGTCTGGCAGGAGCCCTTATCAGGCTGCGTTGGCCTAGGCTTTTCTGCAGTCTGGATAAGAAAAGGAGAGGAAAAAGATAACATTAAATTAACAATTGCTTCTTTAATCTTTTATCTACTTCCTTGATGTTGAAGCACAAGATAAACCAGGCCAGGGTGGGGAAAAGGCAACTAGAGATGTTTTGGGCTGCAGGCAGGGATGGGGAATCTGCTGGTACGGTGTGGCTTTGTGGGCAAATGCTGTGGCAGTCCGAAATGGAGAAGGAGTAATGAATGAAAGCTCCCTCCAGCCCTTTGTGGTTTTTATTTTCCAAATGGTCTGTCCTGTTTGGAAATAACCCTCCTGGGAAGCTGTAGGAGCATTGTCAGGAATTTGTCTTTGTCATGAAGCTGAGTTACTTCTGTGTTTCCCACGGTTGTGTATTAAAGCCAGCGATTGTGGTGGGAAGCAGCCTGTTTGTCAAGGCAGGCACTTCTGCAAGAAGTTTTCTATTCCCTGCCTGTCTACTTTTTTTTAGGGGTGGGATTGGGAAGGAGCCTCCCTGGGTTTTGTGATCATGGGAAAATCTGTTTTCATTGGGGTGAAAAAATATTCAGCTTGAAAGCGTTTACAGCTCAAAAAACCAGAAGGGAACACTAAGAACCAAATCTGTAAAAGAAGCAAAAGCTGTTTTTAAGATGACAACCCCTCATCCCTGCCTTACCGTACCTCACACAACCCCACATGCTTTATCATGTGCTCTCTTAATTTCCTTGTACCCTCCAGTGGTAGCTGTTGCTTCTCAGTTTTGTTTTTTCCCTCAGGAGTTCCCCATATAAGCAGCTTCTTTGTGGGTTTTTTTTTCTATCGCTGTGGTTTACTTTTAGGTGTCTCCCATAATTTACTGCATGTGTGCTATGGGGTGATCAGTCAGTGAGTCCCCAGGCCGTGCACAGGCTCTCTGGTCCTCTCCCTTCAAGTTCCACCTCTAGGTGAGGGTTACACTTCAGTTCAGGCAACATTTCACAGCTAGGAGCCCTGGGAGGTGATGAGTCCTGCTCATCTCATGGTGTGAAGAAGTGGCCTTGGCTCCCTTGTGCTCTGGTGTGAATTCCCTGCAGAGACCTAGCTGGTGGGTCACTTGCTCTGCCAGCTAGTCCCATCTCTCCCTGATGTGGGACCTTGCTGGAGATGGGGATGCCTCTCCTGGAAACCCTGGGCAGATATCTCCTGTATTGCTTGTAACTGGACCTCATGCTGTCTTCGTGCTCCCAAGGCCACAGTAGATTTTTGTTCTCCGCTAAAAAGCACAAGTCCCAAACCTACTTACTCAAAGCACTCTCCTGTGTACAAGATTCTGCTCCTGGTCATCAAGATCAGCTTGATCTTGCTACTGATCAGCTTGATCTGATAAGATGCTGTGTTCAGTTTTGGGCCCCTCGGGACAAGAAGGCCATGGAGGTGCTGGAGCGTGTCCAGAGAAGGGCAACGGAGCTGGGGAAGGGTCTGGAGAACAAGTGTGATGGGGAGCGGCTGAGGGAGCTGGGGGGGTTCAGCCTGGAGAAGAGGAGGCTGAGGGGAGACCTTATCGCTCTCTGCAACTGCCTGAAAGGAGGTTGTGGTGAGGTGGGGGTCGGTCTCTTCTCCCAAGTAACGAGTGACAGGACGAGAGGAAATGGCCTCAAGCTGCGCCAGGGGAGGTTTAGATTGGGTATTAGGAACAATGTCTTCACTGAAAGAGTGGTCAGGCATTGGAACAGGCTGCCCAGAGAGGTGGTGGAGTCACCATCCCTGGGGGTGTTCAAAAAACGTGTAGACGTGGCACTTGGGGACATGGTTAGGAGGCCTGGGGGTGTTGGGTTGGCGGTTGGACTTGATGACCTTAGAGGTCTTTTCCAACCTTAACGATTCTATGATTCTAAGATTAGTCAGGTATGATGTGAATAGCGAATGCTGCTGCCCAAAGATGTGAGAGCTGCCAGCCCAGCCCAACCTGTCCCCAAGGGAGCTCATGGAAACATGGCCACCCTTGTGATTAGGTCTTTGAGAGGGAGGTATCCAGAACCTGGACAGTACCGGCTAGCTGGCAAGCCCCCGACAGATGGCTAGCCTGCAGCTCTGAGTGTTCAGCAGGGGGGAGCTGCAAGCTAGAGTAGGCCTGGTGTGTCCATCGGTGCAGTATGGGTTCCTGAGTGGGTGGCTGTTGTCTAGGTCTCACCCAGGCTGAGTACCTGTCAGCACTTGTTGGGAGAGCATCCGAAGAGATCTGCCTTTCCTTGGGCATTTTACCCAGGGGATCCCAAAATAGGGTCTTTCAAGCCAAAAGTCTGCCTTCTGAGTAGCTGCAGTCAAGTGCTCTGCTCATCCTGGAGGCTTTATGCAGCCATCGCAACCTTCCAGCAGCTCATAGTTGCGTAGTGGGTTCAAATTGCTCATTACCCAGCCTCGTCTCTTGAGAGCCCTGAAGTCGTGCCCTACGAACTTTGGCTGAGCCTCTCTGCCAAACTCCTGGAAATAACCTTTATGAGATGCTTTGCCTTCCAGGTGTATTTAAAGTTATAGTCATGATTTAGTAGTTGAGAGGATAGAAAACATTAAAGCTCTTTTTAAAAGGTCTTGGGCTGGGCTGTTAACAGAGACAGCAAATAAATTGCAATATTCACAGATATTTTGCTAAAATACCCAAAGAATATAATTACGAGGAATTGATTTATTTTTTTTAACAACTTTGTATTGTGTTTTTGGTGTTGCGGCTTTGCAGGGGCGGTTTTGGCAGAGTGGACTGACCATGTAACCCCTCTATTTGCTCTGCTGCTCTGTACCGAGATTGCAACAGTAAAGCAAAGGTTAAAAACCCACCATGAGAGCAGTTAACTGAGCTCCACAGGCCTGTAAACTATATTAAAAGTGCTAAGGCAAACCGCAGTGGTGCTTCTTTTGCCTGGGGTGTACAAATGCCACCAAGGGAGCAATTCCTGGGTGGGCGCCCACCACCCAACCGTTACGTGTGACCTGGGAACCCTTTACTGGGTGCTACAGGAGGGTGTTTGTGCCTCAGCTCTGTCCTGCCCTGGCCGTCAGTGCCCGTACACCCCCTCAGCATCCCGCTGTTCCCCTAGAGAAGCTATATCTCACCATAAAGCTGGCATGTCTTTAGTTCCTGTGTCCTGCAATGCCGGTGGCAGCCGTGCACCGGCCCACCGGAGAGCTGCGGGAGCAGGTGGAGGGGGTGACTGCCATGGCTCCAGCCAGGGCACGCTGCAGTGCATCCATGCATGGGAAAAAGGCAAAATTTCTGTTTCCCGTATAAATAATATTATCAGCATCTAGCGTTAGTGACATTATTACAAGCAGATTAGCCAACAAATGACTGGTGGGGGTGGGGTGGGTATCTTTATGGTGAAACAAATGCTAAATTTGTTTTTACCTATTATTTTTACTGACTGCAGGTAGGAAGGGATCGTCCTTCACATGTGTTTTTTGCTCTAGCCAGAAATATCACAAGTCCTGTGGCCTGTAGATAACATTAATTATTGGAAAACAAAAACTTTGCCTTAACTGCCCTCTTGGCATCACCTTCATAACATACCTGCGGGATACGTTTAGGATCTCCATTTGTTTTTAAGGCTGTGTAGGGTGACAGCCCTTAGCACTGTGTAAACACTTCCTATGGGGACCCAAAGCCGCACAGCCACGGGGGTGCCAGCCCCGGGCCATGGGCAGGCTGCACCTCGGGTCTTTGCTCATCTTCTCCAATCTCTTCTCCATTGCTCGTCACCTGGGGAGGTAAACTGGGAGGGAAATGGGTATTAGCGCAAGGAGCCAGCGCAGCTGGTGGAGGGAAAGAGAAGGATGGGAAAGGTTTTTGTAGGGAAGCAGCAGCAGCGGGGGGATAGCTGGCAGGGAGTTTGCAAAGGTCCTAGCTCTGGCTGGGTGATGCTCGAGGTCAGTGATGCGGCAAGAGGGGAGAGAGGGCCCAGCTGGGTCCCAGCCTCTGCAGCCACCTTCCCATGCCCAGGGACCTACAGTCTGTGGCTCCCTCTGCTGAGCCAGGCCCCAAGCTCCGCTCGCCACAGGAGAGGAGCAAGAGCTTTCATTTGGGCTGCAAATGCTTTTCAGGGAGGCCTGGGGAGTCACTCTGACACCAGGCTGGGGGCACGGAGGGTGGGAGAGGGGTGCCCAGCCCCTCTGCTGCATCCCACTGCTGGGTGATGCTGCCCTGGGGAGCGGGAGTGAACGCCAGCCTGCGCCACCTCGTCACAGGGGATGGAGATGGTTTGTCAAAAAGCAGGGGATAACCTACCAGGATGGGGTGGTTTTTTTTTTGTTTTTTTTTTTTTTTTTTAATTATTACTACTTAAAATTGGCCAAAAATCTATTTTCCCTAGAAAATTGGGAATTCTGGCTGAGCTGGGCAATTTCTCTTCTGACCAAGTTCAGTCAACGGAGATGTTTTCTTAGTGAAAAGAGAGGAAATAAAATCCGCTGTGTTGCTCATCCAGACACATGCAGGCTGTAAGCACTGCTCCACTGCGGGCCCCAGCTCTGCCTGCGCTGGGCTTTGGGCTCCTTCCTCAGGCGAAGCTGTGGTCCGTCCGCCGCTGACCGCTCCCTTTGGTGGTGCCGACGGCTCCATGGCAGGCAGTGCAGCTTTAGCACCCTCTCCCCCCCAAAAATTGCACAGGGATGGCTGTCCTTGCTGGACCAATTTAAGCAGCCATCACCAGGCACCTTGCTGGGAGATGCAGAGAGGTGGCCTCATCTTCCTAAAGCTGCAAACTCTGCTCAGGTAGACACATATAGCTATATAGATATAGGGTATCCATTCTGATCCCATGCCAGGACCTGTGACCCGCAGGGTGGTCGCAGGGACCACTCGGCCCTGCCGCTTCCACCACCCCGCGTGAGCGATGCCACAGCCCCAAGGTGCCCGTGCCAGGCGTACGTTGCTGAGCTATTTGCAGATCCCAATTAAAAATAGCTCCCCGGAGCACTCAGCGACTCTGCTGAGCCCCGCGGTGAATTCAGTCTCTAAAAGCGCTGTCAAGTATCTGCCTCTGCCGCAGCTGAACGGGGTCAGGCTGCTTAGAGGAACAACAGTCTCCTTCCAGCTTTGGGTTTGGATGCACCAGCTCTAGGAATATTTTCTCCCCAGGGGAGGGGGGAGCTGCATGGCATTGCTTGCTGCTCACGAGGGGGTGACAGAGGCCACGCCAAGCAAAATAGTCCAGCTGCTGGTGACGAGCCCTGTGCTGCTGGCGTGGGCTGCCAGCCCAGGGCTCTGAGGAGCAGCACGGCGGTGGCAATTTGGTATATTCCAGGAGTGGGTCCCCATCTGGCAGGGAGCCCACCGTTATCGCCCAGCCTCTCCTGCACAGCCTCAGCCAACAGACTTGGGGAATTAATTATTCCTTGAAGTCGAGGAGCGCTTCTGGTAAAGCCCTCTCCATCTTGATTAAAAACTTTCCTGTAATGGGAAATCCTTGCCTACCGCTACTGATAAATTGATCCCCTGGCTATTCCCCTTGCTGTTAAATATGAGGCATTTGCACCTGCACCGGGAGCCTGGGGTTAGGACCAAAGGGACAAGAGCATCCCCTGGGAGGGTGCACTTGGGTGGCTGTGCCAGCTCCCAGGGCTGTGGCTCCTTTCCATCACCCCTCAGGGTAGGTGTAGAAAAGACCCTGTTAACAAGATAACCTGCGGTTATCTTACGCCTGGCAGGGATGCTGTGGAAACTAATAGAGCCAAGCAGCTCCTAAAACAGTGGCCACCGGCTCCTGTCTTTGACCCCAAGGAGCTGGGCTGGATGTGGGCTGCAGCCTCCGCAGGGCAGGAGAAGGGGAGCCCAACTCTCCCAGGCTGGATGCGTGGTGTAACCTGGGAGCACAGGTTGGTGAAGCCTTTGGTCTCTGGTGCTGATTCAGCCAACAGCTCCTGACAGCACAGAAATGTTTTTTTTTTTTTTTCTCTTGCTTTTCCTTTTTTAAGCCTTTCTAGTTTGCCTGTCTGAGGAACCTGCAGACTCTCCCCAACCGCGTGGCTGCTGCGGACTTTCCTTGGAGCCTTTTCAGCCCTTCCAGCTCCAATTTTCCATCTCAGGGCTTTTTGCTTTTTCCTTTCCCTTTTCATTCTTTATTAGTGCAACAGACCCGTGCTTTGAGACCCAGACGGCAGGCATACGTACGTGGAAAGGCAAACTGTTTATGGAAGGAAAAGACATTTCGCTGGGGTTTAGGTAATGCTTTTCTTAGCCGCGTTGGGAGGGCTGATGCGTGGTGGGTGCAGGGAGCTGTTGTCTGCGAGCTGCGGATGCGGGTGCTCTCCTGGGCAGGGTAATTTGGGTGGGACTGAACCCATGATGACTCTTTCCCTCCTGTGTGGCCCGGCCCATGATGCTCAGCAGTATCTTTAAATAGAAAGGGCTTGAGGACATGCTTTTGGGGTGCTTGGTCTCATCAGCGTTTGGGGAGCTTGCTAGGAGCCTCTTCCAAGGCCAAGCAGCGGATAAGGTTTTCAGACAACCTAAAGAAGCCCCATGTTTGCAGGTTCTGCTCATCGTGGGGGGCATTAGCCACCCTGATGCCTGCTGGAGGGGCACCACAGCAGGGCCCAGGCCACCCAGGAGGGCACCCATGACACTGCCCTGACAGAGGCAAGCATGGGGAGATGCTCTGCTCCACCTCACGCTTGCAACCCAGTAAGGACTGGTGGGGGAGGCGAAGGTTGGGGGCAGTGTTGGATGCCCAAGGAGCTCCTGACACAACTCAGGCATTGAAAGGAAGCATACAGGAGATGGAAGCAGGGACAGGGGCCCCGGGAGAAGCATAGGGGCACTGCGTGGGCATCCAGGGATGGGACTTGGGAAGCTAAAGCTCACCTGGCGTTGGATCTGGTGAGAGATGTGGACATGCACAAGTCCATGGGGCCTGATGGGATGCTCCCACGGGTGCTGTGGGAGCCACTGCAAGGCCGCTGTTAGTGATCTTGGAAAGGGCATGGTGATCAGGGAAGTTTCTGAGGACTGGAAGAGAGCAAAAGTCACTCCTTCCCTCAAGAAGGACAAGAAGGAGGCTCTGGGGAGCTGCAGGCTGGTCAGCTTCACCTCCACACCTGTGAAGGTGGCGGAACAACTAAGCCTGGACACCGTTTCCAGACACCTGAAGGACAAGGAGGTGATGGGGAGCAGTCAACGTGGCTTGTGCCCATCCAGCCTTCTGCACTGCGGTGACTCGCAGCGGACGAGGGCAGAGCAGTGGGTGATTTATCTTGACTTCAGTGAGGCTTTTGGCACTGTCTCCCACAACACCCTCATGGACAAGCTGACAAAGTACAGGCTGGATAAGTTGACATTATTGTGGGCTGAAAACTGGCTGGGCTCAGAGGGCTGGGTTTGCTGGCACAAAGTCCACCTGGAGGGGGGTCACTAGTGCTGTACCTGAGGGGTCAATAATGGGGCCAACTACTCTTTAACCTCGTCGTTAATGACCTGCACACTGGGACGCTGCCAGCACGTCTGCAGCTAATACAAAGCTGGGAGGAGTGGCTGATGCACCAGAAGGTCATGCTGCCATTCAGAGGGCCCTGGACAGGCTGGAGAAATGGACTGAGAGGAACCTCATGAAGTTCAGCGAGGGGCCAAGTCCTGCTGCTGGGGAGGGACAACGCCATGCACCAGTGCACGCTGGGGCCCGACCAGGTGGAAAGCAGCTTTGCAGAGAAGGACCTGGGAGTGCTGGTGGACACCAGGCTGCCCATGAGCCAGCAATCCACCCTCACGGCACCAGCATCCTGGGCTGCATTAAGAAGGCCATCTCCAGCAGGTCGAGGAGGGTGATCCTGCCCCTCTGCTCAGCACTGGTGAGACACACCTGGTGTGCTGGGCCAGTGCTGGGCTCCCCAGTGCAGGAGGGACAGGGACATGAGAGTGAAGCGAATGGCCAAGCTGATGGTTTAAAGCTTGGACTGGTTGAGAAGAGCCTGCAGGAGCTGGGCTTGGTCAGCTGGGAGAAGTGGAGGCTCAAGGGGGATCTTACTGATGCATCCAGTGGCAAGGGGGGTAAAAACGAGCTACAAGAGGCAATGGCTACAAGCTGAAACAGGAAATTCCATTTAAATGTCAGAAAAAGCCTTTTTTTTAAGGGTCTAACCCTCCACCAGGCTGCCCAGAGAGGTTGTGCAGCCACCACCCCTGGAGGTAACCAACCCCACCCTGAGCACCCTGCTCCCCCTGCCCCTGTGCCAAGCGAGGGGTGGGATGGGGCGAACTGGGGGGTCCCTGCCACCCTCAGCAAGGCAGCGGCTCTGCAAACAGCACCAGCCTGTGCAGAGCCCAAAGCTGAGAAAATACGGAAAAACCTGGGCCAGAAGCCATGATCCTGCCGAGCGCCCATGGCAAGCGGCAGTGCCAGCTTAGAGCATCCTTCCCTGCCCGCTCTGGCCCAAGGCAGGTCTGATATTTGCAGGTTTTTTAGCCCAGAATCAGTCCAGCCTTAAAAACCCGACCCAAATGTCTCCATGCACACGCCGAGGCTCTTGGCTGAGCCGGCTCCTCCGTGTGCCTCCGCAGCCTCAACTGCAGCCTCCGAGCTGCTCCAGCCCCAGTTCCTGCCGATTTCAAAAGAAAATCCCATATCTAAACAGCTCCTGGGGCGTGGGCGTCCCAAAGGGACAGAGAAGCGGCTGCGTGGCGAACGCTGGGGATTTGTAAGCCCTGCCATGGGCTTTATATAAAGATGATAACCGCCCCCCCCCCAACTATGCAACTCCTCCTCCCCTCTCTTACCCCAGGGGGCTGGCCATTTATTTTATTCTATTTTTTTTTTAAAGTATGAAGCCATCTGCCAAAAAGAGTGTAAATAAGGAGGCACCACACCCCAGTGTTACAAAACCTTGTATTAATCATCTCCCTTCACTTTCAATATAACGTTGATATGAAATATAGCCATGATTCCTAGTTACATGGGAGGAAATGAGTAATAAATACATTGGAGCAAGTTGAAATCACGAGGGTGTTTCACTGGGAACAACATTTGAAAACTGTACACTTGCAAAGACCGGCATCTCCAAACATTAGTATTTCTTTATATCGGGAAGCTTTTACATGTAACAAACATGCTATTTCCATATATGACAAAAAAAAAAAAAAAAGTTTAAAAAATATGCATTGCTCGGCAACATTAACTAGGCAAAAATAGTTCTTTGTGCACTAACTTTGTACAGAAAAACCAGGACTAAAGGCATGCATGTACAATAAAAGGCTGCCCGGGAACGGCATGCAACAGAAGAGAGTTCAAAGCTTTTTAAAGTAAGCTTACAATATGCATAAATACATAAGGGTTATATATATTAATAAGGGAGGAAGTATTCTGTTTAACATTATTAACATTCCTGTTTTTTTTTTTTCTTCCTATTCCTCCCAGAGGAATACACATTCACCTTTAAGTAAAGATAAAGGAATACAAAAAATAAAACTCACTTTGCAAACTCTGATGACTCGTATAAAATCAACTTTAGTGTTATCGTCGCTGTGTGCAAATTATAGACGTCTGCAGGACCCACTTTCCATCAGGCACATTCAGAAAGCCAAACCTGGGGCACGGCTGCACCCCGACATGGAGAAAGGTGACAACAGAAATAGTTTCCCTAAGTGCTGACCAAACTTGAGCTTTGCTCCGCGCCGCTCACGGGCGTAAATCACAGTTTTGGATTTTCCTGCTGGATGCTGGCCGGGCTTGACCGCCCCCCCCCTCCAAGATTTTTTTTTTTTTTAATGAGCTGAGCAAGCAAAGGCAAGGCCCAGCTCAAGTCCAGTCGAGCTCAGGGCTTGTCCCTGGAGAGGGGAAGGACACCTCGAAAGAAAAGGTTGGGTTTTTCTTTTTTTTTTTCCCCTGGGTGTCGCAGCCGCGGGGAGCATCCGCTGGACCCAAGGACACTTGGGCGCTGAGCTGGCCAGCCTCCCCCGCTGCAGCCGGGGATGGCTCAGGGGAACAGCACCAGTAAAAGGTCCCCAGCGGGTGCTGGGGGGGCCAGGGGCTGTCTCTGGGAGAGCAGGGGGGAGATGCCCACCCGACGCCGAGGGCCCCTGCGGCGGCGGCATCTCCCTCGCCACGATGCGCGTGGTACAAAACAGTTGCACGTGGGGTGAATGGGTGAATACAAAAAAGAAAGGCACTGCTGCTTTATTACTAAAGATTTGACTTCACAGCCTCACTCATGCAACTGTTTTTTTTTTTTTCTTTTTTCTTTTTATAAATAATTTTTATTTTCTTTTAGGATTCAAGCTTTTTTTTTTTTGTGTTTTTTTTTTTTATTATTTTTTTTTAAATTTCTTTCACTGGAGCTCTGCTGCCTGCACTCAGCGCAGGCACCCCAGAGCCAGGCAGGACTTCCCGAACGCAACTGAAGCCACTTTTTTTTTTTTTACTTAAAAAAAAAACCCCAAGAAACAGCAAACACAACTAAGTCATTATTAACCTATACACTGTCAATGGAAAATAAGCTTTTTTTTTTTTTTAACAAAAGGAAAAAACAATTGAATTATTTGGTGGTTGTTAATAACAGACATAATCATGGTTACCAGCCATAGCAAGTTAATAGGTAATATATCCAAAATAATACATCTTAACAATCAGATAACCTCTGTTTCTATAGTCAGCGAAGGAATAAATAGAATTTCAGCTCCGTAAATACATTTGAGCCTTCTCTGGGGAAAGCTCCTGCTACGGCGGTTGTGTCACACCTCGGTTTCGTACGACCTGGGGGTGCTCGGGGGGTGACCCGGGTCCCCAGCGCCAGCCGGTGCCTGTGGCTCAGCCCCACCCCGGCCCCCGCTTCGCCTTCACCTCCTCACACCTCTTCCCAACCCCCTCGCTTTCGGGTTTTCCCTCCTCCGCTCCCCCCAACACCCCCCTATCCCCATCTCATGCCTGCCGGGAAACAGGACACCAAGGAACAGCAAACATAAAACATTGCATTTGGCACTTGGTTTTTTTGTTTTTTGTTTTTTTTTTTTTTTTTTAGAAAAAGACTCACAGATGCTGCATGGCAAATGGATTCACACATCTCCCATCCCCGCCGGCCCCGCTGAAGCTCCGGTTCCCCCTTAGCTCCCAGCCCTGCTCCGGCCGGTCCCGGCACACGCTGCTGCCCATCGGTGCTCACGGCCGAGCCCGGTTTGGGAATACTGCTGCAACCCCCGCGGCTGCTGCACCCACCCATCACCTCCCTTCATTACTTAATTGTAAATTTATTATTATTCCATCAGAGGACTCAGAGCAGCATCAGGACCGGCAGGAGTGAAGCTGGCGCTACGCCGAGCATCACCACGGGCACGGATGGCTTTTCTGGCCCTGACCTCGCTTTGAGCATGGGCTTAAGCAGCCCTTGTCAGGTTTACCTATTTAGCGCCCTCGGACCAAATTTAGCTCCCCGTTATAGAAAGCAGCGCAGCGGCGGATGAGGAGGCAGCCGAGCCACTGCCATCCCCATCTTCCCGCCAGCACATCTTTAATGCCAAGAAAATGGGGTTGTGGAGCTGCATTTTGGTGCCCTTTGGGGCTTGGTTTTTATTTGGTTACATAAAAACTGCACGCTCGCTCCCAAGCCTCCTTCATCCCTCATCGGCCACCCCGGGGCTGGAAAAGCCCCTCGTCGCTGGATTTTGGCAGGCTGGGGGTAGATGTGTGAAGCCAGGATGCAGCACCTTCCCGGTACCCACGCAGGCAAGGCAAGAGAAAGGAAACTCACCCAGCATCCCCCCGCCACCGCACTTTGCCGACATCCCCTGGGACCCTCCGCTGGGCGAGACGCGCCCCCCACTCCAAGCCCTGGCACCCCGACTCTGTGCACAACGTTGCCTCGAAAATGCAGATGCTCTTGGCTAAACTGAAATGAAATTTTGGGCTTATATTTTTTGTTTTTGTGTTGGTTTTTTTTTTTGTTGTTTTTTTTTGTTGTTTTTTTTTGTTTGTTTCTTTTTTTTTTGTTTGTTTGTTTTAAATCTGGGCTCGCCGGGCCAGTCCATGCCTGAATGCAGCGAAACTCAAGAGACGGGACCACTGGCCCCAAAGCCCCCGGTGGGACAGTCAACTCCTCCCCAAAGGGTTTTTTGGTCGTACACACCCACGTGATATTCGATATTCAATATTCATTCGTATCCTCGTCCAGAAAGAGAGTTTGCCCACGGTGCTCTGGTGAACTCTCCGTTGTCAGCACTCTCCTGCCGCGTCCCCCACCAACCCTCCCCATGCTTTTTCATCGTCGTCGTCGATTTTTCGCCATTTTTTTTCCCCCCCTAGCATGGATGTAATAAATGACAACACAAATTCCAAGTCTAATGATATGTTCACAAGGACAATCTACACATTCACAAAATTAAAACAGGAGAGAGAGAGAAAGAGAGAGGAGAGGAGAGAGAGGAGAAAGGATGCAAGCTATCGCTGAGGCTCCCTGCAAGCCCCGACCTCGCCGCTGGACCCGCAGCAGTTGTTCTCCCGGCCAGCGTCCCCATCGCGACGCCTTCTAGATCGTGGAGGTTCGGTCGACACCATCTGCAAGCGGGAAGGGAGAGTTAGAAGCAGTCCCGGCAAGCAGCCGCTCACGTTGCACCGGTACCCCACCCCGAGGCAGGGGGCATGGACCCCCAGAGCACCCCAACCCGCATCCCCTGTGGCGAGGTGGTACCACGGGGCCACCCCCCATGTCCCCAGGGGGGTGCAGAAGGGTTTTGGGGTGCCAGGACTCTGCTGGTACCTGCGTGCTCTGTCCCCACCCCGCGGCAGCCCTCCAGCCCCCCCCCCAAGTCACTGTCGCAACACCGGTCCCAGCCTTCTGCCACAACCCCACAGCACCTTTCCCAGGAGCAGATGGGATTTCTGGGCAGCCCGGACTCGCCGCAAGGTGAGTGTGAGTCCCCCCCCACAGCAGGACAAGTTCATGACCCACTGCCCAGGAGCGGGTGGATGGGGATGGAGCTGGTCCCGGGGGGGCTGCCTTGCCCTGCAGCTAACCCAGCCCTGCAATGCCCACACTGCAGAGGATGCAAAATTTTCCTCCATCGGAGGACCGTGGCAGGAACCTCCCCCCCAGGGGTTGTTTCTGTCTCCCCAGGGCCCCCGTCCCCAGCCCCGAGCCCAGGAGCGAGGGGTCCACGACCCACCCCAAAGCCACACAAATGACCGTGCTACCAGCAGCCCCCTCTCCTCCAACCCTCTGGGCGCCAGCAGCTCTTATGGGGTCAGAAATCAACACCCAACAGCATTTCCAACCCTCCAGCCCTCCTGCAGCCCCGACCACCCCCAGTCCCCCATCCCAAACCCCCATCCCCGGGATGGAGTGTGGCGGGGGGGCAGCTCCTGGGGCAGCCCCCAAACAGAGCACTCCCTGTTACACTACCCAGGGCATCACGGCCGCCTCCCTCCTTAAGACTAAAAACAAACAGGTTTGTTACGCCTTTTTTTTTTTTTTTCTCCCCCGAAGGTTTATTTTTTTAAGAGCTATTTATAGCACGACCAGTTTCGAGAGGCTCGGGGTATGCGACCTGGAAAAAATAACTCGGAGGAACAGTACCCTGCAGAGGAACAAGACAGCTAAGCCTCGCCTGGGCACACGCCGGAGAAACGCTTCGGGTGACAGAAGTGTCCTTGTTTTCCCGGCTGAGGATGCTGCCGTGGTGCTGCCAGGGCCCTGCTGCCTCTTACAGTCCTTGCTCTTGCGTCCCTCTCCCCGGGACAGGCTGTCGCATCGCTGCAGGGAGCCATGCTGGTGGCGGGAACCCAGTGGCACTCATCCTCCCCAAGGGCTCCCGTCCTCCACCGTTCCATGCAGTCCGGGGATTGCCGGGGGCGAGACCCGAGCTTGTTATTTAGGAGGGTCTGGGCAATGCAGGTGGCCGCACTCGTCCCATCGCCGGGGAGTCATCGTTCGTGCTTGGGGGTCCGGTGCATCGGCGAGGGGCACCAGGCGCTTCTGGTGCCGGTGCTTTTTGCTGTGCCGGCCTCTCCATCATGCTGCTGCTGCCTTTTCAACCTTCCCTGCCCGTTTTTCCACCTGGTTCTCCTCCCTCCCCGGGCCCGCTACCTGCCCACCCGGGCTGGCCCCCGCAGCTGCCCCAGGCCCGGGCGAGGAGCCGCCAGTGCCACCGGCACAGCGCCCTGCAGCCCATGGCATGGCTTTAATCCCGGGCCTCGGGGGTCCTGCAACCCCCCTGGCCAAACGAGGGACGCCGGTGGCAGAAGGGTAAAATACTCCAAAGCCTGTGAACCATTCGAGTGCTCCGGTGGCAAGGGCTTTATCGACAACTAATAACAAACTAGCGAGCTAATACTAATTATTATTAGCAAGCTAACTAGTGGCTAATAAGCACAGACTCCACTAGTGCTGGGTGCAACCCCTGCGTTTGGTTTTACCCCTCTGCCGCGGCTACCTCGCCAAGAGACGCCAATGTCCCCGTCCGACCCCCACCGGGAGCATCCCCGGGAGCATCCCCACATCCAGCCCTTGCCGCCATCCCATCCCCTCACAGCCACAGCCTGTCCCAGCTTTTGGGGGGCGTGGGGCAGGGGCAGGTGCCGGGGGGCTCAGCGGAGGCGGCGTGGACGTGCTGGAAGAGCCCGAGGAGGAGGGAGTGCTCACCGCTGAGCGCGTGCTCCGTCATGCTCAGGCACAGGGACTCCAGCCTGTTGTTGATGTCAGGTTCAGTCACCGGCACCTGGAACTCTGCAGGGAGAAAGGGACAGGAGACCTTGGTCAGGGGACCTGGCAGGGACCCTGCCCGCCTGCCCCGCACCCCCTGCCCGCTCTGCTGCTGCCGGAGTGGGTGCATGTGGGGTAGGAAACCACCCGAAAGATGCCCCAGGGGGGTCTGACCGCGTGGCCGGACTCTGGCAGTGCTTCACTTCCCAGTGCTATCACCTCTGAAAAAAGATGTTTGAAAAAATAGTCATCGCTCCCCTGTTTCTTACCGATAAGGGGTAAATCTGGGGAGACTCAATGACATTGCAGCAGAAGGTGGATGGAAATGAGGGGTTCAGGTGCTGGTTAGAGATGCTGGGAGGGGAGCTGGGGTGAGAGCAGGACTGCTGCCCTGGGAGAAGGCAGCCCCGGGCCCTCCCCCTTGCTCAGGCCCTGCAAAAATCCTTGATACATGCAAAACCTTCAGGCAGCCCCGGGGAGCAGCAGGGCTGGGAGCTGCCCATGCAGGCAGCGTGCAGGCAGGGTTAGTGCTCGGACATGGGATGGCAGCACAGGCCGGCAGAGCCGCCGCCTGGTTTTTCCATGGTTGGCTCGGCCACTGCTCAGTTGCCCACGGCCCTGCTGCCACGTCCCTGGGGAGGTGACCACAAAAAAAGTGGAGGGGACAAAGTTTGCTGTGCTCCAATGCCCTGGCCTGATCCATACAGCACCAAAATGCCCTCCCCGCTTTGCAGCAAAAAGCTTTGCAAATAAGCTTTTACTGCCGATGGCTGGCATCTCCTGTTTGCCACCAGCTTGCAGGAACATGGGACGAGGTCCAGGAGGGTTGAGGTCCCTGCAGCCCGATGAAGGGTGTTTCGGGAGCCCAGCCCCGCATTATTGCTTATTTTCCTTGCAATTCGGTCCACATCTTTGGCTCCCTAATCCTCCTATGCCCTTATTCACTGCAGGCTAACATGCAGAAAGAAAACTGTTTATTCTCCTCCAGTGCCTGCAGAAACATGCCCTTGTCCTGGTGTTTAATCAATACCCGAGAACAGACGCTGCTTTTGCTGTACAGGACATTTGCCGCCTAAATTATGCAGTTAAAACACCACAGGCGTGTGATGCGAGGGGAGCTGCCAAGCTGAAACCATGGCAGAAGCTTACGGATGAGGTTTATTTTACTGGGGAGGTATGACTCCCTGTCCTGCGGTATAAATTGTTCTGTTAAGTGTGTTGGTTAGAAGAGGCACACTTAAAGGCTAATGAAGGGATACACAGAGAAAAAGGCATGAATGTCTTAATGGGAAGGATGCTCCAGGTTCAGGGTCTAGGTTCAGCAGGAATCCCCAAGAATCAGAGGATGCTCCTGTATACGGAAGCATTTTTGCAGTGTTCAGGAAGGAAGCACTGACACAGCATCATTTCCTTTCAAGTGCATTACGAAAAGAATTTCTCTCGAGTCTACAAAGGCAGTCCCTCTGTACCAGGTGCCCATGTCCACGCATGAGCAAAAAAGGTGATGGAAGAGCAACCACCTTCCCCACCTGCCGCTAAGCTCCTCAGAAGCAAGCTAAGGCACCAGCCCATGTTTATATAGGGCCAAGATGTTATAGAGGGTCAAAATCCCTCCAGTGATGTCTCTGCTTGAATCAACCCAGTAATCTCAATAGTGTCAAAGATACCCTCCTCGGGCTGCGACAGCCGGCGCTGCGAGCGTGGCTGCAAGCGTGCGGGAGCTCGCTGCGCTGGCACGGGCGATGCGCCTGCGGCGAGGCTCACCGGCGTGGCTCCTTTCACGCAGCCTCCCCTTGTCTCGCCGGGCTGTGGATAAGCGAAAAAGCAAATGTCTTCTTCCTACCTGGCTGCTGAAACATCAGCATGGTCTGCGGGGAGGTGTGGACCGGCAGCGAGCGCGTCCTTTGCACCGAGCTGTGGCTCCGGCTGGGCATGCTGTTGCTGCCCCCGGGGTTGGCAAACCAGAGGTTCTGTGGGAAGCAAACAAAAGAGGGGCGCAGGATGTAAAATGGAGGCCTCTGTGTCATGTATTTATAACCCCCTTGAGCTCATCTCTCCCCTCTCCGCCTCCCAGTTTGCCCCGCTCCTGCCAGTCCCTTTTCTGCACCCAGCTGCATGGAGGAGAATAAATTGCTCTTGTTTGCATGGCTTCAACTAAAGAAGGAAAAAAAAAAAGGGATCCAGACAAGTTAGAGGAGAAAAAGTGAAGGAAACTTATAGGGAAGGGATGGAAAAGCTGGAGACACTGTGAATGCTGACCAACCTGTCTGCCTTGCTTGAGGATGGCGGGGCTGGCGGCGGGGCTGCGCTGGGGGGTGCCCAGCAGCCCACTGGGGCCCAGCAGCCCCAGCCGGGCAGTGGGGAGGTTGCGGGAGGGGATCTGGAACTGGCGGGGATTTCGCCGGCCCAGTCCTGCCCCTGCAGATCCGGCTGTCGGTAAGGAGTTCGACTGGCCAAAGCCTCGGCTGCAGAGAGAGAAAGTGCCGAGGGTGAGAAATCAGCCCCTACAAGGGGACGGTGCTGCAGGCGCGGGGGCGAGCGGCTGGTTTGGTGCGCTCAGACCAACAGCCAAACGTCCCGAGGGTGCCCCTGCGTCGTTGCAAAGCGCTGGACCGATGCTCGCCACCCCGTGCCCATCCCACGGCCATGGGTTCACCGCGAGCTCCGCTCCTGCCCCGACCCTCCCATCCCGCTGAGGATGGTCCTCCATCCCGCACGTGCAGCAGGAAGGAGGAGGTTTGGGCATACAACAGCAGCATCCTTTCTTCTTCCCGTCTGCCAGTCGCCCTCCCTCCCTTCTGCAGTTCTCAGATTCATGGTGGTTTTTTTTTTTTTTGAAGTTTATTTTACTCCTGCAAAATGGGCCTGTTCTTAAATGCAAGCTAAAATAACGCAGTTAATTCCCCAGGCACTGGAACTAGCGGCGCCTGATTTCTTGGGTTTTGACTTAAACTCTTCATGCCTTTGAGCTGTACAAAAGAGATCTCTCATGTGCGGATTCTTTAGTGTCCGATAAAGGTTTAGCTTATGCTGTTGGGTTTTCTTTACTGGGAATGCTTGAAGGGCCAGACCTTTTCCCTTCCAGGAGGCCCATTTTTATGAACACAGTCCTCTCTGAGACTTCTCAAGTTCTGGAAAACTTGGTTAAAATGACCTAACAAGTCCAAGATTTCCTAGGGAGGGGCTGAGCGAAAGTCACATTCGTGTGCACCCCCTCCCATCTCTGCACTGCAAATCTTCATCCAGCTCCCTGTGGTCAGAGCAAAACCATCTGGACCCAAGACCATGCAGCCCAAATATCCTGAGACACTGGTCTCAGGACACGAAACCATCTTTACTCCTTGGAGGCGGGGTTCATACATGCCGGCATCCCTCCCCATGTGGATTTTTGCATTTAATACCAGAGGAATGACACAAAAATCATCAGGTAATCCTTGGTAACACAAGCAGCGCAGGTCTCCTCACCACACAACATTGGCTTGGTGTCTCTGCCGATTACCTGGGCAGCAGGACTGCAATGCCGTTACTGGGTTTAAGCAGAGCCAAGGATAGGAGCACTCTGCAAACCCACAGCTGCAGTTGCGTTTGCACTCCCCGTCCCCCCCTGCCCTTCTCCAACACTTAATCACCCTCGCAGATGTTTCAGCTCATCTTCCTCCCAGCCCTCATCTCTCCTGCTTGTGCGGGTGGCTGCAAACATGCTTCAAACGACATGAGCACACTGGGATCCCCAAACCGGATAAATTTACTAGGCAGGAGTACAAAGGGGTTTCTTTAAACCTCGTCCAAAAAACGCTCTTGCCGTTAAATCCCCACGAGAAAAGCAGGACTGGCTGCGTGCTCCTTCCTTGCCTGCAGCTTCCCAGGAGCAGAGGGAGCAGAAGAAATGCAAAACGCTAACCACCCAAGAGCAGCAAGGAAACTGGAGACCATCCTGAGCAGCCCCGGGAAAGGGACTGGGACTGTTTCGAGCCGGCAGCCCCACCTCGTGCTTGGGGTCGGCCTGGGTGTGCAGCTAAACTGTTTAGCTGTGCCAGTGATGTGCCAGACCAAACGGGTCCATCAAAAACCTTTGCTCTTGTCTATTCTGCTTCTGATCCTGCTGCGAGCATTGAAACTGCTCGGTTTTTTTCCCATTCTAAAATATATAATTTAATTCCACTGGGGAACACTCTGGTTCTGCACTCATTCCTTCTGAACTCACATCCCGGCTGTCCCAATGCTCCCAGTTATCTCCAAAACACTTTCTTTTTGAGAAAAAAAGAACTTGCACAAGACTGCAATAAAAGAAACTTAGCAGAATGAAACAAAAGGCTGATGTTATTGTTAAAATTGATCTAAAAATATCTCTTCTTGCTGTAACCCCAACGCTTTCTAGGATCACCCAAAATCCGGCATCACCTTCGAAGTGAGCAAACACGGTGTTCGCAACACAGCCCTACCCGGCTTTCTGACCTCAGCCCCCCCACCTCCCCCCGGCCCTGCAGATTTCAAGCCTTTTTTTGCCAGTTGATGGCTTTTTGGTGAAACTCCAGCACTGCTGTAACTAGCAAAGGGCAGCAGCAGGGGCAGAGCCGGCTGCCCAGTGCCGGGGATACGCTGCACAGCTGGGAAGCGCCGAGTTCGGAGCCAGGGAGACGTGGTGGGCATCGGTGGGGTAGGCGCCGACCACACAGGCAAGCAAACTTACTGCTGCTTTCCCTTCCCAGCCAACGCCTGGCGTTTTATTGCCGAAGCTTTTCCAAGCCTCCTCCCTCCCGAAATGTGGCTCTGAACCCGGCAGGATCCGTCCTGCCCTGCTGGGAGACATTGGTTCCTCTTGAGATGCTCTTGCTGCTCCCCCTGCTCCCCAGCTGCTGCATCCATCCCTCCCCAAAAGCCAGCATACCTCCTCTGCTGCCGGTAGCCTGACAGCTCCAGGAGGGATTTCCGAGGGAAAGACCGAAAGAGTTTCTGCACCTGCTGTTTCCATGACAGCAGCCGCTTCTTCTGGATCTCTGTAAACGCCTGTCCCCCCCAAAAAAAAGAGAAAAATAGGAAACAAGAATATTTTTCTGGACAAAGCGAGCAGCGATGCATATGTGGGTGTGCGTATAAAGAAAAGCAGCTGGAGCAGGCAGTGGTGTGAGCTGAGCCCCATCGGCAAGTCCAGAGGGAAACCCTGGTCTCTCTCAGGGATTTATTCACCTCTGGTAGAGAAAATGCTCCAGCAGCATCCCCTGTGCCCCAGAGCGATGGCCCGGCTCTGACCCTAAGGCTGCCAACCCCCCCGGGCAGAGCAGGGCTTCCCCAAAGCTTCCCCGCTAATCCCTCCTAGCCCCCAGACCCACCGCTCGTGCTGCAGCACAGGCACCCGGCTCCCCGCTTGCTGCTGGGGTGCGAGCACAGCTCCCCACCGGGTTTGATGGCTGGTCCCTGCCAGGAGGTGACACTTGTCACCTGGATGCGGCTCTAGAAAATGCTGCCAGGGTGGGAAAAAGCTGGGATTTGGAAAGCAGAGCTGCTCCGTGGCATCCTGCATCCTATCCTCCTTCTCGGGGCTGGGCAGAGTTCGGCTCTGTCCCTGGCGCCGAGAGCCTCTGCGGGAGGTCACCCGGGGTGAGCCCCGCCACCCGCCCGGGCTCCCTGCGAAGGTCACCCACGCAGGGGACAGACCTCCTCCCGAAATGCCCCGGACCTCCAGGCAGGTGGTGTGGGTTACGGGGACATCCACGTGCCCACCACAGCTAACTTTAGACACCCAACGTCTCCAAGCTGCCGGCGGAGAGGAGCAGAGGTCTCCGGAGGACAATTTGGAGGCTAATTAGCGCCTGACTTGATTGCTCCAAACCACCCTCCGGAGCAGACGCTCTCTCCCGGCGCTGATTACACTTGGAGCCGACACAGACGGTGGTCCTGGGACACAGGCTGGTACCGGTGGGGTGACACCGCGTCACCGTGTCCGTCCCAGGCGCTCCTGGAAAATGAGCCACTCTGCAGCTCTGTGTCCTCCTGGCTTTGCTCTCCAGCCCCGGGCATCTGCCGCCACCATCCTCGCTCCTCTCTTCGTGCCTCTGCTCCCCCAGCGATGCCCTGCTCGGCCATCCAGAAAGTCCAGGCACCATTTCCAGGCTGTGATGCTCTCTGAGAGGGGAGCAAGTGGGAGCAGACATGCTCTGCCCTCCAGCCCCCACAGCTATTTGCCACTGCTCGTGTCTGTGTAAAGCACCGAGAAGACCATACCCATGGCTCTAAACCTGTTTTGCAGCAAACCCAAACGGCGGGTGCCACCACCCCGTATTTAACAGGGCCAAATGTCAGCCGACACTGCAGGCGCTGCCAGCAAAATGCACTGAAATCCCCACTGTGATCGACAGAGGTGTCCGGGAGCACAGTCCGAAAAATACGTTGAAGCACTCGCGTTTTGCCCAGTATCCAACTATTTCATCCCAATTCAAGATCCCCCGTGCTTGGCCCTGCAAGCCACCTCTCTCCTCTTCCACGCGGCGTGCAGCACATTTTGGCGTTTGCAGCCACCAGCCCTCTCCAGAGGAGACTCTTCCGTGCTTTGACAATGTATTTTTTTATAAACAAATAACTGAGAAATGTTTAAAGCCTGCAGCTCCTACGAAAGGGCGTGCAATCTCCCCGCGACCACTGCCATATGGGCAGGCGATGAGAAGCAGCTTGTTCTTCCAGGTGCAGCCGGCATGGGTACGAAACACTGCTGGACACCGGGGACACTGGCCATCCCTCCCTGCCGCCGTGTGCTGGAGCCCTGCGGCACAGCCTTGGCCATCCCAAGCCATCACCTGGCAAAGGCAGATCCGCTGGGAGCAGAAACAGATGCCCCCGTTGCAAAATCCCAAGACCACATGCTGCGAAACAGGAGGCAGCCAAGGGATCGCCGGGTCTGTCTGCACATTCATCCCAGGATTTTTTCTTTCATCCAGCTGCTGATCAGACTGTCATGAGCCGGATGAATTTCCCAGCTCCAGGTCTTGGCAATTAAGCGAGCGTGGGGGGGAGCAACATTTCCATGCACCATGTTGGAGTCACCACCCGCTCCAGCCCTGTTCTGTCAGAATTACTATTAATACCCCCAAAAAATATTTGTGTTAGAAACCAAAAGGTTTACATAAACAGACACTTTGGAAACAGTTTCTAAGTGATGAGAACAACAGTTTTAGCTGATCCGTCACGACTCACCTCATGGATTAAACATTTGTCTATGAGCTGTAAATAGGAACTTATATTCTCTTCGTCGGGTCGGGAAACTAAAAGTTGTGTGCATACTGGAAAAAAAGAGAGAAGAGAAGAGAAGTGGGCGTGGGGACACCAAGCTGGGGACCTGGGGGGTCCAACAAATGCCTTGGACGTCCCGTTTCCCTTGTCCCACAGATGAGTCTTCTCATCAGTGAGAAAAAACACCCTCCCCAATTCCTGCCGTGTCGTCCTATATTTAGGGGCAGATTTTGTTCTCTGTTACGTTGGTGTAAATCCAGAGTGACACCATTGGAGTCACCAAAATTAGACCTGAGCAAATTAGGGGCACAAGATTATACCCTATTCCTAGGCAAGAGCCAGTGCTGGGAGAGCTCCTGCTCCTGTGGCTAAAATCTGCCCCCACCGCAAATGGATTCCCACCTTTCCCGATGCATTTTAACCTCTTTCAGAATTAATGGCATAAAAGCAAGTGAAAATGAGCTGACATAAATGAGTCTCTCCTGTCATAACCCCCAGGCAGGGATGCCTTGCAGTCCAGGAGGACACCTCGTCCTGGCAAGGCTTGTGCCACATGCACAGCTTCATGCGCGACAGACGCATTTGTCATAGGCTGAATTCATCAGCGGGTTTAAAATGGGGCCAGAAACCCACATTTCTCTGTGCATGCAGTCAATTAGCCAGTGAAAAATTTTGCACCAAGTTTTTATATAGAAAACATCTATTTTTTGCAAAAAAGGTCTGAAATAGGGACAGGGCTGATATTTCTTCGTGGCATCCCAACGAGTTTCTCTCTGTTCCTCGTCTCCTGTGCGAGCCTGCGGATGAGACTCCCCTCCCCTCTTCCCTAGGGAGATCTCCCTCCACACAGCCAGCACTGACACCTCAGGTGACGCCGACGGGGGGGTTAGCACACATCCAAGCTCATACAAATTTGCTCAAAGAGCCCTGTATATGGCACAGGAGGTCAGTCCCTGCCTCACATTGCTCCTGTGCACCTCCCAGTGTGCTAATCCTCATGCAAAGTCACGCACCCCGCACCAGGCGTGGAACAGCACCTGAGTATTTTGGATGTCCTGCATCTAAATTGTGGCTTAAAAAGGGGCTTGAATGCAGCTGATTTGCACGCAAGATGGCTCACGTCCAGCCCCTGAACCACTGCTAGCCCGCCGCAAGCAGAGCAAGTCCAAGGCATGCTGCTGAAAACACCTCTGGACCGGCAGGATGCCCCCCGGGCTCTGAATGGGAAGGGAGAGGATGCTGTCTGCCCCTGACCTGGGGCAGGCAGCCCATCCCATCGCTGCCCCATCCCAAAAACCACTGCCCACCTCCCCACCCACGCTCTTACCTCTTACCACAGCACGATGGGGCCTCAGAAAATCATCGCCCCTAGGACTGCGCCTTGCAGGAGCTCGGGGAAAGGCTGCTGCCAGCACCGCCACCGCACGCACCCTGCCCCGAAGCAGCTCTCCCTAGCGAGGACGCCAATAACAAGTGACAGCCGCTCACCTTTCCCCATCACTCTGGTGAACTGTCCGGGCAGGTCGCCTTCGGGCAAAGGGGCCCCCCCTGACTCCCCCTCGCATCCCGGCAAATGGTGCTGCTGCATGCCCCCCGCGGCAGAGTCCTTGCAGTCAGAGCCTTGGCTGTCTGAGCTGATCAGGGAGGAAGGGTGATGCAAGTCCACGTCCCGGCTGTGCTCCTCCGTGCTCGAGTTTTGGGAAGAGTAGGCTTTGATGGGGGTGAGAATCATTTGGTGTAGTTCCTGCAGCGGGACACGCAAGTTGCCACCTTCCAGGATGTCCTGCGGATTCAAGTGGAGAGAAGAGGCTTTGTCTTTGCAGCGACACCAGGACCTCAGCTGCGAACCAGACCCCTACTGTTACCCCCAGAAAATCCCCAGCAAAGCCTTCGGCCTCACTCCTGCCCCAGGATCCTGCTGCAGTCCATATTCAACAGCCGTGTTTCACTCACCGACTCTTGCTTAGAGCAGGGGAGTGTGGAGCTGCTGCAGGGGCTGTGCCTGATTATCTATGGATGTGTTCAGACCTGAATCCCCCGAGACAGATTGCCCCATCAACCACTGGGACCCAAAACCAGCGACAATCCAGCTTCAGCATTTCTAAATTTCCACCAGGAAGATGCAAACCCCATGAGAGCGACTAAGCCTGTGAGATTTCAGTGCCCAGACCAGCAGGTATCTTGCTCCTTTGCCAGCAATCCCACAATGGTGACATTTCAGCCCTATTTAATTTCAATTATATTTTTTAATGTGGGTTTGTCTCCAGTTTCCAGCACTGCCTTCAGGCCTCGCTCTCCATTAACTGCTCTGCCCCAAAGAGCCTGCGACAGCATCCTCATGCCCTGCGACGACCATTAGAAAGTCCAGGACCGTGCTGGGATGCAGGAACCCATCCTGCAGCAGCGAAGCAGGGATGTCCCCATCCACACTGGGATGGGCTGGGGGAGTGGATGCAGAGGGGAAAGGGAGGGATTCAGGGGGAGCAGGGTGGGTTGTGGTCGGACACAGAAGGGGAGACCACGAGGCTGCAGGTGAACTTACATCCCTATAGCAAAAACATTCAGCTTGGAGATCCTGGGGGAGGTCCACCCAGGAGGGAGAGAATTTGGGTACACCCCCAGCCTTGCTCTCAGTTATAGTGTGGATCAAGAACTCCCTTTCTACAGTCAGATCCTCATCCCACTGATGGGAAATAACTGCATTTTGTTTTTAATGTAGACTGGACCAGAACAGCTCATCGCAGGCTCCTACAGGGTCTGGCTCGTGGGACACCGCTTGGAAAGAGGCAACTTTTGGAGCGAGTCCTGGCTGCGCCTAGGGAAGAGACATAAAGTGGCCACACAGGCTGCACGCGAGCCAGCCAAAGCCCTGAAACGGTTGTTCACCTGCTGCACCCCAGCTTGCTCTCAGATGTCACAGCTCCACTTCTCTTGAAGACCTGGCATCAGTCTGCTGGGCACTATTTTTTGGGGAAAAAAATCCTATTCTGCTAACTGGTGGAGAGGGGTGGAGCAGCTCTTTCCAAGAAAGCAGCAATCTTTAGCAGCGAGAGACTGCCCAGAAAAACCAAGTCCCACACATGCTCTTGTTTAGCAAAAAGAAATTGGATGGGAAGCCTGGAAAACCAGAGACGTCTCCTCCCAAGTAAAGCAGCTCACAGGCAGCTCTGAGCCCCAGCAAAGTGGGACACAGTCACAGCCCCACAGCCCAAACCCACCCCACGAGGACTCAAAAGCAGCCCCTGCCACTTATCTCCTGTATTTTACAGCATGCGTGGCTGGTTGTGTCAGCTGAACTGGGCTTAAGCTCCCGCACCGCGCCAGTCAATCAATACCATATTTCAAAACCCAGGCGGAGAAGCAGGGGAAGAGGCTGTGCAATTGCCTGGAAAACGTATCACCGAAGCAAGCTCAATCCAGCAGGCTGTCTTTTGGATTTAATAGTTATTATTAATACACGGAGGTAAATACGGCTTTATTAGCTCCTGCCATACTCCGAGTACAATCCCATATTATAAATAAATAGTGAAGCAGCGAGCTAACGAAAACACCAATAAATAGCAACACACCACACAAGTATTTAAAAGCCCCAAGCGGGAGGCTCGGCAAGTTGCTCTTTGAAGATGGTGCAATTAAATACAATATAGTATTGCGATAATAAATAGCGAGAGGTTGGGTAAACTGTTCCAAGCCAGTCTGCAGTGCTGGTGCTTCTCTGACAGCCATTTCTGCAGAGTTTAAGCTTTTGTTAAAGGGACAAAGAAGTTTCTATTTGTTCTCCTTGGAAATTCAAGCTGTTGTTCAGGCACTGACGTGGGTGTCTGGCTTTTCATCTGGGAACAGATTGCCCATATGATGCTCCACAAAAGCGCAGTGGGCCTTGACCTGACAGACACCGGGAAATCCCACCTCTTTTTGGGGATGGAAAGGTAGGGGCAGGGCTCAGAGGTCCCTGTGAGGACTGCTGTGCAAGGAGGGGTCTCTTGAGAGGCACAGTGGCATCGAGATGGGAGAGTTAATCGAGCGGCCGAGGGATAACCAGGGGTTAAAGGCTCTGCCCAGCTGGTTCTCCAGTGGGAGAGAGGACCACGGCGGCTGGTGCGGCTAGAGCTGGTCCTGCACCACAGTTCAGCTGATGGGTGACCACGTTCCCATCAGTGTCACTGGGATGGTGTCCTCCATCACCTGGAGTTCGTGTGTTTCCGAGCACCCTGAGGCTGGGCAGGGCTTGTACCAGTGCTGCAGGGCATATCCATCCCAGCCGCGTGAGTGCCACAGACGGATTAGGACCCACTCTGCAAAATACAGTCCCAAATAAAACCTGCATCTGGTACAGAAGTGTTTGAGACACCATTCAGATGCGGTGAAGCCAGCAACAGATTCCTCTGCAAAAGATCCCAACAACATGCGTAACTGAAGACTTCTTCACCCCAGATTTAATTTCTGGCTTCTTGAAAAAGAGGAAATACAAAAGCGGTTGCCATTACTTACCCTTTCTAAAGATTTGAGCAGGTTTTGTCTTTCTTTTAGCTTTTGGATACTGATGACTATTTTGTGTCTTGCGCCTTTGGTAACGTTCTGCAAAAACCAGCACAAAACCTGGTGTTAACATTTCCACAGGACACCCCGGTCAGCCCAAATCCTTCCTCCCTAAATGAAAAGGGCTGCTATAAATTAATGAAATTTCTGAGTGCAGGGATTAGCGGAGGACATAGAAAATCACTTAGAGACTTGCTGAAGATAGAGATTTCCAGCTAGTCTGTCCCTCCCTGGTACATCTTAAACAGTAAAAGCAAAGGTGCTGACTGGCCCTCTTCATCCCGAGGGTAATGCAGAGGCAAACCTGAAAGTGGGGACATTTTCAAAGGTTAACAAGGCAATTGGCCACCAAAGCCCCACTGACTTTAAAGGAGTTGGGTACTGCAGACCATGCCCCTGAAACTCCTAGACTTAATCCCAACTGGACAAAAACCCAAGCACAGCTCCCAGTGATGGGACTTTCATGCTGGGACTCCAGTAAGAAATCTGGGACAGGGCCGTTTTCAGGTACAATGCGGGATTTTTCACTCCCCAAGAGCCAGTTCTCCTTCCTCTGCTTGCTTTCCAACCACCTGCGGGCAAAACGCCTTCCACGTGAAGACTCAAAAAGAGGCGTTGGAGGCGTCTCATCTACTGACTGCACAAGAGTCGGGACCGCGGCTGATCCCTATACGACTGATGTGGGACGTACTTGTGCCTCGAGCTGGCATTCGGTGAGGGCCATCATCTCCTCGTACGTCATCTGCGAGAAGAGGGCGGCGTACTTGTGCAGCCGGAGGCTCTTCAGCCAGGCTGGGACATCTGCAGCACAAAGGTAAGGAGGTGAGAGCTCCCGTTGAGCTCATGACATCGCTTAATCACACGCGATAGCATCAACAGCAACACAAGGAGGTGATTAGGTGCCATCCACCATCCCACCGGTGCTTCAGACACCTTACTGAACTTCATGGACCTTTTGGAGGACGTAGTGCTATGGATATGGATGGTAGGAGGAACCAGCCCCTGGATGAGGGCATAGTGCTGTGGATATCGATGGGAGGAGGAACAAGCCCCCAGACGAGGGCACGTCCTCAGAGGTTGGGTTTCTGCGGCTGAGCCGCCGGGAATTAGCCACAAGGAGCTGGCGTTGCGCCACTGCACAGGCCAGCTCCTCGCTGCCCTTTTCCCGAGAACGTGGGAATCACTGAAGCTAACAGCGTGGTCGAGCTTAGGATGAGCAAATGGCTGTTTTGCAGATGGCAGACACTGATTTATGATGTGAAGGAAGATGGTATGTGCTGAAAATTTAAATGGCCGCTTAAACAGAAATAAAGAGTTTTTTTTTCTGAGCATGGAAAAATGACGTGCCATCGAAGATGGTCCCACAACCCATTTCAGAAGGGTGACTTGGGACCTCAAAATGCACCGACTGAAATGGTTTCTTCCTTCCCACTCATTATCTGCAGTGTAGCACCTCTGTGCCTGCCTGGATGGGTACCCAAAAATACTTTTATCCTCCTCAGACGGAAGGACCTGGGAGGGGGATCCTTCCTCTGCAACATGCAAAACCCCACTGGACCCCATGGTGGGGTGTCCTCCATGGATAAGCCCCCCCCCCCCCCAGCCTGCTCAGCAGCTACTCAGGGTTTTGCAGGTTTGGGGGGCCCACGGTGACACCCCACAAGGGAGGGGGGGGCCCTGCAATGATCTGTGCTGCAGCATAGCACTGTGCCCATGACGATGCTTTTGCTTTGTGTCCTAAAGGCTTCAAATGCTGTGCCAAATTGGGACCTGCTTTATTTAGCACCTACAACCCAACAATAGCTCTGCTTTAGCCTACGGAGCTCATGTGCCCCGCTCCCAGAAACACCATTAGTCCTTGTCCCCTTCCCCACCAGTGAGACACCCGGGAGCCCCGTCTCAACCCACACTGGGTGCAGTAACAGTGAAAAACCAGTGTTTCAGCCCCAAACAGCACAAATCCCCACACCTTGAATGGAAAGAGCAGGTGGAGGCTTGGGAAATGTCTCTTTTGGGGCTAAATACAAATTAACAGCATCATTTCCCCTCTCTCTGATCATTCCCAAGTTGATGTAAGGGGTATGGGTTGAGCGGGTGGCGGATCCCACATCCCACGGCAGGCAGGGGCTGATGGTGCAGGAGAACCCGAGGGGAACGAGCAACGGCTGGCAGCGAGGCTGCGCCGATGGGTCTCCTCTGCTCAATGTTCCCACTGAGCGGGGAGGAGGAATGGGGGCTTGCAACATTTTTGGGAGGGATTTCTACCCACTACGTGCTTCTGCTGCCAGGCTGGGGCTGCTGTGGGTGCTGGTGCTCTGCTCACCATTCCCAAGGCCAGCATAAGGACAACCTTCACAGTCACATCCAATAGCCTTCATTAACATAGCCATCCTCAAAGGTTTTTTAGGCTGATCCAACTGCAAAGTGTAAGGCTAGACTTGCTTCAGAAAGGGATGAGATGATGCAAGGAGGACAGTCCCACTGCTGGGACATCCCACAGTATGGGTGCTCTCTGTCCAGAAAGCCCCACACTGCTGAGTGCCAGATGCAAGTCAAGGATCATCACAGACCTCTTCCCGAACCAACATCTCATCACTGGAGGGGACAGGACAAGATGGACTGTTGGTTTGGTCCCCTAAGGCAATTCTTACATCTGCCAGAAGTCTCCTGCTGCCCACTGCCTGGGCTGACGCCAAACCCCACTCACATCCAAGCGGAGAATGCAAATGGCCCCAAAATGCTGCATTTTGCTCGCACTTTCCGTCCTCTGACACACATCAGGATTCGCATTTTGATGAAGTTCCTCAAATGCTGCACAGAAGGAGATCAACCCCACACCAAACATGGGGGCAAAGCACTTACTGAGCACAGACAGGCTGAACTTTGCCACTTTCCAAAAGTCCTGACATGCAACAGTCCTAAAACCTGCTACTGGAGGCCTCTTAAACTGATCTGTTTAAAAAAATTAAAAGCTATTGGCAGAACACTCTCTGTTTCCGGCGCGGGACTGGCAGGCTTGAATCTCAATTTTAACACAAAACCATGCCATTTTAGCAATGACACATTGAAAGTCTACCTGATCCCCGGGGATGTCTGCCTTTGGCACATGTCCGTGCCGATGGCAAAGCCCACGGGGATGCTTTCAGAAGAGAGATGTAACTTCATATAGACATTAAACCCTGCAAAACCCCATCTCCAACCTTTGCAGAGGGTCAGAGCACAGAAGCAGCTCTTCCTTCCCTTTGCATCAGCCTCCCTGGACCACCTCCTAATTTTGGAGAGCTAAGACGGTCCCAGAGCCCCCTTGCCAGCGGGGATAGCAATCCTGGGAGTGGGCTGGGGAGAAGGAGCCACCCCAGCACACAGAGGGATGGTGGTGGGGCTTTCCCCCTTCCCACGGGGAAGAGACAACCAGGAGGTGCAAGGTCATCTAAGGCGATTTCATGGTCCTTTGGAAAGTCAAACTTCCTAACGTTCCCCATGGAGCAGTGAGTTGCCCACCCACGGAGCTACTCTTTAATCACCAATTACCAGGAGCTAATTGCCAAGTCATGGCACAGCTGTCAGAAATGCTGCGTCTGATGTGAGCAGCAAAATGAGAACTTCCATGCTGCTCACATACGTTGTCCCCTATAGGCATTAAACACTGGAGTTCAGCCGGCACGTGTATATCTTGGGTGCTGGCATGGAAATTTAGAAGGAAAACGATTCATCCTGCCATATATATACACAGGCCAATATATACACAGGACATCTTCGGAAGTGCCCTTATGGCACACCATGCTGAGCCATGGATGTACTCACAGCAGAAACCTGCAGCTCTACCCAAACCCTTCTCCCAGTGTGCCCCGAGCTGTGCCCTGGGAAGGGACAGACAGACAGACATATGGGCTCCGCAAGGAACAAAGTGTCCACATGTCCCCCTGGAGAAACCAGGGGCCAGGAAAAAGCCAAAGGGCACTTTTCCTTCAGCACAAAGACAGATGGAAAGGAGAAAAATAAGTGACATTAGGGGAGATGAACTGCTAAGCCAAAGTGGACGGGGATCTGTCATGGGTCTGACTTCCCCGCTACACTCCTGGATGCCGTGAAGGGTGTTAAAGAAGGAGCAAGTCGACCAGAGGTATGGGTGACACGAAGCTGCAAGAGCCTGCAGGCGCTCGGGGAGACATGGCTGCAATTCAGAGAAGAGACTTGGCAAAACGAGCAACTGGTCTGGATGAAATAAGATGCAACCCAATAAAAATGCACCAAGTTGTGCGTTTCTGTAGGAACAAGAAATGGCACGAACCGAGGGCAGGGAACAGGCAGTACTTTTTTTCAAGGGAAAGCTGTGGGGCTACAAGGGGTCATACGCAGCCTGCGGTGGTGTGTTATTTGAGGACAATGAGCTATACAGCCACAGGAACGCTGTCTGTATGGCAAGCAAGTCTATGCTCTGCTCCCGAGTCCAGTTTTGGGCAATGCACCTTCAATAAAATATGGACTTTCTGGAAAAAACCCAGCGGAGAGAAGCAAGAACAACCCCAAGTTTAGAAAACACCATCTGGGAAGAAACTGTGTTGGTTCAGTCTGAAGAAAATACAGCGGAGGGGGGAGGACATGACAGTCGTAGACACCAGAGGCTGCAGACATCTGTTTCGCACATCCCCAGACAGCAGGACAAAAGCGAACTGGCTGACTCAGCAATTGGGGGAATCAGGTTTAGATGTTTGCAAACCTTCCTCCAGAAAAGGAGGATGCCCGGGAAGGGATGGCCGAGGAAGGGTAGCTACCTCCCCCAGGAGGGCTGCATGCAGCAGCAACGGGCTGTATTAATATGTGGAGTTTATTTAATTGATTATTGCTCATGGACAGCCAGGGCAATAGCACCTTTGGGTTTTGCAGATTTGGCCGTACAGATCAATTGCACTGCACTGGAATGTTTCTATCCACACAGGTCCCAGAGTTGCAGCTGTGGATCACAGGGAGCCAAGCTCCCCATGGTCTCCTCCCCAGTCCCATCAGCAGAAACCTGGATAAACATAATGTTAAATAGACCCCTCTGCACCACCAGCTCCCAAAAAGGGTCTACTTGATCTGACAGACTGCAGGATCTGGTGCCAGGCATGGAAAGCCATGGGCACCCCTCACGTTGATTGCAGCTTAGTCTTCAACATGCTCACAGCGATCCCTCCAAGCCTGCCTGCCGGTCCACGGTGAGGTCGCGCAGGCAGCGAGAGCCACAGGTACACAGAGCCTGCAGCACCGCTGGAGACGAAACACTCCCTGGCTGCGCTACCCGATTAAGTGCTCGTTAGCAAGCAGAGCCACCGAGAAGCAAAGCCCGGCTCTGCGAGGCCATCACACTCATAAAACTCTCCCTTCACATCTACAGCCCATCGCCCCCACCTCAGAGCAACGCTACGGTGCGAAGTCCAGCCAGGGAGAAGGCTGAGCCGCGAGCATCTATCTCACGGGGGAACCGTGAGGGGTTCTTTCATGCATTTACTTCGTGCACATCAAAGTGATACAGTGCCAAGTCAAACACATTCCCATGTTACAGAGATTTACATGTATCTAGAGTTGTCTGTAATTAGAATAAAATCAGACCTTGTGACTATTTAAAAAATACGATTGTTTCCTTATTCTGTAACATCATTGGTTTTTACACAATAGAGTTGCTTTGCATTAATGAAAACTGCACTTGTTTAAATCAGTCTCTGATAGCTGCGGGTTTGTTTTCAGTCATTTTGTCTGTTCACTGGAATATACAGTCCATGTGTTTGCCCAGTTTTTATCTATTTATTCCTCTACAGCCTCAAGTTTGCTCTCCATCTTTGACTGCAGCAATAGGGTTTCGTTTCTGCTTTGTTTACCAACAGGACCACATATATTTAGGGTTAAGAGTCTCTGGAAATGCAGGTGTAATGGGAAAAACAACTGAAATATACAGGATAAATTCACTGCAAGCAAATATCCTAAGCCAAAACTTCCCCAAGTACTTGGTGGGTATCAAACTCCGCAATGGTAAATCACTGGTGGCTTGCTGAACCTATGCTAAGCTATTTTTCACCGTAATAAAAAAAAAAAAAAACAAAAGGAAAGATAAAAGAGCACTACTTGCGGCCAAAAGCCACAGGCTATGAAAAAAATCCAGCTTTTCGGGAAGCTGACAGCTTGCAGGATTTTGGGGCAAAACCAGCCCACTGGCACCCAACAGTAAGACATCAGATCAGGATGAGGCGCTGCTTAAAAGAAAACCTAACTTATTCCCTTAAACCTAAATTCCTAAGCTGGGAAGAAACGCTGAAAGGCCCCGATCGGTTACGAGAACTCTCGCCCAAAACCGCCAACCGAGCCCCGCGCTGCCGGGAAAACGGCTTTTCCCCTCCTGCCTCTGGGTGCTGGGTCGGGGAGGCGTCTGGTTTTTCACTCACCTTTCATCCCACTCCCTTCCTCCTGGAATGTGTTACGAGCGGAAGGCTGATCTTCTAAATGTTCACTCCCACCACTTCCCGAAGAGGCTACACTGCTTTGTGGAGACAGGGGGGCATGATCGGAAGGGATGCACTGGGGTCCTCTAGCTCGTAAGTCCTCATGAGACATCCATCCATGTCCTAGAGGTTGGTTTGGCACATTCATGGGTGGGGTAAGGGACACAGAGCGTTTCAAAGGGCTGTGGTGTGTCTGGCCTGAGAGAACTGAAAAAAAAATAAAATCAAAGAGGTTATTCCCCCCTCGCGGCCCGGGATGCAGCAGAGTTCCCCAAAAAAAATTAAATGAAATCATAGAATGCGTGGTGGTTGGCCACGGTGCCTCGCTGACGGCATCGCGGTGCCTGCAGCTACCTGAACCCTACCCTGAGCTCTCGGCTTTGCCTCCCAGGAAGCGATGGGGACGGGAGTACCTGCAAGGAGAGGGGGTTACATGAGCTACGTGGGGTTGCTTAAGGAAAGGTGTTGTGTGGATTGCATCTCTAGGGAAAAAAAAAAAATAATCGAGCAGCTCTGGAGGTTTTCCCTGTGCGGAGTCACGTACCGACAGCAAACCTGAGCACAGGACCACGCTGGGTGCTTGGCTGCTGCCTCTCATCAGCCTTGGAGCCTGGCGGTCATCTCCCTTGCAGGGAAACCACTGCTGCTATTGCAGGTGTAATGGGAATTTTCAAGTGACTACACTGAGGCCATGAAACTCGCCCCGCTAAAATCATCCGGACCTGTATCTTTCTGGGAAAGGCATAAAAATCCCCAGGATGGGAATGTCCTCACACAGACCCAGGGGAAGCTTCTCTGTCTCTCCCTTTGGGTTAGGACTTGGCTTATGCCCCGAAGCACAAGCATTTACACATCTGCCTAACGTCATCGTGGAGGTACTTATCATCCATAGAAACGTCTAAGCCTTGGGGAGTCCTACCAAGATCTTGCACTCAGCCGAGCACCCCCGCTCAGCCACCCATCGCATGCGCTTCCAAGCACACACCTTTTAACCCTCCACAAAAGCAAACACCCAAAGCAATGGTAAAAGTACACCCACGACAAAGAGGCGAGGCCGAGTCCCCCCAAAAAATTATCTTCTGAAAGATTTGGATTTATTTTTCCCATGTGCTTCTATTTCCTGGCTAAAATTTTAATACCACCAAGTTAAATTTGTTTTTAACAAATAACTTTAACACCGCTAGGAAAAGAGCGATGCACCAGCTCCTGTGAGTTGGAGTTATTTCTCAAGAAAGGCTTTACAATGGGTGGGTATTTACTTGCCTTTCAGTCAAGTAGAGAAATATGTCTTAGGTGTGCTAGAGTATTAAAACTCCAAATCTTAGATTTTCTGACACTTTTTGGTAGATGTGTCGCAACTTGAATAGACTTTTAAATACAATTTTTACTGAACAGTCTCCATTTTTCACTGCTCTTCTTCCATACTGTCTCATTCGTTTTTAGTTATCTCCTTAAAGATTTAGATATCTTTTTCTCGGGTCTGTTGGTTAGTAGAGGTAATACACAGTATTTAGAGGAAAAGTTGGATATGGACAAACTATCTCTGTTTCCTGTAATGAAAAATAAATGCAAAGATTGGTCCGTTGGCTTAACAAAATTCAAATTCCATCATTCACAAAGTCACTAAGCTGCTGGCTAAACCATAAATGCAGTTATTGTGTTTTAATGTACAGATTTAGGATGTAAAACACTTAATATTTTATTGCAGTTACTCCCAATGAAATTAGTTGAACTTCATGGGGGCTGTTTCCTAAATAATTGAGACCAAAAAAAATCTCTGGATTTAGCTGTCACTCAGCCGAGCCATGTTTCATTGCCAACTGGGAAAACCGGGACAAGTTTTAGATCAAGCGCTATGGGAAGGGCTTTTCTGGTTTGCATCAAACCCAAGCCATCGCTGCTACTTTCAATGTGCCCCTGGGTACAGATGTGGGGTTCACATCGTGATGGCTGACAAAACACCTGCATTGGTCTGTTAACAAGGATTCATTTCTAGAGACGAGCAAATTCTGCAGAAGGACACTAATTTCTCAAAATTAGTGGCTGTAAGCTTCATTATGGGGTAGATGAAATGAAAAGCAGATTTTCTGCTCTAGGGAAATCCGAGGGCAGAGGGGTTAAAATGACCTTTCAGCCCACATGGAACTGAAGCAAAAAACTTTTCAATTTTCCTTTCAAAATCAAATTTCTTAACTCTGTACAAAACCTGGCGGGAATTCATCATTCTCGTTGTTCTTCCCCCTAAAGCACCAAAGCACTGAAGCTCCCTGACCTCCTTTTTTGCCTTGGTAGGAGTACATCAAAACCACTCACGGCTCCTCCACGTGTTTTTTCCAAATAGAAATGAGTCTTGGTGGAGAACCCCCAGCCAGGTGTACCATGCTGTTAAAGTTAAGCCAGGTTTAATTCCCAGCCAAAAGCCCGAGGGAAAACCTGCCATCAAAGCCATCTCTGCTGACCAGAAGTGGAATGAAAATGAGCAAGTAGCGGGGTTATAAACGGAGGGGAGAGAAAAACGCCAGAGCTCGTTTGCATTTATTAAGCACCTGTAAAAAGCAGCTGGTGCCACACACAGCTGATGGATGAGGCCAAAAACCTGTGGATTTCTGCAATGTCTGAATTGTTCCTATTTCTGAAAGCGTTTTCTTCTACCAGCACATAACAGTAACACCATGCTGCACAGGGAAGCAAAGGGATGGCTTATGGTGAAGAATTTGTTGCCTTCCCATTAAATAACTACAGAAACATCTTCCAGAAGTCTCCTGGCAGAAAAGGATGTCAATGAGGACGTGGGATTATTTTCAGAGGGGCGTTACGTTTCTGAAAGTTGTGGTGCATTCTGACAGGGAAATAGATGGATTTAAGAAGGTCTTGGCCAAGCTCTTTCAGCTCTTGGGTTTGCAACTGTACCCCAAAAGCAGCACCGTAAGGGGGCCCTGGAGATGTCACATCACCCTCCCAGGAGAAAAATATTTAGCATTAAAAAAACAAGAAAAAGGGCGGGGGAAATATGGGGCAAAACTGATAAATCAGTTGAAATGCATCACCAGGGCTGAGCATCACAGTGGCACAGCCCAGAGCCCTGAGGGGGGAGAAGCCACCCCAAATTTGTTGTAGGAAAAACTCTGGTTTAGGAAATATTTGTGCCCTTTGAATGAATGAGAGATGCAGGGGAACGGGCAAGGAGGACAGGAGCTAATTGTCCCCTCTTAGGAGGCGAAGGGCTGCTCCGTTAGTGCTCCCTCTTACTGGGTGTACGCAGCAGCTGACACCCTGCAGCATTTAAGTCATCCTCTCCCCACCAAAATCTTAAATCCAACCCAGATTCCTTCCTGAGCAGCAATACCCTTGCAAACTCCATCTTCATTTTACATCCCCTAATTAGAATCTGGTGTTGGCTGGAGGAGAAATAATGAACTCTGCAGGATGGCCAGGAACAATTAGAAATCACCCAGTGCAACATATAAAAATTAGTTCCACTTCTTTCCCTGAGATAATGCAATGCTGGAGCCCAACAGACCACGTTTTACTAAACCACAAGCATTTTTACTGAACTATGAGTCAATTCACACAGCTTCATGAGAGGCGGTAGGGATAATTCCTCTGCAAAGGATGCTACAAGCACAAAAAGTCACCAGCTCTTTGAAACCACCCCAGCTACTCTTTATACCAGACATAGATTATTTAAGAGGTCTTAGCACTGGCCTAACTTTAGGCTGCGCTTAACCCTTTCTGGCTGTAACAGACACCGGTGAGCAACACAGTTTCTTGCAAACCCTCATACCAGTTTCCATCAGCACTCGGGGTACAAAATCGCTGTGAACCCTGGGCTGGTACCTGCCTGGCGTGCACACATCCCTCCCTCTTTTAATTTGCAACCCTCAGAAAGGGAATTAATAAACGTGCATATTTATTAACGCTGCTGCTTGTTGAAGCAGCACTTTCTTGAAACAGAGGATGTAGCTCATGATTTTCCAAGTGTCAGTTTAGTGCAGTTCCTTTCCTGCTTTTGCAAATCTGGTGTGTTTTTTGGATGATCCAAGGTGAACCCAGGGCTGCTGATGGCTGAGCTGGGACATGTCGCTTATTCAGTCTCTTTCTAAAATAACTGGTCCACGTGTGCTTGAACTTCAGCAGAAGAAACACAAGTGCGAGTTTTTAAACTTACCCTCAAGCCTTTTTTTTTTTTAATTACAAAAATATTAAGCTTTAATTTAAAAAGGAAATCTAATATATTCTTCCAGGGTAAGATAAGCTTCCAGGAGGCGGCCAGAGGCACACCTCCCTTTCTGAGTGCCGCGGCGGTGCGAGCTGGCCGAACAAAGAGAGGAAACCACCGCTCCAAAGTGCAAGCCACGCTGGCACACAGATCCCCTACAACTTGTAAGCGTGTCCCGCTTCTGGTTTAGAAGTGTTTTCCTGCCAGCCACAGGCTCATTTAGGCTGTGCAAGAGCCATCCACTCCCCAGGGACCCACCAGTCACTCTGCAAAGGCACTGCCTGGTCCGGCTCCTTCCACCCGCATATCCAACGGGATGGGGGCCAGAGCAGATCACAGTCCTCGCCATGGGAAGAGGGCTGGTATTGCCTCTTTGCTCCTCCACCGCAGCTCTGAATGGCTGTAGGGGTTGTGCTCAGCCCATGCCAGACCGTGTTTCCTTGCAAGAAAGCTCCTCGTGGCCTCCAGGTCGGGGTCAGCTGCAACCCAGCAGACGCTGCTAAATATAATGCCTTTGAGATGAGCTTGGTTGTTTTGCATCCTAGGGAAAAATGTGATAAATTACCTGGAGCCAGCAGTGCTAAGATGTATGAGGCATTGGCCAAAGTGCTCTCAGGCTTTAAACCTATCTTGGCTTAATATTCCCAGGGGGAAAAAGATGAAGAGGATGGAGAAGGAGTGATAGCGACGATGCAGCCGTCCTGGTGCGAAGGGGTCCCCATCGCAGGAGGCGGATGCAGGCCACGCTGCCACAAGGACGGAGCAGCAAGGAGCATCCCCGTGGGACCACCACCTCCCTGGGCAAAACCAGCTTTATCACAGACCAAACACTGGCTGGGCTGGCAGGCACAGCAACGTGCTTAGAGAAACTCTGAGGCTGCAAGTGCTTTCCCCGTGAGCTCTGGGTTTCGGGTTTTTTTTCTTCTCTCTTCCTTTTTAAAGTGGTGTTGCCTATTTTGGTAGGCAAGGGCTAATTTCAAGAGGGTTTTTGTTCATTGAAGACCATGTGGAACAGCGTCAGACGTTTGTGTTGTGGTTTCTCAGGGTTTTGGGCCAATTTTTCAGCCTGAGAAGGAAAAAGCCACCCATTCCTGTAATTAGAGCCGCGGAACTGGGCTCTGCAGGCAGACCTTCCTCCAAGTGGCGTACGACAGCCAACAAGGCACTTGCTTTCCCGCTACCCCAGCGTAGCCTTCACTAAACCTGGCTTAAAGTGCTGCAAAAGTCTTTGACAAGATGCACGTGGGGCTGATGTGAGCGTTTCCACCAAGAGCCAGACCCACTGCTGGGTACAAAGGTGCCTTCAGACCGTCTCTGGTCCCGGTGTGCCCTCCACCGCTGCACAGTCCCCACCGGGTCCCTGACACCCAGAGGACCTTTACAACAACCTCACAACCCTTTATACCAGTGCACAGTCCATACAGCAGACTACAATTGAGAATAATCTCCTCCCCATGGCTGGAGAAAGGAAAAGCACTGCAAGGTGCATGCTGAACTCTTTGGGAGATGTTTTTTTTTTTTTAATCTAAAAATGGCACTTCTTGGCTGCAAAGCTGGTTACGGCGCATCCTTAGGCAGTGTCTGATCATGTACAATTCCTTTTCTGGTCTGTAGGCACCTGGAGCAGCAGCTTGACCCCAATTTGCTATAGGAAGCGGGGATGTTTTTAACCATCCGAGGCCACACGGTCTCTTGTGCAAGCCGGAGGCACCCCCATGGAGGGGGAATACTGAGCAGCTCCTGCAATCCTCCTCGCAAAGCAACCCCCAAGTTCAACTCAGTCCTCTCCTCCGCCTCCCCCTTGCTACCCCGGTCACGAAGCATCGTCCCCTCCAGGAAGGCTTCCCCGTGCTGGCAGACCAACGCTTGCGGCTTTTCCAGCGTTTTTGTGCCGAGGACCCTTGGAAACAGCCGCCGGTGGGTCACGCTGCCCGGCTGGCACCCAGCCTCCTTCCTGGGCACCTCATTCACCCGCTCTCCACGCCGCTGCAGGCAGCTCCAGCGTGGCTGAAGCAGAACCTGATGGAACATTTTTCGGCTCAACATCCCCTAACCCTTGGAGGCTTTTCTTTGTGCCTTTTTTTTTTCCTCCCTGGGTTTTGTGGCTGTGACTTTAACTGTGTTCGTACAGTGCCGGATAAGCCATGTCCTTGCTTCTGAATCAGGTGCTGATATAAGCCATGGCAGGGGGTGAAACCAAGGGTCCTAAATGCAAGCAGCCACCGGGTAGTTGTGTGTATTAGGAAAAAAAAAAAAAGATATAAGCAGAGTGTCGCCTCAAGCAGGGAAATTAGGAAGAGGTATAGACTGCAGAAAAGCCCATCAAGCAAAGTTTTTTAAAAAAATGTTTTTAAACACAGTTTCCTGTTCAAGAAACTGGACAGAGAAACAATAACCCATTTGTTGCTGCTCTCTCCAAGCAGCACATGCAAGGCCTCATCCAGGCTCAGCCACAGAAGGGGACGTCTCTGCCGACCGCAGAGGGTTTTGTGAGCCCCTGTGCGGCATGAGCACACGTGGATCTGCTGTTTGGCTCCAGCAGGAGTTGCTGTTATTGTTATTTACTCATTTGTGTGGCAGCAGGAGCGGGGCTGTACCTAAAGATGCGTAAATGCAGCTCTCGGCGGCTTCAGCAACCCGACGGGACGCATTTCTGGAAGGAAGCCCAGCTCGTCTCGCCGAGGAGCAGAAGCTCAGGAGCTGCTTTTGAGGTCCTTGCGTGGGGCTCCCCACCAGAGCATCTGGCGAGGTGGGAGCAAGACAGACTAGGTGTGAATCCCCAGCGTGATTTAACTCGCAGACAAAAGGACGCACGAAACGGCGTCCGCATCGAGAGGTAGGAATCGGTGCTGGGGATGGAGGATTAGAGGCATGTTGCAAGAAGGCGCTGCCCTAAACCCTGCTGCTCTCTGGGTAAATGCAACACCCTGATCTCCAGGCCAATAAATGTGGTTTCTCTCATACATTTATACACAAACCACAGAAAAAACAGTGTTCGCCCCTGGGGAATCCCGGTCCGTTAATAACAACACTGCTGTGCTGAACCAAGCCTCTGTAATTATCCCAGAATTCACTGATTTTTTGCTACGGGCTCTCAGGGGAAATTCCTCCCCTGCTCACAGATCAAGCCAGATAAACAGCGCTGGGATGCAGAAACTCTCCTTCCTACGGTCCTTTTCCACCCAGAAGAGATGTCCAAAAGCATCTGCTCTGCCCAAGCAGCAGCCAGCGCTCCCCACTGCCTCCACCAGCTGCCAATAAGATCCCTGGTCTGAGGAGCACCTGCCCGCTGAGACCGCCAACAGCATCGGCTTCTACCACACGTTACACTTCAGATGGAGAAACCCCTCTATCAGTTACAATCATTTCAGGAGGCCAAGCTGGAAGACGTACATCCTTTACGTAGCAATATGCAACCCATGGGAAACTGGGAGTAAGAAAAGAAGGGTCTTAAGCCAGTCGAATGGAAGGGGTGAATGCAAACCTCTGGAATTGCCCCAAGAAATTGAGTTCCAATAATCCCTGAAGAATCATTAAAAATCTGTGGACTGAGTGCAGGGAGACAGCGCACCTTTAAGAGTGACAAAATACAGGAGGACAAAGTGTGTCCTACATGATGTACACCCCACAATCATCACCCCACCATCATCAGGGAAATTTCACCCAGAAACAGGACTTTGCTACAGCACTGTAGCCTTTTCCATCCTCACGGACTTATTTGGGATTTTCTCCTCCCTTGTCTCTTTTTACCCACTTTCACTCATTCAAAAAAGCCATTTAGTCTTCCTCTCTTGTAGGCACCATGGCCTTGATTTCACAAGACAAATTCCTCTGCATTTCACCCTTATCGGCTTCCTCTGGCCTCCAGCTCTCGGGGGCTCGCACGCCCCATCCCGAGCAACTTCTGTATGGGCTGGCAATGTCTTATTCCTTCTCCTCTATCTTCCTCTTCTTCCAAGAGCATAAAATCTTACCAGCTCCACGAGAGAAGAAAAGCTGTTGGGTCTCCAAAAGGCAAATGCAGTATCCAGTTCCCCACGAGAAGATGCAAAAGATACCGCCCAGCAGGGACACCTCACGACACCGCATATTGCCCCAAATACCGAGCTCTGCAATGCTCCCCAACAGTCCCTAGCAGCAGTGGGATAGCCACGGCTGCTATCTTAAAACATGTATTAATTCTTTCCCATTATTGCTCCAAATTAACTCAGCTCAGCTTTCCACCTCCTCTACATACCGACAGCATATGCATCCTAAAAATCTGTCCTCGTCATCCTCCAAAACATTCCCGATTGCTCAGATATTGCCTTGCATTCGAGTTATGACACAGATCTCTGCGCCGGCTAACACGAGACTATATTGCTCAGCAAACGGGGGGGGACTATGGTTACAAGAAAACATTGAATGCAGAGCAACAAGCCTCGAATAAAATTGCATAACGAATGGGAACAGCAATCTTGAGGGGAAAATAAAATAAAAAAAAAAAATTCAGCTTCAAGGCTGCCAAAACTGAGCCATTGATTACAGCGCATTTGATCCATTTGCATGCAGAGAGCTTTGCTTTGGAGCTGAGATGGAAACAGTCTTAATATAGCTGGAGAGAAAATATCCTTCTTGCACCCTCCTAACTGCACTTTGATAGGAAGCAGCCACAGAGCAGATGGTGCCTATGTATAATCACCAGACCTATTATCCCATCCTCTTTTAGTAATTTGAAGGATGTGATAACCACAAGGAGAGCGGCAAATATTCTCCCTCCCTCTCTCCCTCCCTTCCCCCTGCTAAGAAAAATATATAAAAAAAAAAAAAAAAAAAAGAAGGAGGAAGCTATAATTATGGTAACGATTAAAAGAATTTCCAAATGAAGTAAATAACTATTTTGTGCACTGCTCCTTTAAACCAGAAGTCAAAAGTTAATTCAATAGCAGCACGTTATTGAGTCAGGAGAACACAGCAAGTCCCCGCGCAACGCCGCAGTCGAGAGGGAGACTGGAGTCGCTTTAGATGAATCCAAACCCCAGCACTCCCTTCCCTCCCCGCTGCCCTCCTGCCATTTCTCTGCAGCTGCTCTTTGATGGTGGGGAGAAGGAGAGCTCATCTGTCTCCATTTCTTTACTTGCCAGAGCCTGGAGTTGCACGGTTTCAAAGGATGAGCAACGGAGAGGCGATTCTCTCCAGGGGCTTCTCACCCCATTAAGATACTCAGGAAAACATCACAAAACTGATTTTTATGATGTTGCGAGGGAAGGCTGGGGAAAGGTGGTGACGGGAGGCTGTTGTGGAGGAGCAAAAAGGGGTTTGGGGGGGTTTGCATGCCTCTGCCAGCATGGACCCTCCCTCCCCTTCTGCAGCTGCCTGCTGGGCACCCCAAAAGTGCCTGCTGGCAACTAGGAACCCAGGGGTGAGTTGGTGAGAGCAATCTCTAGCTGGAGGCAGCTGGAGGCATTAGTCATCAGGCACTATAGGGACATAAGTTAATAGTGGAGGCACTGAGGAGCATCCCCGGGTACCCAGCTCCCAGTTGGTGTCCCCCGGCCACACGTTGACAGTGGCTCCAGCGGTGATGCAAAGTGCAGGTGGTTTCTGTGCCGCTTCCAGGTCAGAAGCGTGGTTCATTGGCAACAGTCATCCCAAGGACTATAGGATAATCCACAAAACCATCACTGCTGCTTCTTAACACCCCTCCCCAAGACACCCAGGTTGCTGTAAGGAAATGGGAGGAGGCAGCAGAGTTGCAAACTTCGAGGTTCCTCCATCCCAACTTGCAGGTCGAGGATGGTGTCCTACCCCCCACTGCCAATGGACAAACAACGTGCTAACAGCCATGCAAAACCAGGGCATGCAGTCCCTGCCCTGGGCGCTTACGGTTGGTGACCGCACCAGGATGTCACAAGCCGTGAGGGTGGGAGCGTCCCCGAGTGCTGCTGGAATAGAGGTTCCCAAATTAGGTGGCCTCATTCCAGCCAGAAAGCTGCGGAGCCATCGCTCTGTGCACAGGGTATATGAATTTGGGAGCGGTGCCCTGTAAGATGTGTGGGTACATGCAAGGATCAAACCTTGCATATACCAGGTTTGGAGGAGTGGTCCCAGAGGATGCATGCATGACATGCCCTCTTCAGGGAGGGATGGCCCAGTGCTCTCCCTCCTCTTCATGGGCCACCCAGACCAACCACCACCCCCTTCACCACTTCCCTAACAACGGGACTGTTTGCCAGGGCTATGGCAGGCCAGATTATGCGGATGATTTAAGTGCCTAGAAGCATCATTTGGTATCGTGAGGGCTTGTTTAGGAGCACCCGCACGGGTCTGTACCTACCAGCAGCCAAAACCAACCAGTGACATCCACGCATGCTTATGTGCCACCCATGATATCACCTGGTGCAAGTCACTGCTGAGCCCACCCTCGAGGTCCCCTCCCCTCCTTCCCTTTGGGACCGCAGTAGGACCCCTCCGCCTTTCGGTGACATCTCTGCCTCTGAACATCACGACTGATGAGGGGCCAAGCAGAGACAGGACCACAAGACCCAGCCCACTGCCCACGTGAAAACCTACTCGCTGCAGCACGCTCGTGGGAAACGCATTTGCTTCCCTGCCTATTCCCTCTGCTTGGCAAGCAGGTACCCATCACTTGCTCGACACCCTGCCTACAGCAGAATCGGCGCACAGCCCAGACGCGCTGCCTGCTGTAGGCTGCACATATGCCCCCCGTTGTCACTTGCTCCCATGTGAGAGCAGAGTGGGCACGGCAAGGAGGACCCCATCTCTGTCTCTGTACTGTCTGATGCCTGGGGCAACATCAGCTCTGCTTTGCTAACTGCATCCCTCCACAGCCAACCACGTCCCCCCAAAGCCATCCGCATCCCCGCAAAGCCAACCGCATCCCCCCAAAGCCATCCACTGCAGGCAAGAAACTTCTGCCCTGAAGGCTGCGTGGCTGTACATCCCCTGTGAGAGATGCTAACTGTGAAAAGCAAGTCCCAGCTGAACGGGAACAGGAGAGACACCATCCCAGATGTTGGCCTGGGGACAATGTCCAAAGCCAAGTGTTCATCAAGGGTCAATGGGTTACTCTGTGTTACCATGTAAATCCACACACCCCCCTTTTTTTTCTCCTTCCAGTGCAGAACGTGGTCTTTGGGAAGACAAGAGTTAGGCTGATTAGCTTCGAAGACAGTCTAAGACCCCCCATGGAGATGCACTGCAGGTGGGACCTCAGCATCATGTTACCCTTTGTCGGCCACCCCCCTTTTTGGCCAGACACAGAGAGAACAGAGACCCTCTGGGAGCAAAGAGGTGAAGGAAACGTGCCAAAACAGGCTCAAAGGAGGAACAGAAAGTGCTGGGGCAGCTAAACTGAAGTCTCAAGGGTAGAACAGGTTCTGACCATTGCTCAAGTACAAGGGTCCATCAAGACACTTCAATACATGGGGTCAGGAAACACTGAACACAGCAACATGGATGTGGAAAGGTGACAGACCAGAAGGTAGGGCCAGACCAATTTCCTGCCCAAAGTGTCTTCATGCATCTTCACCTTGAGCCCTTGTGAGCAAGTGCACAGCAGAGATCATAGAATCATAGAAACATTTAGGTTAGAAAAGACCTTTAAGATCATCGAGTCCAACTGTAAACCTAACACTGCCAAGTCCACCACTAAACAATGTCCCAAAGCACCACGTCTACACGTCTTTTAAATACCTCCAGGGATGGTGACTTAACCACCTCTCTGGGCAGCCTGTTCCAATGCTTGACAACTCTTTCGGAGAAGAAACTTTTCCTAATACCCAATCTAAACCTCCCCTGGCACAACTTGAGGCCATTTCCCCTCATCCTATCACTTTTTACTTGGACTGTGTGATAGGGCTGCCCTGATCTCTTCCACCTAGACAAACCCATTTTCCCAGCCCGTATCTTGCTGCTGCACACCCAGATCCCACCGACCCAGGGGGAACAGTCTCCCTCCCTGCACCCAACCAGCCAATGACCACTTCGGGGTCTGCCATGGTCCCAGGGTGGGATGGCTCACCTGGCTGCCCTGTTTGGAGACCAGATCTGGGCAGCGTGGGAGCTGGGCTGATGGTGGGATGAGCACACATAGCTGGCCCATCAACTAAAAACATCCTGGCCAGCAGACCAGCTCACAGAGAATGGGCACAGCTTGCTCCGCTTTGATTTCGGACACCTGCCTGGTAGCCAGAGGGTGAGGGACAGGACAAATGGAGCAGCCTCAACAGCAGGAGGGGATGTTGGCTATAAAACACAGCTCTGCAGTGACCACTCAAGAGCAGTAGCAGATCTTCCCCAGTATTGCTGATATCCCAAAAGGCCATTGCTCTTATCCTCTACCACCGCTACCATCTCCAATGTTTGATGGCTTCCAGGCTGAGGGCAGGTGACCATTCATCCCCTTGCTTGCTGAGTGGTGGTCTGCAGAGCTGTGGACCATATTTCCCAGGAACCAAGTGCTTTGAATATATATAGGGCCCAGGAAATCTGTATCTGCTGTTCAGAGCTGGAGTAGAAGATTACAGTTGGACTCAATGATCTTAAAAGTCTTTTCCAACCTAAATGATTCTATGTTGTCCTCACTCTCAGTCACATTTGCTGTTGCATTTGTGCATATTCTGCATGGATTTGAGAAAACAACTCTGCTCACACGTTACCTTTTTGTACAATGACTGTTTTTAAGCTCCAGACTTAGCAAGATATTGTAGCGATGGGACCCTGGCAAAATGGGTGACTCCTAGAAATGTTCTCTGACAGTTACGTGCAACACTAGAGGGCATGAGCAAGACAATAAATACCCCCACCTACCACCACTGAAAAGCTCAAGAGTAGTAAAGGCCAATGAGCTTTTCTCAGTCCATCAGTAAAAGAGAAAGAAAGCAAAGATTAGAGGTGTCCCCACCTGGCGGGATGAGTGCCAAGGTGCCAAGTCTCAGTACAAAGCACGGCCAACTGAGGAACAAGTTTCTGAAGGCAATTCCCGAGTACAAAGCTAATCCACCCTGGCAAGAACAGTACATTTGTTTGCTTCACTGTTGTAACCTTACTAAGACTTTGCATTCTTTATTTTTGAGCAAGCAAAAGAGCATGTTTTGCTAACTTTGCATGGGAGGAAACTTGTTGCCCTGCATAAGTCAAACATACGCTGAGGACACACAATCCTCTTCAGGTGTTGTTGCAAATCTACACAGAGGAGATTGTTGTACTTGCAAGCTGCCTATCGACCGACAAAAATCAGGGTGGTCCTGCAGGTTAAAACATGCAGTTATCCCGTTACCAAGCTCGGTTTGGATACTGGGTACGACGACAGGGTTGTCTCCGGTGGCAGGCAGTGAGCTGTTGCACAGCAGTGTAGGGGAGGAAGAGTCAGGAAACCCACACTCCATTCATGATAAGTGCTTTCTTGGCGTTGTTTCTTCCACCTCAACTCCCTCATGACCTGGGGAAGAGCTCCACTAACTTGTTCATCTGCTCTCTCACTGGGGAGTCCATAACTGGGGCAAATGTAGGTAAAGCCCAGCAAGCCACATCACACACACATGCTGACATACAGTTTAGTAGCTGCAGATCTGCCTGTAAGGCAGTAGTTGGGATTGAGTCTTCTGAGAAAGAGCAACACGACAGAAAGCCCTTCCCAGGATGGCAGGGTCTCCACAAGCCGGCACTGGGCTTGCCCCTGAGCCAGCAGCCCCTAGTGGGATCTTCACGTAAGAGTCTATGGGATGGCCCTTCCTTCTGCAGGGTGCCCTGCTGCCACCAGTATCTCTACATTTCTTGTGGTACAGTCAGTTTGATCACCAGTACTGGCGGCTGGTGCCACCTGAGCATGACCCTGAAACATAAGCATTTCTCAAGAGTTGGCAGGTGCCGGGGGAAAGCCATGAATCTGGACTGGTGTGCATGCAAGGAAGTATACTGATTTATTCCTTCTCTTCAGCTCTAGGACAAGATAAGAGATTTTTCTTTTTCAGGACAAGGAGATTATAAAGGTGAGTATTTCACCTGCATTGCACTGCTCGCTCTCCTTCTCTCCCTCCTCGTAGACAAACAACATCAGTTTTCTGGCAGAGACCCCCATCGGAAGGGTGTAGCAGGCCTGAGCACCCAGCATCTTTCCCATTTGTGCAGAAGTGGAAGGGTGTCTGCAGACTGGTAAACAGCTTTGATGGTCCAAGGACCTCTCTGTTCACTCACAGGGGAATCCAGGCAGCACAGCGACACTGAAATACCAAAGAGTTTGCAACATCTCTCCTGTGCGAACACAGTCCCAACGCCTGGGATTTCTGCTCTGCAGGATATTCCATGGCAAGGTCTCTGACTGTATTTATCCATCACTGATGCATGAGGCACACCATCACCTTGTCCCCTTGTGCGACCCACACCATACCTCCAGGCATCGGTGCCACTCCAAGCGACCCAGGGCGCACACACCAGGGACACGTTGGGTGCTCACCCAAGGACAGGACTGCAGGGCACCACCGACCATGCACTCAGATACCACCATTACCAGTCCAGGGACCTCTTCCTCTTTTTGGAAGGGCAGACAGGAGATAGACTCCTACACACACAAGGCTCCAGTAAGACCAAGTGCTGCCTACCTTCTCTGGGGCCATCCCCCATGAGGGGACCCGATGTGCCATTGCTTTATGGCAGCATTACAGCCCATACAGAGGCTGGGCTGAGCTCCTGTCCCCCAGGCGGGGTGACAAGTGGAGACACTCACCCTGGCTGAAGTGTTGCCTGTGCGCGGCATGGAGCTGCCTCTTCTTCTGGGCAGGTACTGGCATAAGGAGGTCCTTGCTCCTCTGCCAGAAAGAGCCTGCAACATCTGGATCTTAATTCAAATGTTTGGGGCAAGTTACTGCTGCTCCTGCAGTAAAACCAAGACCTTCTGCCCCTGTGCAGAGACTTGCCCCTAGGAACCTGCTCTCCATGGGGAGTTTAAGTGCCCTCGCACTACTCCAGAGGTGACAGCATGGGAAAATCTAACCATACATTGATGAAAGAAGTAATACTGTTATCACCAGGTTACATACTGGGAGCAGAGGACCAAGACACTCTTCCAGCAGATGCATGTCAGAGCTAGGAACCAAATCCTTACCTCTTTAGCTGTGGTTCAACAGGCTCGCTATTGCCAACTGGAGTTGCTATCACTCCTGCCAAACCTTGTGCTTTTCTTTCTCTTTCCTTGCTTGCAGACCTTACGGTCTAAATCAGGCCAGTGTACCTGCACCCCACCTTCTCGCTGCTGGACAGCGTATTTAACAGCAGACCCTCCTTCTCCTCTGCACATATGTCCTTCTGAGCAGGCGGAAAACACAGGGTTGAGCTATGGTGTACTTCCATTTGACAATGGAAACCCATATGCCATCAGATCATGCTCAGGTGGAATCAATTACACAGGAAGGAGACGGACCCCCCCCCAAGAAGCTCTTGGTCTGCAGCTTTGAAAGCCAGCCGCTTTTTTCTGTCATTTCAGAGTTTCCAAGCCCCATCTCCATTGCAAAGGCATTGTGCAACCCAGGCATTTTGCAACCGACGCCTGACTCGGCTGCGGAGCCGGCGCTCTGGGCTTTACCCTGTCCCACCACGCCTGGAGCAGCTTTGGCCTCCTGCCCATCTGTGCTCCCAAGCCCACACCAAGGCTACCTTTACTCCCGGCACACTAAAGCTTAGTTTAGAGTTGCAAGTCAAGCTCTGTGGGATGGGCTGAGAAAGCAGAGAAAGGCCATTCGGTGGTGCAGTGGTTATGCATGAACTTCCATCGCTTCAGGTGAGTCCACACCCTCAGATTGCTCCAGACCCAAACCCATCACTTATGACACTGGTCCCGCTCCTGGATCGCCATTACGGTGGTAAATCCAGAGCGATGCCTTCATAGCGCTCCAGACTTGCCCTGCAAAGGTTGGAGAACTCCAGCAACATCTCCTCAAACCTTGGCTAACATCAGCCAGCACCGTTAAGAGAGAGCTGGAGATGAACCTAGCCTGAACCAAGTCTCAAAGCCTGGGTCTAGGTCAAGTCGAAGACAAGGACAGCAGAAAGCAAATTGTCACATGAGCTTCACCTACCCATATTTAAATCCGACGCCGTAATAGCGTTACACCTAATTATGCCACAAAACCAGACAAAAATACCTCGGGCAAGATCACCACGTTACTCCTCCGGGAAAGACTTTGCCCCATTTTGGCATCAGGAACAGGCAGTGTCTTTGCGGAGACGGGTCAGAGAAGGCTGTGCCCTACCGAGTGTTCCTGGATTAAGCCCCTGCCCAGACAAACACCTCCAAGTAAGAGGGAGGATTTAAAAATAATAACACTAAAACCTAAACAAACAGTAACGGTTTGAGGGCTTTGCTTTGGAATAAAAGATTAATGGACATATTGATTGACTCAACGGGCTGGGACAAAGGCTGACAGCTGTGTTTATTTTTTAGCATCTGTCTGTGGACTTACTGTGCTTGCGTCCAAGCAAATACTGCATTAAGGAAGCTTACGAACTAACACACGAAGCGTGGTCAGGTCTTCTCCAGCTCAGTCCGCAAGTTGTCTGAACATCCAGCCACCAAAATACATCAACAGGAGTTACAACAACTTAACATTTAGGGGTAGACTGGGCTGAAGATGTGTTCAGATGCCTCTGCAAAGCTACTCAGTCTTAGAAATACATGTTGACCCTGCCATGACGCTTGGGGAAAAGGTTCCCTGAATATGGACTCTATAAATCTTGCAGCTCAGAGCATGACGGTGCGAGTGAGCTGCCCCAGTGCCATGAAAAGCAGCTACTGCGGGATGCCGGGAATGACCAGACCGGGCAAGGGCTGCCGCGCCGGGGCTTACGGCAGGGGATGCTGCAGCAAAGCGAGTGGCAGAGGTGGAGGAGGGACACAGCCTTCCAGCAGAAGACCAGGGTAAAGTGCAGGGCTCTACAGCCCCTGCTGACAGACCCACAAATGCTCCTATTCCAGTGCTGTGTGCACCTAATTCTGGAGAATTTAGGGAAAACCTCAGCAGTGCAGCAGCTCAGGCACTGGTGAGTAATTCACCTGTTGCCTGGGTTTCGGCACCTTCTGCTAATACTTGGGGACCCTGTTGGGCAAGAGGTGGGTTGCTACTTTGGCTACAAGATAAGTCTGTGCGCAAAAATGCTCAAAGAAACACAAAAGGGTTTTTGAAAAGTGGCCTTCAAGATGTATCGCGTCTTGCAGAGCTCCAGCCACTGTCTACGATTAACCTGCTGCACCCATCAGACCTCCCTGCTTCCAGCTCTCGATGCAAGGAACCAGATCCCTTCCGAAGCCACCTCTTCCCACTGCCTTCCCCACATGCAAAGCCTCCGAACCGCCAGGTGTGCAAAAACCACAAGAAAGAACCCCCCAGAAAATAATCCCTGGAGAGGTTTAACAGACCAATTGCAAATACATTCATGATTCTTCTCACCCTGCCTCCTTGTTAAGCCTATCCCATGCAGCTTGGTCACCCTGAAACAGGTCTCCTTTGCAGCGCAGGGACCCAGCTCTCAGAGAAGCCGAACCTCACAAGATCCCACAGCAGCAGGAGCCAGGGCTTCAAAGATGGGAGACGGGATGGGCATGATGTTCAGAGTTGGTGGAGAAGCTGAAACCATTCTGCAAAATCCCCATGTGGCAGAGCAGGCAGCGCTGCCTGCAAGGATGGATACTGGAGAGGCAGGGACCAGGGTGCTACAGCAATAAACCCAGAGCTGCGTCTCTGATCATCATTGATTTGAAACACCACCTAAAGAAAGCACCGATTACAGGAGAGGGAAAACCCCAGAAGCCTTAAGTGACCATTTTAAAGCTTTCAGCTATTTAATTGTGGGTTTCCGCACGCTGATAGAGAAGCCAGCGCCCTCGCCGCAAGAAGCCTCTCCTCCCTGAAGCGCTCTCTGCATATCTTGTATCTAGGGAGATGTCAAGCATCTTGGAGAGACACCTCCTGAACGCCCCAAAGCGAAGGAGGATGTCCAGCCTTGCAGGTGAGATGGTGGCAGTCACCCAAGGCGACAGCAAGGCAGGCGTGACAGCCCTCCACAGAGGGAGCGGGTGGGCAGAGGAGCTCTTGAACCCTGCTGAGAAGATGCTTTGCTCCTCCTCTCCCAAGGATGGCTCACAGGCATCAACAGCTGCTTTACAAAACAGTTATAGCCGCACTACATCTTCATGCAAAACCAGTGACATATCTCCAGCCACGGTGCTCTGAAGCATCTCTGAGTGTCCAAGCCTTGGGCTGGGCTCTGCGTCATACAGCACTCCCACCAAAGCCTGGCAGGGCCTCCGTGGGGGAAGAGCTACCCAGCTCTCCTGGAAAACACTGAGAACTGTGCATCTAAACCCCCTGATCACCACCAGCTTCACACCTCTATGCGCTGCAGATACAAGGGAACGTTTTCAGATATGCCCTGAAGACCATGGATCCCAGCCCTGCTTCCAGAGATGATGCCTGCACTTCAGGGCCCCAATCCCATTTCCTCCCAGTAAGTCCCGAGGTCACTTCTGGACTTGCCTCAAGTCCCCCAGCTCACTTTTAGACACGAAGCATCAGCTACCCGCTTGCTTTAGGAAGTCTTGAAATGTGAACTGCAAATCTACATGGAGCTACTACATGAAATAGAAGGGGCTCCCTTCAATACCACACATTTTTTGCTCTTACAGCTTGGCTGTTTTTCCCTCCTCTCCAGCTGCCAGGTCTTTAAAACCCCACAGGACTAGAGGAAAAAACCAAACAAAAAATGGCAGGCAGGAAATAAAAAAGCAGGTAGGGGGAAGAAAAAAAAAAAAAAGGAGTTTTCTATGGCCCAGATGAACCTAGCCCCTCTGCCAACCACGGCAAAGCAATATTTTCTAGCAGGATCGGGGGGACAGTGCTGTGAAGAGCAGCCGTGGGTGGCCGTTCCCAGAGCTTCCCGTGGGTACTTACTGGTGCTTGTGCTAGTGCCGATGGTGTTGATGGTTGTGGGGACGGAGGAGGAGGAGTAGAGGGGCAGATGGCCGTTCTCGCACGCCAGGTTTTTGTCCTGCCAGCTGGAAGCGCTGACGCTTATGCCCGAGTCTCGAGAGTTTTGCCATCCGTTGAGTTTGTCGTCGGAGTTTTGTCTTTGGTGATAGTAGTGCGTCTGCCCGTAGTCCACCGAATCCGACCGACCTCTGCTCTGGCTGCCGAAGCCACCCGATGTGCGGTCCTCCAGGTGGTTGAGCCACATGGCCAGAGCACTCCTGTCCTCTAAGGAGGTGGCAGGGTGTATCAAGGCGTAGGACAGCAGCTGCCTGCTCTCCTCGATGTGTTGGTTGTGTTCGATCGAGTGGGCCAGGATTTTAGGCAAGAGTTTCATGTATTCGACTTTTGCCTCGATGTTTCCGGGCTTCAGTAAAGGCAGGTGGGTTAACAATAGGGAAATCACTTTATCCTTGGATTCCTGTTGCCATTGGTTAATGATTCCTGTTGAAGGAATAGAAAAAAAAAAGACGAGAATTGAGAAATCGGCAAACAGAGCTAATAAAGAAAAAAATAGACACCAGCAGGGTAAATACGACACACCAAAGGGATGCCACTGCGTGAGCATGTCCCAGGCCGGGGGGGGTGTCACAGCTCTCCAAAAGCCAAGGTCATGGGCAAGGTGTGCCGAATTGGACACCAAGAGTTACCAGACACTCCTGAAAATGACTCAAAAAGCCAAATTACACCCACCTCTACGGCCATGTAGCTCCACTGCTTTTGTCCTAATGTTAATCAAAGTCATGATTTGGACCAAATTTTCCATATCGTTGCAGATTACACAAAATACTACACAAAATCTCTACATGGATAAATTTAACCTTTTAAAAGCACTGGTTGGAAAATGGAAAAGGTCAAGATTCAGATAAGCTAACACAGGCAAGAGCCACAGAGGGCAAAGGGAAGAAGCATCCCAGCAGGAGGGCAATAACCAAACCAGGGTGTGGGTCCATCCACCAGCCTGGCACGATAAACTGCCCCAAAGGTATTGAGGGAGGGTTTCAGCTGAAGCAGCCGCAGAGCTATTGTTCCTCTGTTAGCTCACGGCACAGAGGAGAGGTTTTAGAAGACCAGAATAAAAGCAAACATTAGGTTTAGCTTTAAAAATATGCAAAAGGAAAAGTCAGGGAATTACAAACTGGTCACTTAACTCAAACTCCTCGAAAACTGATGGAACAAATAATGAAGCAACCTATTTGTAAGCACTTAGAAGATAACAAGATGATAAGTGACTGCCGACACCGATTTGTCAAGAACAATTTAATTTCCTTCTGCGACAGAGTAACTGGCCTGTGAATAGCTGGAGAAGCAGTCAGCGCCGTATATCTTGATATTCATTAGGTGCTGCCGCACACGGCTTCCTCAGCAGCACGCCAGAGAAACACGTTCAGGTGAAACTACTCTAATGTGGGCATGCAACTCATCAGAAAACCATATGGAGGGAGCCGTTACTGGTGATTCACCGTCAGACTGGGAGGATGTGCTGAGCAAGGAGACTTGTTCCAGCCATGACACTACCCAGTATGTCATCAGTGATATGGGTGATGTGACAAATGTATTCAACGTGCAGGTATCACGCTAGGAGAAATGAAAACACTCCAGAAAACTGGATTAGAAGTCAGACAATGTTGAGACGTGGAGAAAAGTCAGAAAAAAACAGCTGCATTAAGTAGGTGCAAACATCTGCATGCAGGTGGGAACAAATCTCTGTGCAGTACCAGGCAGGGAAGAGCCTGGGGTCAGGAAGCATCACAGGCTGAACATCAGTCAAAATGCCATGTTGCACATAAAAACTGCACCAGTCAGCCTGTCATCTGTCTGAGAGGTGAAGACCGGCGTGGACAAGCTGCTTTCCACGTCTTCTGGGGATTGTTGTAATAGATTTGAATTGCAGCAAAGAGGAATGAGGTCAGACATGAAGAAACTACCTCCTACAAGTAGGGCTAGTGATGCGCAGGGAGAGATTGCCTACAGACCTTGTGAAAACTCCATCACTGGAGGTTTTTCTGAACAGCTTATACAAACACCAGCCAAGGATAGCTCAAGGAACTACCCAGACCACCCGACTGACGCTTCCCAGCCCCAGGTCAGTCTCTCCTCCAGCATTTACCAAACCCCTCTATGAAGCCTTCAAACTTTCAGTCCCTGTAGCAGGCTGTGCTTAAGGTGCCACAACTGAACCATCTGGTGAAAAAGGACTTCCTCCTGTTTGCTTTAAACCCACTGCCCAAAACTTCACCAAGTGAAATGCCCTGAGTTCTCATGTATTAAAAAAAACCCAAAACTTTATGTTCCCCCTCCCTGTCTGCTGTCTCCTATCCATACTGTAGCGGAAGCTGCTCTAAATCATTGATTATCCCTATATCCTTCATGTGTTTTTGAGCTAGGGTGACCAAACCCACACCAGTGAAACGAAGATCTGGACGTCCATCTGTAGGATCACCCATCCAGTTTGCTCTTGGGAAGACCCACACTGCTGTCTGTCCAGCAGCTAATCCAACCTTTCCACCACCCCACCACCCCATGACCCAGAAGAGGGCCATTACAGTGAGGCCTTTTCCCAATTAAGACCAAACCCTGCACGTCGGTTCCCCAACACAACTGCGGTGGTGAGCAGCACTCACCCCTCCAGCTTCGCCTTCCCAGTTTCAAGGCGTGCAACCATTTTAATAGGAAGCCACTAGATGGCTTGCTGGAAACACCGACGGCTCTCACTGGAACTTTCTGCAGTGGTATTTACTTCTCCACAGACCCACCCCTCCTCCAGAGCTGCTTCCCAACCCAGCTGCAAGCATGCCCGAGCCATCTCATGCCGCCGTGCGGAGAGGTGCAAGGGACACGGCGTGGCACAGCTTTGGTGGAGAAGGAACCGCTTCATTTGCAGCAGAAGCGAGTTTTGGTACTCTGGGTGCGGTCCTGTGCCCGCGGAGATGCTGCGAGGTTGTTTTGGTGCTAAAAAATGGGATTTGGAAAAGCAAGGCTCAACCTAAGTGAAGTTCTAAAAAATACACGAGCATAGTGGGACTCACGGTCCCGCTCTCTGTATTTTCCATATGCAGATGTAACTGCTACAGGCAAAACTTCCTGTCTTGCTAAATCCAATTTCTCTGCCCCCTCTCTTTCCCCATCTCTCGGCCAGCTGCCTGGAGGGTTGAAACCCCATCTTATTTTCTCCCCTCCTCCTGCAGAGGGATGTCACCTATTCCCTTAACACCCCCACATTTTATCACTGCTGTTGGGGCGATTCGGCAGTGCTTTCAGGCTGGCACAGCCAAACCCCAGCCCGACACTGTCTGCAGGAAGAGCCTGCGGGATTTTGCAGCGGCTCAGATAAACTGAGAAATCAAAAGATCATTAAAAAAAGGCATGCAATGCACTGCTAAAAGAAGTTGTTGCCACTTGTACATAGGAACCAGGTAGCAAAATACATGCAGAAAAAGCAGAGCCCCGTGCAAACTGGGCACAGGGGAGGAGGATGAGGATGGGGAGGCAGGTGGCCGTGGCTGAACTCCTCTTCCTCGCATGGCAGGAGGGGCTAAGCGTGAAGGTCATCACTGGAGAAACACAGGATGGTGCCAGAGCCGCTTTTTGGGAAACTTGCCTCAGACCACCAAGAGATTTGGGTGTTTGAAATCACAACCCCAAAAGACAGAGCGTTGATTCGAAAGCCCCGTGGTTGGCGAGGGGCCGGGCACCCTGCCCTGCCCTGGCCTGGGCAGGAGCCGCTCTCCTTCTCAGCCAGCAGCAGGATGTGCACAATTAAACAAAAATGGAAAATAATTAGATCCGAAAGAGGTTTGGCTCTCTCCGAGATGGGGCAGAAGGTCAGGCTTAATCCTATCTGCCAGAAAATAGAGGGATCTGGAAAGGGTGGTATGGGAGGAGGAAAGCTGGAGCTGCCTCTGGGCAGGGGGAGAGGGGCCGGTGACCCCCCAAAGCCCCTCTCCACCCTCTCCCTGAACACAGGAGCCCCCACTTCAGCTCCCTACCTGCTGCCACGCACTCCCTGACATCTGGGATGTCTCACCCTTCATTGCCAGAACAAGCCCCCGGGTCAGCTGCGGTTAGGATGGGTCCCTGTTTTGGGCTCCCACGTCCCAGGGTCCCGGAACGCTTCCTGCAGTGGTGGGCAGGGTCACAGGCACTAATCACACTACAGCTTCACTAGTCCCCCTGGGTGCTGCGTCAAAGATGCCTGATGTTTTCTGTCACAAGGCTTTCACTGCTCTAAGGGATGGCAAGACTACTGTTACTTGCAGCAGGCAAATCTGAGTGCAGAGAAAGCCCCAAAGTTAGAAACTCCACCTTGCTGCTTTGAAACTCCCCAAAATCCCCATCCTGCCTATTGCTGTCATTGCACTGACCTCTCCTTTTGGAGACGAGCTAAAATAATAACTGACAAGAAGTACCCTAAGAAGCCAGCTCCGATCCCAGCTCTGTGACCCCTGTACTGGGAAGGGATGGGAGCTGCTGGCCGAAAATCCCAATTTTCATACAGGACTCTCTTTCTCAGGTGAGAAGCTGAATGAAGGTGGGATGTGAAACTACCTTCTAACTTAAGATCACCTACCCGATACAATTTTGCAGCCATACAGCACAGCTGATGCATGTGCAGGATGCCTGCAAATAAATATAGCACCAAATATAGCCAGGTCCTGCTTCCAAGGCTGAAACCTGTGCTGTGCTATGAATAGGTCCAATGCTATCCCTGAAACAGGGGCTTTCTGGCTTGAGAAAGAGGTGATGTTTGTCAATTTAATCAGCGCTCATCAGATTTCTCTGTCAGAAATCTGCTTAATCACTTCTGGATCCTTGCAAACTGTTAATTGCCTTCATGTCTGGTGGTGATGGACCCACCTCTAACGCCGCACTGCATGGAGGACCTTCTTGCCTTTACTTTGAACCTGTCTCCTGACAGATGACTGGGCTATTTCAACCGGCAGCAAGGCACATGGAGCTCCTGAAGCTGTTAATGATGTACCGGGAACAGTCGCAGTTTTCCAAAGGTAAAGCCAGCCTGGACAGACAAAGGCAGGGATGCACACAGTCCCTGTGGATGCCTGCAAAACCCAAGGCAGGCGGCACACTGGTGCCTGCATTTAGAAACAATGAAGTACCTAACTGCCTGTTTTTTCCTTCTATTTTTGATTTTTGCAAACAGACCTCTGACCCCCACCTTGAAAACACCGACCCTCTCTGGACGAACGGCCGAGAGGAGCTGTCAGCACAGACACATGAATGCATGTGTCTCACCAGCTGAGATGCCTCCAAGGAACAACGGCAATGCGGGATACCTCTCAAGTGCTTAAAAAGACCCCAAAAAACAACCAACCCCAACCAAGATAAACCTTTTCATTTTGAAAGCAGAAATTGGGTTATCCTCATGTTGTCATATATGACTTATCACATTTCACAAGTGAAGTAGATAAATATGTTTTACTGGGGTTTTGACGAAGCGGACAAGATAAAAGATGTGTAATTTATGAGCTAGACAACAGCTTATCATGAGTAACAAGGACAACAATTAAAGACCTGTAAAGAAGTGTTTTAAAAACTTCCCAAGCATTTTCTGAGTGACCAAGAGTATGTTCAAATAGCAGGGTTGGTATCATTGCTCCACAATGGTAAGTCAGTGCATTTAAGGGCTCCGGTTGTCAACAAATTGCTCTGAAATTACTGTTTTATTATGCCCTTGTTTTCAGTTTAACAACATTTTCCATAAAAAGTTCTCAAAAGCCCATTCAGATAATTTGTCCAAGCAAGTAAGAGTTAGATGTGCAGATCTGAAGGGCACCTACCAAACAGATCACAGCAGGGCTGAATGGACCGACACTCTCAGATGTACTCGCGGAGAAAAAACAGGAGCTAGTACCAAAAATTTAGGCTGGGATCCCTGATCTTGCAAAGTGACATGCTGCAGCGTTAGGGATGGGAGGGAGGAACTGGGTGCTCCTGGACCAGGCCCTCCTAGGGACGGACAACACCAAGGTTTTCATGTCTTGGATGGCCAAGAGCAAAACAGAAATCCAATATGTGCTCAGGCAGCTTGCAACTGCTTCAAGCAAGCCTGAAATCGGCGGCCCTGATGCAAGCGATGGCTATTTCTGGGTTTGCAGGAAGGTTTTGCAGGAGGCCTTCCTCAGCAGCTCCCAGACGAGGTTCCCATTGTTCGCCGTTTCCTGGATTACCGATGTGGCACCGGCTCCGGGCGATGGGCAGAGCTATGTGGAGGCACCCAGTTTTTTGGCAGAGGCAGAAAAATCAGTGTCTGGACTCCTCCTGCCGTGTAAAGACCCAGCAGCACATCGCTATCCACCAGCTCCTTCACACATGCTTGCAAGATGCTGCGCTTCCATCGAAATCACCAAAATCTGCAGCAACCAAGCTCATCACCTGAGTCAGTGCCAGTATCTAACACCTATTACAGCTGCATGGGTGTTTTTACCATTTCAGAGCAAAAGGGGTCAAGAAACCTGACCCTGCACATGAACATGGCCCAACAACCTCTGTTCAGCCAAAATGTCATCTCCCAGTGAAGGGCCACCAAGAGACAAATCCAAACCCTACGTCTACTGGCTATTTGTTCCAGTGTGTCCCAAACACTTCAGTTCACCTTCATTTCCAGTTGAGTTTATCCGGCTTCAGGATAAATTCTGGTCTTTAATTTATTTAATTCAATTAATCGGTCTTTTATTTAATTCAAAGAGTTCCCTGATGTCCCGCATTTTCTCAAGTGAAGGTACTCGGGACTCAGCACTCAAGTCACCTTCCACTCCTGTTTCTGGTAAGCTTAGCAGAAGCTAAATGTCCTGCCTCTAAGAGGTCACGGCTCTGTGCTCGTTAATCCTGAGCCCATGGCAACACTTCTGCTGGCTATGACTTCCAGCACCCAAGAGAATTGGTTCTCGTTTGGCTTGGTGAAAAGCATGAGTGGGGTGGAGAGACCATACCCATCTCACACAGGGTGGTATGCAGCGAAGTTAAAGCGTAAGAGCAAAAAATGAAGATACTTTAACCACAGGTCTGAATTTGCACCCAGCACATTGACCAAGGGCAAGCTGCTGCCAGTCCCAGCCTTCCTGCAACTGGATTAACTGGTTTGTGAGACGGTCCAACTCCCCACCACCAATCACACAAATCTCTCCAACGCTGCTGTGGACACGAACCTGCCTCGGCTCCGGCCACAGCACCTTGACCGAAGGTGAACTGCAGCATGTTTCCAGATGAAGGGATTTCAATTATTATTTGCAGTAATTAGCACCTGCACGCTGACCCATTCACAATACTTTGTTTGGGCGAACTGACTTCATTCTCTTCCTAAATCAGCCTCACTCAAAAGACCAACATTAAAGAAAACAAAGTGAGAACCCTTTTGGAAACCCCCTCTGTAGCCCATCCAGAGCACATCAATACCCTCGCCGTTAAACCTGGCAGCCCTCTCCCGCCACGAGAGGCTAAATAATAAGAATTTCAGCATGTGCTTTTTTGTTATTGCAAGCGACACTAATTAAAAGAAAAAAATCTTCACGATAAAGGTCATTGCAGACCTGCCAATTGCACAAGACGGAGATACAAGCTGACATTGAAATGCCAGTGAACCTGAATCCTGCTCCTCGTCTCACCAAAATCAATGCAGAACTGTGGCTAACACAAGCAAGAAGACACCAGTGATGTTTCTAAGCACATCTACAGCCAGGAGGCTGCAGCGTGGTGTGTAAACCCAGCCAATCTCCCCCTGCTACGTTCAAACGGGTTTGAATTTATGCCTGCGCTAGAGCTGACAGCGTGGAGCGGGAGGACCTAATCCTATACGTCTGAAGGCAACGGGAGCCATGCCAAACAGCATCGTGCCTGCTGGATCCGGCACCCGCGGCTTCCTGGCACCTCCCGCGTCTCCGCGCTGCAGCGGCTGGGAGAGGCCAGCTCTGCAAACCGGGAACTGATTCTTCCCAGGTCCCCAGAACTGCTCGTCCCGGCAGATAACAGAGGATTTGACAGAGGAAAAGCCAAGAAAACCTCGCAGCTGGCTTTTTGCTTTCGCTCCCTCCCATGCAGGTCTAACAGTCCGACTTGGGGAGAAATTTCAGGAGTAGTGGTGAAGCTTTTTCCCTGTAACAAGCCTTGGCTAGGAGCTGGGAACAGCCACAAGGTCTAAAACAAGCCCTGGACACCAGGAGGACTTGGGGGCTGCTATTCCTGGCAATCAGGGCTCTGCACTTTCCCTCCTGGAGCACCTACCCCAACAGCTATGAACCTCTAGGTCCAAGGTGGTTGCATGGCTCAGTGCTACTCCAGCATCTTTGGTCTATAATGAGATATAAAAAGGCAATCACTGAATTCCCCCTTTCCCTAGCTGGTCGGCTTCTGTGCAGATTTAAGTGCAGACGACCTCTTTGAAGGACAGGACCTGTTGTTCATCAGCACCCATAAGGAGAGGACGGACAGACGGCAATCTGTGTCTAGTATCACGCAAGGTACGTGCATGATCTCCATTCTCCAACGCCCACAACCCACCTTGCACCCCGGCTTCACAACGGCGCCAAGGAGCACCAGCGCTCAACGGAAAATTTGCCGGTGATGCGCTGCAACCTATCGGTTCACATGGTGCTGGCTCTCTTCCGTGTTTCCAGCAGCTACATCACATTCTGAGAGGCTAAAAATACATTAAGTACTTTCCTAATGTTTCTTTTCCACCCAAGCGGTCGCTGCAGAGAAGCTCCGAGCAGGAGGGGAGGTGAACAGACCAACGTGGATGCAGGGAAGAGATGCCACAAAAATGGAGCAATAGGCACAGCACATCCTGCATAAGGAGGTGGTCGGGGACATCCCTGCTGCAGGCGAAATTGGTTCCCTGGAAAAGCAAAGGGAAGAGCCATACAGCCATCAAAAGCAAAGTGCTTCTGATTATACCACAGGATTCAGCACTGACAGGAATACAGAGGACGTCATGAAGCAGCATCTTCTCCATCTTTAATGACCGAGATTAAGAAGCTCCATGTAAATTAACTACACAATATCTCTTTGACTTGTCAAACGTAACAGTGCAAATTTATCTGCTGAAAACAATTCTGCCCAAAAGACACAACCTTCTTGCAATCGTCCCCGGCATCCCCCTGCATGCAACGGGCAAGTTCTTCAACATCCATTGCCAAGGCAGCATCGATGGGTTTGCCGGCACAGCTGAGTTCAAGAAGCATGTTGGCCACCGTTAGCCTTATTTTCTGTGCTTCATAAAAGGTGTGTCCCTGCTGGGCAGTGCTCCGAAACAAATCACAGAATCATAAACACATAGAATAATTTGGGTTGGAAGGGACCTTTAGAGGCCATCTAGTCCAACCCCCTGCCGTGAGCAGGGACATCTTCAGCTAGATGAGGTTGCTCAGAGCCCCGTCCAACCTGGCCTTGGGTGATTTCAGGGATGGGGCATCCACCACCTCTCTGGGCAACCTGTGGCAATGTCTCACCACCCTCATTGTAAAAAAATTCTTCCTTATATCTAGGCTAAATCTACTTTCTTTTAGTTTAAAACCATTATCCCTTGTCCTATCACAACAGGCCCTGCTAAAAAGTTTGTCCCCATCTTTCTTGTAAGCCCCCTTTAAGTACTGAAAGGCTGCAACAAGGTCTCCCCACAGCCTTCTCTTCTCCAGGCTGAACAACCCCAACTCTTTCAGCCTGTCCTCGTAGGAGAGGTGCTCCAGCCCTCGGATCAGGCTACCCTCAAAGCCTGACGTGGAGGTGAGGTGGATGCAGATGAGCACCAGGGAGCTGGCTGCTGCCTCCTGAATACACTTCACTTTTGAAAACCAATTTCTTTCAACTCTTCTTGGGAAGCCAGGCTAAGAAGCAGGCGACCGTATGACATGCAGCTTCTGGGAAAAAAACCCAACAAAACAAAAAAAAAAAAAAACAAACAAACCCCCCCCCCCCCCCCCAAAACCCCCCAAAAAACTAAAAAACCCTGTGGGGGATAAGACATGAACCCTACTCGACTCGTTGCCCTTTTAAAGGCAGTTCTCCTTGGGCAGCAAGTTCAGCTGTTTATTACTGGCAGCTCCCCTCTCCATCAAGCTCTCCAAAGCAACGGCAGCCTCAACAAGTGTCCATTTTGTAGCATCGGTCCCTTCCTTGTGGGGAAGAAATGACTGGAAAGGACATCCCCAGGCTGAGCATCTCAGCCTTGGACTGCGCTTCTTGATCTCACAGCAGGGACAGCGTTAGCAAGAGTTGGGAATTTTGGCACTGAAGTCAGCCTCAAAGACAACCTTCGATCAGATCTTCGCATCCCACCACCCCAAAACAGGCTGTTGAAACCACCCCAGCAGATACAGCAGCAGGGCAGGGAGCTCAGCACTCTCCATCCAAGTTGCAAACTCGAAAGGGAGCAAAAGGCCCATTATTTTGGTCAGAAGCAGAACAAGCTGGGAGATCCCTCAACAAAACATCCCTTAATTCATGCCGAGAGCCGCAAGGACAGATGAGCCCGGCTCCACACTGCTGCAGAGTGAGTAGAAAGAAAAAAGATTTTTTCACATTTTTGACACTGTTTTCCCCCTCCACATCGCGAGCTTGCCAGAGCTCCAGTTATTAGGAGGCTGTTTGTACAAACCCAGAAGCAATATATTTTTAGCGCTGGAGAATCGCATGGCACGATCATTAAGCGTGCTTCTGCAGACAGCAACGAGAGCGGGGATTTTTCCTTCTCTAAATTGGCTGCAGCCACTACGGTTTTCAGCCCAAAGCAGACTTTCAGGAAATTCAGAAGGAGCGGGAGTCTTTTTCCATGACATATTTAATACTACCAAGCTGAAGTACACTCGATTTTCATGCTGTGCATCTGATGGGAGGTTTTATGGGTTTGTTTTCTGGATTGTATCTGTTGCACACTTTTGCTATGGAGCGTAATACCATGTATTATCACAACACTCCCTAGCAACATGACTTTTAATTTAGTGCAGAGCTCTGCAACACTGAGCGCATCTCACTGACTCAGGGCAAAGATGACACACTGGGAAGCCTTAGCAAAAGCCCCATAGGTGCCAGGGGAACCTACACCGCCTGTACGATGGCATTTGAGCTCCTCAGTGCCATGTGGCCGGCACTGGCGTGCAGAACACTTTGGGAAAGATGAATTTGCTTCACTGATTTCACAAGCCACAATCCAGCCAGCATGGTGTCACGGAGTGATGACTACATCGATGACAGAGGTGCCAACGGGTGCAAAACAAGAGTGAAAATCCCACAAGTTCTGTCGGAGCACTCAGTTCTTGGACCAATAAACGTGGGAAACGGTTCAGCATCAGAAATAAGAGCTTAGAGCCAGATGGGGCATCAGCAAGGATCAGGTACCATCTCCTCGCTTCTCACCCAAAGGCCAGGAGGAGGACAGACGCTTGGTAGGCAAACCAACCAACCTCCTATGAAGCTGTCCTGAGGAGCGAAGCCAGCCTGATAGCGGACAAAGACTCACAGTGCTGGCTTCTCTTCACTTGCTGGAGCACACAAGCTCCTGGGCATCAGGGGCATCACGCTCCCAAGCCTCAGATGGGGAGGATGGTCTTTTGAAAGTGCAGGAAAACAGTGCCTGGGTCCCACCTGACAACAGAGAGCACGCAAAACTGCAAAAGCACCATCAACGGTGTGGACACCATCAGGTGAGGTGTTTCTCCACCTCTACCTACTGGTGCAGGAGAGCAGCAGAAGGCAGGAGCACCGTCCATCCAGGGTGGGTGGGTGGGTGGAAGAAAGCTATCACCACAGAAATGACACCAAAATGCTGTCCCGGAGGGGAGCTGCTGCTCTCGGGCCAAAGCGGGAGGAGCAGAGGGGAATCCATCAGCCCTGGTGCATGCAACGAGGAGACAGAAATATCGAAGCAGCTGTGCCAGGTCTGATGGACAAAGATGTCCCGACAAGATCCTGGGTCAAGTGGCTTTTGTTGGCTGCCGTGCAAAGTTAGCTGAGCTCAACTGGCCTGCAGAGGCAGCTTGGCCCACGGCAACGGGAAGGGTCAACAAGGATTAAAAGTATAATTAAACAGGGGGCTGCGGATTGCTTCCAGAAGTCCCATCACTTCTTGGAGCTCATGAGCTCAGCAACGGCAAAACACTGCTGGTTTTGGTGCTTCTGGGACACAGGGGTACAGGTGGGAAATGAGTTCACTGCCTGCATTCACTTATGCTGGGGTTATATTGCTCATATGCCTCCACACGCCCTCAAATCCAGATTTTCAGTGAATTTCCTGGGACACAGGAAGGCAAAGAAATAAAACATGCGATTTCTGTATCTCTTCTTTGAGCCTAATCCATAAAAACGCCCAAGTCTTCCTTGCTTTCAGTGAGGAGATTACAGGCACAAGCAGAGACACGGGAGAAATACTCCTCTGACTTCTTAATTTCAATTGCAAAAAGCCTTTTAGCAAAAGCTCAAGTGACATGCAGGTAAGTTTCTTCAAAGGCTAAAATAAAAACAATAAAAAATTATCTGAATGTCATAACTGTGTTGCCTAACATGGATAAAGGATTTAGAAGGGGAAAAAATAATACTAAAAATAAGTTATGAAGGGTATGTAAGGTATTGATATACAGCACATGGTTTGAACTGTTAATCATTGAACAGATTCCAGTATAAAAATAAAGAGACTGAAGCTGCACATAATGGAGGAGTTGCTCTATTTATAAACTTCTCTGTGCAAAGGGCAGGCGAGGGCTGGGACGAGCAGGCAGCGGAGGCAGAGGGCCACTGCTACAGAGCCTATATTTTGAGGGAAAATAAACAGATTTTTTTATTATTTTTTTAAGCGTTGTCAACAAAATCAAACCGAGTTGTCCAAAAGCCTGTGTGCCCCAGCCATGTGAGCAGCATTTACAGCTCCTGCATGTGACAGCTCTCCCAATTTAGCCAGTAACTGACTCCCTCTGACCTGTAATAACACTGCTCCCAAATTAGAGCCCTCAATTTGACTTGGCTTCGGTCCTTCCCTCCCAGCGACATAAAGCATCCTTTCCCCCGCCTTCCTCCCCAAACATTCATAACCCTGTCCTTTCGCACTGCCAACTCAAACGCACATTTAGCCTTTTCCTATTTTTATGAGGGGGTTGCGGAGGGACAGGGGGATGCAGGCAGCGAGGGGTAGGGAAAAAGCCCGGTGGAAAAACACCAAGAGACAAAAACAACAACAAAATCAGACAAAAATTCCAAGTTGGTGACATTCAGCTGGAAAAGCTCAATGACTCACATGCAAATAAAATCTGCCTAAATTCACTGCTGCATGACGCAGGCCACTGGCTTCAACATAAAAAGGCCAGGATGAAATCATCCACAATTAAATCGGAGCTTGGAAGGCTGCAAAAGCAGCCGCATCAGCGCGGTTCCCTCAGCTTAATAGGAAACACAAAGGAAGGAAGTTCAGCGGAGTGAGAACATCCCCCTTTTCCCCTCCTTTCCACCGACACCTCGCGCCATCAGTCATCCCCAACCGTCGGCACGGCTCCTCCGGTATCACACGTCGGCGCTCAGCTCCAGCAAGCTGCTCGCTAGCAAGCGGCTGCCAGCTTTTAATGGGCTTTCCTGGAATACTAGCTCAAAAGTAAAATAAAAATAAATGTGGCTACGTAGGAAGGCAAACCCCCACCAGTCAGCGACTTCTTCCAGAGGTTTCTGCCCCGTCCTTTGCAGAATGGTATGATATATTGTACAATTAACTTTTACAAACCCTGGACCAAATCCAGTCCCTCCCCAAATCCCCCATACACGCGAGGAGGGAGAGAGGGATTTAAATCTTAGTTCTTAGGTTTTTTTCTTGCATTGCAGCAGTGCTTTTAAACCTCAAGAGTTCTCAAATACTGTCTGAAGCCACACTGTAGAAACGCACTCGCAGTGACCCACAGCGCAGGGTTGAGGCAGGGAATGGGGTGCAAGGGGTTCCCCGGACGCCAGCACGTGCACCAGGCTCCATGTCCCTGCCCCTCTAACGCAACCCTTCGTGGGGTTGTGCCATGAACCAGGCCATCGGCCTGGTCATCCAGGCTAAAAATAACGTTGGGAGCGGGGGAAAACACTAAAAAAGGTCATTTTAACCTAGATTGGGCTGCTGATGGGATTCACAGCACGGCTCTACAAAAGGCTTTTGTGCTCCAGCTGAGAAGGGAAAACAATCCTTTAAGCAAGCGTTGGCCCCTCTGCACCCCAAAATGCTGCTCCGGGGAACAGCTGGCGAGCATCTGTCTGGGACGCAGGAGGACAGTGCCCCAAGCATCCGGAGCGGCCGCAACCAGTGGCTCATTGCACCTTATTTTGGCTAGGATAATGCAAGGAGTCCACAGAAATTAGGTGACTGGCTGCATATCTGTTGAGAAACCAGGTGCTTGAACCTTTACAGGCTTTCCCCCCACGGGGGCCGGTGTGCCTATCCCTGGGATTAGCTGTGGTGCTGCCAAAAGGTCCCACCCCGAGCCGAAGGCTCCTTGGCACTCGCTCGCTCTGTCTTGCAGTGGCTGCAGAAGCAGGGTGTTAACAGGTCCATAAAAGGTAACTGGGAGATGCGAGCCTCCTGCCAGCGAGCCTACAATTGCTCTGGAGGAATCCGCACCTCCCCGGAAAAAAAAAAAAAAATATATATATATAATATATAGAGGTCTGCAAGTGGGGAAAGGTTGAAACCGCCTGCAGGACATCCGACAGAGCCCGGGCCATTTGGTCACCCACCCTGCGCAGTGACACTGCCCGCCCTTCGCCACCAGACACTAATTCCTTTCATCCTGCCCGGCCCTCCGCTGGTGCAATTTTAGGTCTGTGAATAGGACCATCTGCCTTTGAGATGCTCGTTTATTTTTGGCTAAGCCCTCCCTTTCACCACTCCCTTCTTAAAGGAAGTCCAAATCAGGCGCCATTGGAAATGGTGTTTCTTGTCTGGTCCCTCTAATCACCGAGCATTAACAAGCTATCTACAGCATGTTCTGTAACGCCGGCACTCATAAAACCAGGGGGTGTCATTATTTTCAAGGCGTTTTGCAAACACTTTTTCATTCCTCCCCGCGTTACTACCACAAAGTAGTAATTATTCACTTCTCTCTGAATATGGTGGGCTTGGTCCAGCATCCTGGAGTCCGGCCAAGACGTGCTCAGCAAAATTTAACATGGCCAAAGTAAAGATAAAACAAACTGGTTCCTATCTTTGGATGCTAGGGACTGCTACCATTGCTTCCTGTCCCACAGCAGACATGGAAATGTTAAAAATAAAAATAAATGCTGGAACCGCACTGGCCCATAATGTAATTTCCACGTATTAAGAGGAAATGCAATGCCTGGAGAAAAAGAAGACGAGTTTTAAGGGAAGTTTTACTTTTGTACACATGTAAGTGCTGCAAATGAAAGTCACCGTCACGATCTGCTGCTCCTCTTAGCAAAATGCTGCGTAAAAATGCTGCAAAACCCCCTTGTGCCCGAGCTGCCTCCAGTCCTGCCCCTGCAGAAAGAGGAGACCAGGAGCTGTGTGCAATGTCACGTCCATGGCTGCTGGCACTGGTGTTTCGAAACACGGCATCTTGAACCTGAAGCAGTTGAATGCATCCCTCAACAACGCTTGTCCCTGGAGCAGAAAGGATCTGGGAGGGGAGAACCTCCTTGGTGGCCCCAGGTTGGCTCCTTCAGGTGGGTCTGAGCGTGCAACAACACGCTCCTGGTTGGGGTGACCGTACGGACCCCCCAGCCATAGCTGCACATGGACAAGCCCCAAGATCACACCAAGGCCTTGGGGGACCCCCGCTGTGCCGGGGCCTCAGCCCACACCTCGGGATGAACATCGGATCCTCCTCCATGTCCCGGCCAAAGGCGTCCAGCATCACTCAGGAGGACCGCACATGGTGCAGGCTAATGGGTTGAATCTGTGCATCTGCCAGCCATGAAATAATTATTTTCCCTTCTTTGTTAAGATTTTCACAAGTGTCTGGGGCGGGTAGGAAGAGCATTCCTGCCCCGCAGGTAACTCTTTCCATGACAAGTTGGCTTCTTGCACAAGTCCAGGTTGCTCAAAGCTTGTGCAGCTCCCCCATGACTTTTTTTCTAAAAGATGAGAAAGGCTGTGGTTCGGTCTAAGGTTTGGCCCCGTTCTCAGCTCGCTTATAAGCCTCAGGAGCTACAGGGGCATGGAGTCTATTGCTGGAAAACAGCGTTAGACAACAGAAAACATCCATATGGGGGAGCCCCTCTTGCTGCATGCACCCCATACACTGAAGAGCAAGAGCCTGTTATGGTGCCAAGCTCCTCACAGGGAAAACGTACCCAGGACTTAAAAAAAGAAAATTTCTGTGCAATGCTTGAGGTGTAAAAATCAAGCCCTGGCTTTGGCTGGCCACAACTCCCTGCCCTGCGGGAGCCCGGGGAAACACCTGGCTGCTCATCGCTTCAAACCCTCTGCAGCAAATAAAAGAAAGAACAATTTAATTGATCTGATCAGATCTCAGATTTGACAAGATTTCCTCCCTGGGTAAAAATTGAGGTATTTTGCTTTGGCTTCAAAGTACGACGAACAGAAAACTACGATAGCTTGGCTGTGAAGCAAGGGCGAGCGGATATGCCCCCCACACTGCATGCTCGGGGTGCAGAAGCCCCAGGAGGAGTTAGGCAATGCAGACGTCCATCCCTTCCCCTTTCTGCTATTCACATCACCCAGTGCAAAGCACTTGACCAAAGCGAGCGATGAGTCACTGTAAGGAGGAGACTTTCTAATTTCACCCACTTTGATCCTGCCCTGAAGTGCCAACGTCAAAGAGGAGGGAGGGGAGAGCTGGGGGCTGAGTCAGGGATGATGGGAAAAATCTGTGCATCTGCAACAGAGACATTCAAAGCAAAGTGAAACTCCTCTTTTTTTACAAACCAAAAAAAAAAAAAAAAAAAAAGTGGACTGGAAGAGCTGACTCTTACCAGTTAACAGCTTGTACCAGAGCAGCAGTACCAGCACTCGGCTGACTCTCTGTATCTTTGCCAGCTGTAACAAGCACTCACAAGGCACGAACACCGGCTTAAAATGCACCTTCCACCGGGGAATTCACCGCATTTCAGTGCTGCCCGTGGCTGGCACATAAAGGCAGCTGGCTTGTGTTTCCTTTATAACCAGCTTCACATTTTGCTTCTTGTATACCCATGAAACGCTGCAGGACCTCAAAACAAAGAGCGACATTGTTCCTTCAGAATAAAACTGCTGTTCGCCCAATTTTTATTTATATTTCACGAAAACATCCCAGGAGCTGCAATGCTTCGGGAGGGGGGCGGCGCGGCTGAAATGATCTGGTGGCACCACAGTCACAGCTGTTTCACCGGGAAGGTTTCCATGATGCTCTTTCCACCGTGAACACAACATGACACGGGTCAACATGGACATTTAACTTAAAGAACAAAGAAGAACGCCGGTCCGGTCCTTGCAATTACACATTCCCACTGCTCGGCTGGTTGGTTTGGCCATGCACGGTGCTGAAGTCACTGGTTCCTCTCCCATAACTGCTGCTGCCCATGAAAGTCCCCAAAATTACACTGAGGAGCGCAAAACACTCGTACATTTTGCCACTGTGTATATACTAATGGGCGTTGGGGACGTTTGGCAGCAGCTGATATAGCTCCAACAGCTAATTGTGTTCCAAGTGTTGGTGTTATCAACACTGACCACCAGCATTAGGGCAGACAGCAAAGGAGGAGAAAAAGAAAAGATCATCCTTAAACACCTAGGGAAATATCACAAGGCTCCGGCAGGACAACGTTTTCTGTTTGATTGTAAAATCTCCATTTAACACTATGCTTCTGAGCCTTAAGACTGATGTAGAAAGCCAACTGCTCTCCCAGCTCCAAGCAATGATGACTTCGACACTTCTTAGTGCCTCAAATCTGAAAAACTTTTACCAGTTAATGCAAGTTTTTCAGTCAAACCAAAATCCTTCCTCCTCCTCCCCCTGCCTGGCTAAAATGTCCATTTTCAATTACCAAAAAAACCACAAGAAGGATTTGAGATTTCATTTTTTCGACCACATTCCATAATATTTGGGAAGAAATTTCCAACAAAATGGAAACCGGGTATTTTTGTGGAGAGAGAGGGAGCAGCAGGTTTTCCTGCAAAGGAAAATCCCCTTCCGTGCATCCTGTTGTTTCCCCCTGAAGAGCAGCAACACATTGCAATAACCCACATGGAAAGACTCAACCTATGCTATTCAGAACTGACGAACACGAGAAGTGACAGGATTTCTGGAAGCCGCTGACCCCTCTCTTACCCTCCAGGCTATTGATTACAGCCGATCAGCAACCGCACTCCTCAAGCAGCTTTGAGCCGATCTACAGCGACACCATGGTAAATGCACAGAAATCTAGTAAATTAGGTGAGCTCTCTGGGATTTTGCAGTGGGTAAATCCTGCCTCACCACTCCTGGCAGTCACTATAAATTGTTCCTGCAATGCCTCAAGCCCTAATTGCATCCCTGCAAACAGCGTGCAGAAACGAGCGGAGAGAAAAGCGTACTGCTGGATCCTCAGAAATGGTGCTAGAAGCTTTTCTTGGCTACAAGCAAAGTTGGAAAAACACAGTAAGACGATGAGCAACCAAAAATACTGAGGCAATTGGTGGGAATAGTAGCCTATATGCTGCAGCTGGTGGAAGAGTGTTGTCAGGAGGCTTTAGTGAAAGACTACTGACTGCAAAAGCAGCCCTCTACATGAAATACTGTACTGGGTTTACATTAGCTACAAAATACCACCTCCTAATACCAGGAGGAGACATGAGATGATAACTCAAGTGTTGTATAAACCCCGTCCTGAAGTCTTCATTCACACCACACCAGGAGAGTTGGAGACCTGGAGGACCTGAGCAACTGCAGGAATCCCTTTGAGCTGGAAAGCGCTGGAGCTTTGCTCTTCTGATGGGGAACTAGGATGTAGACCAGATCTCTCCCTGACATGAAGGTTGCAGACACAGCGCCGAGCAGGATGATGCTATCGCCATAACACGACACAATAAAGCCTTTCTCTGGCTCTTCCATGCTGAGTGGGTGCAGTTTGCACCTCTCCAGCCAGAGTCTGAATTGCTGGAGGTATTCGGCAATCGGGTCCTTCTGCAGAGTAGACTTGATTGCAGCAGAGCCCAGCTACATGGGATTGCATGAGGAGGGAAGGGAAGGGAAGGGAAGGGAAGGGAAGGGAAGGGAAGGGAAGGGAAGGGAAGGGAAGGGAAGGGAAGGGAAGGGAAGGGAAGGGAAGGGAAGGGAAGGGAAGGGAAGGGAAGGGAAGGGAAGGGAAGGGAAGGGAAGGGAAGGGAAGGGAAGGGAAGGGAAGGGAAGGGAAGGGAAGGGAAGGGAAGGGAAGGGAAGGGAAGGGAAGGGAAGGGAAGGGAAGGGAAGGGAAGGGAAGGGAAGGGAAGGGAAGGGAAGGGAAGGGAAGGGAAGGGAATATTTCAGTTGGAAGGGACCTACAATGATCATCTAGCCCAACTGCCTGACCAATTCAGGGCTGACCAAAAGTTAAAGCAAATTATTAAGGGCATTGTCCAAATGCCTCTTAAACACTGACAGGCTTGGGGCATCGACCACCTTTCTAGGAAGCCTGTTCCAGTGTTTGACCACCCTACCTCAGGTTTGCTCCTTGAGGAGAAACGCCTTAAGTAGAGGGGAATTGAAGGCTGCTGCTCTCCTGCATGCTGGCAATCCCATAAAGAAAAGCACTCACACAAGTAATGCTTGCAAAGCCTCGCTCCTCTTTTGCGCTACTTTACAAACAGCAACGCAGCAAGAGACTTGTTAAAAGCAGAAAATTGGACACCAGGAACAAATTCCCTGACCTGCCACTTTCCACAGTCCCTTTGCTGCTGTGGAATATGCACATACGGCCACTGGACAACAAATTGCAATTCTCAACGTGAAGCAGTGTGACAAGAAAAGCTGTAAAATAAACAGAGAGAAGTTTTATATGGAAACACAGCAGGAGGCAACGTTATTCCTAGAGATGCTTCTCCATCAGATGTTGACAATCGGTTCAGAGCATGAAACCACAACAGCTTCAGCAGGACCAGCTCGCAGCAGCACAGGGAGGAGGTGGGGAAGGCGGTGGGAAGCCCTGGTTTCCCAGTCCCACCAAATACCACTGGGGGAAAACAGGAAAACAGTTTTTGGGGAGAGATGATAGATGCAATAAATTCCTGGCTTGATAAAGCAACCAACGCGAGGCCGTGCTCAGGTTTCAGACCTTGTAACAGCCACCACTGTTTGCAGAAGAAAGTTATTTCGGGGTGAAACCTGATCGGCTCTCGGGGCAGCCGGCACAAAGGCTGGGAGAAGCGCCTCGCTGCTCTCCCTGGGATGCAGCTGCCAGGGACCTGCCTGAACCGCAGCGCCGGCACTACCTGCTGCCCCTCTCCTACACCCTCCGTGTTGCACGGTGCCTGCCCATGTCACTGATGTCAACCCAGATGGGATCAGGCTGCCGAACGCAATAGAATAGAATAGAATAGAATAGAATAGAATAGAATATTATTTATTTTCTCACAGGATCCCAGAGGACTTTCACCCCCTGCATGACTTCCTAACATCCTTTCCCCTCCGCCATGCTGAGAGCCCAGCACAAGCAGCAAGGACTACTGCTCGCAGGAGTTAACGTGGACAGACTGTTCTCGCTGCTTTGTTAGCGCTCAGTGAACTACCTGCAAAAGCCGTGGAGCTGCAAGGCTGGAGCTTGCCAGCATCTCCTTTATCCTCAGCCTGGCCCTTCCTCTCTTTCAAGTACTTTGACATGAGTTTAAAGCTTCCTGCGCCTTTGAGTGGTGGCACAGGAGACGTGGCAGGACACCCTGTCAATGGAAGATGAGTAGTGAAGTCAGAGCTCTTCAAACCCTGCTGTCCTCCTTGACATTGAGGTTGCCGTTTCCCACTGCTCCATACCACAGTGATTTTCCAATATACCAAACGAATGCAGAGTTGAGTTAAAAAAACATTCCCCATCCCCAGCCATCCCATTCACCGGTGCAACTAACAGCCCAACAAGGCTGTGGAGAATCAGCGCCCTGTGACTCAGATCTATCTGCCTCTGGGTGAGCGATGTCCAGGAGGACCCAGGCATCGCCAGTCGCGGCGTCACCCACCGCTGGTGTTTCACAGGTCTTTGCACTGCTGATGGGAATGGGAACCAGCCTCCCTGCTGGGTTAACGTGGGTGCCCATCAGCCAAAACTACTCCTGCAGCAACTCACCCCTTCCAGCCGGGGACCTAAAACCACCCGCCTGCCCGCTGGAGGACAGGAACTGCAAACGTGGGAGGTTTGGGCTTCAAGAGAGGAAAATAACATTCAAATGCCGGGGGGAAAAAAAGCAACCCAGCCTCTGAGAACACTTTGACCATTTTCTTTTGTTTGAGGCATTTTCTGGGTAAACCCGTGAAATCAGAGGTATCCAACAGCCCCATCAGTTGCTGTGTCCTGTGGAAATCTTCCATTAAATGAGCTTTTTCTCCCCCTGCTCTTGCAAGGAAAAGTCAGTTTCTCCAGCCTGGCTAAACAACTTCACCACACTGAAATGCAACCCACTTCCACCTCTCCCAGCGTTGGGGATTACTGGGTTACAGATACATGGCCTTACCATACGAAAACAGTTTCCTGGATACTTGCACCACGGCCTCTAAATTCTGTTGTGGTCTGGACTGCACAGGCTGCTGGTTTTAATATTTTCGGATGCTGAAAGCAAGGCAAGCTCACTGCAAGTCCCAGCAGTTATCTTTAACCCTTTTTTTTCGAAGGCGCATTTTCCATGAGCTGCAGAAGAGGCGCAAGCTGGGAGGACACAAAGTGCTCTGGGGCACAGCTGGGTCCTTCCACTGTCTCACCTCTCAGCACACTATTTCTAATGGACTGATGGGGTCCTGAAAATACACTTGCTTCTAATCTCTATTCATGTAAAGACCAAGTGAAGTTACATTTCATTATGTAAATATGTCTATTATGAATACAATTTATGGCTAGGCATTATTCAGTGAGATTAATGAAGCATCCTTGCTTCTAAAGATAAAACATCTTCCCAAATACTTCCTATACACATATTGCTTGTTCAGAGTTTCTGCATTAGGGCACTCTTGTAATGGCTTTCCCTTAGCAGTGCCCTCCACTGTGGGCTGCTCCAGGCTGGGATGAGGACACTCGGACCCACCTTCTTCTCCTGAACAGGACAGTTTAAGTCCTCTGGGATTCTCCAGATGAATGGGGCCGGGACTTCTCTACACCATTTCTCCCCAGAAGTCTCCCAGCCTTTCACATCAGGGCTTTATCTTCCAGCCTCCTCCTGAAGGATTTTTCTGGGCAAAACCATGAGGGAGGTCAAGCTGATGCTGGTGATGACAAATATGTCTGATGGATGCAATTCAGCTTTACAACCCGGCCGTCTGCTGGGTTGCAATGCTGCAGGTTGGCTCCCAGTCCTTTTCGGAGCGTGGATCGATGTGACCCAGAAAGCCCTGAATGATTTGTACCTTCCAGTGCAAAACACCTCTCCACCTCACATAGTGAAGACTCACAATAGCTCTTGATATCGAAGTGACATGGGTGCTGGGCTGTCCTCGGGAGATCTTGGTCCTGCGGCACCTTCTTTGCTACAGTCTGACACTGGGGACTCTCCAGGTATCTTGCTGGACAAGTTTCCCCAAACTTCTAGGAGAAGCCAAGGCTGCCGGCATAAGAAGTAGCATCTGATCGGCCAATGCATGACTTTGAGTAAGGACATGTTTGTCATTCCTTCCTGGCCTATTTCACAAGCTTTGTGGCTACTGTTATGCCCTGGGCACCTTCACAGCACATGGGGTGAGGCCTTAAAGGAAAAAAAAAAAGCTCTCTGACAAAGTGATTGCAGCCAGCTACAGAGATCAAAGTTGCGGGCACCACCTCCCTTGAAACTTCAACACCAACAGGCAAGAAGACCTCACCCAAGAGCCGACAACAGGACAGTCAACCTTGCTGCAGACTTGAAGCAGAGCCCCGATGCCGTATGCTCCTGAAAAATGTTGCTCTTGTGCTAGTGCTGTGCCCAATGAGCCAACATGGGGAGACAGGACCCATCTGATAGACCACTGTTTTAGGAACGTTCAAGCCAAGCCCACCAAGTAGTCAGTGTTACCCTTTCAGTGCAGAAGACATGGTCCCCAGCCTTGGTGACAGCCCTGCAGAGCACTGGAGATCTGGACCTGGGCAACGCTGTCTTGCATTGCCCAAAAACAGACTCTGGTGCGATGCTGGCCACACACATCACACCAAGAGAAACCTGCCACCAACCTCATTCCATCTCAGAGAATCACATCTCCTGCACATTCAGAGCTGAAGAAAACCCTTAGTGCCGGCAGATGAACAGGCAGGGAAGAAGGCAGCAAATACCTCCATCACTATATGAAATCATATAAATCCTCAGCGACCAGCTTTCGGAAACTTGCTTTTGATCTCAGGTTATGCCTGTAGCGTCTCTCTGATGAAACCTGTCTTTCAAAAACAAAATCTAGCCCAGGGGACGAAGAGGGTAATCAAACAACCCAGCTTGCTATTGGATTTCCCAAAATAAACAGCACATTCACAGTATCAACCCAAACTTTGCTTATCCTCCCTAGTCATCACCACCTCAGCCATCTGAATGCTGGTGTCCTCCAGCAAAGTGTGTCACGCCATCTTCGTCATCCTCGCTGCATTACTGTAGCAAACCAAAACCTTTGCTTTGGCCAAGATCCCCTGTTGCTAAGCATGTTATTACGCAGGATAGAAAGATAACTCCAGCCTCAAAGCCGTACACTTCACGGAAGAGCTCTTCATGACCCTGAGGAGCAGCACTGGAAAACATCATCTCTACCGACCAGCACCTACGGTAGCGAAATTCACAGCTCCCACAGAATTATTTCCAGTTAAGACAGAGAAGTCCGACTCCTCCAGTCTCCCACCCACAGCCCCAGGTGTCCTGCAGAAACCACGGCTCCCAGAGACTTGCCTTCATCTTGTAATGAAAGGTTAGCTTCCAGAAAACAAAGAGGACTCAGTGCAACGTGGTAGAAGGCGCATTAGTTTCTGCATCAGGGAAAATTTGTTTGCAATAAGGGCACCAAAACACCGGACCAAGGAGCTAGGACAATCTTCTTCACAGGAAGAGTTTAAGAGCAGAGAAGACAAGTGTATCCAAAGCGGCCCAACAGTGCAGAAGGACAAGTAAGTCATTTTGATGCTCTTTCCAGTAGTGTATATAGGAGTTACCTTCAGTAACTTCATATACAATATAAAGATAAAAACATTCATTCAGAAAATTGAAAGTTAACCAGTTCACGGGGCGCCTGCTGTGCTTGTTCTTCTTGAGGATCCTGCGCACATCAACTGATGCTCCCCCCACAAAGCAAGGGAGGACTGTACATCTTCCCATGCATCTTCTGCAAAGGTGAAGTTAAACACCACACAGAGGTGCAGAGACCCTCCTTGGCTGAGCCAGACTCTCAGTTCTGTATCATTCAACAGAAACACAGTAATTTACACCTGCTGAGAGAGTTTCTCACCTCTGGCAGTTGAAACCATGTAAGCCAGTCGGATGCTTACAATCATCAAGTTTCTCCACCTCCTTTGCAGTTCAGAAAAATTGTTTTTAAGTTCCTTTGTATAGAACGACAGCTACGTTTACTTAAAAATAAATATGTAGGACAAAAAGTGCTTTTTCTGAGCTTCCTGAGGCACGTGGGTTTGATTAGAAGGCGGAGGGCTGGTGGGGAGGAGAGTCTTGCTGAACAGTTACAGTAGGTGATACGACTGAACATATGAAAGGCTGGAAAAATAGCTTTAGAAAGCATTAGCTCCCACACTTTCATGTAATCAGATACAATGCTAGCCAACAAAATCCTGGTTTTAATAGCCAATCCAAGTTTTACTTGGCTGGCAGACAAAATTTGCTTTCTGTTTTTTAACTCCAGCGTAAGTCACTCTTGAGAAACAGATTTTGCCTGCATCGTATTTTAAACAAGTCAATAAAAATGTGATTTAGAGGAGTTAGTATTAAAAGGTTGGGGTGAGGTTTTTCCATTTCTAATTCCTGAGCAAATATTATACTTCCATCTATCTGTCTGGCATGTACGACGCCTGTCTAGAGCAGCTCCTCTGGAGTATGTGTGATCCCCCAGTGATTTATGAATGATTTTCCATCACTCTGAGTGGATATATCCTGGTTTATAGCTATCTTATTGACATGTTCTTTGTATCATGCTGCCCTTTCCCTTAAGATCTTCATGTCTGCATAGGTAAGACAGCAGCTTGCAGGTAAGACTCTACAGAGAGAAAAAAGGGTGTCCATCTGAGTGGATTTCATGCATTCAACAGGAAAGGGATCAAAGCTCCCATCGTTAGCATCCGTCAAAAGAAAACATCTGTTTCCGGGGCACAAGGGAAAAAAGGATACCAACAACAAGACAATTTTATTTTTATCAGATAAACAGTTTTCAGGCAGGCAGTTACCTGTGAATAGCTAGAATAAATATGCAAGGCCACCATGATTAAAGGATGTTTAGCAAAAAGGCTTGATATGTGCAGTCGCAGTTAATATGTACATAATATATGTATGTATTTGGACAATTAGGCAAATTTCCCAAGAAAAGATCATTCTAAACATCTAAAGACAGAGCACATTTGTATTGCAATGTATTGTTACGATACATTAGTGTGGGATGCATTACTACAAATGGGATTTTTTTGCCTTCACAGGTCAATTAAAAAACCCAACAGGGTGCTAGGAGCCCCTTAAGGCTTTATTTTTTGTATTTTTTTTAACCAGCCATCCATGATCAGGAAAAGGACCCCCAAGACTGGCAACCTGACAGGGAAGCCCGCATCCCTGTGACCGGCTGGGCAGGAGGCACAGCAGCACATTAGTTACAGCGAAGACAAGAATGCAGATCTAAAAATACACTTGCGGTATCACGGCAGGCCAAGAATAGACGGGGCGGGGGGTGGTGGATGAAGCCATTGCAACAGGATTTTCTTTGTTTTATCATTTCACACCTACCGAAGGCTGCAAATGTGAAAAGATGAGCCCTGCAAGATGAATCTACGTGCTTGGCTCCGTGCAACATCCATTCCTAGGGAATGACTAGGTGATGCCAGCAGCATCAGCAAGCTTTGCTGCTTTCCCCAGCTCCGTCAGTACCTGGGAAACCAGCAGCAGGACAGGCTTCTTGGGCATCACTGCCTTGGGCTCATTTTGACACCATTTGCAAGAAAAACGAGAGCATGGTGGCTGTAGCTGGAAGGCTTCCTGCAACGCCGAGCTCCCCATAGGGAGAGGAGCGCACCTGCAAGAGCATGAGCGAGCGTCTTCCCCAGTTGAAGGGATCAAAAACCCTACTGAAAGCAAAGAGTTATTGATCTGCTTGTCACAGCATAGGGAGGGAGGAAAGTACAACCAAAAGAACATGCACATTTGAGCGCAGAGTGGGAAGAAAGGTCCCATCAGGCGCTGCATAAAGGTAACTTCATAGGGAAGAAGTAAAGAGAGATCACAGTCACCCCTGGGTAACCTAAGGGACTGCCACGAGGTTGTAACATCCCGTCTTCTCCCCGAAAAGGCACCAGTAGTTTCAGAACATCCGTTTTGAGACAAGGCTGGAGCCTAGGTAAGAAATGCAGCAGGTCTGGGGAAATGCCTTTTTTCAGCATGCCGGCTGAAAAAAATAAACCCATCAAAAAAACACATTACAAGACTATTCACAGATTCATGAGCTGGTCGATGCAAGGGCCAGGGAGGGCTGTGCTGTGGTCATTCACTCTGTTTTGCTGAATTAAAAGAGTAAAGAGAATTTTACAGCCGGAAAGCCCTGCACCCTGGCCCGCAGCATCTACACGAGGTACCCTGCGGGAAGCTGACATCCCCACCTCGAACCCCATAGAGAATCCATCCGAGGCCCTGGTACGCTGTTGCAAAGGTTATTTACACATCGAGCTAAAAACCCAAACCCCATCTCCAGCCTGAATGTCTCCAGCATCCACTTCCAACCCTTTGTGTTTTTAAAACCGGCTACGAACCGCCGCTGAAACGGCCCACGTTGGTATTTATACACGGATGGATCAATTCTTTGTGTCCTCCTGGATAAACTAAATAGACTGAGTTTCCTTAATCATTCCCCTGAATGCAGGCTGCCACAAATACTTCTCCCAGGTGCACTATCTGCTGACACAGGACTAACACCGAAATTTATCCCCCAGGCAGCGCATCTTTTATTCACTGCTTTATCCCCGGCTGAAGAGGCCCAGACCTCCCGCATCGTTGGTAACGATTGTATTCAACAGCTTCCTCCAAGGAACTGCTGCTTAATATGCAAACCGGACAAATCAACTTTCCATTCAAGTTCATCAGCATTTAAACGAGGGCAGGTCGCTGCCTGCGCACAGCGGGGCTCTGACTCACCAGGTCTAAGGACAACGGGAGGAATTATGATAAATACACCCATCATATTGATCACAAACCCAGCGGGTCCATCACCCCGACACACATTTGACTCCAGGTTAGTGTCTCCAGCAGCCGGTCCTCTCCTAGCCTGCAACCAACATGCCTTCCCAAAGCCTGGCTTTGCTGCAAGGGAATTTATTATGAGACTTGGAGGGAAGAGCTCTCCCACCCTTCCCTCCTCAAGGCATGCAACCCCCATGCAACCCTGGTGTTCGGCGTCCTAGGGGAGACACAACCCACAGCACCGTGGGGTGCAACGGCGTGGAGGAGCCTCACCCTTGCTTGCAGAGGAGCTCGCAAGGAGGGCAAAAACCTCGCTCCCACCTCCACACCCACATGGCAAACTCAACTACACCCTTCTCCTTTGGCAGAGGGTTTCACGTCGCCCCTCACCGCTTCTGTGAGCACCCCCAGCTCGCCTCCCCATCCCAGTGTCCCCGCATTTTCCTGCACAGTGGGTGACGGGAGCTGCACCCTTTCACTCCCAGGTGGGAGTGAATGAAGAGGCTGGTTTGTAGCACAACCACGGGGCCAGGCACCAGCGAGGGATGGATGCAGCAATGGCTAGGGAGAAGTCCTGCCGGCAACATCACTGCCCGAGGAAATTAGGGGATTAGGGACAAGTCCAAAGCAGCAGCTATGACCAGGCTGCGCAGGGACTTGCATTGTATCTCTGCTTCCAGGTGAAGAACCAAATGCCACCATTGGCAGACGAACAAGGAGATGGGCACGAAACAGGGCTCAGCTCCTTATTTTCTCCCTCCCCCCTCCTTCTTCAAGGGCTGTAAAGTGCCTGAAAATAGAACATTTTGTGATAGGGAAAAAAAAAAAAAAAGGGAAAAAAAAAAGAACTAGGTCAATCAGCTAATAGGTGTGATTTAAGAGAAAAATCGCAGTGTTCGTAATGGGCTAAAAACGGCGCTGATGTGTTGCCGAGAAAGAATATAATTAAGAGGCTTTTTAAAGCGGCGCTTCCCCACCCTGGCCGCAGAAATCACAGCTCACACTACCAGTATTGCTTCCACCTCATGGAGCAGGAATGCGCTGGCGTGCCGCAAGCTGGCCGAAGAATGCGGAGTTTCCGTGGGCCGGGAGAAGATCCCGAACAGCAGCGGTTCCCGGCATTCCTTCGTAGGTACATCACTGCTATCCAGTTATAAAGCACGGCAACGGAAATCGGGCTGGAGGGGGGTATATCTGACATTTTAATTCTTTTGGCTTTTAACAAAGGGGTCTGGGAAAGCAGGTGTTGCCCAGCGGATAAGCGAATGAAATAAAAATTAAAAAATTAATTGGATGGGCAATGGGGCATCTCTTATTCGAGGCTCTTCCTATGGATGGCCCGGGAGGACCTACGACAAGTACTTACATAACAAACGCACCTTTCAACAGCGTTCATTCAAGAACGAGCTTCTTGGAAGAAAACTCTGCCCTAATTAGGTGCAGATGGCCCAATTCAAACAGGCATGGGACATGGCTGGGGAACTGCCGAGCTGAGATCTCCGGCCCCACGTTATGCAAGGGGTCACGTCGGCAAACCCCCTGCCACCCTTCAGACCCCAGACACCAAACCCCAGCCGATGCCTGAAGGAGGAAAGGGGACTTTCCTGGATTCTCCCAGGGCTGTACAATGACCCAGCGTAAGTCCTGTGCCCCTCAAAGTTTGCTGGAGCCAAAGGGCCGTGAGCTTGACTTGCATCCTTAGGTACCCCCATGGGTCCTGTAGCTCCAGAGCCCGGGCAGATAGCTCGGGTGAAGCCATCGCCCTGTGTCCAAGATGCTTGGGAAACATCTCTGGGGACATCCCCACCCACTCCACTCTGCCAGAGAGGAGCAAAGTGGATGAGTCAGACCCACAAAGTTCATTGCCTCAACTTCTGCTCCGTGCTATAATTATCCTTTGGGGTAATTAGATAAGCAGCCCTTCCTTTAATCTTGCCGTAGCTAAATTGCACGTGGTACCATCCACCTTGGGGGCTGTCACCCAGGGCTGGTGCACGCCTTTCATCTTCACCCATCCCGAACACAAAGCCATTTGGGACCAAACCTAAATGCACGTAGGCTGGAGGTGAGGGGGGCAGAGGGGGGCAGAGGAAAAGGGGAACAAAAGGAGAGGCAGGGCGAGCTGCTCATTTTGAGAAGCTGCTATCTGTACAGCGGTAGGTTAAAGCCCAATTACCCCAGTTTGAGCTATTCCACCTCCCTCTAAATATCCTAGCAAGGAGCCGGCACATCAGGCATGCCAAGCCCCAGCAGCAACCCGCTGGAAAATTTTGGCTGGTGCCTTCCCCTCCCTCCGCACAAACCCTTGCTCTCCCTCTCTCGCAGGCACGCACAGGGAAAGGGAGGGAGAGAAGAGAAAAAACCACAAGCAAATGTTCTGGTGCAGCATTTCCCCTCATCAGACTTTCGTACTTGAGATTTGAATCGTGTTTAAGGAATTAAAAAGAAAAAAAAAAGCCCTTCCCCTGCGCCGGAGGCAGCTCCAGCGGGACACGCTGCTCTCGCTCGGGCAATACCCCGCCAGTACAAACATAAACCCCTCCGCAAGAGCTTAAATTAATTAGAAAATAATTAAACTTTACTGGCAATTTTCTTTTTTTTTTAATATGGAAAAAATAATCATGGTAGACGATATATATTGGGAAACCTCCAAGGCTTTGACCTTTAAATTAGCAGCTAGGACAGTCAGACAAGTATGCCTGAGGATTGCATATACATGCAAAGGAGCTCCAGAGGTTTTTCCAAACCCTCCACAAACAAACCACACACCTCGTTTAAAAAAAAAAAAAAAAAAAAAAAAAAAAAAAAAAAATCCCCCTGTTTTCTTCTCGATTCACACGTTAGGGGAGGCAGATGCTCAAGTCAGCGTTACACATGACATTACTCAACCCTACACCACACTCTGGGAGATTTTATTTCACGTGGACTCTCAGCTGAATAGGAGGAATGAGCCCTCTCCCCTAATTTTAGAAAGAAACAACAAAAGGAAAATGAAGGACTAGATTCCTAATTACTCTAAGGAGTCTTTACATTGCTCTGACGATGAAAAAGAGGACGGGGAAGCGTGCAGAAGAAATCCATTCATCTTCTGAGTGTCCTTCACTCGGCCAAAATAAGACGATTCAGCTTAAAAACAAAAATCCTTATACCGAAGCGGCAAACAAATCCACTTTGCTGCAGAATGATGCAGGGGACTTAAACCTTATCTCTGGAAAACTGGTATCAGAGGTAACAAACCTGATGTGAGCGTTTCCATCCTGCCTCCCCTATGGTAGCTGTAGCTGCACAATGTTTCCAGCGCTTTGGAAAAATAGTTTCAGGTTCTGCTGCCTCTATCTTGGCACCTAAACCAAGTTTCCATTAGTTAAAGGCTGAGGGATGATTTCACTTTGGAGCTGAAATGGGGAAACCAGCAAAATGAGCAAGATGCAGCTAAACATATGCTTGTGTCTTTTCTTAAGCCTGCACTGAAAAATGGGTTTTTATCAGCTTTTTTGGGGGGACTGCCTTACCCGATATGCACAGGGAGATGCCTTTAAGGAGGATTTCTGAGCTCCGTGCCAGCAAATGCACCACCATCAGGGATCACGACGGATGGCGTGGGAGAGCCGGCACAGCGGAGACACCACGGGACGGTGCCCAGGAGAGTGCTGGGGTGCCCCAGGATGGGCAGAGGTAAGGGGAGGAAGGGGTCCAGCCCAGGAAAGCACCCCAGGATCCAACAGGGTCTCCCCAGGCAACAAAGGTGCACTAACACAGCAGGCGGGGAAGCTGATCTCCGACTTGCTGCCAGCAAACGCCGAGGTTATTCGCGTCCAAACAAATAATTCTTCTATAAATAACACAGCCGCTCTGACTTCCTGAGCGAAACCCATCTTTTCTGGAGCTCTGAGAGGTGGACGGAAACGGTGTCGACTTGAGGAGCTCATTGCAAGCAGCTGAACTCCACAAGACGCGTGCGAGGGGGACGGAGACCTGCTCCTCCACACGCTGCCCCGTCCCCCCGCTGTGCGCACATGTGCCGGCTTGTGCACGTATGACACACGCAAGCTGCCGTGCATAGCCCCGAGCAGCTCGGGTCCTGCAAACGCAGCACAAGGACAAGAAAACTTGTTTTTCCTTCTTTCTTGACTTTTTCTTTCTTTTTATGCAACAATAATGAGCTTTGCCGTTCCAAGCCATTAAGTGACTGCTCCTCACCTACATTAAAGATGCCCCTTTTAGACACCGCCTCTCTGACCGAGCACGATAAAGGCATCTTGGAGTCAATAAGCATCAAGATACACCCCCGGCAAAGAGAGGGAACATGCTGCCAGCTTCCTCGAGCAGCGGGGATCCAACAGGGACCCAGGCCCGGCATGTGATGGAGGTGGGAAAGGTGCAGGTATTCCCCATGAAACAGTTCCCTCCCCCTGCACCCAGCACAGGCAAATCCCGCAGGCCTGCAGGCTGTGCCCATTCAGCCTTTCTTCCTCCAACAAGGCCACCCTGGGGATGCCACAGCGGGGGACGGCTTGGCCCGAGCATGGGGGAGCGCTCCAGGGCCCGCTCGTCTTTGAAGCATCTTGCTCATCTTGCTGCTGGGCTGCCTGAATGAGCCACGAGCCTCCCCTCTCTCCATGGGTACAAAAATAGCAGTGGTTCAGTGCACCTGAGCCCTGCCCCGAGGGAGCTGGTGAGGCCGTTCCCAAAACCGCACGCTCCCTGAGTCAGACCCATCCGTCTAGACAGAGGACATTCCTCTGCCCATCATCAGCCCGGCGGCTGGTACGAGCCGTGTCCTCACTTGTCAAGGGCAGGATCCATGGTGAAATCCCTCGGGGCAGCGAGAAGCAGCATCCCAACCTTCCCATGAAAGTCAACGATGCCCCGAGAAGGTGTTTCGGCACCCGCATCTCCTGGACCGCGGAGGGCGCAGCAGGGGAATGCTCAGGCATCTCCTCCGGCCCCGGGAGCTCTCTGCAGAGAGGCAGCTCCTGGCAAGACACCTTGGACACCAGGGCTCACCCAAAGCCTGTCCCGACGCCCAAGAGGACCCTTGCTAGATGGAAATCAAGCCCCCAAGGGCAAAGGATGGATCCCGTAGCATTGCCCAGCCTTAAGGTGCTACCACAGCCGGAGGTGTCGGGAAAAGCATGCCATTGCATTTCCAGACATCTAGCACTTCAGAGAAAAACACGCAAGATCTTCGCTAAGAGGTCTGAACCATACCCTCTTCTCTCCAGCCAGGAGAAGAAAACCAGTACAGGTGATATTTCAAAGCAGAACAGCAAAACTGGGTTTTTTCCTCTTCTGCTTTTAAGAAAAACTGGGCATCCAAGAAACACCGACAGACCCGAATGCTTCTTCCCCTTTGCAACTATTCTGTAACTACAACTGCACGCAGGTTCCTAAACCTCTCAACATTTGAGTCCCACTGACTTGCAACAGGTCGCAGACATGAAGTTATTTAAAGCACTTTTAAAATATTAATTGGCATTTGCCTTACAGAGGGAAAAAAAAAAGGGGAGAGACGGAGATAAGACCCCCAGGGACCCAGACGATCCAATTTCGGGCACCTAATTAAAATTAAATTTCAATTAATTTCCAATTACTTTATTTTAAACTTATTTTGTATTTATACTTTTTTGTTAGTTGCCTAAAAATGAGTATGTCCCTTTGGTTGCTTTTCAATTAAATATCACCTCAACACTAAAATTAGTGCTTTTATTTGTTAACTCGGAGGTTATTCAAAATCCCTACACATTTAATTCAAGGACTTGGAGAACTTGACAGACATTCCCCACCTCCCTTTTTCACTACGGTAGGAATGATGAATCATTATATTTACTACATGCTCATTCTTCACAGCAACGTGTTAAACTTCGCTTAAGTGGAAACCGAAGAGCAGAATGACAAGGTAGCTTCGGCACTGCGAAATACATAGGGAGAAAGCGAGGGGATCGAAGCTCATTTTGCTTGTATTTCAGACTACATGCTTTTTTATTTTTTCTTAATTATTATTATTATTTTTTAAATTCTTTTCTGGTCGGTCTCAAGAGTTTAGAAGTTACAGATCTCAGCTTAACTTGGGGGTTGAAGCGGAAAACATCCTCAGCCTTGTCTCAGCCCCTGATGACTGTCTTTCCTTTGAAGGGACCAGCCACTGAACAGAACTGGGCAATTCAACAGAAAGGAAGAAAATTTAGCACTTCAATAATCTCTTTACAGGTACTTTGCTATTGACTCCTCACCCCTAACAGTTTGACTTTCTTTATCACCCTGGCAGCAAACAAGCAGTGCTTGAATATTTAATACGAAGCACAGCAACTCATCATGGTATGTTTTTATCTTAACGTAGACTGTCATCATTTGGAGTTTAAATTTTCACTCTTTTCTTATTAAAAATATGCTTTAAACAAACAGGGCTTTCTTAATTTTTATTTATCTGCCCCGTTCCATACTTACATCCTGCAGTTTGCCTGAATTCCCCACCATTATACAAAGGCAGGGAGCTGCCGCAGGGAAGCCGGACGGCTGATGCTGTGATAAAGACCTGTAGGCTCTCTGCCATCGCTAATGAGTGACAATATGTATAGAACTAGGGAAAAAAAAAGCTTCCCAAAAGTTGAAGTTACAGTGCTTATCACTGGAAGGACTCCCGCTCGGTTTTGGAAGCATGCACGCCAGAAAAAAAAAGAATCCAACAAAACCTGTGGGCGTCTGAAGCCGCCTCATCTTTGAAAGACTGAAGATCTGTTTTTCAACTGGCAAAAACATCCTTCTGCAGAAAGACAAATTGCAGACGGACGCAATTCGGTGTTGCTCAGGAGTAAACCTGCACCACGGATGCGTTGCTGCTTGCAGGGAAACTAAGACAGCAGAGAGGGGGCGACTCGCGGTGTGCACCTGAAGCGCTACAAAAAGCTCTGCACCAGATTCCTTGCACTTTTCAATCTGGAATAATTTTAATTTTTTTTCTGAAGGCATTACTGACACATCATGTACTACTTCTTTGCCTCTTTTTTCCCCCCCAAAAAAACCCTACAGAGCTCTGGTTTAAATCAGAGCTGCTTCTATAATGAACAGGGACACCTTGGTCACTTCTTGAAGGTCTCTCCTCCCTTCGGATCTGATGTTCATCACTGCACTCACTGCTTGAACGTCAGCACTCTGGGGTCATGGTGATAGATGCAGTCATAGAAAAAACTGAATATCCATTAAACAACGCAGTAAAGTGACTCTTCCGTGCCAGTCATTACATATTCTTCCCAGGCTAAGTTCTGTGCTGTTGCACCAGGTTGGAGCCCCGGGCAACGTGACCGGCTCCCAATGGAGCCGAGCCAGGTTTGCAGGGAGCAGCTGGAGCCGTGGCGGTGCCAGATCATCAGCGACTTACCCGGGAGCACGCAGGAGTACTTGTGGCTGACGCCAGAAAATAAAACATCCACGCCGAGCCCAAGACGGGCACACCGGGAGCACCGACCTTGGCCAGCGGTGCCGCAGACCGGGAGCGGGTGTCACCACAGTCGATGCTCGGGTGTCCTTGATGCCACGCGACGGTGTTGTGCCCGGTGGCTCTTTTCAGACTGCAGACACACCAGGCTGAAGCGGAGCACCATGGCCCCAGGGACGAGGAGCCAGGATCCCCGGCAAGCAGGGCACAGCCTTGCGTCAGCCCCTAGTGATGCTCAGGGGGCTGGGGAAAGGGAAAAGGCAAGCTGCCAGCTCCCAATCGCCCCGTGCTCGCTCCCCGGGGTGACAGCCAGCTGCGAGGACAGCGATGCCCACGCAGGGGGATCTGCGGTTCAATTTGGCCAGTGGACGGGGACCCCGCTGCAGCCCTTCGCGCTGCCTCCCCCAGACCTACTGCAATCCCCTCTGCAAAGCCCCAGCAGGGATGAGTGCTACCAGCTAACGAGGTCTCATTTAAAAAAATAAAGGTGCAAAGATACATCATTCTGTCTGGGGATTTTTTGGTTGCTTTTTATTTTTTATCTTCTCTGTGTTCACAGATGAGCGACACTATCAGGTCTAAAACCACTTACACACACTTTCAAATTGCGTAATTCTTCAGTACACGGAGCTGAGAGATTTGTGGCATATGCCACAAAGGACTGAAATTGTCCACGCAGCGCAGCAAGCTCACCCTTTTCCTACTTCTTGCTCCCAAAGGCTTTCCAGTGCCCAAGAAACCTTGGGCATCACACGACAGCCTGCAGCGGCCAAAACCGAGCTCCTGGTCCCCCTCTGTTAGGGCATCACCAGCTCCCCTCATCAGCACAGAAACACGGCGACCGCTCTGATGTAAACGGGCACAAAAGGGAAGAAAAACCAGCCGCTCTGTCCAGCAAAAATGGGTTTAAAAAACCCAATGGAATAGTCAAGAAGTTACTACTACCTTCAAATCGTTAATGCACAGCCTAAGAAATGATGTCAGCAAAACTGCAAAGCAAATGCAGGTTTTTGTTTTTAAACTGTGCAAGCACTAGCTCTTAAAAATTCCGCTTTTCCCCAGTTTTGTTTTCATTTTGAAATCTGTCAGTTTGAATCATTTCTCTGGTCCAGGAAAGTGTTTCATGATCCTCCATCCCCAAAAACAACAGCTTTGCTCATAATGCCTTTAGTAAGAAAGAAAAATCTTTACATTCTCTCACTCCATCCTCAAAGAGACTGGTTTGATTCCTGATGCTCTGGCATATTGCTGTCTTTTACCATACTTCAAGGCTGTTTTCTCCCTGCCAAAATATGCAAGGAAGAGCAATACAAGCCCTGCAGCTTTGGGGGAAGGGCTAACCCTGCAGCTCTTATTATCTTTGGATGGGAAGAGGGAGAGAGACAGAGACACTGTTAATGCTTTGGATACTTCTAGATCCTACTGCTGTCCTACCGAGGATGTCTGAAACATAAAATGCCATTGGAAACATCACATGGGGCACTTAAAAAAAAAACAAAACACCATAAGAGTCTAATTAGGCTTATTATCAGCATCTAGAGTCTCTTGGACGTAGCCTGCTTGAAGATTATGCTGGTTATACAGCTCACGTGTTGCTCTTTACAAATTCAAACCAGCACCAAACCTTTGCCTGGAGGGTCATGCGCTCCAAAATACGTCTCTGGTGTCAAACATTTTATGGACTTGAACCTTTCCTTGCCTTTGGGATGTGACATGATATCCATCTGCGCATCAAGCCAGGGGAAGAGCGAGCGCGGGTGAGACTCGGGGTCTGCATTGTTCCCCTGCGGTTCACAATTTGCTCCACAATTACGTGACTGAGCAGATGAAAGTTCGGCGTTAACTAGTTTGCAGCTGTGTGACCGTTTGAAGATACAAAGCGCAGAGCCTGTGCGCATCGTTGTTTTGTAGGATTAGCCCCATCTCCTCCTTGCTGCAGCCCTGGCCACCAAAGGCAGAAGTTGCCAAGAGCAGTCTGCATCATCCCCAAGCTGCTGCGGTCATGACAATCCATCATCCCTAAATCTATGGTCTGACACCATGGATGCTCTTCTCTGAGGATACACTTAAAATGGGGGTTTATATTAATTGCTATGCTGAAAAGTCAGACAGAGAGCGAGCAAAGCTTCAAAGACTCATTTACTTCCCCCAGACCAAGAAACAAAGTCCTTAAATCTGTTTTCCATTAGAAAAGAAGTAGTCGGAACAACTTTCTATTGTTCTTCTGCTTATGGGGTCCGTTTCCCAAACTTACATCTCAGCCCAGTTGGTCTGGATGGAACCTAAGGAAGTCCCCAGAAATGCTGGGTTTTTAAAAAATGAGAATTTATACTGGGAAAGCATCACTTCATAGGCCTTGCTACTGGGAGGATTTCCCATGCATCTGTTAGTCATCAACAGGGCCGGCCACATGTCCCGGCGGGATGTCCCCAGCCCAAATCCCCTATCAGGCTGAGGACACGGCACCGTGCACGTTGCAGGCTAAAGGATATAGCTAACCGTGTGAGTATGGCAGTTTGACGATGCACAGACAGGCTACCCTTAACCTCCCCAATTTCGGCACCGAGGGTCCCGGCAGCACGGATTACAGAGCAGGTAAATAACCCTGGCTCGGTGCTTCTCACATACCTGGGGCATCCCCAGCTGTTGGCCCTGTAGACTACAGCCAAAGGAAAGCTCTCAGGTTTTCATCCACAGCTCCATAAAACAACGGGCATCTGTTCACTGACTCCAACAGGACATGAATCCAGACTTTATAGAGTTTATCCAAAGCAATTCTTTCCAACTTAGGAAAACCGAGGCTTGCCTGGCTGAAGGACAGGCCATGCTATTGCTGTGCACGTCGGTTGTCCTGCAAACCACCCTGAGCAGCAGGGCAGACTGCAAAAACACTGCCTTTGTTTTTTTTCCTTTTGAGGGAGGCAGCAGCATCTCAGCGAGACAGTCTGGCTTGGCTCTGGAGACCAAGCACAGTCCGACAGGAACAGGACTTGCTGTGCCGGTGGTACGGGAAATCTCTCCTACCCCTTCACAGATGTTCCTCCAAACACTTCTGCTAATTGAATCGACACCTCCCTGTTCAGATGAACATATGGCTGTGTTTGTACCAGCACTGCTTTTACTTTAATAGCTCCTACAAGGTGCTTTAAGGACAGGCTGGACCGCTAAGCTATCATTAGAGACCTTTTTATGAAAAAAAAACAGGCTTTAAGGTTTTTTTTTTTTTCCCCCCTGCAGAGCCTGACCATCACTGCAGGGTGTGGGTGCGAGCCCTGGAGACGTGGTCCAGGTGCCCAGCTCGAGGACACAAGCTGTCCCCTGCTTCCACAGGCAACCACCTGGAAAAGGTCCAGAGAGCTCTAATTAACCAAACTGCTCACTTACCTCTACAGAACTGCTTTTCCCGTGGGCTCCACCGGAGATGAGGGAGGGATGCTGTGCCCTGCGGGGGCAGATGGATGCAGAGCTCTCAGCTCACACAGGTGCTGGTGTAAACCAGCCTCTCCCCTTTGCTGGTTTTAGGGCCAGGAAGATGAACATGAGAGTTGGGAAAAGGTGGTGGGGAACACAAAACCTCACTGAGATGAGAGCAGCTCCACCAACCGCCCCGCCACACCGGGAAGGGGATCACCAAGGGATGCACTGGGACTGCTTCCTCCCAACGGATCGCTCCTCCCTTCCTCAGAGGCATCCAAGTCTCATTGTACATAATCCTGGCTCCTCTTGAAATAAGGTTTTACCATACGAAAAACAAAAAAGCTAGCAGGATTAAACCAGAAAAAGGACCCTCCAGGTGAGAGGGGCTATGGGGAGCAGGGAGCTCATATAAGACTCTCCTTTGGAGGGGTACAAGCCAGCTGCGGAGCCACGAACGGTTTAAGGCAGCAGGAGCTGACACCGATGCTAAAAAGCAGCCCTGTGCTGTTCCTCCTTCCAGCAGCGAGGTTTGCTCGGCTGTGTCCCGCAGCCGGTGTGCCTGAAAGCACATGGGGTGAAGCCAGAAGGGGTGCAAAAGGGGCAGAAATGCCGCCTTCTACGGCAACATGGTTGGCTTGCAGGGTTTAGCTGAGTTTTGGGAGAGAACATGGATAACGGGGCACGCGTGGGCCAGTGGGAAGGGGGGCTATGGTTAAAAACAACAAAAAAAAAAAAGCAGAAGGCAGGAGAGTGGGACGAAAAAAGCAGCCCCGTTAGGAGTGATGCAGAGCTGGCTTTCAGTGCTCTGGACCTTGCATTTTCTGGCCTTATTTATGAAACACAAATAATCCAGCCTTCTCCGTAAGCAGCCAGATCCGGTGGAATTACATGTCTGAATACTCTCAGTAAACAGACGGAAAGCTGTGGAAACATAGCTTAAGGCACTGTGCATTAACAAGGGGGCCTTTATCGCTCAACCTGGCTCTTCCTGGCAGAAGAAAACCCACTGGCCCCGGCTGAAGTCCATGCAACCGGTGTGTTTGATCGGCTGCAAGGCAGCCACTCGCTCCAAGGGGGATACCCCCGGCTGCATTTATTTATTTATTCGCCCCTCGTGATGTGGATGGGACCCACTGGAAACAGGCAGCCAAGGGGCAGGGAGGAGGGATGCTGCTACCCATCACTCCAGTCCCTTCCCAGGCTGGGAGAAGGGATGGTGAGAGCCAAACACGTAGGAACCACCTTCCCCCCCAGCACTGAGCGTCTGCTTTTATCTCCTGATAAAAGCCCTACGCGCTGCTGACATGTACCATCGGCGAGGTTAGGCACAGGAGAGAGGATTTCCTGCCAGAGGAGCACATCATCCACTGGAGAGAGCGACAGGCGAGAGCTGACCCCATTTTGCGGAGTTGATGGAAAACGCCAAATAAAATCCAGCTCACCCAAAAACCAGGAGCTCAGCTACGGGAATGACGGAGCACAACTGTCTGGCCAGAGCGGAGGATCAGCATGCTCCCTTCTGGCCAGAGGATCTAAGGATCTGAAAGTATTTTCCAGGCCAACAATATATTTATTTTCAACGACCTTCTGTTAAGGAGAGCCCTATTCCTACAAGGGTAAACTCCCATCCCTGCCGAGAAGCTGCACCAAGCCTTATGCAAGGAAACCTCAGTGCAAGGGCAGCAGACGGGTCCGCAGAGCAATTTCACCTTCACCCACCCTCTGCACGGTGATGAGGCAAAGCAATGCTTCTTGCGTGGTGGATGAAAGGCGGGGGGGGTCTCACATTTTTCAGCCAAGATGCGCATGGCCACGTCCAGGCACACCCCAAAGCAGAAACACCCATCCCCATCTCTCCCCCCTTCACCCGCATGAAGGATTGCAAAGCTATTGCAGCCTCCTGCTTCTGCAGCGTGCTCAAAATAAATTATTATACTCAGTTCAAATAAATTATTATACTCAGCTCAGACACCTCAGCTCTTATTTGTTTCTAGCGAGGAGCGCTCCAGGCTATTCTTGACAAAAAAAAAACAACAACCCAGGAAATTCAGGTGGAGCCTTATTTATTTTTTTCCTACCCAAAGAAACTTCCCTTCTATTTAAACCTCGCTGCCTGATGACAGGAGGGGAGTCAGGCCTCCTGATGAAGAGCTGCAATCCTCCGTGACTGTCAGATAGGGAAAAATAAGAGTCTTGCAACTGCACGTCCTGAGCATGGACCTGTAACACAAGATGAGGACGCGAGTACAGAAAGAAGGGAAAGACAAGGCTTCGCTTCAGAAGCTGGAGGTCGCAGAGAGCACTGCTGCGCTGATTATTCTTCCTGTACTTACACTTTCAATGGTACAGGTGATTTTTAAAGCCATGCTGAAGATTATCAGCACGTTTCTACGTGTACCTTAACAGGCGCCATCCGAGTGCTGTACAGCACCGTGCCTACACCCACACTTTGTGCTTACTGCAGCGTTTTCTATCCAAAGACCTCAGCGTGAATTAATTTAGCTTCCCAGCACCCTTGCCAGGTAGATTATCTTCCTCTTACAGAGAGAGGAGCGGACCAAGAAACAAACAGGGGCTAAAAATGAAGCCATCCCACTGGGATTGCCTTTACCACAGACCTTTATGTATTTTTAATTTCTCCCCTGCCCCCAAATCTGCTAAGAAGTGTGTTTCCAAGAGAGAGCACACAAAAGGTCAAGCGGACTGACGGATGCTGACACCGACTCCAACCCGTGCCTGCGCAGGCAGGAGCTGCGCGCTTGTGTGCTCTGCAAGTCCACGCCAACGTGATTTTTTCAAGCCCAAAAGAGCACATTTTATAGCCCAAACGCAATTACAGGACAACGTTGTACATCGGAGACACAGGGATGTCGGCGCACAGACCTCAAGACCCCACAAGAGCCTCTCTCACCGCTGCTTCTCTTCCCCCAACATCAAAAGCTACCCCCCCCCCCCCAAAACCCCTAATTCCTGATGACCTGACTTGGAAGCAGGAGCAGGGATGTCGCAGGTGAGGTGGAAATACAGAATTGGGCCAGGGAGGGTGCTGGATCTGGCCGGAGAAGCAGCTCCAGTCACTGCGGATGCCCCATCCCGCTCCTGCCCCACGGCACAGCGGCTCGCAGCCTGCGCCTGCGTGAGCCGGCTCCTAAATTTAAAACAGTCAGAGAGCAGCTTTGAAACAACAGCCAAGCCTCGGGGTTATGTGCATGCCGGGGGAGGGAGGGAATACATCCCCACGCTTTCCTTCAGCTTATCTCTCGGTCTTGGATGCGGGGAGCAGCTCTGGCACCCACCAGACAGTGCCTTCATCCAAACCTTTCCCATTTCCCTGCCGAAAGCAGCGCAGCAGCAGTTTTAAGAGGTCTGGACTGGGGGCATCACTCTCACAGTCACCCCGTGGTGCATGGGAGGCAATGAGGGATCCTCCCTGGAGGCAAAGGGCCCCCTTGCTCCCACCCTGCAGCAAGCCCGGGTGGTGGCGGGCACCTCCTCATCCTACCGCACGCAAATTCCCATCCGTCCCCCTCCCAGAGTGGAATCATAGAATCATTTAGGTTGGAAAAGACCTTCCAGATCATTGAGTCCACCCATAAGCCTAACGTTGCCAAGTTCACCACTAAACCATGTCCCTAAGCACTACGTCTACACATCTTTTAAATACCTCCAGGGATGGAAGCTGGTATCCAACCATCCCCACTGGCTGCGCAAGGTCTCCCCAGCTGATGCTCTCCTGGAGGGTCTCCAAAGAACACCAGAGCCAGAGGGGACCCCCCAGAGCCAGAGGGGACCCCCCCCATGCCGAGTGAGGGGATGGAGGACAGCACGAAGCGGGTTTTGCATGGGCACCCCTCGACTCAGGGTGCTGCACGCTCCCCCTGCGCCCCGCTGCCTCGGCGCGCCTTCGTCCTGCTCCTCCTGGGATGCCAACGGAGAGCCTTCCCCGGGAAGCAGCTCTCGGCTCGAGCATGGACCAATGCGTGCTAGAAAAAAGAAGTGTACAAAACGAGCAGTGCATGTAAAACCCCTGAAAAAAAAAGGAAAATGAAGCAAAGCTTGAATGTTTTGAGCAACGTTCAAATATGCTGTAGCGCACCATCATCATCCTTGGTGACTCTGAGAGCTCCCGCAGCTTCTGCTTGGGTCAAAAGGCCCACCATCCCTCTAAACTACCCAAGAAATCCCCTACAGCTATTATTTCAGACAGAAAATGCTTCCTCTGTCATGCAATTAGAAAAACCGAGATATCTATGTGGCTTCTGCTCTGATGGGAAAACGGCTGAAGCTGAGAAACAGGCGGCCACAACAAATCCCATGCGAGCCCTTCTCACGCTTCGCTGCCTGGCTCCGGCACGAGGGACAATACACTTTCCTTTATCCCCAAGTAGGATTTCCCCTTCTTTTTTCTCCTCTTTACCACACATCACCAGCCAAAGGGACATCCGAGGGGAAGGATGAACAGTAAGCGGGAAAGAGCTGATTTTTCAAAAACAATTTCAATAGGGCACTGCCCCATTCACCTTCTGTTTGATATATAACAGGAAGCTGAAAATCCTTTGGACAGAGGTAGGAAGAGTACTGCAGCAGCCCCAGCTCCAGCCCCAATGGTCCAGTCCCATCCCACAACCCTGAAGGTTTTTTCCTGCGATCAGGAAAACCTATATTCACAACATATCCATCTAAAACAAGCAGAAAGATGCAGGGCAGAAGAAGGAAGCTTGTGCCCAGGCTCGGTGCACAAGGACCACCGCAGATGCCAGGGAGATGATTTAGGACCCCCACGCGAGCAGCACTGGCAAGCCGGCCAGCCTCAGGAGAGCCCGGCGAGAAGCAGCAGGGTAAGAAAGGAGGGAAAACCACTGCACACCTTCCCCGGTTTTACAAGCTTTTTCCAACTGTTGAAAAAAAACCAAACACCAAATCCCCGGCACTGAAAAACCCTTAGCAAATTTAGCAAAACATGTCAACAATTTTTGTGTTATAGCCCAGGCACACGTGCTCTCCTTACTAAAAGAAGGTGCATTTTTAGAAACCTTCTTTTGCAAAAACTGTTGGTGTTGGTGGGCCTTTTGTTTTCCTTTCTAGCGATACATACTCACAAGCATCCTGGAAACTTAATAAAAAAAGAAATGCCATTTTTAGACTTACATGTGCAGGGAGGACTAAGTGTGTCACCATGCGTCTGAGCTAGATGTTAAATTCTCTGAAAACCATATGCTGAGGGATTGCTATAACAAAAGAGACTGCAATGACAAAGGGAAGCCTTATGTTCAAGTACTGGTTAGTCGCACAAGATTAGAAATTAGCTCGCTATCCAATTCTTATATAAAGGCTTTAAAAGGATGGGATTTCTCCTTAACGTGAAAGCAATGAACTGATACCTATTTCTTACAGAATTACTCATTCAGATTTAAAAGCAGCAGAAGTACAAAGCTTGTCGTCGCCTGTGTCGTCAAGAAAAACTACAGGGGCAAGGGCTAGAGCATCGCATCCCGGATTGCAAATACATCCCGTGGGTTTCACACTTAAACCCCACTCCCACGGGGACCCGAGCCGCCCTGCTGAATCTGAGGTCAAAGATTTACTGGCCGATCAATAGAGCATAACCCCAGGGCATCAGAGGTTTAGTTACGGAAAAGATGGGCCACTCATTAGAAGAAACTAGAAGAAAGAAAATAAGATGTATGTTCACGAGCAGGATGAGACTCCAGTTTGGATACGAGGCTGCTTGTGATCTGACCCTCTCGGAAGACAGGACAAAATATAAAAACCCTTAAGGAAAGAGCAGGCACTCAACACAAAACACATGCAACGTTTAACACCTGCAGTGCATGCAAGATGTACCTGCACACAAGCAGAACGCCGACGGATGCCACAAAACCTACCAGACACCCCCAAACCACCAAGGATCTGAGCAAGGCACCTACACCACCAGTGGCATGCTACGTTCCTGCGTCTCCCTGCGCAAGCGTGTCAAGAAACAGTCACGCATTAAACCTCTCATGTCAAAACTAGCGCTGATCATCAGACACGAAGGAGGCGGACGGACACCTCCGTGCTCAAGACCGACGTGGCCAGGCAAGCCATCCCCTGAAATAGCTCCTTCCCAGCCTCCTCCTCCCAAACTCGGCTTCGGTTTCAGCTGCAGTTGTTCCCTCCCAAGTTGCTCCTCCTTAAATAGCCTCCCTTCCTCTTTCCTGGGGGAGGATTTGCCCCGCGGGACGACAGCAGGCTGTACGACCAGGAGAAAGCTAAAATAGACTTTCACTAAGATTAACATCCCACTAGCAGCTGTATTAGAGTGAAATGCAACCACCTGGAGGATAAATATCCTGAGGGATTAATATATAGACTGAAATTTATAAACAGACTGAATATTTAATTTCTGCAGTGTATTGTCCAGAAAGGAGGAAGGTGGGAGCACCCACAAAATAAGGAATACACCACCCAGGCAGAACAGTGAGAACAGAGAAATAGGAAGGAGCTAACGATACTCTTGACATTTACCACCCAACGCACAAAACTACAGCTAATAGAGCAAAGCAAATAAATCCGAGATGCATTTTTGGGGCAGAAAGCTCTTGAAGCAACAGGAAGGCAGGTGCTTCGATACCCTAAATGAACGACATTGTACATATCCAAAGTCTTTCCAAGTGGTTTCCAGAGAGGTGGCCATCACAGTCTGGCTGCCAACAGGCAGTCTGCAAGCAAGTGTTGCAGATTAAACGCTAAACAACATTGCAAAACCAGCTGTAAACGCTTGTGCCATCTGAACCTGGTAAGTGGGAAAGAAAACCAACCTGGATATCGGGGTTACCCTTGGAAAGACCAACCCTCCCTTCCCATCCATCAGAAGTAACAGCCACAGCTCCTTGCTGCGGACGGGGAGTTATTTATTAAGTAGAGCCACGAGAATCAAACAGTTTGTGCTCAAGTTGTGGTTCACCACCGAAAAAAATCCATCTTCGGAAAACCAGAGCACTTGTTGCAGAATCAGATATAGTTATCAAAAGTTGCGCCGTTATCTGGTTTCAACACACAGTTCCTCCATACGGTACGCTGTGGCGGGACGTGATAAATCATAAAGCCATCCTTAGCAACGGGAAGGCATTGCATCTATAAAATAGCCATCTTGTGTAAGAAAGCAAACACACAGCAAGAAAAGCAGTTGGTGATATGGAAAAAAAAAGGGGGGGGGTGTGAAAAAACCCCACTTCCTTGACAGGATTTATTTTTAAATGATGGTTGCTCAAGCCTGCTCGGGGAATTGGTATGGCAGGAGTAGCTCCCATGCAAGAGGATGAGTGGTGACTCAGCAGGTAAAAGCTGTCAAAAATGTGTCCAAAATTGGAAGGATAAAAAAAAATCAGAAGGGAAAACTATAAATACCTCAAGCAGTTTTGCTTTGTGCGCTGGTTGGATGCCTGTCGCTGCAGAAGATGCTCTGCGAAGTGAGCAGGGGAACCCCGTCCCCATCCCAAGAACCGCTTTGGGCCCCGTGTCTGCCCCAAACGCAACGTGTTGGGGGATCCCATCACCCCTGGGTTTCGGCTGCGTGGCCAAGGAGAGCCCTGCGCCCGCGGGCGCACCCCTCAGCAGCCTTCACCCCACTCTGCACCTCACTCGAGAGGACAGGAGCAAGACTTTGTAATGCATATTCAGGAAAAAATACCTCTTTTTGCACTGACTTTTTTTTTTTTTTTTAAATAAAAGTCAAGAAGCCCAGCCAACATGAAAGTCTGGATAAACACTCCTCCTTTCCCCAACAGAAATTACAAAAATGCCTTTGAATTTGTGCTGGCAAGAAACAATGTTTTTTATGAAAGAGCTTCATTGAAAAGTCACAATTTGGAACGTACTCATCTATTCTACGCGTTTTAAAAAGTTTTAATTACCACCTTAACAGTATTTTGACATAGTTTATGGTTTGTTAGATTGTATTATGTGTTACAAATGCCAAACGCACCTTTTGGAAGCACCTTATTATTGTATTAATGCTAACTGTGGGGTTTGCGCTGCTCAGTCTTGTTTCGGCAATTGAAAAATAGTAAATTAATTCCATTTGGAGAAAATGCTGCCATTTATAACCCAGCAATTAAGAACAGATTTCATTTTAGATATTGCTGCATTCTTCAGCTTATCGAGTTATTAATTACTGACACCGGTACTATCAGTATATGCCCAGTTCTTAAAAACAGACCCAGGCCACCTTCTCACCCTTTAAATTAGTGATGACTGAGATGAAAAGTTAACGTTGCTTTTCTCTCTCCCAGGAGCTGCAACATACAGTCTTTGCTGAAAAAAAAAAAAAAAAAAAAAAAAAAGAGTGCAAGCATGGAGCACACACTGAGATTTCTACTGCAACAGGCCACGTTATATCAGCCGGGGCACAGAAGGAGTTAAAAAAAACCAAACCCCAGAAAACCCCACTCTCAGGGGAGTGAGGCAGAGCTGACTGTATTTGCAAACCAGGCTGTGCAGACATTTTAAGGGAGATAAAAGCAGACCGAAGCACGGCTGGAGAGATGCCCACAGCCCCATCTCTCTCCCCGAGGCTGAGCGGTCGCGCGGCAGGTCAGGGATGGAGAAAGGAAAATGCTTTTTATTTGGCCGTGGCTCTGCCAGCGGGAAGGGGATGCCCAGGGAGGTCTGGTGCTGCTGGCAGGGCTCCAGCTGGCGCCGAGGGGGACGGGAGGTTGCTGCTGGCATCCCATGCAGGGAAGAGTCAGAGCGGTCCAGGGACCAGCACCTGCATCCCGGCGATGATGGGGCAGCCCTGGGGCTCCCCGACAGCCCCCGCAGGGGGAAGGCTGGTGGAAAATGGGACGCGTCCTCACTGCGTCTCCTCGGGCACACGGCAGCAAACACTGTGATCACCAGCAACCTCTGCACTGTGAAAACCATCTCTCTGGACAAGGAAAGGGAAGGTAAATAGGAGCAAGAGAACAGGAGCTCCCTTTTCCCCGTCTGTGCTCATGGTGTCACCGGGCTCCCGGGCACCTCCGGCAGCAGGAGACCACGATGTACAGAAGAAAGGGACACACACGGGTTGTGGCAGCAGTCCAGACTTTGAAAGCAAAATTAAGACACGCAGTAAGCGACAACTTGTGAGACGGTTCTTTAATGACGGCAGCGGAGGACCCTGGGCATCACCTGAAACACTAAGGTGACACGGTGACAGTTGTTGTTAGCACCAGCCATCAGAGCAGCTTTGTGGCTAGGACAGACAGGCTGTGGGATCCCCAGAGACGACATGACTAAACCAAGATACGCTTTGACCACACACTGTAGGACTTGCCCCAGGAAAAGCAGGATGAGGCTTTGGGCTCCTTGTTACAGGGGAGGCCAGAACAGGTAGCACACCAAGAGCTATGTGAAAACAGCCAGGGTTTTTTTTGACATCAAGATGATGAAGCCAATATTCGCAACAACAAGTCCTAATGGTGCAACAAAAAGGCTTTGCAGAATAGCAAAGCGATTGCCCCCAAAAGCCCAGCGCCCAGCTGGGACGCAGAGGCAGAGCTCACGCGGCAGCACCAGACTGACCCCCAGGCTCCAGGAAAAAAGCTCTCCGTATCCTTGGGACCTTGTCACGAATAAACCCGGACAAACCAAGGGATGAGGACCCGAAAGACAGCGCCCTTGGAGGGGTTTGCCAGCCCCGATGAAGGAGGGAAGGGCACCTTCGCCACGTCTTGACCTCCTGCCACGAGTCCTCCTGGGCCAGAAGCACACGTGAAAGCAAGCAAAATTAAACCTTGGTTTTTATAGGGTTCCCCCACCTCCGCGTACCAAAAGGAAAAAAAATATCCCCAAGGACATATTTTTATTTACCGAGATTCCAGCGGTCTCGTTTCCTGCTACGTCCCTCTTGAAGGCCGGAGTATTATTGCACTAATTGTAAGTCTATTGAGAAATGGGCTACCCTCTGCTTTCAAACTGGAATTAGTTACGCTCGGTCTGACCTTGCATTATTTTGAAGCACTGCAACATTAAAAGAAAATTAGAGCAACTTGTTAAATCCTTTAAAAGGTAAAGCAACCCTATTGCTCCAGGTTCACATAAAAAAAACAAACCAAAATCAAGCTCTTAAATCATGACTACTGCTTTAATGTGGTAGGATTTAGTCTTATAAATTCATTCATTTCTCATTTACTTGAACAATCACGCTGGCTTTAATGAGCTCTCCCTATGAAAAATGCAACTACAAAGGATCAGATTGCTTATGTTACAGAGCTCTGCACACCTAGAAAGGAAATCCTAAAACATCGCATGTTTCTTAACAGCCAGATTAGTAGTTTTTTAATCCTCTCTGCCAGATGCATTTTTAATCTCTGCATATAATAAAGCAAATTACTGTAATTGTATGGGTAAACGGAACCAAAATATGCACATCAGATTAAAAAAAAACCAAACCACCTTTGGTTATGTTTTGCAGAGTTGGCAACTAATGGAGCTGGGGGCTGAATTCAGCTCTACAGGCACTGGCAGAGGAAGAAGTTGCCGCATGGTGAGTGAGGAGCTTCATCACCCCTCGGCCGCAGCTCATGGGCTCCCTTCTCTCCTCTGCATCCCCTGCGAGGGACCACACCAAGTCACGGACAGGCAATGAATCCTTGCTTTCACGGCAGAGCATGAACAGGCAAGATCCCAGGCTACCATGCAACTACTGGTCCACAGTGAGCTCATATCATCACTTGGGGCATGGGAACTACTCACCCCTCCAGATTTACACCGGTCTGGCTATCTCAAGCCGCCTCCTAACCCATTACACGAGTTCTTTGCTATCCACTGTCAGTAGATTTTATTGCCCTGGTAAATCGGACACTGCCACCCTCATACCACAAGCTGAAGTGCCAAATTCATGATCCAACTTCCCCACCCACCAACCCGAAGAGCGAAATTCATCACGAACCACCCATCACCCCAGAAAAGCCCCCCCACGTAAGAGCAGCACCTTCTTAATGCCGCTGTGAGCACATACCTGGACTCAAAACCCCTGGGCTTTCACCAGCAGCAAAGGGAATGCGGGAAGCAAAGCCCAAAGGTGCAGCTCACAGCCGGCAGGACCGCAGGACCACACACAGCTGCAGCTCCGCATCCAGGGCTCGACACTTGCACATCATCACCGTTTCTACCAAACCCGAACTGCCCAAGAGCAGCGTGCCCAGGGGAGAAAGGTGCATGTGCCCAACTTTTGCAGCCAGGCAGGTTTGCAGCAAGGAGCTCTGCCTCTCTGGAGCCACCCACCCCACAACAGCTTTTGCCAGCAGCATCTAGTTGTTAACTCGAGAACATCCTGATTTGCCTTCATAGAAAAAGAGATGCAGTATTGCAAAGTGTTTTCTCTGGATCAAGGAGACTGCTGCCAGATTCAGTGGCCCTAGCAGGATTAGGGAGGTTGTTCCCATTTTCCACCAGTGCCAGGGAGCCAAATTCTGCAGGATAAATTCAGAATAATTACACTTAAAACCTCAATAAGTTATTTTTTATCTGTTTCTACTGGTGAGCAGGATTCATCTGCTGTAATTAAACCCAGCTAAAAGCATCACTGACTTCAGCTGGGTGATTTGTCATCAGCAGACTACATCCCTCTTCATTCCCATCTTCAAGGTGGGCCTTGCTGCAATCCAGCACAGGTGCAGGGGTCCAAGCCCGGCCAGTGCTGGGAGAAATCAAAAAGGAACCAGCACATCAGCATCAGCAGGGACGGCCCTGCCTTCCCACACAGGATGGGGAATGCAAGAAGTCACTCAGAAGTGCTGATTGTGTCCCCAAAAAAACTTTAGCAACAGTTTTGGGTTTGGTTTTTTTTTTTAATTTTTAAAAAAATAAGCAAACAAGTCACCCCAGAGAAGGCACATTCTGCCGAGATGTTTTCTGCAGGGGTTATAAATGGTGAAAGGGCTGGGGTATACCACACGTAGACACGCAGTGATATAAACAGCTCTGCCATGACTCAAGCTGCAGGATAGGAATAAATAAATGCATGGAGAAATAGATTTTGAAAGGGCCCTGCACACAGGTAACGTAGGCACAAACATTTCAGAGCTGGAGGAGGGTTTCCTTCCCCACCTGCCATATGTGGGATGCTTGCTCTTGTACCGAATCCTCCTTTTCAAGCACAAGAGCCTATGCCCAGGAAAATGGATTATCCAGCAAGTGAGTATTCTGCAGTAGTTCATTAGGGACATGGGCTGGGTGTGCCAGCTGCAACCCACCACAGCCCTCCGGGAGAGGAGGAACCACCCAAGGAGCCTCCGCAGCAAGAAACTTGCTCTGCGGCAGCTCTCGGCATCTTCCCTCCGAGGGAGGGTACAGAACCGGCCCAGGACAGGGATGGAGCCACCCGATCCGGGCCACCGGCTGCAAGGGGACAGGCGATGCTCCCTGCAAGCTGCCACCTTGCAAGTGAGTTGGGAGGAACCGGGTGCCGACCAAAAGGCTGCTTTCAGAGATGTGCAATCAGCATCAAATCCACAGTGGGAGCAAATCTGCCAAAATCAAGAGCGTTACAATCAAGGGATCTGGGGGATGCCAGGGCAAGGCTGCAGCGCTGGCCGGGCTCCGTGCCCCTCGTGTCGGGGGACCCCTGGGTATTATACACGGAGATTATCGGCCGCTCAGGGTAGGGGGAGAAAACATCAACTATTTCTATTTTAAAAAACAGAAAACAACTGAACATCAATGCTAACATCCAGTCTGGCTTTAGGCGGGATTTAAAGAACTCAGGCTTCTTCGTTCCTTAATCCCACACCATGCTTCCCCACTACCAACCAGTATCGACTTCTAACAATGCAAAAGCATCTGCCCACATTTTTGCAATTATTTCAGACCCGGCAAAGAGCACCCTCCCCTTTCTGTAGGGTTAATCTAAAGAACAGTTGCCAAAATGCTGAGAACACAGTCAAACAATAGCTCCTCTGATGAAATTCCTCCACTCCATAGAGAAACCAGTATCCTCCAGCTGCTGTGGCTTGTCCAGAGAGATCTCCGAGTGTTTACCCGCTCCCATTAAAAAGAAAGGAGAAAAAAAGATGACAAACTGAAAGATTTGAGTGCAGCTTGCAAAAAATTAATGCAGAGCCTTGCAATCTAACCGCAACACAAAAGTTTTATTAATGCAACACTTGCTTTGTCTGAAATATAAACGCCGGCCACCTGTCCCGGGGATAGAGACTTGCTATACTTATCAGTACAGAGACCACTTTTAGCAGCTCCATCCCTTTAAATACTCATTCTCAGTGGAATCTCTGATCAGTCATTTATAAAAGCCGGGTAGCTGAGCTGGACAGCTGAATTACAGCAGCTATTATCCACGTATGCCTGAATACAAGCAGACACCTTTATTTATAAAGGCTCTCCGGCTGACCGAGATTTGACATCAGCTACAAAAAGCATTCAGCATCCAACTGACTGCTTCAGAATAATGCGATGAAAGGTTAGCGAGTGCAGTCCGAGAAGACACCTTTACACAGCGCTAAGAGCTGTCGTTAAAAGAATTCATGCTGCTGCGATGACTCTTTTAACCGAGCAGGTTTATGTAATTGATTTCCTGAACAGACATGCTGAGTTGCACACCTTTGCCTCTTCTGCCGGTATGTATTCAAATGGATTTTTTTTTCCCTCCCAGACCTAATTCTAAGACATTTAGAGTATTTTTTTTTTTTTTTTATCAGGCCTATCCCCTCTCCTTTCAATGCTCCTGGGTCTCTGCGCTTTCCTAGCTGCTGCTTCTTGCTCGTTCACCTTTTGGCTCACCCCCGCCTGCAAGCCATGAGCGTGGACACACGCTTTCCACGGAACATGGGAACCTGTGACACACAGGTAATACAAGTGCAAAGGGATGGGGGAGGAAGAAAAGCAGACGGTAAGAAAAATCAATTGCTCACGGTTGGTTTTCTTTAGCTCTAACAATCTCGGTGGCAACCCCTGGTAACAGAAGGTAACCAAGTCCATGGCAGAAGTGTGAATTCTGCTTTAAATTCACAGCATCCCCAGGAGCAGCAAGTGCAAACATACCAAGCAGGGCTCAGCTGGGCGAAGGAAGGCTTTAGCTAAGTGTATGTTCTCAGACTCCAAACTCTGTTATAGTAACCCAAAACAGGAGCCGGCACCTCTGCTGGGGCACAGAGATGGAACCCGGTTACCCGACGGAGCTCCAAGGGCTGCGCTGTGCCAGCTGGCACAGTAATGGTAAGGTAGAGCCTTCCTTGCCCAACTGCTCATTTCTTAAGCAAGGACCATTAAAAGCATCTTTCTTTGACTTCCAAAAGCATCCTCCCTGCTCCCAGCGCCTTCTCCCCTTGCACCCATCCTTCCCACCACACCCAAACCCGCAGCGCTGGGACTCACCAGCACCGAACCGAGCCCCAGCACAACTCTCCGGCTAAAATGCCTTAGAGACGATGACAATTCAGGGGCTGACGACAACAGGAGCAGCCAAGCGACCTCAGGCATCCCTCACAGCACCAACCCGAAGCTCTGGGGAGGTTTCCCACGGCTGCTGGACGGCATCCCCGCGGGGCCGCCCTCGAGACCCCAGCACCAGCGTCAGGAAGGAGCTGTGCGCTGCCCGTGCGTTGCCAAGTAAGTTGTTATGGTTACTGAAGGGTTTGTTGGGTTTTTTTTTCCTCCTCTTTTTAAAAGAATTCTTATCGGTTTAACATAATACCACAAGTCAGTAACAATTCTTATCTTAAAAGGTCACTCAGGTAGTTATAACTCAACATGTCATCTACATTCACATTATCTGGAGGGAAACAGCCTGGGGACTTTGTATATTTTTTTTTTTTAAATCCACTTCTTTGGAAATGTAAGATTTTTTTTAAAAAAAAAAAATCACAACCTACCCAGAACCCAGCTGACCCCACAGGCAATTTGAGCACACTGGGGAACAGACAGAAAAAGGTAGAAGAATCACATTGATGTTTGCTGCATGAGAAACAAGGGGAATATCCCAACAGGAAAACTATGAAAAACAGGGAAATGCATGAACACAGACCACAGCTGCTGCAGAAACACTATGTTCTGCTTGCAAAAGTCAGATCAGCCAAGTTTCTCCACAACAAAAGTTGTGGGTTTTTTTCCTCCACGTTGCTTCTTCCTTCTTCGCTTCCCAATGCAGACGAGAGACAGAGAGAAGAGGACAATAATAAAAACCTGAGGACAAGAAGAACCAATCTCTGATTTTCAGGGTTTTTTTTTTCTTTGAAAACACAGAAACAAGAAAAAAACCACAGTGGCATGGAAAGTGAGTTTTAAAATGTTTCAAGCTAAACCTGGTCAAACCCTTTTTTATCCACCCACTCAATTACTTCTTATAACAACAATTAAAATTCCAAATATAACATATGCCCATACCCTACCAGGCAACAGCATAGGCAAGGAGCAAGAGAACTAACTGGTTAAAAGTAAGGCAGGTTTGTGGTTTGTCTGAAATAAGTTTTATCAAAAAAAGAGAAATCTGGAACAAATTACTTGCAAGGATCAGTAACAGAAAAGAAGCTTTTCAGAGCGCCCTGTGCTTCCACTCCAGGGCTGCCTCGCTCGAGAACAAAGAGTGGAGCAAAGCTGCTGAACCCTGTAGATGACACTCACAATATTAACGTTACTTTCAGTAAAATAACATCTTCAGGCATGATAGCTCAACACACTGGGCCACGTCCAGCTCCTGCAAATGGCAGGGAAGGCTTGCAGGGATCGCGGCAGAAGCTGGCTCAGCCCTTGGTGCAGAGCCATCAGCATCATCCATCCGTATCTTCCGTAACGGAAAGTCCCACGTTCACAGTACAAAATGACCATGAGTTTGTTCAAGCACAGTGGCGTGCGCAGGAGAAACTCTTTCTGCCCCGTGGATTATTTTAATATAATACAAGAAAGTTTTTGCACTAGAGCTCAAGAACTGCAAATGCCCAGAAACGGCTGCAAAGGGCAGCAGCCAGAATTAATAGTAGCAAAACATATGGTTATCACCCCGGTTTCAACTCAGAGATCAGAAGTGCACAGACTTCATCAGTGAGCAAGCAGAGCCTTTGCTTATGCCAGACAGGAGCCCCGAGCCCGGGAGGCCTTAGACGAGGCGCTGCACCATATGCCCGCACGCAGCTCTGCAAGCACAGAGCCTGATCAGAAAAACCACTCCAATTCAGACACCTTCACCAAAATCTTTGATGCAACCATACCATACCACGGAGTCACCACACACAAATACACAAATAAAATCACAAGCTGTGAACCAGGCACTGGATGGGTGGATCTGCACTGATAAATCCCTCTGTTACCTCTGCTTGCACCTTAGACAGATGCATCTGTCTCCTGCAAGGAAAGGCTGGTTAAAGCCCAGGCACCTGCCTCACACAACTAACTCCTGCCAGGTACAAAGCAAACTGGGTTTCTGCCTCTGGAGCTGGTCCCACCACCCCAGTAGGGCTTGTTTTCTGCTCACCACCCAGAATCAGAGCAGACAGACTTGCATGGCCATCATGCGATGGGTGAGACTGCCTCAAGCCCTCTGCTCTGGGAGAGGAAACCCAGCGTGCGATCGCCCCACGCCAGAAACGCAATTCCCTCTTCCCATAAAATCTCTTCCAAAAAAGCAAAAAAAAAAAAAAGCCAGCATCACATTCTCCAACAGAGAAACAATCCCAACCTTGTTTTGATGAGATCCTGCCCCTCCACTTAACGCATCTGCTGCGGAAGAGGAAGCGGCGCGCAGGCAGAAAGACGTCGGAAACGGATCTGCTCGCTCCAACCTCAACTTTATTTGTAATTACTGGGGCCAAGATGGAAAGCCACCGGCTTGGCTGTTTGCCATTGCCAAACTCGCACTCAGCAGTGACCTCTGCAAAGCTCCGGGTCTCCTTCTTAGGACCAGAGCACCGCAAAGATAAACACGCTGTTTTTTAAGAGAAAAGGGGTGAGCATGCAAGCCTGTGCATCCCCTGCAACAGGGCCTCCAGCCTCTTTTAGCATCATTTAGATCCCTTAGCAGCTCTTCTGTTATTAAGAGTTAGTAAAAGAGTAATGCTCTGGTTTATTCAGTGAAAACAAAGAAAATACAAAGGGCATGCGCACACTCGAAGGTATATAGGCATGCACACACGATTCATGTAAGGGTTCTTGGTGCCAAGCCTCGCTCCCAGGTTTCTGCAGACAGAAAGGGTTTCAAACACAATGACCTGTGCTTTGCCGTGGGCTCCTGCCTGCACTTGAAACCACGCAAGAAGCGGGGAGAAGACTGGGGCGATCAGGTGGGAACCCCAAAACGCAGCCCAGCGGCCGCTGTAATATAGCGGCTTCTCCGCGCTCTGATGAACCCAACGCCGAGGAGCTGTCGGCTCTGACCCCTGGGGTTCAGATGCAGCGGTAGTGCAAGGGGTGCCCTTTCTCCCAACAGTTATCTGTGGTAACATTAGACACAAGCACGAAGCCGGAGGGCTAAAGCACTGACGAACACCTCTTAAAATAAAGCAAGCGTTCACACTAATTACTATTTCAGTTACGCTGATTGCAAACATAACTCCCAGCTTGGTAAAAAACTGCTTTCATGGGCCACAAATTAAATAAAGGTGTTTTTTGATAGAAGAGGAGAAAAAGAAAGGCCAAACCTTGAGAAAGTGTAGGAAGATGGGAATTTGCACCATGATCCACCTGGTCCGCAGAAACCTTCACCAACTGCTTCAGGGAAACTTTGCAGGGAACTTTGGCTGACTGGAGCATCAACTGTTTTACAAGCAACTGGCCCAAATGCAAACATGTGAAATATAAATGGTGAGACGGGCACACAGCTTCCTTCGGATGCTGAGGTCTAACACACCGAAGGATGCAACTGCACGGATGATCAGCCACCAGCAACGACCCGGGCTACAAGCAGAGTGCTTTCCCCATTCATCCATTTAATCTCATTTGAAGATAAGTGTATTCGCAAACTAGATTATTTTAATTGATGGCTCTACAGTTGGTTCTTATTCAGCTCCCGATCTCAGGCTATCCTTGACCTCTCCCATCAATCCGTATCTTGATGGGTTGAAGACTGCCATACACCGTCAGCGATGCCCTGTGAGGTTTCTCCCCTTCACACACAGCCTCCGTGCACCCACTGTTGTGGGGCAGAACTTAATCTTGACTACTTTTCCAAGCTCAAACACGAGATATCTGCACAGAAAGGCAGCATTTGAATAGAGATCATGGGACAACAAGCTGGTCCAGGCAGAAAACTCCATCTCAGGTCTGCGATGATGCATGAAATGCTTCTCTGCAACTTTTACGTGCACTTCAACAGCAGGATTTTTCTCAACTGCAGTCACTGGGAGAATTAACCTTGACATCAGGCCCCTCACCGAGGCACGCATCATATGACAAAATGGTAAAAGGATGCTGCAAAGTATGGAAAGGTCTCTCTGGGGGAGAGCAGCCTGCCCGTGTGCAGACCCGCTTGCACCAGCACAATCCTCTGGGTGTCAAATCATGCTGCTCTCATTAGTTAACATTTTTTTTCCTCGCCTTGCCCCATTTTAAGCATTGCTACCGAAAAAAAAAGTTTCCCCCGGCAAGCTCTGCCACGTGGGAAGAGGCACACCCACCACCCAAACGACCCAGCCCTCGTTAGCTCTGCCCCGTGGAGGAGACCTCGCCATTCGTAATGCCGGTGCTTCGGGAGCAAGCCACAGGGAGCTCCCTCCTTCTCCGACTGCAAGGGACATCTCCCACAAACTGTGAGGGAAGGTGTTTTTAAGCAAGTAGAAGAAAATATAGAAGAGTTAAGCACAAGCCCAGAGGTGTCTCCTCTAGGTCCCATCAGCACGGCGAGAGGAAGAGCGAAGGGGAGACTTCTTCACGCTGCGCCACGGACCTGCCTCCAGCCAGGCGTGAGCCAAACGCTGGCCTGCGGTGCTTCCCACAGCTGCTCCAAAAAGCATCTTTAAAAATGAACATCTCTGAATTGCAAGAGAATACTGGGCAGGCAGCCTTGCTCAAATCCCCTGGCTAACACTGCTCTGTACCTCTCTATTCCTCCCTTCACTATTCTCAAAAAACCCAGCACAGATAGCTTTTAGCCCTCAAGTTTGCAAACAAAACCTGGGCAAGATGCATGGCAGCAGCTCAAGCAACAGCATGCAGATAAAAAGAAGCCAGCGTCCAACAGCTCAGCAGATCTCTCCATTTAAGAGTCCCAGCTCACAATTTTTAATGAGCAGAGCCAGCAAGGCTGCTCACACCCCACTCCGGGCAGAGACAAGTGAGCAGAGGGAGCACGCGATGCCAATGTCCGGCATAGCACTTAAAACTTCCTATCGCTCCCACCGAGCACAGCTCCTTGCCCTGTCCTCCTCCCGGGATGCTTGCTCAGCCCCTTCAGTCCCCACCACAGGACGGCCCAGTGATGCTCTCGCACAGCCCAAGGATGCTCAAACTAGAGCTCGGCATTGCAATGCAACGGTAAGCCTAGAAAAATAAAAAAAAAAAAACACCCCACAATTAAGAACCATCTTCAAACTGGGCACCGGGATGGTTTTCCATCAGTGGGGGTCACCGGGGGCGAACTGCAAAGTTCACATAGCGGAGGAGTAGCAGCTTCCCGATGAGCTGGGAGACTGCGGCCAGGGTGGCACCAACAGTCGTAGGGCTGAAGCCACAACGACCTAAGGATATAAGAGGCAAGGTCTGCAGGAACATGTAATACCTTTTAATAGACCAGCTGGTACAGTTGGGGAGAAAAAAAAAACCACAACCACACAAGCCCTCCTTTGAGCTGGTGCACCTTCATGCTTGGCCATTTTTTCCAGCTGCATCACTTCATCTAATTAAAGACACTACCGCTCCCTGCAACCCTTGTCTCTTCCTCCAGCCAGTCCTTCCCAGGACAAGAAATCTAGGTCATTTTGATGCTCTCATTGTGATACTTGACAGCCTGCCAGAATGAAATAAAGATTTTGGTCTTAACACGTGAAGTAGTTAATGTCCTGCGCACATGGCAAAGCAAGCTTGTTGTCCTTCAAAACCAAGAGTTTAAAGCTGTCACTCTGCTACCACCAGTGTAGATGGGTGTTTGAACGCATGGAGGACCCACAGGAGCCTTCGGCCACCTCCGTCGGCCACCAGACTCTGCGAAAGCAAGGAAGCCATGGCAGCTCTGAAGCCAGGGCTGATGGGACGAGATGTGGGACTACTCTGGAAGTCCCAAGAAAATCCCAGTCACACCTCTGGCCATCAGAGAGGGGATGCCTGAGCAGGTGGCAGCAGAAGCACATCCTGCACTCAACGCCAAAAGCCTACGGACCAGGTTTTGCGGATACGGCAGCCCCCGCCTCCTCATCGGGGCTGTACCCCACAGCGGCTATACCCGGCACCCCTCGGTGTCTCAGCCCCAGCCAGCGGGCACAGGAGGAGCACGGGTCCTGCTCTCACCGTGGGGCTCATTACGCTTCTGCCTGACCTTTACTGGAGGCTCGGAGGAGGTCGTCGCGTCCTGATGGCTCCGAGCAGCTGGGACCGAGGCCGCCCAGCGAGGCCAGGCTGGAAGGAAGGAAGGAAGTTATAGCAGGCTTTTAAATAGCTCTATGTAATACCCGAAACTTCTATTTCTGTGCACGGATAATATGGTTTCCATATTCTTCTCCATGCACAGCAGGCCGAGCCATTCACGCTCCAACTGAATTAGCAGCAACCCACGTTCTTCACCAGTTAAACCATTAAAGCTCTGGGAAGCTACTCATAGCCACCATGTAGGATAACCACAAGCTGTACGCTTCACCTAATAAAGAAGCGTACAGATTTCCTTCTGCATTAGCTTCTCACTTCTATTTTACCTTCATAAACAAGCCATACCCTTAAATGCACTACGGATTGCAGGCGGTCTCGCAGCCATCTGCGCAGCCCCTGCGCCACACGTTATCACATCTCCGGTGTGCGCCAGGACACCAGCATAGCCTTCTGCAAGATGTCTCTCATCGGAGATGAGCAACGTGGTTATATCCACCCCTCCACGCTTGAGCAGGTATCCAAAGAGCCACGGAAGCGGGAGGCTCCTCAGACTTTTTTGAGGGTCACACACAGCTGTACACAGCAGAGCCACATCAGGTCTGCAGTCCTAACGAGGAGGGCTTGGCTGTCATTATCAAAAATACCCTTACACTTGGAAAAAAATAAGAAAGAACTCCTTCAAAGTAAATATGCTTGCTTCTCCATGTCAATTAACTAGTTAAAAAGGGTTATTTTTTCTTCCTTGAAGTTTTCCCATCTCATCTGCCATACAGCAGACCTCTCATTTGGAGTCTACCAGGCAAGAAACAACCTGGACACCTTTGATGAGACACATTTTCATCGACGCCTGGTCCACACACCCGAAGGCTCATGAGCCCAACTCTACCAGCCAGTAAGAATTTCATGCTCCGGCCTCCCTTAGGGCCCTCTCCTGATCTCAGTTGTCGGTGATGATATTGCCAAGGATGGTGCCCATCCACCAAGGAACACAGCAGGGCTGCCACCTCCTCCTGACGGCCTTGAACTACGGGTAACATTCAAGTTTTCCCACCTCCCCAACAGGGTTGGGGCAAGCGACAGGTTTTGTACGTACAAAACAACTCGCTTCTCACGAGGACCCACCGTTTAAGTCAATTCAGACACCCGCTCCGGCACACTAAACCAGCACGTTGCATTCAGACCAGCATTGCTTCACTCACGGTGACACCCCTTGCGAGACGGAGGGTTTCACCTGTGCTTCACTGAAGGCGACCACACCACGCCTTACAGCCAGCTCCTATGCCCCATTTCGGCTGTGCACGCCCGTCACCCTGCAGTCCCTTGCACACCACCGTTGCTACATCCCCAACATCAACAAGGATGCTGGTGGGGCACCTACAAGCAGGAAGCCACCATTTCCAAGTCAGCAAACACAAGGAAAACGTACCAGGAGCCACCTCAGCCCCAGCCTGGGAGGGAAGCGAGCTCAAATTAATGAAGCAAACAACGGGACTCAAACAGTAAGGAGTAACACAAAGTTAGATGATGATGATGCTTTTCAGAAGAACCTGGTGGGCTTCCATTACCAGGCAAGCGACAGATGCCAGACTGCAAAACGGGCGCTGAGAAGGAGTGATTTAAAAAATAGAGGTGGTTTTATGAAGAAGACAGCATTCACACTGGAGAGTAAAAGCTATTTCCCAACAGTTTTTGGTTGCAAACCTCTCCCACCCTGCCCTCCACCCCAACAAGGCTGCACGGCTCGGAAGAGCATGTGTCCTGCTCCGCAGGATGCATGGATACGTCCATCCCACGGGAAAGCCATACGGAGGGGTTCTTGGCAAGAAAGAAGAACTCAACAGACCCAGGTTTTGCTATCGGAGTTACAAATGCCCTGGAGGAACAGCTCATTTTTGGAAGAAAACATCAGGAGAAGTGCAGGCAGCTCCACAAACGCGCTGAGGGACAGGCAGGAGGCTGGATGCCAAGCTTCGCTCGCAGGAGCGATCCTCGCGCCAAGCAAGGTCAATGGGATTACAGGGGCAAGCAGGGATTGCTCGCACGAGTAGAGATGGGAAGGGCCCAACTCCTGGTTTCCACCCTGGCTTCCATCGAGCAAATGCCACCACACAGACGGCCATACGTGACTTTATCTGGGAAGAGTTCAAAATTCTGTTTTCCTTCATAATTCACCTTTTCTGTGGTCAGGAGGGAAATCACCCCCCCTCTCATTACCTGACCAACCTAAGGAACACGGCTACCACCACGATTTGAATGAAAAACTACAATGCTGATAAACAATTAGAGATCAAAAAAAAAAATATATCGCTCGTGCCAACTTGCAGCAGGAATCGTAGCAAGCCTGTGCTAAGGCCGGCACGGGAGGCTGCACATTTATCCCGGAGCTGCTGAGTTTAGAGAGCACGCTCCTTCCCTGCCCCCCCCCCGGGGCCTCCCCACCCAAATGGATGAGGTTCGGCCCTTCAGCTGTTGATAAAACCAGCAGTATTGCGCCCAGACGCACTCGGCAGCATTCCTCCCTCTCATTCCTGCGAGCTATATAAGGGAACGGCCAATTCCAGCCTTGCTCCCCCATAGCCAGCCCCAATCCCTTCGTGCCGGAGCAGCCCCGAGCTTGGTTTCCTGCAGAAGGACTTAAATCCATCCTCACTCGAACACGGCGTTGCGCTGGACCTTGTCATCAAATGGCAGCACAGGCAGCTGCCAAATCCTGCCGGCTCGGTGCTCTAATAGGGAACAGCTGGAGAAGGACCCTGCATTCCTCCCGCCCCATCAACACTGGGGGCTCTGTTCGGGATCCGGCCGCCGTCAGCCCGCAAGGTTTCCACCTATCGCGAAATGCAGCCGGGCCGCTCCCCAGCACCGCTTCGACACGCACGGCCCGAAAAGCAAGAGCTCCTGGGACCCCCCGCCCCGGGATTTTAAACAAAAGGGATGCTTTGCAACAGGGCTGGGGGGGGTTGCTTCGCCTTTTTTTTTTTTTTTTCCCATGTTTTGTTGGGTTTTTTTGGAGGGGTTGGGGAAACATAACCGTGCAACTTAAAGACAGATTTTTGCCCTCCCCGCCCGTACTTTGTATTTCACCCCGCATTTCAGAAACTCCGCTCAAAGCGACTCGCATCGCGCAGATATCTGCGCGCTCACGCTTGGGAACATCCATGTCTGTAACGCACACGCGCCCCTAAATAAATACGTTAACCCGCAGCGCAATTCACAGAGCGCTTATGCCATTTTCAAACTCCATTTACTTCTGCGGAGTTGAGTAACTTGCGTGTAAATAAAACCAAAATACACATTCGTAGCCGCGCACGTTTTCTGTAACGCATCCTGTGCGTTCAGTAACATAAAACAGTCTACTCATATTTTCTTAAAGCTCTGCTGAAACACAAGGGAGTATTCAGAGCCGCAGGAAAAAATGCGTCCAAACAGGATCTGAATGATGAAATAGGAATTGCCACATTAAAAAAAAAAAAAAATAGGATAACCCAGCTGCCCAGACCTTTAGAAAATAACAGTTTGTCTAAGGTAGCGAGGAGCTGCTTCTGCATGTTGCAGAAAGCAAAGCAAGCCACGTTGTCCAAAAGAAGCCTAGAAAATCCAGACTCTACGTGACCTGACTTACTTATTTCACAGGAAACTGCATGGAAGGAGGAAGGAGGGGGGAGAGGAAAAAAACCACCAATCATTCATGCTACCGTAGTTACACCACGCCATAGACTGGAGTAGTTTGCTGTGAAAAATCAAACTGAAATAAGCCATCACCCGTTTGAAAAATAAAAGGTAAGAAGAGAAGATATTAATGCAAGCAAGCTCCGGAGCCCTGGCTCCCCAACCTCCCTCTTTTCTTGGCTGTTTTTTTTTTTTTTTTTTAATTTTGCCTGCATTAGAGCATCGTTCAAGAAGGGTTGCAGCAAAAAAAAATAACCAAACCCACTCACCGGGGTTGTTGGCCTCCCCTTCGAGGATGTGGAGCTCGGTGCAGTCTGCCAGGGAGTGCTCCAGGCAGAGCTGGAGGAAGCGAGCTTGGGTCCGGCTGACGCGTTTCAGCAGCGAGAGCAGCGCAACAGTCTGCTCGCACTCGTTCCAGCCCTTGAACCAACCGGCCAACACGCCGACCTGGTCTCGAAACATCATGGTGAGCCGGCGGCCGGAGGAGACACCTCTGCGGGGGGAGAAAATAAATAACCGGGAAAGCCTCCCCGCCCTGACTCCGCTTCCGCCCCTAGTCTTGGGTCAGGATTCAAAAATAATAATAATAAAAATTAAAAAAAAAAATAATAATAATATCTCCTTTGCAATAAAAAGGGTGGGTTTTGTTTTGGACGCAGCTTTCGGCCTGGGTTGGGTTTTGCTCCCTCTCTTCTGGCTTCGGTGCAGTGCTGGATTCCCTGACGGCGACACGGGAGGGAGGGAGAGGAGGGGAGAGGAAGGGGAGGAAGGCCAAGAATTAAAAAAAAAAAAAAAAAAGGGGGGGAAAAAAAAAAAAAAAGGAAAACCCCGGCGTCAGGGCTGCCCCCAGCGAGGCTGCGGCGGGCAGGGCTGGGAGCGGCGGGGGCTGCCTCCTCCGGCGGGGGCCTCACACCTGGAAGAGAGGGGGGGGCGTCAGGGGGGGCGGGGAGGAGGAGGAGGAGGAGGAGGAAGGCTCGCCCTCGTCCCTGGCACGCAGCGGTCCGGGCACCGCAGCCTTCCTCCCCCTCCTCCTCCTCCTCTTCAAACGAGCAGATCTCCGACACCCTCCACGCTGGGAACTGCCCCCCCCCCCCCCCCCCCCGCACCCAGCATGGGGTAGGAGCACCCCCCCAGCGCACCCAGCACCCCCCCAGCACCCCGGGGGCTGGGGGAGGTAAGCAACCCCCATGCAGTGCACCCAGCACCCCCCCCGGGGGGGGAGGTAAGCAACCCCCCTATGCACCCAACACCCCAATGGGGGGGGGGGGATAAGCACCCAGCACCCCGGGGGAGGGAGGAAACCCCCCCTCCCGCGACACCCAGGCATGGGGGGGAGCCCCCTCAATGCACCCAGCACCCCCGGGGGGGGGGAATAAGCAACCCCCGCAATGCATCCAGCACCCAGGGATAAGCAACCCCCCCCCATGCACCCAGCACCCCCGGGGGGGGGGGGAATAAGCAACCCCCGCAATGCATCCAGCACCCCGAGATAAGCACACACACCCCCCCCCGCGTACCGAGCCGCGGCGGAGGGAATAAGCAACCCCCCCAATGCATCCTGCACCCCCACTTGGGGGGGGGGGGCGAGCAACCCCTAAAAGGCACCCAGCACCCGGGGGGTGCCCCACTGCAGCAAAGCACGGCTAAAAGGGGGGGGGGGGGAATGAGGTGTCCCCCCCCCCCCCAAAAAAAAAAAAAAAAGTTCCCCCTCTCGGCACCGCAGCACTCACCTGGCTCCGAGCGGCCCCGGGGCGCGGGGGGGGGCGGCGCGGCGCCGGGGGGGGCCGTGCCATGGCGGGGAGAGGGGAGGGGGGGAAAGGGGGGGGGCGCGGGGCGCGAGCGGCGGCGGCGGCGGCTCCGCGGCGCGAGACTGAGCCCAGCCGCGCGCCGAGCCCCCGCTCCCCACATGCCGTAATTTGCATAGCGGTGACGTCATGGCGGGGCGGGGCGGGGCGGGGCGCGCGGGGAGGCGGCGGGGA